>CM037877.1:148585268-149185268 GCA_021292165.1 Shinisaurus crocodilurus | reverse complement strand
TCCTCCTGCCCTGCAAGTCAGCTAGACCGGCAATTTAGCTGCAGCAAATTCAGAAGGAGGGGGAAGGAGGCTGGAGCACCCCATAACCTGGCGGCCCAGGTCTCCTCCCCGCCCCCTTTACCCCTTCTCTGAGATCGCTTTTCCGACCTCAGAGAAGCAGCTGGCGTGGTTCAGCTGTGGGGTTGGGGGAAGGGGATCCGAGTTCCAGTCCCCAGCTCCGAGGTTGGAGCTCTGTCTTGGATCTGGGAATCTGAAGAATCGTATGGCCCCCTATGTCTAGGGGCCATAGGATCGCTCTGTAAGACAGTTGATAAATATTCCACACACATTAAAATGTTTACTTGCCCAAAAAACGTTTACCGTTAAGCCCTAAACAGATAAGTTTGAACATGTCAAGGCGATATACAGTATACCGTCACAGAAAAAGACTTTGAAAAGGAGCCCCTAAAGAATACACAAAATAGCCATTCACTTCTTAGGAGGAACATAATTTTTTTAATTAGCAATTACATCTTTATATCTTTTTAGTATATCTTTCTAAAATACTTTTCTGCTTGCCCCATTTTGCGTAATTGTGGGGGGGGGAAAGTACTCTAGCACAATCTGTATATAAGGTGGCCAGATGCAAAAGGGAGCATAGCCGTGTTAGCTTTCTTTTTCTTATAACTGTTGTTGTTGTTGTATTCATTAGTAGTTGTAAGATGTGAAAAATTAAAAATTTAAATAAATAAATAAATAAATAAAAAATAAAAAAAATAACTGTATTATATTCATATATACAAATATAAGCTAATAAGGGGACACACACACACAATTCTAACACAATCCTATGCATGTTTCCTCAGGTAAGCGTGTAGGATTGCAGCCTCACTATAAGAAGCATAATTCATTGTATTTTATTTGTTGGAAAATACAAATAAAAAGAGGATTTATTCTCATAATGTAATAAAGCAGCTATAAATATTAATTTCAAGTTCATATTTTGTTTTCCAAAAATGAATAAAGAGGCATCATTTCTTTCGCAAATTTAGGATTCTGTTGCCTGCCACCTCTAATGATGCAATCCTATGCCAGTCTGATCAGAGTTAACTTGGTTGGATCCAGGATCTGCCTTCCATGGATGGAAGGGCTCCACTCAAAGAATGTGCCTTTGCCCTTTGCACCACAGCTCACCCCATTCAGCAGGACCATCTGTGTAGCTTTTTCAGGGGGCTGGTGGGACTGCCCTGGGGTGGAGTGGGTGAAGAAGTCTTCTTCCACCAGCCCAGTTGTACACACCTAAATCTGGATCCAACCCATTGAGTTCAATGGGTCTTACTCCCAGGTAAAGTGTGTAGGGGATAGAAGCCCTAATCTCACCATCTCAGTTTTATCCATTGTGCTAAATACCACACTTATCCAATCTCTACAGGTGCCTTTGAATTTCTCTCACTTTTTATAGTTGCTAATAAATTTCAGACCACTGAACAGTGTGGCTTTATTTATTTATTTATTTATTTATTATATTTATACCCCGCCTTTTTTCCTGCAAGGAACCCAAGGCGGTTTACATAATCCTCCTCCTCCTCTCCATTTTATCTTTACAACAACCCTGTGAGGTAGGTTAGGCTGAGAGTCAGTGACTGGCCCAAAGTCATTCAGTGAGTTTCATGGCCGAGCGGGAACTAGAACCCAGATCTCCTGAGTCCCAGTCCAACACTCTCACTACTACGCCACACTTTAAGTCCCAAGGCCTAATAGCATGCATGGCGTTGGGGGTCTAATGATAGTTCACATCCAGTTTTCTCAGATCACATTCCCACTTATCAGAGAGTAAACCCCATTGAGCATAATGGGATTTACTTCTAAGCAGACATGTAATAGGATTGCACTGTTAGTCCCACTGAGTTCAGTGGTGTTACTCCCAAATCAGTTTGCTTAGGATTGCAGGCCTAAATATAATTAGTGAGACACACACAATTATATATTAAGATGATCCAAGTGTTCATCTCTAGATGACTAGTGTTTTGTTTTTGTTGTTTGCTTTCTTTTCTTTTTTGTTTTAACAAAGCTGCCCTTTTCCAGTAGAACTGCCTACTGCAATAAGAGAATACAAAATCATTTATACAGGAGTAAAAGCTATTGAACTCAGTAGGACTTACTTCTGAGTAAACATGTTTAGGATTGCACTTCACAGCTCCCCCCCCCCCAACAAAGCTGAAATCATAGTTGATGCGAACTACTCAGCTCTTTCGTTGCGCAAGACATATCTTAAAGGGACGAATCTAGAACTCTTAGAGCATGAGCTTGTGGAAGTCCCACTGAATTAGGGGTGTTTAGGATTGCAGCCTTAGAGAAGACAAGTAAAGAACAATCACCCATCCTGATACATGGCTTGCCTTAAGCACTGTCATGTCTTATAATTGACTGCATTGATTTAACATTCAGTGACTTACCGCTTTGTGCACAGCAGCGGCACGCCCAGAGCAGGAGGAGAACAGTATAGCCCAGCAAACGGGATGTCATTTCAGAGCCTTGCAAAGGGCCCTCGCCCGTTCCCCAATAGCTTCTGCTTGGTCTTCTCTGCCTGCCTGCACTTTGCCTTTCCTAGCTGTTCCAACAAGGAATGACCTTGCTTAAGCTTTTTCCTCACTATTCAATCCCCCGCTTAATCCTGTTGCAACACACACAATCAACCTTTTCTTTTTTGGCAGAGAAATATGCAAACGATGTTAAAAAAAAAAAAAAGTACTTCCCCAATTTCTCAATTTCTCTGCCCTTCCTGTTTGCTTTCATTTTCTCACACTTCATGTTAGTGTGTGATCTCATTTAGTCTAGCCTGTAGCCTCTCCCAAAAAACCCAAACACTGTTGCCTTTGGGCAATATGTGTTAAATACAAGTTGCCTAAAGGAATCCAGTTTTCCCTTGGCAAGGATCTTTCAGTTTCATGCCTTGTTCTTGACAACACAAAATATAGAGCTACAGCTGAGGTTGGCACTCTCAGCTCCAGAGTTCTGCCATATTTTTACCCTCTCAACAGAGTTGCCAAGTGTTTACCTGCACCTCTCTTGCTTATCACCCTCCCCTGAAAAGCTTCTCCTGATGATTTCTGCAGAAGAAAACAGCTGCTGTTACATCAAACACAGGAGAATGCCAGGATGTTTTCTTTCCTGCTTGGTTGGCAATCCTACCACTTGGTTTATTGAGTGGTGGCTGCATTTCTGGTGTCGTTTGCACGTGCATGCTTTGAGTGTGAATGTGAGTACATTTTCCTGCCCTGTGGAGACCCTTATCAAAAGGAGCACAGTGGAGGATACCAGATTATAAGGTATGTCTCCCAGCAGACTTTATCTGCAGATAAGCATAGGCACTTAACCCTTTCGAAACAGACCCAGTGACTGGGTTCGCAAGACACGGTAAACCTCAGTAGATTTACTGCATGAGTAAACATACTGAGGTGTAAAATATCAGGCGAACCTGGGAAGGTTTAGTTAAGGTGGTTAAGGAGAGTCTCCTTGGTTTGTGGTAGGGTTCATAGGATCATAGGAACCTTAGTGGTGGCCACAAACCTGTCCGGGGGCCGCCTCTCCGCCACCTCTCCTCTCCGTGGCGGCGCCCCCCCACCTCGTTCTTCTTCTGTTTAAGCCCTGTTGCCCTGGTTTCCCTGCCAAAAATGTAGCGCGAGGGTTCCAGCACGCCGGCGCAGGGTCCCGTCGCATCATTTCTGGTGTGCTGGAAGTGATGCGACGGGACCAGCGCGGCTGGCACGGATGGCTCGCCGCAGAGAGGCGAGCCGCCCTGGGGACAAGGTAAGTCCCCGCGAGCCTCGCGCAGGCATGAGCGAGGCTGATTTCGGCCCACTATGCCCGCGCGAGGCGAAATCGTACACTGCTACTAGGGTTGTATAATCGAGCCTTGCCGGGGCAGAACGAGGTCGAAATTGGCCCCGCTCACGCCCAGCGAGGCCTTACCTTTTCTTCGGGGCGGCTCGCCAACTCCGCGGCGAGCCGCCCGCGCGGCCCGTTCCGTCCCGTCGTGTCGTGTCACTTCCGGGACCGGAAATGACGCGATGGAACCCTGCGCAGGGTCCCGTCGTGTCTCGGAAGCGACGAACGGGCCGGAGCAGCCCGATCGAGCGGCGCAGCATGCCACTCAGAAGATAGAGTCAGGTCGGTGCCAACCCCGAAAATCGACTCGGAGGCGCCGACCCGGCTTGGATCCACCGCTACTCTGAGCCAATTTTAGGGCTAAGAAGTAAATGGAGGATACATTTGTGCACCTGCAGTAGCTGCTCCATTTCCTCTCCGTTTCCTGCCCTTCCCTTAAATTGGAGGAAATTTCATAGAATCATCTCAATTTACTTCCCAGCCATTAAAATTGCGTACATAGAAAAGGGGCGCTTTTCTATGATATACTGTACCCCTAACAAGTAGCTCATCCAGGCTCCACCCCTGCCAGCATCCGGGCCATGCTGAGATGCAGCACGTGGCCTTATGTTGTTTCCCACATGTGCCCAGTCCCAAAAATTGCACAAATATTCCCAATACTTTTTTTTTAAAAAAAATAACCTTACAGCTGGCAGAACAGGACAGAGCAAAAATGGGGTGCCAGCACCAGCAGTACTTACACCTGCCTCCCCCCTCTTATATGGGGGGTACTTGGCCCCATTCAGCTGCCTTTTCAGGGGGGGGTTCTTAGAACTGTCAGGGGCCTGAGAACTGTCAGTTCAACACTTAAAAGTGAGAAGATTACATTGCTATGGGGGAGATACCCTCCCCTTTTGGTGCACCTTTTGCCACTTCCCCCCCTTTACCAATATTTTTCAACTGACAACTCAGCAACTGTTCCCTGGCAACTATGCGCAAATTATCCTATATGTAGTTGTCAGTCTGTTGCCAGCTCCACTTCGCCACTCCCTTTGACAGCTAAAACAGACAAGGAAATTGACCAGGAAAGACAACATATATCGGACTGCTGTAAGAGCGCACTTGCACACTTACGAAAGACCGACCAAAGAAAAAATTTATGAAAATTATGAAAAATTATGAAAATTATGAATTTTTCTGGGGCTGAATTTTTTTTTTTTTTAAGGTGGCAAAGCAGTGACAGTCACTCCAAAGTGCCGTTTGGGCAATAGTGGAGGGATTGACACTGGCAGCAGTAAGGCAGAGACTGCAAAGAGCAGCAGGTGTTTTTTTTTTTGCCACTCTTGCCAAGCAGCTCACTAGCCGATCTTCGCAACGCACGATGGAATCAGTCACCCACATTTGGATGACATGCCAACCCATTGTGGGTCGAACAACCCCTAGAACAAGCCATGGGTTGTCAGGGTGACTTGTTGCCAAAAAATAATCCATCCTGCGGGAAATGGTCTGGGTTCGGATGACACAACAACCCACAGTGGGTTGTTCGTGTCGTGCGAACCCAGTCACTGGCTTACTCCCAAAGAGAGCTTAGACCAGTGAAGGCGAACCTATGGCACGCGTGCCACAGCTGGCACGCAGGGACCAATCTGTGGACACGCGAGAGGAGCGAGATCAGGCAGGGATTGCAGCGAGGATTCCCGAGGGGAGGGGCAGGAGAGCAAGCGGAGAGAGGCCAGGCGAGGCGGGGAGGGCAGCTGCCGCTTTAAATGAAGATTCCCGAGGGGAGGGGAGGGAGAGCAAGCTGGGAAAGGCAAGGTGAGGCGGGCAGCTGCTGCTTTAAATGCTAGGTCGGCTCCTCTCTGCCTCTCTCTCACCTGTGCGCTTGCTCTCAGCCTTGCCTGCCTGCAAAGGAGTGGCTGGGCTGCTCCTTTAAATCCCCGCGCTCACGCACACTCCTCTTCCTGCAGCGTTACCTACCTCAAAACCTATTCTTCAGGCCCAGTTGCTCTGAAAAGTCTCAGTCTCTCTCTCTTTCTCTCTCCCTCCCTCCCTCTCTCTCTCTCACACACACACACACCTTCAAGAAAAAAGCAGAGACTGACCTGCTGCCTCATTCAGACACAGCAGCCAAACAGGACACACATACATACACAGCCAGTCCTGGCCCAGGACATTTTGCTGCCTGAAGAGGACTGGCAAATGCCTCGCATTTCTCACTGGATGATCTGGGCCAGTCACTACCTCTCAACCTAACCTACCTCACAGGATTGTTGTGAGGATAAAAATGGAGAGATAATTTGTTCCTGGAGGAAAGGCAAAACAAATATGAGAGTCAGTGTAGTGGTAAGAGACCTGGGTGCTAGTCCCCACCTGTTGCTGTGTTTTTAATGTGTCTGAATGTATTAGTTTACTGTTTTTATCAAGTTTATTTGTGATTGTAAGCCACCTTGAGTGCCAATTTTCTTTGTACCCCTTGAGTGCAGGGTACAAATCAATAAATAAAACCCAGCCCATTAGCAGACTGGATAACTCTGTACTACACTGTAGTACAGCCTAAATTACATGTTAAATTCAGGATTACCAAGTATAGATCGTAATTACCAAAAACACTAATGATCTTGTTCTTTCTCACAGTGTAGAACAGAATGATTTTGTTCTAGAATTCCTGTTACAGAATTCTTTTCTTCATTATCACATTTAAAAGATTTTGAAGAATGATGCACAGAGCATGGCTTGGATGTAAAGCCCTAACATGACCTGAGTGCTGCACATGTTGCTCTCAAACTAACGGAGTATGAGCCAAGGTTTGAAAATTATCAGCATGCATGCAATAGCAAAAATCACATTAATTGTGCAAAAGCATGCCCAATGCAAACTTTTACCTAATGCAGTGTTTGCAGTCCAAGACAAAGTGTTTTAAATGTGTTAAGCACGTTTAGTTTTCTTGTTTATCTTGTTCATCCTAGTACAGGTTGACTTTTACTTTTACTAATCTGACACCTGTAGAAGCAGGGAAAGGACCCGGGGTAAAGCTTGCCCCATACAATTTCAGTCTGGCATATACCGGTAATCATATTACAAGTTGAGAATCCCTTATCCAAAAATACATGTGCCTAATTATTTTAAAAGTTTGTTTGTATAAATTCACTTCAGGCTATGTGTACAATGTAGTACTATAATAATTTTTGAGTTGATTTTTTTCCCAACAAAAAACTGTTTATCATTGAAAGCTCTGTTATTGTGTTTTTCTTTAAAGACAAAAGATGTTAATTAGTTCGGACAACTGTAGGAGTTGTTTTTCTAAAACTAAAACCTCGGTATTCAGGTTTAATTGCAGTGTTGGCACTTTGAAATAAATAAGTTGGTTTTGTGTTGCAGTTTGGGCACCCGGGCTCAAAAAGGTTTGCCCTCATTGGCTTAGACGCTATGCCATGGCCATTTGGTGTTGTGTTGTGACTGCTACATAAAGGTCCTAATCAGAACTCACTGCAAGTGTGTTATCAAACCAGTTTGGAAGATATGCCCATAATTATTTGTAACTGGGTGAGTTGCTCTCGAGGCTGTAAAAACAGAGCCTAAGCTTTAAGGAAATATCAGTAGTGCTGTGCACTAGAATTCTTCTAAATATATGAGATTTTTTTCTTCCTTTCATACAAATATACAATAACTCTGGTTTGTTCCACTCATTTTGGTGCCAACTGTTTTGGGGGAGAGCAGTATAATTAGCAGTTCCTAGCATGAAACAAAAGTATAAATGGGCTGGAAGGTGGAGAGATTTTCTTTGGTCTAGTGCAGTTATTATGACAACAGGGGTGCTTTTCTATGATATACTGTACCCCTAACAAGTAGCCCATCCAGGCTCCACTCCTGCCAGCATCAGGGCCATGCTGAGATGCAGCACATGGCCTCATGTTGTTTCTCACATGTGCCCAGCCTCTTTCCTAAACTGGCCACAAACTTGCTTCAGTTCACAAAATTTCTGTTGTGCGACCTGTGACTGCAACCATATTGAAATCTTACACAACATCTTAAGTCACTTTTACCCCATTAGTAATGTCTTGTTCCACTTCCTGATGGACTAAGTTCTTCAGGCTTCCTCCTCATGCTCATGTCTGGGGGGGGGGGGCTGCTAATGTCATTAGTGGTTAAGATAGATACAGATACACATGCACACGCATATCTGTCTCATCACATCAGCAGATGTTCATCCCCATGCAATCCCTGATCAGAAGGTTTTTTCCACACTGTGTGCACAAACAGCATTTGCAGGCCCTTGTCAACCACTCCCTCATCTTCTGTGGAGGCATAGGCCTTCAGGGGACCATGTGAGCCCAAGGCTTGCCTAGGCCATTCCTATAATGATAAACTATTGTTTATCATTACTTCTGAATGCAGCCTTTAAAAGTAACTACTTTACAAGCCATCTAAAACTCAGTCCTAAGTAAATCTAAATTTGGAACCAAATTCAATGGGACATATTCCAAAATAAAGTGGCACTCACTGCTCATTCTAACTATGCTTGTTCACAGTAACTAGTTCCGGAGATTTCAATAGGACTTACTTTCTGGAGTCAGAGTTTGGGGATGGGGGGGAAGTTCTCTGCAAATCAGCCAGCTGAAGAGACAACCAATGTTTATATCTGTAATAACCAACCATTGTCTAAGCACGCTTGAGATATAGCAAATGTCTTTTGGATGGGGCAGGGATGAGCCTTCCCCACTGCACAAATGCACACCTTTGCAATGGATAAGGGCAGTTAGTAGCAGCACAGAGATGCTTACTATCATGGATTCTAAACTTAATGGAAGCTATTATTATGGAAGTTGCATTTCTTTTAAAAATAAAAAATTGCATTAAAAATATAACAACAACAACAACACCCGGTGTCTAATTTCCTCTTTTTACAAGTACATGCTTATTCAGAAATGAGTTCCACAGAATTCAGCAGGAAGCACACAGATAGATACAGTGCTTGGACACAGATATGGGAAGGGTGGACGTTCGCTGTGAATAGACCCCCATGTGAAAAGTAGAGTGGTCAGTTATGAATCAATAACACAGAGGAAATGCATCACCAAAAAAGAGGACAAAAGAGGACATATACCGGTATTTGCAAAAGAAAATTGCATATGCTAATTCATATGTATAGATGCAAATTTAGGATTAACTGTTATAATTTAAATAGAAATACAGTGCACCTCCTAATAGTGTGGAAGACTGTGACCAGGTGACCGGTTTGCCTGCCTATTCAGTCTGCTGTTCAGGTCAGGTGCTTACTCTCGATGGACAGGACAGTTTCTATGGTTCTTTATCTTTAAACTGGAATTGGACAGGACAGCCTTTCAAATAGAAGATGGACACATGGCCACACTAAAATATGTATATGTGTAATAACTGTCCGTTCTCTCAACCAGGCATGACCCTTCCATTAGGCCGGTGATAGGTGCTGAGGGGGCAGTGGCAGTCCCCTCTGCCCCGGGCATCTCCCTGAACCACCTGGTTGTTGTTTCAGCAGCAGTGATGCTTTCTTGTTGCTGGCCTAGACTCCAAGGCAGTGTCTCACCTAGTCCTGCTCTCCCAGAAAATTATAAACAATGTCATTGGAAAAGGCTGCTGACTGAGAATGGAGCAGGTGGAGAGGCAGCCAGTCTAGGCTACAGAGTCCAGGAGAATTCAAAGGGTAGGCATGCAGGCATCATAAATCAGGGGTAGGCAACGTGGTGCCCACGAGGCCCCAGTGCACCCAGATACCTTACTTAGTGCCTATCAAGGTGCCCTACATCTCCCACTTTTTTTAAAAAAGTAACACATTTTGTTACCATTAGCTGATATTGCTGTGAAATAGGTTTCTATTGGTGCTGAAAACTCTGGCTTTAAAGGAGTGGTTTAGTGTGGTTCCCTTTTACTCAGTGTTTTGGGCAGATTATTTGTCTTGTGCCTTCTATGGCAGCCATTCTGTGGTGGTGCCCATGGCAGTTTCTCGGATTGCCAAATGTGCTCACAGCCCTGAAAGGTTGTGTACCCCTGCAATAAATCTATCTAAAAACTAATGAGAAAGGGGTAATAATTTGGGAAATCAGCTATAAAAATATCTCCTTAAGATCTCTTTTTAAAATGTGCAAGTGCCTCTAGGTTCACCTTCTGAAAGGTGCTCCCCTGATTAAAGTTATTCAAACTTTCCAAATACCTCCTCTGGGGTTTTCTTAATAACCTCTTAACAGCAACCCAGTGCCCTGCGTGTTTACTCTCTGAGTTCAATGGGACTTGCTTCTAAATGAATGTGAATTGAACTTGCTGTCTTAGACCCAAACTGAACATTGCCTTTCATGCACAGTTCTGGCTCTGTGTGTGTGTGTGTGTGTGTGTGTGTGTGTGTTTAAATTGCCAGCATGGGTCCCCCCCCTGCTCCAGATCAGGCATGAGAGTAGGGGGATTTTACCCTTTGCCCCTGCTGCAGTCCCGATATGGATCAGGCCGTCCCACTCCTGCAATTTGCATTGCCATTTTTCCCCAATGAATCCTCTTTGGGGGGGGGCAATGTAGTTGAAGGCATGGGGTACTCAATACAGATTGGGACCACAGTGTGTGAGTGTGGGTTTGTGGGGTGGGGTGGGGTGGGGTTAAAGGGCTAAAGCCTCCTAAAACCCATGCTAGGGTCCCAGTCTAGATCAGGGGCCCTGCAATAACAACTTGTTAAAAAAAAACCCAAAAAACTATGCCTGCACTCAAGGCCAGAACTACGCAGGAAAGACCATGTGTAGTTTGGCTCCTCGAACCTGAAACATCCAGTTCTTTCTGCTCTCGTTTGGGGTTCTTCTGTTCAATTTCTCTGCCTTTCTTTCACTCTCTCTCTCGCTCTCCAGTTCACTTTTCATCAGTATCCAGTCTCCTATTCCAGCTGGCTATATGGTTAATTGCTTCAGTCTCCTCTAAACTTTGGCCAGCTGAAATGAAGTTTATGGTTAGTTTTGGCATAGGGACTGTCCTGGGGGAGTCCTTTCTCGGAACATGAAAGCAAACATTCTCTTTGCAATGTTTGCTAACCAAACATTGCAGCAAGATTGAAAGACAGGAGCATTAGAAATAAAAGCAGGTATTTATTTACCGAATCATAAATGACAATGTGGAAAATACATTCTAAATGTTTCCATTCTGAGCAGTAGGTTACTGCTGTTGTAATAAAGATTTAAATAAAAAACAAACAGGACAAACCACAAGACCTGTGGCTCACGCTGGCTCACCTTGTCTGAGTGTGGAAAGCTAAGCAGGGTCAGGCCTGGTTATTACTACTTGGATGGGAGACCCCTCCTCCAGTTTCTTGCACTGAGCAGGGGGTTGGACTCGATGGTCTTGTAGGCCCCTTCCAACTCTATGATCTATGAAGACCCTGATGTATGTAGAAACTTTAATCCTAGTTCAAGCCATTTTGTAATAGAAGGTTTAAAGGAACATGGGTATTTGTGCAGCTGCCTAGATACAAAACTATGATGTTAACCTAATGCTTCTTTTTGTTTAAATCCCCTCTTTTATTTCAAGTTTTCAAACACTGAACAAGTTAAATGCACATGTAAATAATTTTAAAAACATGTCTGGAGGTACTAATATCTTAAAATGAAAAAAAAAATCATTTTGTTTAAGAGTCAAGAAATAAAGAAAAACTAAACAGAAAAGGAAGAGCAAGAAAATAATAATCTATTCTATGAAACATATGAAACAATTTATGTTTATTTGATTGTAAAGCCTCATTTCATTTAGTTTCTGCGTATGTGATGAAAAATAAGTCTGTTCTCATGTGGAGTGTGATATTTTGTCCAATATGAATAGGTCCTATTAAAATCTCATGTTAATAGGTGGTATCCTCTTCTCCATTTAGCTGCCACCTGCCGTAAGAAAGAAAATAGCTTTCTAATTTTTTGGAAGTTTGTCTTTTATACAAATAATTCAATTATAATGTGGGTCTGTGGGCACGTAACATTCAGTAATTCTTTGTCCTGAATTGTTGGACTTTAAACCAAGGTCAAAAGAATGTAAAAGTACATGATGAAAGTGCCACCTGGCTCTGGACAAAGAACATAAAATTTGTCCAGTGCCTTGTTTCGACTGTGGCCAGTACTGGTGGTTACTAGTGATGAAATCCACAACAACAGAGATAATAAAAATGGAATGCATCATGTGCTACATTTCCTGTTGTTCACTTGAGATTCTGGCATTCAGAACCTCCTTGCCATTTTTTTTTTTTTAAAGAAGAGGGAAAGTTTATTTATTTATTTTATTATATTTATATCCTGCCTTTCTTCCTGCAAGGAACCCAAGGCAGCTTACATAATCCTCCTGCTCCTCTGCATTTTATCCTCACAACAACCCTATAAGGTAGGTTAGGCTGAGAGTCAGTGACTGGTCCAAAGTCACCCAGTGAGCTTCATGGCTGAGCGGGGACTAGAAGCCGAACCTCCCAAGTCCCAGGCCAACACTCTAACCACTACGCCACACAAATGTCCTTGCAGGGAATTCCAGAGATATTTTCAGTGTGGATTCCTATAACAAAATGAATCTGTGGATTCAATTTCTGAAGACTGCACATCCTTGAATTCTGTAAACAATGTCCCATTCCTGAAATTTTGCACAATACATTCTGTATTCTCATGGCTTGCAGTGCTTAGACATTAGCAATCTGGCTTCAGCAGCACGTATCTGTTTCCATATCCCAAATTACGTAGATAGAGTAGCAACAATTTCTGGGCCACACAATAAGTATACGTTATCCCTTCTGTTCCCCAAGCCTTAATTTGTTGATGTCGTGTCGTTTCCCCCTGCACTTACCTGGATTGAAGGACAACTTCTACAATGTTCTTTTCTTACGGGTTACTGCAACAAATGGATAGTCTTCATTCAACCCTTAACGTATTTTCCTGTTGATTGCTATATATTTGCTATATATATTTTCAACAAATCCCTAAAAGCTATTGGTTAGAATTTATTTATTTACTCTGCTGCATGACCTTAAGCACATTTACTCAGAAGTAAGTCTCACTTACTTTAATGGGGCTTCTTCCCTAGTAAGTCTGCATATGTAGATTTGCAGCCCCCCCCCCAATTAATCTAATCTACTTATCACTTCTACTACTATCCCTGCAGTCCTTGTCTATTCTCATTTAATGTCACTGAGGTTTGGAGATGGCTCTTTTTGACAGGGTGACCACACTACACACACGAAATATAAACCCAGGTAACCAGCCAACACCAGATAAGACGATAACTCTTAAATGTGATTCAGAAAAACATGACATCGCTATGTGGGCCATGGGCATGGGAACAAAATAAATACCACTTTGAGAACTTTTTGTTGAAAGGCATTATATAATATTATACACATACATACTTTGTACATCAATGATTGTATCCAAGATGAGAAATGGTTTTAGTTCCCTCTGACTGTGTGCCAACGTGTGGTGTGTGGGATACATTGCTCTCTGAAAAGTACTCCCATAAAATTAAGGGTGCAGCCAAGTCGGAGAATGTTCCTGTGAAGGATTGAGGCCTACACAGGCTTAAGTTTGTTGAAGCCTGAAGGCCCAAACACTTCCCTAGATTAGTTGGAGCCTGAAGGCCCAAACACTTCAGGATGGGAGGGGGAGTTTGAGAGTTTAGTTCACCCAATAGAAGTTAAGAATTATATCTCCTGTTCAAAGTCACCTGATTATAACCTTCCAATCCTGGGAAGGCTATATATGTGTGGGGTGTGGTCAGCAGACAGCAGAGAGAGCATGATTAGAGAGAGGCAGAGAGAGAGAGAGACTGACTGCAGAGGAGAGAGGTAGTCTGAAGTTAAGCTAGAGAACCTTATATTGTTTGTTTGTTTGATTTGATCATACTTGCTTTTGAATTATAACCACGCTATTAAGTAAATACCCTTATATAATAAGTAAAGTGTTGTTGTGTACCCTGAGAGTTTGGAGTGACTTATTCACCACGTCTACAGCCTACACCCATGCTACTGGAAGCAGGCAAAGGATTTGATCTCCTGGAACGGGAGAGGCTTTGAGAAGAGGCAGAGATCTTCCAAAGGCAGATCAAGGGGTCCCTGTAGTAGCGGAACCTTGACAGATGGTGGCAGCGGAGCGATCCTGAACAGTGAGATTAAGCACTCCAAACAGTAATTGGGTTTTTTACTAATAGAGCTGGCAAAAGCAGTGTATGTTTTAACTTCAGGCCTGCAGAATAGGGACCCAGTGAGGCAATTAGAATGAGCCAATACCTCTCTATGAACAAAACTGCCCTGATTGAGCAGTGTAAAAAGGACAATTTGCCATGGGAGGAGAAAACAGCAGAAGAACTGAAAGTTATGCTGATCTCCCAGGCGGCAATAGAAGGAGCTGCACCCTCTAGCCCTAGTGTAGCAGGACCCCAAACAAAAGAATGGGAGCTCCGTGAACAGGAACTGTGGCTAGTGGCAAAGCAGAAGGAAGAAGAGACCCGGTTAGAGTGGAAACAGCTTCGACTGCAGCAGGAGCAACTTAAAGCCCAGGAAGAACAACGCAGACACGAGGAAAAGGTGTGGGAAGAGCAACGCAGACATGAGGAAAAGCTGCACCAGGAGAAACTTCAAGCCCAGAAAGAGCAACTTCAGGCCCAGGAAGAGCAACGCAGACACGAGGAAAGGATGATGCAATTGAAAGAGGAGCAGCCTGTCAGAGTTACCCCGAAGGACTTCACAGCATACACCCCAGGAGAAGACCCACAAGTGTTCCTGACCACTTTTGAAAGGGCAGCACAGAAGTGGGGACTGCAGGAGGGTGATTACATGAAGTTTGTGCCTAATTTAATCAAAGGGGAGCTGGCAGAGATTTATAATAGCATGCCAGAGGGGGAGGCTGTTTCCTATGCTCAATTCAAAGAAACGGTGTTTAAAAGGTTCAGGTTAGGCCCTGAGCACTTTAGGAAAAAGTTCAGAGGGTTAACACCTCAACCTGTTTAATCTATGGTAGAGTTTGCAACAAAAATTAAAAACCTGCTACTAAAATTGGTGGATGAAGCAAAAGCTGACAACAGGGAAAAGGTGCTAGAGCTTATGGCTCTGGATCAGTTTTATTTTCGGTTGCCCAGAGAAATAAAACTGAAGGTTAAGGATAAAGATCCTGAAACTGTAAACCAAGCTGCAGAAATGGCTGACAAACTGATTGAAAACCAGGAAGGGTTAGGCCCCAGGATTGAGGCTGAGAAGAAGGGGCGGAAATGGGAAGCCCCAAAGGAGATCAAAAAACCTCCTTTTGATCCTTCTCACCCCAGAGACCGTGCCTGCTATTCGTGTGGTCAGACAGGCCACATCAGGAGTAGCTGCCCCAAGTTACAAACAATAACACCAGCTAACCTAGGTAGTCCTAAACCCGAACAAACCAAGCCACCAGTGGTAGCAAGCATAAAAAAACCTTATAATTGTGGATTTGTGATCACCAACAGGGAAGAGGTTAATAATCAGTTTAAAGAACCTGTTTATGTAAAGGATAAGACCATTATGGCAATGTTGGATTCTGGAGCTGATGTTTCTCTGATCCGAGCAGATTTGGTGACACCTGAAGATTTGGTACCAGGAATGTCTATTGAGATCCAGGGAGTGAATGGTCCCTCCTTTGAAGTCCCAGTAGCAAGGTTATCCATAGAATGGAGGGGATGGAGGGGTCTGTATGAAGTTAGGGTGATGGAACCTCCAACCCAATTTGCCCCTATCATTGTGGGAAAGGATATAATGGGCCCAGGAGCTCAAATATGTGTGGTAACCCGCAAGCAAAAGGAAAGGGAGGAAACTTCAAGACAGGACCAGGTAAAAGCTGATGGGGTAAAAGAAAAGGTACTAGAGGTACAACCCACAGTGATTCCGGAAGGTCCAAAACCAACCCCAGACCCTCCCCCAGACCCTCCCCCAGACCCTCCCCAAACCGAAACAACAGAACAAGCCTCCATGCAACCTGTAGACCTGAACGCCAGTGAAACAACCGAGGCAGGTGGTTCTGTAGAGGAGAAGGCGCTAGAGACCCCTTTTCCTGATTTAAGAGGAGTAGAGGAATTCAAGCAGGGAGTCCTCAGTGATCCTAGTTTGGAGCCTCTGAAAAGAGTTGCTCTCCCTCAAGAGAGGCCCTTCTCTGAGGAAAGAAGGGAGCAGATTATTTTGGAGAAAGGATTGTTGTATAGGCTGTGGTTACCAAAAACCCAAGAGTTAACCTGGGAACCACTAAAGCAACTGGTAGTACCTAACCAATTCCGGCTAAGGTTGCTAGAACTAGCCCATGATGGGCCATGCGCAGGGCACTTGGGGAAAAACAAGACTAAACAAAGGCTCATGGCAAACTTCTTTTGGCCTGGAATTGCTAAGCAAGTAGCAGAGTACTGCAGGTCTTGTGAAACCTGTCAGCGTGTGGGGAAGGCAGGGCATCACAGTAAAGCCCCTTTACAGCCTCTGCCTATTATAGGAGAAGCTTTCTTTAGGGTGGGCATGGATATTGTAGGGCCTTTCACTAAACCCACCTGCAAGGGAAAAAAGTACATCCTCACAGTGGTGGATTTTGCCACAAGATACCCGGAAGCTGTAGCACTAGCCTCTATAGATGCTCCATCTGTAGCTGAGGCTTTGCTAACTATATTTTGCAGAACTGGATTTCCCTCTGAAATCTTAACAGATTGTGGGTCAAATTTCCTCTCCGAGATAATGGAGTGTCTGTGGAAGTGTTGCGGGGTAAAACACTTGAAAACCACTCCTTATCACCCCCAATGCAATGGAATGGTGGAAAGATTTAACGCCACACTCAAAGGAATGATTACGGCTTATGTAAATACACACCCAAATGACTGGGATGACAAACTGCAACACCTACTCTTTGCCTACAGGGAAGTTCCACAGGAATCAATGGGATTCTCACCTTTTGAGCTGTTGTATGTTGTATGGCAGAAGAGTGAGAGGCCCTCTTGATCTCCTGAGGGAAAACTGGGAAGGTAAACTAGTAGAAAACAAAACCTCTGTGGTGGATTATGTGTTAAAACTTAGACAAACCCTAGATACACTCTGTAAATTAGTTCAAGCCAATGTAGCCAAAGCCCAAGAGGTGCAAAAGTTCTGGTATGATCAAAAGGCACGCTCTAGAGTATTTGAGGTAGGGGATCAGGTAATGATATTTCTTCTCCTGCGCAAAGACAAGCTTAAGGCTGCTTGGGAAGGCCCCTACACAGTCAGAGAGAAAATGGATGATTTAACCTATGTGGTGGTTAAAGAAAAATCTGAAAAAAGACCCAAGGTAGTACATGTAAATATGATGAAGCCACACTATGAGAGGAGTAGAGTAGTTTTACAGGTGCAGAAGGTGCCAGAGGTAGTATACTTAGGGCACAGGGTTGGAAATGGTCATATCACACCATTATGGGACAAGGTTGAAGCTATCAGAACCTGGGACATACCTACAACCAAGAAACAGGTCAGGTCATTCTTGGGATTTGCTGGGCATTACAGGAGATTTGTTCCCCATTTTGGTGAAATTGCTGGACCTTTGACTGATTTAACCAAGAAATGTAAACCTGACAAAATTGTGTGGACTGATGAATGTCAGAGAGCTTTTGATAGACTAAAGGACATTTTAAGCTCAAAGCCTGTGTTAAGAGCACCTGACTTCGAAAAAACCTTTATTGTGGCTACTGATGCCTCTGAGACTGGCATAGGTGCAGTATTGTTACAAGACTATGACTCTGTTAAATATCCAGTAGCCTACCTGAGTAGGAAGCTTCTACCCAGGGAGAGAAACCTGTCTACGATCCAAAAGGAATGTCTGGCAGTAGTGTGGGCTCTGGACAAGCTCAAGCCTTATGTTTTTGGGCAGGAATTTACTTTATGGACTGATCATCATGCCTTACAATGGATACAAACAATGCAAAATACCAACTCCAAGCTTCAGAGATGGTCTTGGAAATTGCAGGAATTTCAAATGAACATTGAACATGTGCCTGGGAAGGAGAATGTGATAGCCGATGCTTTGTCTAGGGGGGAAAAAAAAACAGTTGCCTTTTTGTGTAGGTTAACGTTTCACAATTTTCTTCTGTAAAAGGGAAATTGTTCCACTTGAGGAGAAGGGGGGGAAGATGTGAAGGATTGAGGCCTACACAGGCTTAAGTTTGTTGAAGCCTGAAGGCCCAAACACTTCCCTAGATTAGTTGGAGCCTGAAGGCCCAAACACTTCAGGATGGGAGGGGGAGTTTGAGAGTTTAGTTCACCCAATAGAAGTTAAGAATTATATCTCCTGTTCAAAGTCACCTGATTATAACCTTCCAATCCTGGGAAGGCTATATATGTGTGGGGTGTGGTCAGCAGACAGCAGAGAGAGCATGATTAGAGAGAGGCAGAGAGAGAGAGAGACTGACTGCAGAGGAGAGAGGTAGTCTGAAGTTAAGCTAGAGAACCTTATATTGTTTGTTTGTTTGATTTGATCATACTTGCTTTTGAATTATAACCACGCTATTAAGTAAATACCCTTATATAATAAGTAAAGTGTTGTTGTTTACCCTGGTTTGTTGGAGTGACTTATTCACCACTTCTAAAGCCTACACCCATGCTACTGGAAGCAGGCAAAGGATTTGATCTCCTGGAACCGGAGAGGCTTTGAGAAGAGGCAGAGATCTTCCAAAGGCAGATCAAGGGGTCCCTGTAGTAGCGGAACCTTGACAGTTCCACTAACTCTTTTCCTTTCTTTTCTTGCAGATGGTGATGAATCCCCTATAAGAAGGTGAATTCAACATTTGCAATCATGTTTATTACTCATGTCTTCAGATAAGAGAAAGGGTTCTTATGTTCTGACCTCTTACACTAGATTTTTACTTCTAATTGTCCCTCCCCACCCCAATTATTGGCAACATCCCTCTGTAAATAAGGTTAGGCTGCAATCCTATACCACTTATGTGGGAGTAAGCCCCATTGAACTTAGTGGGACTTACTTCTGAGTAGATGTGTATAGGATTGCTCTCTCTCTCTCTTTTTAATGGACAATAACTTAAACATTTTAAAACATCTTCTGAACTTTTCACTACATCTGCATTATTCTTTTGAGTCTTGTAGGCCTCCTGAGGCAGATAGTATTAACTACTCCTGACTCGCAGCCGAGGACACTGTGGGAGGTACTGCGGAAACATAAAAAGCTCTCTCCCTAGACCTCTTGTTGCTCTTACTGACTGGGTTCAGACAACATGATAACCCACACTGAAGGGTTGAGTATGGGTTGAGTGTGGGTTGTTGTTGAACCATGGGTTGTTGTTGATACATGGGCTATAGTGTTGTCTGAACCCAGCCGAGATAATAAACCATGGTGAACAATCCATAGTTCATAGTTCATAACTCAACAACAAACCATTGTCTCTTCACAGGTTATTCATGGTTAACAAGCCATGGCTTGTTAGCGCAGCTGGGTTCAGACAACACAGTAATCCACAATTCAACAACAACCCACACTCAGCCCATATTCAACGCTTGAGTGTGGGGTATCGTGTTGTCTGAACCCAGTCATTGCCTTGCCAGACCTGCAGTGGCCACAGGGGAATAGGAATTTCTGCCCTGGAAGTGTGTTAACTGAGGAGCAGATATGTGTTTATATGGGTCATTAGGGGACCATGTCATTTAAGACAAAAAGTGTCTTCTGGAAAGGATATTTTGGGAAATAAAGAATGAGCTACCCAATTTGGCTTCAAATGACTTCTTTTCTTTTTTAACTTAGTACAGCATCTAAAATGATCCTCAGTTTGAGTATGATAAAGACAGCCTAGTTTCTCTCTGTGGTCCACTGGTAAAAGGGGCCTCTGTGCTTTGCCCAGGATGGAAACACGCCTGAGTAACAGCTGGATTTTATATTTCCAAAATGGGGGATCCAGCATTTCCCCCTTTTTAGTTTCCAGCAACCCTAGGGGCAGATCCAGCTCCAACCCTGTAACCTTCACATGACTTGCGGAGCCTAATTTGAACATCTGCACACCCTAACCCACCCACCCCTTCATCTTGGGACTGAACATGTAGAAATAACCCTCAAGTAACCCAACAGCAGTCCATGGGTCATCTGAAGGTTGTTTCCCACTCCAATAAGCCATGCCACCCGGTTAGGATGACACAACAAGCCGTGCCCGGGCAGTTTATTAGGCAAATGGCGCCCGGCACACACTGTGGCTTAAACAAGCCACTGTGGCTTGTCGAACCCAACCCACAGTGATCGTGTGAACCAGTGGTGTGACTTCATTCATCATTCATGTGGCTGTTTTTTTCTTTCCCTACAACACCAAAACTGTTTGCGAGTGTATGGGTGAGATAAAGAAGAGTCAGACACAGAGTATATGGTTTCAAATCAGGGCCACATTTATTGAATTGAAGATCTGTGAAGGGCGAAGGGCGGTACTAACCTAGCCCGACCATTGGCCGGGAAAAAACCAATATTTTAAATATTTTGGCGAATACATCCTAACCGCACCAGAGGTGGGTTGGTCCGCCCCTGGCCAGTTGCCCTCCATGTGGGGCTGGAGGGCCTTACCATCGTCACCTTACTTTGACGCCTCCAGGCACCCAATGTAGGCGACAAAGGCAAAACCCCAAAGACGTCCCAATCTCCCTCCTGCTAAGCCTCACGGCATTAGCGAGGTCAGCCTTAGGTAAACGTCAGTCACCTTGAAAGGTGCCACTGGATGATCACCATAACCCTAAGCCATACTGCCTAATCCTGCACTTCCCGCAAATGCGACCAATTTACTATGATCCCCCTGGTGGGATCGAGATCGAATTCAAAAATTTCCCTACCCTGATTCACAGTGTAGAGTAGGCGAAACCCGCCCATTGCCCCGGCCAATTGAGACAATGAGCCAAAATTCCTACTCGGCCCCCATTAATGGGCGACCAGAGGAGCCTACACTGCTAACAGGGTGGGATGGGAGGGAGCCAGAAAACAGCAGCAAAAGAGACCGTGGGCGGGAACCCAGGTGCGTAGATAAGCCCTTTCCTGTGTCCCCGCCTTAGTTGAGCCATTGGCTCAGTATCTGTGACCAACCTGACCTGTTACCTGACTCCTCTCTCCTCCCCCACTCGCAAATCTCCTCCCTGTCCCCAAGTGAGGGGCCAGTGGAAGTCTGTTGCGAGTGTATGGGTGAGATAAAGAAGAGTCAGACACAGAGTATATGGTTTCAAATCAGGGCCACATTTATTGAATTGAAGATCTGTGAAGGGCGAAGGGCGGTACTAACCTAGCCCGGCCATTGGCCAGGAAAAAACCAATATTTTAAATATTTTGGCGAATACATCCTAACCGCACCGGAGGCGGGTTGGTCCGCCCCCGGCCAGACCATGGGCGGGAACCCAGGGCCTAAATAAGCCCTTTTCTGTGTCCCCGCCCTAGTTGAGCCATTGGCTCAGTACCTGTGACCAACCTGACCTGTTACCTGACTCCTCTCCCCTCCCCCACTCGCAAATCTTCTCCCTGGCCCCAAGAGTGGAAGTCTGTTTTTGTAACATCTTGCCTGATGAAGAGGTCTGGCAATCTCAAAAGCTTGTACATTTTTTGGTGATATTTTGGTTGGCCTCATAAAGGGATTACACTAATGTGGATTTTGGAATTTTTCTTACCGTCAACACAGCTAGCTTTTGATGTTTTTTTAACTTTGTTTGTTAGTCCTGGAACTTATGAGCAGGGATGGGGACTCGGACTCGACGACTCGACTCGCGAGTCCGACTGAGTCCCCCCTCTGACTCGAGTCCCACTCGAGTCCCAATTTTTTCAATGGGACTCGAGACTCGACTCGGGACTCGAGCCCAAGGACTCCGCCACCGCCGCCACCGCCGCCGCTCACGTCACCGCTGTCGCTGTCTCCCCCGCCGCCACCCGCTCGCAGCCACCGCTGCCGCCATCGCACGCCACGCCGCCATCATGCCGCTGCCGCCATCGCACGCTGCCGCCGCGCGGTCCCGTCACTTCCGGCGCGGCGGAAGTGAGCGCCGGGACCCTGCCGGCGCGCTTGGCCACCGCTGCTCTAGAGCGGCGGCGGCCAAGTGCGCCGGAGCAGGGTCCCGGCGCGTCACTTCGGCGCGGCGGAAGTGAACGGACTGGCTGCGGGTGCGGCGTGCGATGGCGGCGGTGTTGGCATGCGATTGGGCGGCGTGGCATACGATGGTGGCGGCACGAGCGGTGGCGGCGAGGGAGACGGCGACGGCGGTGACGTGAGCGGCGGCGGCAGGTGGCGGCGGCAGCAACTCGAGCGGCATGGAGAACACTCTCCGTGCCGCTCAGAAGAGCGAGATCGGGCCGCGCCGCCGCCGCAGAGAACTACAAACCCAGGGAGGGCTCGTAATGCATCCCTGGTGCGGCGGCGGCAGGAGCAGGGACGAGGGAAGGACCTGCCCATGGTAAGTGGGGGCGGCGGCGGCCCATGGAGGGAGCGGGAGGGTCTCCGCGGGAGGAAGGGCAGCTCTTCTTCCTCTCGCGGAGACCCTCCCGCTTCCTCCATGGGCCGCCGCTTTGGGAGTGACTCGGGACTCGAGACTCGAGACTCGAGTCACCATTTTGGACCTTGGACTCGAGACTCGGACTCGGATCCAAAGACTCGTGACTCGACTCGTGACTCGAGGCCAAGGACTCTTCAACATCCCTGCTTATGAGCTGTTTTGCTTATTGCTGAGGCATCAAGCCAGTAAGCAATTAGCTTTCTTACCCTTTCCCAGAGTTTAGCTTTCCCCAACCTCATGCTCTCCAGATATGTTGGACATAAGAATGAAAGAAGAGCCATACTGGATCAGACCAAAAGTCCATCTCGTCCAGCATTCTGTTCACACAATGGCCAACCAGCTGCCTGTGGGGAAACTCACAAGTAGGACATGAATTCAGTAGCACCTTCCTGGTGGCATTTCCCAGCAACTCCCAATATGGGAAGTAGGTAGCATATTGCCATCAGGACTAGTAGCCATCCTGGCTGGGAATGATGGGAGTTGCAGTCCAACACATCTGAAGGGCACTAGGTTGTACAAGACTGCCATAGTTTGGTTAACAAATGCACGGGCTCTCTCACCCATAAGTAGTTTAACTGCATAAACCTATGTATAGCTACTCAAAATTAAATCCTATTGAATTCAATGGGATTTACATCCAGGTTAATGTGTATGGAACAGCAGTCTTAGAGAGCAATAGTGTGGTCCCAGGAGAGTGTCAGAAGGGGGACTCTGGTACCTGATCCCTTTCCCTGCCCATCTGCTGTGGAAAGAACTGCACCAGCTACTTTCCGAGGTAGCAAATGTGGCCTTAGAGTGGTGGTCGGTAAGGGAGCATTCCAGTGTGTGGGGTGGGGAAGGGAGAGAAGAGAAGAGACCGGATTACAAAGAATCCTGTGGTTTCTCCAGCCCCTGCCCCACCCCTGCCAGTGTGGGGCATCCTTTCGATAGTGTCAGAGGCCCAACCAGAGGGGAAATGAAAGTGCAGAAGGATGAAGAGGCAGAAACCACCTCTGTGTCTCCTCTCACCCTGCTGGCAGTAGCCCGGTAGGGCACTGAATACGCAGAAGTCTCCGAGTTCAGAGGCTTCCACCGCACAAGGGCACAACCCATAGAATTGCACCCTTAGTGAGTTAATTTTCTTCCTAGCTGCAAAAAGCTATCAATAAACCCTAGCAGAACCACTAAGCTGTTCCACTGTTGGCATCCCAGGAAGTCATTACTCCACCGCCCACCCATCCCTAGTTGATGCAATCCTTGGATGCCGAAATGCTCACTTTGTCCACAAACAGCTCAGTCTGACTCATGCTTCTTGTCAGTTGAGACTCCTACCAAAACAGTTAAAACACCAGGCCAGGATGTCAACAATTTGAGTTCCGAGTCTGGCAGATTCATTAGTTACTTCATCTAAGACACAAAGTACATTCATCTTGGTTCCAGCCTTTTAACAAATGAGGTGATTTGATTTCTGGATGGCATGATTCTAGGCCCATCCATATGTGACTATATCATAATAAACAATACACAAATTCAGGACAAAAAACACCCCTTCTATCATTTTGTGGAACTTACTCAATCCTGATCATTTATCTAATTTACAAAACGTATTGTTTTTATTCTCTACTTGCAATGTACCCAAAAGTGACATACAACCCAAAACAGCATCATGGTTTTTTCCCCTAACCTGCTGCTTTCCAGATATGTTGGCCTACAACTCCCATCATCCCCATCCAGCATGGCTATTGGAGGGCACTAGGTTGGGGAAGGCTGTTTGGGGTATTACTACAGAGCAGAGTTGGGAGAATGGGGAGATGAAAGAAGTAATTCAGAAATTCAGAATATGTTCCCGAAGTTTGCTCAGGCTTCATGAAAACCATTTAAGTTAGTGTTCAAACCAAGGAAGATTAAGCAATGATGTTCCTGCCAGCTGGCAGCACTTCTTAGATTTATAATGGCTGTATTGAAGAAGAATTGAGACAAATTTTTGATAGATTTCTCTTCCAAACAATATCTCCTAAAATAAAAGAAGGTGCACTAAAATTGGTTCAGAAGTGGTACCTGACACCGCTGAAATTGGCAAAAATGAATAAGGATTTACCACCTTTGTGTTGGAGAGGATGTGATGGAACTCAAATACATTTGTGGTGGCAATGTAGAAAGGTAAGCAAGTTTTAGGACAAGATATTTCAAGGAATAGAAAAAATTGCCAATCAAGAAATTTGTAAAACACCAGAGTTAGCTTTATTGAATATGTTTGTAAAATAAAATAGGTCAGAGGGGGGAAAAAAACATTAATTGTTTTTCTGTTGATAGCCGTGAGGCAATTAGTAGCAAGTAATTGGAAAACTGCCTGGATTTTGACAATACCTATGTGTGTGTGTGTGGGGGGGGAACCTGGCAATAAACGAAAAGTTGACATAGAAGTTAAGAGTGCATAAAGAAAAGAGATACTTGTAGGAAGGACTGGTGAATATGTGTGTGTGTGTGTGTGTATAATAATAAATAATAATAGAATCGAACAGAATATACTTTGAAAGAAGCTTATCGAAATCTGTGGGACTCATGAAAAGAAGATTGTAAAGGAATGAAAAAGGATAAATCAACATATTACTCTGGAACAGAAATAGAAAATAAAAGATGGAAGATGAAAATTTTGAAACTGACCAAGTTGGGGGAGGGATTGGGGTGGGTTTATATTAATATTAATGCATTTTGTTTTATTTATTTACACACACGCGTGCACATGCACACGCACACAAACATATTCTTTTGAAAATGCAATAAATGTAATTTTTAAAAAGATTTATAATGGCTGTGGTTGTATCATGGATGTGGATGGGTCAATGCAAGTATGGTTTGGCTTTTCCCCACATCTTCACTCTAACTCAAGCTGGCTTCCACTATCTGCTAAGCTTTTACTGTGGGGCCTGGGATGGTAGATCAGTTAGAAACCTTTGCATTAATGGGCCAGTGGCAGCTTCTTATGAACACTGACAGAAAGTATTCTGACAGAATGAGGAGGCGCAAGGCAGTATGCCTTGCATAGGTACATGATCTAGGAAGCCAAGGGGACATCCACCCTTCATCCCATGCCAGACCCAGATGAACCAAGACAAAAATCTGAACTCCCCTGGTCACAGGAGGACCTGGGGGAAAGGGATGTGGAGCCCCCAAAGAGGCAGGGAGCTCCACAAGTAACTGCTATGGCTAGGAATTAAGACAACCTCTTGGTCAGCAAACAGAGCCCAGTTAACTGATTGTGAGGTGCGAAATTCCATAGCTTACTACAATTTTGTACAAGTCGGTGACTCTCCTTGGGCCAGTGGTGAGGGTTGGCTATCCCAGTGGGCAAAACCCTGAAGGGTGTTAAGCTGGTCTTGACACTCCCATCTGCAATCATCATATAGTTGATTGTAGTAATCATCATTACTACACACCACACCATAGGCACACGCTTGATTTGGAGATAGTATCTGCTGAACAGAAATACATTTTCTTTTACTACTTACTATGGTATCACAATAGAAGGAAACCCCCTAATCATTTATCATCTGTACTAATTGTATTAGGGCACAATCATGCGTATGAGTTCTACATATAACTCTTAGCATTCCCCAGCCAGCCATGCTGGTTGGGGAATGCTGGGAGATGAAGGACTTTTTTCTGTCTAACCATGCATAGGATTGCACCATTATTGGTTTAATATAGACCTTTCTCCTTTAACCGGTGTTTTTTTACAATGCACAGTCAGCAGCAGTTGTTTGGGGAATGTGTTTAGTTGGTAACTATAGCATCAGTTATTTATGCTAGCCAATTTGACTTTTCATAATAGTGTGATTATGTTTCAGGAAGTGACATTAAAAATGTTATTTCAAATATCTATTTATTTAGTTTTTTAAAAGTGACATTAAAAATGTTATTTCAAATATCTGTTTATTTAGTTTTTAAAAAATCTTACTTGCTTTTCATTATTAATTAATCCCAAAGCAGAGTCCAAGCCAGTAAAATAATACAACATTGACAAAGAACATAATCAAACCGGGAAGGACAGTAACTGTTACTTATAATTATTAGGCACTTCTTTATGGTCAACTGCAGATATGTGTGCTTTGGCCCACAGTCTCCATTCTTTTGAAGACCTTTTGTTTGTTGATCAGCAAAGGGCCTTTCTGCCTATCGCTAATGGTCAGTGAAAGGTTAATCAATGGTCTACTGTTTGGGAAGAGTCTTCAAGACATCATCTCCAAACAGGGTGGGCATGGGTTGTCTCATCATGACAATTACAGCACAATCCCATGGACCCTAGACAGCATTTAGAGGGCCATAGGATTTTTCGGAGTCCCATGGCCCCTAGACAGCATTTGGGTGGCCATGGGATTTTTCAGAGTCCCAGCTCCGACGTCAGCAAACAGCTCCAATGTCAGGAAACAGAACCGATGTCTGAGCTGGGACTCCAGTCTTGGAGCGCTCCCCCCCCCCCCGCTTGCAGTCAGCACAGAAAGAACTGGAAAAGGGCAACCTCAGAGAAGGGCTTTTGGGGCATGGCGTTCCAGGGGGTCCGGAGGGGAGGAGACCAGCACCACCCAGATGTGATGTATCCTGGTGGCGGCTCAGCCTCCTTCCCTCCCCCTCTGGAGCACCACACTTAGCTCAAATCATCCATCTAGCTGCTTTGCAGGGGAGTAGGAGCATGGAGGTAACCTTCACCTTTGCACTCTTCCCACCCTGCACAGGATGCCTGTAATCCTCCAAGTTCGGAGGGTTACAGCCATCCCCATAGGATTGCACCCTTAGGCACTTTTTGCCTCAGCTTCTGATGCAAAACTGAAACACCCATTATCCTAATGTCTAGGCCTTTTCAAATGATGGAGCTACAAGGTAACAGTGAATCCCAATGGGATATCATGGAAGCGTGCCTCACAGCACCTTTGCCAATTTCCATGAATAATTCTGGCTTCAGAACACAGATATTAGTGCTCAGCAGAAATGTGTCTCCCAACTTTGCCACACTTTTTGAATAGTACAAAGTTGGGGATGTCATTCTGGCAAATTTGGGGGCAGCAGCAAAAGGGGTCAATGTCACCAGTGGCACTCCCCACAGTTTCAGTAGCTGGAAGTTGGAACTGCCATTTTTTCATCCCAGGATTCCCTAATATAATAATAATAAAATTTTATTTCTTACCCGCCTCTCCACTCAGATCGAGGCGGGGGAACAACCAGAAACATAAAATACATAAGTAGTTAAAAACATAATAAATATTATTAAAATATTCTTAAAAACCTTTAAAAGTATCCTAAAGACTCTTAAATCAAGAGGCTGCGTGAAGCCCTTGGCTGCTCCTGGTATGGCCTGCACAACCAGCACCATCCCACCCACTTTTTCTTGAAGCCCAGTTGATCCCCCACCAACATCCCACCCCTCCCATAGCAGGGAAAGCTCTTATCTCTGATCAACAGCTAATAGAAGATAAGAGCTTTCCTCTGTTGAGCACTGGAAAAAGCTGCGTTTCTCAGAGCTTAGCAGGGAAAAGCTCCTAACTCCAAACAGTTGCTGATCAGAGATTAGAGCTTTTCCCTGCCAGGGGAAGGGGACAGTGCATAGTGAGGAACCTGGTGAGTGATTCAGCCCTGTTTACTTCTGAGGCTTGTCTTGTGTACTTCTGAGTAGCCATGCAGAGGCTTGCCCTGCTTATTTCCGAGTAGACATGCACAGAGGCTTGGTATTAAGAGATTTTGAAAATATCTTTTTTTCAGTCAAAACAGTTTGCAGAAGGTCTTGAGCTGAGCCCTAAAGGGAAAAACAAAGAAAGAACAAAACCATTTTCCTAATCTTGTTTGACTTTCTTTTCAGGGTCATTGTTTTTTTAAAGAACTTTGAGCCACTAAGATGCAATTTGATGATTAATCATGATTATAATTGTTATAATTCACTGTAAAGAGAGTTATAATTTCTCATCTTGTAGCACCCGGATTCCATTTTAGCACAGCAGGATGGAGAAGGGCATGGGTTGTACAAATGACTCTATTTTAAATATTACTGAATATGAGCTTGAGTTTTATATTTCACACATTGCACTGGGAGACCCAGCAGCTACTTTTTGATCAACTGATTTAACTGAAATAAACTGTATGAGCCATTTGTTATGAATTCCTTTGTTATGAATTCCTTTGTTTAGTGTAGATCCATCCAATCTTTCTTCAAGCAATGGTATATAGCAATTCCAAGCTGTTACCGTTGTGCACTGCAGTGGTTATCTGATTACTTCATCATGTGTCTACATAAAATCGGGGTCAAAACTACACGTTAAGTTAAATACATAGTTCCAAACTCACATTTGTAAAAACTTTAAATAGCACTGGTGGGGGGAGGGGTTCCTATCAGGATCAGGACCATGGTGAAAGTAGAGTTTTGTTTGTGTGTTTGTTTGTTTACACTTTTACTCCATTCTGCTTTCCTGCCAAAAAGCAGTGGCTTTTTAAAAATAATCCACAAGCACCGTGGTCCTTATTCTGATTGGATCTTGCTACCTCAGCTGCTAAGGGCACCTTCTCTGCCAATGCAAAAATTTGTCAGGACCACACAGCATAAGGTTAAAAGGTGAAAACATCATCCTCTCCTTCACCGTGGCCCCAATCCTGATCCCCACCCCCACGGCTGCTATTTACAAACACAAAAAGGAAATCTGAGGGTCTATCTACATGTTTAATGTCATGTATAGTTTGATCCTTACTTCTGCACAGGCTAAACAGTGTTGTACGTGCACCACAAAGCATTTCTATCCAGAGGCAGCATTCACTACACTCCTGATATGCAGCGGCCCTCAGATAAGCAATGCCCATGTGCAAACAAAGTGAGTCGAGAAACAAGACTCTGAGGAGGCCCTTCATCACCAAGCCATTCCCTTGAAGTTAAATCCCCCACTGCTTTGTTCCCAAGTTTCTTGATTTATTCATCATTTTTATTATGCCACCTTTCAGGGCAAAGCCCTCCCAAGGCAACTTACAAACATGATTAAAACAAAATAAGACCTTTTCAAAATCTATACAAAACAAATTGATTAGAAAACTAAAAACAGTTTAAAAGTCCAGGACAACACTTTTAATAAAACTCAGATTGAAACCAAAATTTTTTGAAGGTCCATTTAAAAACTAACAAAAATGGGTCCATATGTACTTCCTTCAGCCAGAAGAAAGCTCTAGGCATATGGGGCCACCACAAAAAGCCATGCTGTTTGTACCCACCAGTCTGATGGCTTCAGCCTTCATGGGAGACTCTCTTCCTTTTGAGCTGGTGATACAGTGGCCAAGGACCACACCACACATTACTTTAAAGACATAGCTAGCAGTTACATCTTTCTTTTCTTTTTTTTTACTCAAAGTGCATGCAGGGGACCTGATATGGCAATATAAATTGCAGACGTGGGGACACAATCCAGATCAGGATTGCAGAGAGTAAGGAGGAGAATTAAAGCCCCCCTATCCACCATGCTAGGGTCCCGATCTGGATCAGGTTCCCTGCACTTACTTTAGAGTGCTAGGTACGTATTTAAAATAACATGTTGTTTGGCACTAAGACTGTGAGTTCTGAATCTCAGTCTTGAACTCACTAACTAGGTGACCTTTTGCAAGCCACAATAGTCTGTCTGCAAGATGGGAATGCTAAGAATACCAACTTACCTTGCAGGTTTGTTGTAAGAATTACTGGGATGATGTACATGAAGCCCTTTGAAGACTCTAAAAAGTGATGCATCAGTGCCAAGTATCATCCCTGGCTGAGCTCCCAGAACTAGGTGTGGCTATAGGGAGCATGTAGAGATTTTGAGAAGAAATGCAGGGAACGAATTCATCTGTAAGGCAATGGAGCTGGGAGTAGGAAGGATCCTGGGAGATGAGAGCTGGTCTATCAAGGTTCAAAGGAAGCTATAGAGTAAATATGTTTTGGTGGTATCTGCATTTGGAGAAGAGCCCAGAGTCAGCCACTAATATAAAATACACCTTCTACCTGGTATTAAGCAAGTGGGCCTCCTCACACAGCAGGCCGGGCAGTCCCTGTCAGTTCCAGAAGAGCACAAGCGGATACAAGCGTGTAGACTGAGAGACATCGTTTACTCTCAGAACCAGGTGGATGGAGGGCTTTAGTTCTCCTCCTTTCCCTCTGCAATATGTCCTCTTCACATACACCCACTCTTCCCCAAAGCTATACTTGTGAACACACAGGAACGAAGAAGGTGTGTGGGGTGGGTGGGCGGGAATCCTGCTTTCCAAAACATGCTGCTAGTTTCCTGCAAAACCAGAGATGGAATTTCTCCAAGAAGAATAAAAGTATGTATACTATCCAGAGACACACATGCCAGTTGGCATGGCAGGACTCCATTGAAATAAAGCAGTCACCCTCCCAACCTGGTGCCCTCCAGGTATTTGGGACTACAACTCCCATCAGCCCCAGTCAGCATAGCCAATGGTCAGGAATGATGGATACTATAGTGCAAAATATTTGGACTGCACCAGGTTGGGGAAAGCTGAAATAAGGCAACCCATTACTATCCTTGCAGCAACCCTGTCAGGTGAGGAAGTCTCATGCCAAGTAAGTTTTATGCCCAGGTCTCCAGAGCACAAGCCCCAACATTCTCTCGCCCACACCACAGGGGCGATCTGTTTTTTCAGGTTTTCCTCCAAATGCAGTAATATCCGTATGCTCTTTGGGTATGATTTATTCTCTATTTTCCTGTCTTGAGTGCTCTGATGGTGTATTAAAGCACTGTCTAATGAATATGGATTGGCAGTCTAGTTATGTTTCAGAGAAACCAGGAAAACCCAAACAAACATTAGCTACATAATTGATTGTAAATAATTTGGAAATGCTGGTTGATTTCTTATGTTGTATGACTGATCTCATTTTAAAGATACCAACCAATTTTAGGAACGGGTCTGACTGTCCCTTATACAATAGAGCATCAAACTGGAGACATTAATATCTTCCTTGGAATTATTGCTAATGTAGGCTATATAAAGGCCAAACATGTACACAGCTTGGAGGTTATAGGTTTGGAATGGGTGGGGTATACCCATGTTCCTGATGTGCAATGCTATTTGATCTGTTGTTTACTTTTCAGAGCTCCTTAGTGTTCCGTAAACTCCCTCGAGTGCTATTTTGAGATTGGGCTGTTCAAATGGAAAACTTTTGGAGGAGAACAACACACACACACACACACACTGAGCATTTCTCGTGCCTATTCACCAAATTACTTCTTAAAATTCGTCCAGGTTAAAGAGCAGTCTGTGTGTGAGATGGTAGGCTACAGACAGAGAGATATACTAAAATCAGCGACAAGAATGTCCATTGGAGCTGCCTTGAAGCCTGTTGGAAATAATGGGAATTGAATGCCAATTAACATGACAGGACAGGCCCATTGAAGTAATGTAAGTAACGAAAGGATCCTGAGAGAGAATGGAATGGGCCACGGGGTAGACCCTATTAACAGGGGACAGAGAGAAATGATGGACAGTAGCAATGGCAGACCTTGAGAAACTGGAATGACAATCACTGGGAGGGGGATGACGGCTTCTGGAAGTCTGTCATTTCACTCCTGAGGGCTGACACTCCAGATTCCCAAGGACCAGCATTGCTGTTCCTCATCATTCCTCCCTGTCCCTGGTTAATGTGGTTAAACTCTCCTGGGACCCGGTAATGTCAACTGGCATTCATGGCTCCCATTATTTCCAGTGGGCCTTCAATACCTCCCTTTGTTCTTAATGGGATTCTTGTCACTCATTTCAGTATATCCAGGCTACAGATTCCCAGGCTGAAACAGGACTAGGGCTGTTGCAGGAGGAAACTGCAAAAATGGTGGGTATGTGGCACCTTCTTAATGACAGAGGCCTAGTTTACATAAACAACAGTTGAGGTGCTAAAGTTTCAGACTGTACAAGGGCTACTATGTAGTTGAACACTTCCCTAATTTAGGAAGATTTGAGAACTGGAAGGCAGGGCCTGGTTTTATTTTCAGTTTTCTAAAACCTTTGTACCATGCCCAGTTATGTTAGGCACTTTTACTAAGAACTGTGAGCCAGTGTGGCGTAGTGGTGAGAGTGTTGGACTGGGACTCGGGAGATCCGGGTTCTAGTCCCCGCTCCGCCATGAAACTCACTGGGTGACTTTGGGCCAGTCACTGACTCTCAACCTAACCTACCTCACAGGGTTGTTGTGAGGATAAAATGGAGAGGAGAGGAGGAGGAGAATGATTATGTAGGATTACTGTAAGCCACCTTTGGTTCCTTGCAGGAAAAAAGGCGGAGTATAAATATAATAAATAAATGAGTATTAGATAAATTTTGCACACATGCCACACATCTACAAAAACATTTGTAGATTTTTCAACAATTCTAGGCTAGCCTTTTCAAAGCTGGAACTTTTCTTGACATCTAGTTTTCTCTGTGGAGGGGATCTCCCAGTCTCCTGGAACAGCATTAAGTCATATAATTCTCCCAACCTTCTCACAACAGTTGTAGCACCTCATAATTTATGATTCTGATTAAAATATGGATATCTGCTCTTTTTCCTTTCAAGCCAATAGAAGTATACCAGACTTGCAAATAAATGACTAGCCAATACAGCTTTTTACTAGACTATCTGCCAGGACATACTAACCTAATTAATTTGTGGAACATCAACAACAGCCTGGGGGGAAAGGAACCAATTCTTACCCAGTTTATAAAAACGTTCTTGCTTGCTCACCTGGAGGCAATAGTTACTCACTGTAACTGAGTGGCTGTTCAGAAGCCTGGAGTAAGCCCTTGCTGGACTTAAAGTCCAGAAATAGGCAGAGTAACTATAATCTTGAACAGTAAAAAAATCTGAACATGGATACTAATAGGGATTGATCCAAGGCAGACTGTCTCTGTCTATGCATATGAGCACCGACTTCTTCAGCAGACTTGTACAGGAAAATATTGTGATGTAAGCTCTCATAGCTTACTGGGTGACCCTGGTCTCCATTTCTCTTCCGACTGTACCTCACAAGGTAGTTGTGACAGTTAACGTGGGGAGAACAATATATGCCATATTGAGCTCTTTGGAAGAAGAGTCAAATGTCAATGTAATACATGCCTTTTTCAAAGAATGCCCAATTCAAGACAATGGCCCTGTTTAGGCAGAACAGTTTGGTATCCTGGTTTGTAAGCAGGGCTTAAATCAGTTTACCCTGTTTGGACATCACTAGAAGCTATGGTTTAACAAGTTACGTTATCTACCTTGAAGTGGGTGCATGAGGGGAGGACAAGGGAAGTGAGGATGGAGTGCATGAGCACAAGGCTCATTTTTTAGTCTGATAAAACTTGATTTATCAGACCAATATAGTTACATCTAAATTAAGCCTGTGTGGGGTCTGTGCTACAAATGTATTTATTATTTAGTTATCAAAACTCTGGGCCAATGTGAAACAGAACTCAATTTGAGGGCAAGCATGGACAGGATATGTACTCTGATTCACCCCTGCAAAGTATATATCTGAACTATGTTATTTTCCTTAAATACTCTGAATTGAACTGAATGGCAGTTCAGAAGCTTGAGTAAGCTCTTGCTGGAACTGAAGTCTAGAGGCTTAATGTTAGTGTATTGCTTGTGGCAGGGATGGGGACTCGGACTCGAGGACTCGACTCGTGAGTCGGACTGAGTCCCCCCTCTGACTCGACTCGGACTCGAGTCCCAATATTTTTAATGGGACTCGAGATTCGACTCGGGACTCGAGACCAAGGACTCGTCAACATCCCTGGGCTGTTGACGAGTCTTCTGGCTGTGCCAGAAGGAGCGCGATCACCGGTGAAGAGCGCATGGAAGCGAGGCGCGCCGCTGCTCGGCCACTATGGACAGCTACCAGGAGCGCAGCCCCAACGATGTGTTGAGATTTATTTTGATTGATGTGTTGTTGTGGGGGGTTTGGGTTAGGGTCAGACATTTTGGGTTTGGCTGCCTCTGCCTGCCTGCTTTGGGGTTCCCTGCCTCCTCTGCCTGCCTGGTTATTTTGGGTTTGTCTGCCTGGTCTGTTCTTGCCAAAATCAGTTGCAGAGTTTTGAAATAAAAAGGCACACTTGTGCCTAGAATTTATTTAAGCCACACATCTGAAGTAGCCTTATTTTGTTGGGGGGAAACCCCATTGATTTTAATAGGGACTCGTGGAGTCAGTTTTGGGAGTGACTCAGGACTCGTGACTCGTGAGTCACCATTTTGGACCAAGGACTCGGACTCGGGCTCGAGACTCGGGTCCAAAGACTCGTGACTCGACTCGTGACTCGAGACCAAGGACTCTTCAACATCCCTGGCTTGTGGTTGAGATATTGTATTTCAGTAAAAATGGCTGTTGGCTTCATGTCATGACTGGCACAAAGAAACAACCGCCCATAACTCATTGGTATGCTGTGCCTGAAAACTGGCTATGGTTGTTGTTACGAGGCCACAGGAATCTTTCCAAAGCTTAAATTAGTGGATTTATAAATGTCTCAACTCTTCTGTTGAATGGAAGGCTCTTAATGCATTACTAGAATGTATAATTGTATATTACATTTGCATCCTACTTTTCCAGGAGCTCCAAATATGCACATGGCCCATAAGCTGCATGTTGCCCACCCGTGCTCTAGACTCATGAAAGGGGGTTGTCAGGGGAGGAGGATCCTCCGATTGGGTGTGGCCATTCTGCTTGAGTGGCTTTCCTTGAACATGTCCATCACAGACATAGCATGAGATGGATCACTAACACTTTCCAACAACACAGATAGGTAGACATAAGAGGTATGAACTGGGGAAGATCTCCTATTTACTCCTGCTGTATGTGGAGCGCCCATTAAAGCAGAAATTCCAGCTGGTGTCTCTGGAAGGTGCTTGAGCCATGATAAGAAAGCAACTCTGTATGGATGCTACTATATTGTGCCAGATATACTGGACTCTTAAAGCATCCTTTTCTCATGCCTTTCTCCACAACAGAAGCGTATGCTTATCCATGCAAGCTCCAGGCACTTGCTGGAGTACCTGAGGAGCTTTGGTCTGGGGTAACCATGTAATGGTTGCTGTTAACACTGGAGTTGCTGTGAACATTCAGACTGACAAGTTCAGTTGCACTAAGTGGAAACATTTTATGAAAAAAATTGTCACCACCATGTGTAATTTGACCTGCATCCCTATCTCTAGTTTACACAGGTTTTTACTGGAGAGTGTTGTAGGGAAAGCAAGAAATCAGTGAACCTGAAGTTGCACTTCATATTAAGTTGCAGACATGGGCTCATTTCATTTGGAGAGACAATCTGCTCAGATACTAAACAGTTTGCTACAGTGTATCATTTCAGCTAGCCCTTCAGAGTAATCTGAAAATAAACAAAAGAGAGCAGGCCGGAGACGCTTCAGATCCTTAACTACATTTCACTTCTCTTGTAGATAGAGTTCTTACAACTCCATTCAGACGGTCTATGGAGCACAGAACCCTCCTCCTTTGAGACTATCCAAGTGACAAAACTCATGCAGATACTTATGGCTGAGACTGCTATTTTAGATGTGAAAGGACAATCAAGTTAAAAAAAAATATCTGTCAAACTTCCAAAATTCCCCTGGGTGTCTTAATCACAACGTCTGTTTTGTGCTGCTCATCTAACAGTATTGTGCTGCTTACTTTAGGGTTTTGTTCCTTTGGAATAATTTATTATTCATCAATAAACTGTAACAGAGTGCCTGTTCAGAGTGGGGGCAGGAAGCATTACCCTTGCTCTTAATTGGCTTTGTAGTATCACCTTGTAGCCAAATCTGATTGGTTACATGACATTGTTATGACAGTATAATGAAAATTCTGATTGGATGAAAGCATAGTATCGAAGAAGCCACTGTTTAAAAATGTCACTGAAGGAGTTGCTGATTGGCCAGTCAGCAGCCCTTGAACAAGGAGAAAAGAAGTGATGGCTGGGTTCACAATCCATGCCAAAGCACTATTTTCTCAGCAAAAATGATCACGCATGAACATTATTCATTGTAGACATGGCCCACTGCTGAATTCTTTGGAGCCAGTATTCTCCAGTGGTTTGGGTGTTGGAAGTGTGCACAGCTCCATAAAATGAACCTGTTACAAGTGAGGAGGCCCATTGAAGAATTGGCACCATTTACTACCAACACCTTCCCAGTTATGCAGGCTGCATCATCAGATATGTACATCTTATATATTGTGCACAATGCTTCATACAAAATAAAAGAGAGCAGTTACATTAAAGGACAGAGTAACTTTATTTCTCACAGCTTTCTTTTCCTTACAGGTAAAATCAGGCAAACATTCTTCCGTACATTGATTACTATTAAAGCAGCATTTGAGAAGCTTCATTTTAGACACTGTATAAGTGTCTGTTTTGTATTCTCCTCTCTCTCCTTCCCCCTTGAAAACAGGTGCAGGGCTCAAGCTGGCCTTCATACTTGAGATGTAGAGCTTTTCTACATGAGGCGGCCTTTGTTGTGTGTTCATCTTTAGCTGATGACATGATCCTCCAGTTTCGCTTCTGTTTGAAAACAGCACTTTTCGCAAGTTTTTTTAGAGCAGGGGAAATGGGGTATTATTCATGATGGCGAAAGAAAGTGTGATTTCTTCTTGTGTATTTGCGCTATTCCACTATACCACAGAGCCACCTGGAGGTTATGCAGCAGAAAAGCAGGGAAGGAAACGTGTATAGTGCTTGGATCTCAATACGATGAAAAAACCTGAAGTAGATGCAGCAGATTAACAGCCTTGTGTAGAAAAGCTCATAACATGCTATCCTGAACATCCACAACCACTTTTATTCCAATATATCCATGTCCAAATGAGTTATCATTTGGTAAACAGATGGAAGGATGTGTTGGATAATTAAAATTGCAGTCAAAACCTATGGCTAATGTTTCACCAGGTAATTGGGTGAAATGGTTAAGATCACTGATACCTTCTAGGATGGTTTTCCTAGAAGGTACTCATTGAATTATTAACAGCCTGAACAGGAAGTGGGCGTTGCTCCCAGCTTCTTCCTCTTTCTGTTCAGACTCCCAGTGAGCGTGGCACCACCAGGTTGTTGTCTCCACGTGGTCCTTGTAGCAGCATGTAGCCAGAGTTGCTGATCTGAACTCCACAAGTTCAGACTCCAAGTATTTCCAAATGAACTTGTAACCAACTGTAAGAAACTCTTTTAAGCCTGCCTGAATGAAACTGCATAATCTGAGTGAGTAAATGTTACTTTTAACTTTTACAAGACTGTGTCTCTCTCTGGTTATTGTTCTGAGGGAGAGAAAAGGGGGCAAAACCAGGGAAATCCAGTCTGCCTTAAAGCATCCTGGATTACCAAATGCTAACTGGCTAACACTAGCCAAATCTAAGCTTCTTTTAAGCTGGAAAGGGACTCTACTCTGCTGATCTCACTAACGTGAGATAGGAAAGATATTACTCCACAATATATCCTCTCCTAGTATCTTTTTCAAGTCCCAACAGGATGAATGAAGCCTTAACCCAAAGGCCTCGCTTTGCTCAGCCAAAAATTAATTCCGGGCTAGCCCTTCCCAGGGATGGGGACTCGGACTCGAGGACTCGACTCGTGAGTCGGACTGAGTCCCCCCTCTGACTCGAGTCCCAATATTTTTAATGGGACTTGAGACTCGACTCGGGACTCGAGACCAAGGACTCGTCAACATCCCTGGGCTGTGCCAGAAGGAGTGGAGAGGAGCATGGTTGCCGTCGAAGAGCGCATGGAAGCGAGGTGTGCCGCTGCTCGGCCACTATGGACAGCTACCAGGAGCGCAGCCCCAACAGTGTGTCAAGATTTATTTTGATTGATGTGTTGCGTACTTGGGAGAGGCAGAAGAAGGACCTGAGATTACTGTGTGTGGCTGCTCTGAGTGTGTTTCTGGTTCCAGCAAGTTCATCACCAGTGGAGCGGGTGTTCAGTGAGGGTGGAATTGTGATGAGATCTCACTGTTCCAGAATGGGGGGCCAAACATTTAGAAAAAATCATGTTCCTCAAATGCAACATGGATAAGTTTTAGGAAGTACAGCAAGTTTATTTTTTAAACTCATTTTTCTAAAATGCAACCTTTCAGACATTTTGGGTTTGGCTGCCTCTGCCTGCCTGTCTGGGGTTCCCAGCCTCCTCTGCCTGCCTGGTCTCTTCTTGACCAGTTCAACAGTTGAATTATCCAAGACAAAGGCCTCTGCCTGCCTGCTTTGGGGTTCCCTGCCTCCTCTGCCTGCCTGGTTATTTTGGGTTTTTCTGCCTGGTCTGTTCTTGCCTAAATCAGTTGCAGAGTTTTGAAATCTGAAGTAGCCTTATTTTGTTGGGCAAAACCCCCATTGATTTTAATAGGGACTCGTGGAGTCAGCTTTGGGAGTGACTCGTGACTCATGACTCGTGAGTCACCATTTTGGACCAAGGACTTGGACTTGGACTCGGACTCGAGACTCGGGTCCAAAGACTCGTGACTCGACTTGTGACTCGAGACCAAGGACTCTTCAACATCCCTGGCCCTTCCACCAGGCAGAAAATGAGGCAGCTGCTTCAGGTGGTGGATGCTGTGGGTGGGGTGCATTGACAGTCCGCTTGGCTGTTCCCATCCTCCTGAGCTGGTGCCCCAGTAGCAATGCTTAATTGTTGCTGGTCTGTCTGGCTGCCTTGCCTAGCTGCCTGCTCCCAGCATATCACAGACAGAACCACTGGGAGAAAACCCCGTAACTGAGCAAACAGTAAAGAAGACAGCAAGCCCAGCCCAGGCCGGGCACTCCAGCAGCAATTGTGATTGCGTCTGCATTCCTCTGCTTATGTGACCCATGGTGGTGTCTCTGTTGCATTTGTCTGAGCATGCTGTGAGCAGGTGCCAGAGAGTGTGGTAAGCAAGCGGTGGGGTTGGATGGTAGACCTGTATGTATCATGTAGCCTACCCTCACCCTCTTGCTCTCAGGTATGCTGGAGGACGCTGCCTGTCACCATTGTTGAAGTAAGATTCAGCATTTGGCTTCTGCATGGGAATTGGGGGCACCTCTTGTGCTTTGCCTCAGGGAGCAAAATATCGAGTCTTGTAACACCATCAGGGGCCAGTTCTATAGTGGCTTGGGTCCTAGATCCAGCTCATACACTGCTAGTTGACCATCACTGATTTAGAACAAATTAAGAACAAATTTAAAATATGCTCAAGAAATTTGGACTTTTATCATGAACTGAACTGAACCCTGTCCCTAGAAGGATTAAGCAGAGGGTTTCCACCACCAAGCCTAGCTTGCGGTATAAAAGGCTGTATAAACTATTATACCTCTGCTAGACTAGAGAGGTACCTGCTTTTTATTGAAAAAAATTGACCTAGATTTGCTAAGGCGCTGCAGCTGGCAATACTTGAATTAAAAGGTCAGGTTGGCTGCTACCTTAAAAAAACTATTCTGTTACTGGGTGCGCAGGCACATTTAGTAATAAATTATTGAACTACATTTATTTTATTTATTTATTTATTATATTTATACCCCGCCTTTTTTCCTGCAAGGAACCCAAGGCGGCTTACGTAATCCTCCTCCTCTCCATTTTATCCTCACAACAACCCTGTGAGGTAGGTTAGGCTGAGAGTCAGTGACTGGCCCAAAGTCACCCAGTGAGTTTCATGCCGAGCGGGGACTAGAACCCGGATCTCCCGAGTCCCAGTCCAACACTCTCCACTACGCTACACTGGCTCAATTAAGTAATGTAGACCAAACCAGGAAGTTCTTGGAAGCAACATACATTTCTTTCTTTTTTAAAATTTTATTTGGTTATTATAAACTACATACACAACACTGTAAAACAAAAACATACAACAACAGTAAATCATAAGGTGCACCCGCCACCCTCCTAGGAACCAACTAATGTACTTAATCAATTGAACTCCACATTCCAAAAATATAACACGTCCTGACAAGGCATACTCCCCTTCCCCTTTATTAATACATAGTCTAATAATTGATTCCATGTGTCCATAAAATTATTCTTCTTTAGCTGTCCCTTTTTGCATTTAATACTACAAGTTAGTTTATCATTTAGGGCTATATCCCAAACTTCCTTATACCAATCCGTTATTAGAAAAACATGTTGTACTTTCCATTTCCTCTCTATCATTAACCTAGCCACTGTTAACAAGTTTACAATTAGTCCCTTTGTATTTTGGGCACAATTCAAGTTTAGGACAGACCTCTAAATTAATACCAATAATTTCCGATATTTCTGTGAAAACCTCTCGCCAAAATTCCAGTACATTTTTACAACTCCACCACATATGAGCATATGTACCTATTTCCTGACATCCTCTCCAACAGAGTTTCTGCGGAGAAATTGTTATCTATTCTATTTAATCTTACTGGAGTTAGGTACCATCTCCATATTAATTTATAGAAATTCTCCTTTATCCTAGTTGACATAACTTTCACAATCCGTCTATACCATACATTGTTCCAGCCCACCTTCAAAGTCACCTCTTCAAATTCATTATATCCCATACTGTCTTTAGATGGTAATCTTGTTCTTCTGCTTTTTGAATCAATCTGTATAAATCCCTTGTTATACCTCTTGTTGATGCGTTCCCTTCTAAACCCTCTAGACATAACAATCTTTTCAAATTTGGTTAAATCTCTCTCATACTCGGTTTTCCTTTTCCACTTCTTCGAGCACTGTTCTAACTGTAATAAATTTAACCATGACACTCTTCTTCTCCCAACAATTTCCAGTATTTGGTCTCTAGTCCCCATCTTTTCCACCCAATCCGATAATCTAATAACCCTTTCTTCTCTTAGTATACCCCCCAAATCCACTCTTAAATTTTCAGGGAAATCATCTAGAGCCACCACCGGAGTTAAAGAAGAAACCCCTGGTAGAAATATATTCCTCGTAGTACTCCAAATCTCTACCAAACTTCTTAAAAAGGGGTTGCCTATGTTTTTAATCATTTTATTATTTTAAAGAAAAAGTATATTCTCCAAAGTATTTTGTAAGCAACATACATTTCTATCCTAGATTGTTATCACCCTCCCCGCGTCTACACACACACAAAATATTTTCATGAAGTTGCATGTATAAGTTAATATTGTGTTTCTACACTGAGACAATCTACATATTATGCACACTGAAATAGAATTCTGGATTGTACCACTTTAGACAGCAGGACAAAGGTAATCATTTTGAATGCTTCTCCATGTTCTAATCAAACCAGATATTGTAGCAGCTATTTCTAGAATAGGTAACAAACATGGAATTTTATTTATTTATTATTACATTTATATCCCACCTTTTTTTCCTTACAAGGAACCCAAGGAGGCTTACATAATCCTCCTCCTCTCCATTTTATCCTCACAACAACCCTGTGAGGTAGGTTAGGCTGAGAGTCAGTGTCTGGCCCAAAGTCACCCAGTGAGTTTCATGCCGAGCGGGGACTAGAACCCAGATCTCCCGAGTCCCAGTCCAACACTCTAACCACTACGCCGCACTGGCTCTCAGATTAAGAGGAAGTCATAAAAACTAATTAGCAATTTGTAAGATCCAGCTTCCAAGTAAGTTGAACAAAGTTACATCCAAGATTAAGGTAGATAGAGTTGGCATATAAGCTCCATTGGGAGGTGTGGACAAATTGGTATTACCTGAGGGAAAAGTGAAATGTGTTAATGTGTTTTGTTTTGAAACAAGGAGGAATAAGTGAAGGTTAACTGTAAAATGAGAAAAATGGTATCTTTTACTGGTGACATGGGCCAGAGAAATGTTCCAGTGCTTAAAAGTCAGGCTGTTGGTTAAACATTTTATAGCTTATTGTGAACAAGGAGTTGGCTATATTCAATTAACAAAAAAAGCTTTCAGTTTAACATGATTTGTTCAGGGCTTTCCATGTTCAATCATTTATTTATTTATTTGTTCCATTTACGGATCGCCCATCTGGACGGCAACCCGGCCACTCTGGGCGATGTACAACATGACAAAATACAAAATAAAATACATTTAAAACAATATAAAATTTTAAAATCCTAGCCCACCCATATTCCCGCCTGAACAGCCATGTTTTTAGTGAGCGGCATGACATCATGCTCCAAAATGTCAGGAAATTACAGCTGTTAAAGGTCATGCCCTTAACAGATGTGTTACTTAGGCAATATGGATATGGTGTCCTACACTGTGACCACGACCAGCTCCACCACTGCCTTGAAGTTGGATGGCTGTGGTGGCAGAGTGGTGGACCCAAGTCCCAAATTTGTCTGTTCACTGGAACAGACATATGGAGATTATGCAACTGAAGCCACCATTCCATGTTACAAGTACCCAACTGGCAAGCAAATGCCATCCACATAGAATGATAGGGTTGGAAGGGACCTTGAAAGTCATCTACTCCAACCCCCTGCTTAGTGCAGGATAGCCACAGGTAAGCCATTCCCCCTTACTCCTCCTCTACATCTCCCACACGATGTTGTAATGTGGTTAGTTTTGCCATCTTGAAACTAAAATCCCATATAGTGTGTTAATATTTCCTCATAGTGCAGAAAGAGCAAAAGAACTGAGAGAGAAAGAGAGCCTTACTTTTAAGTACTTTTTGGATTTCATAAGTTACTGAATTGCATCATAACTATATACAAATTTAATCAAATCTCTCTCTCTCTCTCTCTCTCACACACACACACACACACACGGCATCCTAAAGTTTCAGTAAAAAAATTAAATTGTTCCATATACAGTCCAAGAGAGTGGTTTTGTCATGGAAAAATCTGGGAAAGCAAGAATTCAAAATGTGTTAACTTTTAATGTATACTTTAAAAAGGTCCACAGTGTGGCTCCCCGCCCATGCAGTATTATAACAACATAAATAAGTTATATGTTTAAAGTAGAATTAATGCTGCAGCTCCTATTTCCCCTAACCACACTGTCTCCCAACTGCCTAAAACCTTAACTGACATAGTAACTCCCTCCTCCCCTGCTCCCTCTCTCCCTCCTCCCCTTCTATTCCATCTCCCTGCTAACCAGCCATACTCACCTTGCATACTACCCACTTCCTCTGGCAGGATCATTCTGGGCATACCCAGGGAAAGACATAAACTCCCATAGGATAAAATGGGCTGAAAAATGCATTTGCAATAAAAACTTCATATATGTTATGGTACTACTATGGCAGAGCATGTACTAGACCTCCCCCCTGACCTGACACAAGAAACAGTTTCTCAAAAGATGCTGTACAGATGGAGAAATCAGCTATCATGGACCAGGATCCTGAACATGCCCAATGAGTGATAGAATATATGAAGTGAAAGTGGGCAATTTCACTTTCTTGACTGGATCAGAGTTTTTCATTTTGTTCTGTTGACCAGCCTCTGATTTCAGAATTCAATGTAACCTGTCCTGCAGTGCTATTTTCCGTGATGCAGTTTTGAGACTCTTGCATTTTCCATGCAAGGAGTCTCAAAGCTGTATCTCAATGGATGCTTGTTGCTTAGTGATGAAATTATTTTGGCTACATGGAATGTGCTGCAAAATCTTGGCTGTATGAAAAGTTCCTGTCATAACAATCAGGCCATCAAACTTGTTTGGGACAACTTAAAACAATAGTAACAATGTGTGTGTGGGGGGACCCTCATCACAGTAGAAGTGAAGACTGTCTGAGCTATGAAGGGTACTGGGAAGTTATGCATAACAGTATAGCAGGTTGTGTGGCAGAGTGAAAATAATATATGGTAGGTATCCAACATGGATTACTGGCATGTGAACTTAGTGCACAACATCCAGCTGACGAGGATACAGGGATGTCATCATCCTCTGAGTTGAAGCCTGCTTTCACTAGAATTAACACAAACTCATTATCACTGTGTGCCTTATTTTATGTTTGAGACAAAGCAAATTATCCTTTGCCTTCAATTCTGGTGGTAAATTGCCATGTGCTGTAGGCACAACAAATGGTCTGATCCTTTGCTGCAGATCTTGAGGGTATCACTGTAACTGACATTAACACCTATGACATTCAATTATGTCAATAACTAGTCTAGCATTTATCAATCAAAAATGTGCTGTCGGGACCTAATTGTATATCTGACAATGTTTTTAGGAGAACATAATTCATAAAGTGTGCTGCAAAACTAGCAACCACTTTTGAAGATGCTAAGGAATCAGAATGAAAAACATTTATTTCATATTTATGTTGCGATCTTGCCATATATAACTTTGAAAGGCTCCATGATACAGCTTTGGGGGTGTTACCATTGACTTTGTTACACCCAAAAACCTAGAGTTGGACATACATTTATAAGATGTAGGGTGTCATGGCTGTGAGATAGGTGCTGCAGGAGGAAGACTGGCGGCTGTCTTTGAAAATGGCTTCCACAGATTTATGCCAACCTGCTCATAAAGTCTACCAATGGTTTTGTTTACTCCAAGCTATGTCTTCACTGACATCCAAGTAGAAATTGCTGTCAATAACAGCTTTTGTGTGGAAGTTTATCACAGGAACTATATTATTTTTGGGTCAGTGCACACCCCTATTAGATATTTTTTTCAGGCCCCTAAATAATTTCTAGCAGGGAAAGATATGAGTGTGAATGATATTTCGGATAGAGAGTTCTTTGCGAGTGAAGAACTCTCCAACAAAGTCTATGTTAGATGGACTCCAACACAGTCCATGTTATATCTTTTCCATGGACTCCAACCAACACAGTCCATGTTAGATCATTTCCTCTGGTGTGGATTTTCATTTATTTTTAGTGTCTGTGTGTAGGGGATATGGGTAGGTAGGGGATGTGGGTAGGAATGGGATGGGAAACTGCAAGAAGCCTCCTGATCCTTTCCATATTATAAGGACTGAAATATTTTTTGGATTTCTCACTGTCAAGGTTCTACCTGTACCAGGACACCTTGATCAGCTCCTTAAAGAATAGCAAATCGCAGCCGTTTTAAGCTGGGTTGCCCTGGTTTTTACGCTAAAAATGCAGCGTGGGGTCCTCTCACGTCACTTCCTGGCAGCCGGAAATGACGCGACGGGACCCTGCGCTGCCGGCGCGGCATGGATCAATGGATTGAATGGCAGGAAGGTAAGTCGTGGGAGTCTTGGGTGGGAGCGGGCCGATTTCGGCCTGCTTTCAGCCGCCGCCCCCCCAAACTCTTGGATACATCATTGATATTCAGTCTCTGCTTCTCTGTCTGTCTCTGCTTCTTGGTGCCTGCAGTTTCTCTGCTCTCTCTCCAATTTCACTCTCTTCCTCCTGCAGCTTTTCCACACCTCTTTATATACCCTCCCAAAGAACTAGAAGGTTACAATCATGTGACATAAAACTGGGGAAATGAAACTTAGCTCCATTAGGGGAAAAGGAGACCTCTCTCAATGAGGGGGGAAAGGAAACTTTAACTCCATGAGGGGAAAATGAAACTTACGAATGCCCCCCCCCATCAGGAGATGTTTGGGCCTACAGGCTTCAACCTAACTCAAGCCTGTGTAGGCCTCAATCCTTCACACTCACCTCTGTACAAAAGACAGCTTCCCCCCCACCCCAGGTTCCATTCACACTCTTGTGGCATAACCAATGTGATCAAGATATGGGATCCTGTAAGAGCCCGTACAGATTGGAGCAGGTCTGATTTTCAGTGGCTCCCATTAAATTCTATAGGAGAACGTTAAATGGCTGTAATCTGGCAAGCAACCCAGACTACAACCCAGTGGTATCTCATTGCCTTCTCCTGCCCCAGGATAAGATTGGAAATGGGAAGGAAACTTTGTGAGTTCTGTAATCTATTCACGAGCATTTGGACAGAATGTCTGCAAAAAAGCACAGTCCTTTGTGAGTGTTCAAGGGGGTGTTCCTGCACAATTGCAAATGACTGTAAAAAATAAAAGCATTGCATATGGAAACAACATTTCATTTGGCAAAATCCCAAGCCATCACCCAGACAGTGTGGATAACCCAGATTTCATCAAAGAGACTCTATGTGCCCCTATGCACAGCCTTGACCGCCCCCCCCCCGGTAAAATATAGGGGTCACATGGCGTCCCTCCACACCCAACCCATCCATCATAATGATGGGCATTTCATTGATTGATTATGAGGCTGGCTGCATTATCACAGACTCATAAAATCATAGAACAGTGGAGTTGGAAGGGGCCTATAAGGCCATCGAGTCCAACCCCCTGCTCAATGCAGGAACCCAAGTCAAAGCATCCCTGACAGATGGCTGTCCAGCTGCACCTTCAATGCCTCCAGTGTTGGAGAGCCCACTACCTCCCTAGGTAGCCCCTGGCTCTATTGTGCACGCAAAGAAGGAAATAAGAGCCGAGCCACAGAATGATGGTGCAAATTAGGGCCACATTTATTAATTCAAGGATCTGTGAAGGGACGAGTGCAGGGTGCTAGCTAAACCGGCCCTCGGCCAGTATACCGTTAAATGGGCGAAGCATCCCAATCCCGAGGAGTGGCACTGTAACTTGCCACTCCCCAGTTTTACACCATGTGGTGTTCGAAGGCCTCCTCCATGTCACCTCCTCACAGGGCCGTGAAATGCCATGCGGGTGAGAGGAATTGGCCTCAAAGGCAGACCCCATCTCCCCCGGCCGAGCCATGAAACCGAGCTCAGGGAAGCCTCAGGTATCACCAGTCACATGAAAAGGTGCCCTGGGATGATCACCGAACTTCACCCCAACTGCCTAAACCCGCACTTACCACCACAGAGAGGGACTGTGCTAAGCCGAGTCCCCTCTCCCCCACCTGCACCGAATAAAGTCGAGCAGGGCCTTTCACAGATCCTCTAAGAAAATGTCATTACCAACATCGGACAGATGAACACCATCTGACCGATACAGCTCCCCCCGGGCCAAGGAGATCTCCAGGTGAGGAATCACAAAACCTACCCCTCCAAGGCCAATACAAAGCTGACAATTCAGCTTTCTCCCTGCTCTGTTCAATGCTTTGGGGTTCTCACTACCCCGCCAACAGAAACGAGGCAACATGTGGGACCAGAGAATCTGGACCCCGGGCCAGTACTGCCATACAACAACAAGGTCTGCCAACGCTTGCTTGATCAAGGACTTGCCTCTTGAGTAAAATCATTCCCACTGAGGTGCACCACCAGCACATCCGGGGGCATGGCCACATGGCCTGACTGGAGCAAAGTTGGAAGGAGGCAATTCCACCGCATTCCACGCCGACCCAGCCATTGCACATCAGCGATCCGGCTGATCCCAAGCTGGGGTCCAACACACGACCGTGCAGCTCTCTGGGCAGCCCAGTACACCATGCTGTGAGTCCAAACACGAGCACATGAATTGGCCTCAATCCACTCCAGTGACCTGCAACAAGAAAGGCACAGTGGCAGCACCACTCATGATAACTTTCGAACACAGCCTGTATTCCAGCCGGAGAGAAGCGCAGGGCCGCCGCAGTTGAGATGGCCCCAATATGGAAGGAGTGTGTCCCAAAATGCAAACCAGAGAGTCCCAACGACACCAAAGCTAATCGCGCAACAGCTCAAAACTGGAACTTGGGTTAGTGGGGTCCCCTCTTCATGACAAAATAAGGGGCCAGGCACTGAGCCTTGTCGTGCAATAAAAGCACATAATGCCGTAACCGGGCACAACTCCTCAGTAGAGGCAGGAGACAAAAGAACAGTTGCACTGTAGTTGAACACCCGCAGGTAGAAAGGAAAAATTGGCAAATTGCAATGCCCTGTTGGACGGATTGCTCTTAGATGGGGAAACAAGTTCTGACAGAATGGCCCGAAAAAGGCCGTCAGGGCGGCGGGATGAAAAGGATGACCTCAAAAGGAGACCAACAGACAATTGGCCACTGCAACCGCAGGCCAAGCAAATATTGGGCGACATGGGAACCTTGGGGTTGGGGGCTCTCTTGTTCTGCTGGGACAACCTAGAAGCATCCTCCGGATGCAGAAATCACCAGAAGAATCAACTAAACCTTGTGCCTTAGCCATAAACAACAAAGCTGCCAATTTGCCTCTAATAGTACGAACTGACAGGCCCTGAGCATGCGAAAAAACCATAAACTGCATCAAATGCTCCACAGGAATGGGCCAAATTAGAGGCAGGCCTGCAGTCTGACGAAACTGACTGAAATCCCCACCTGCCCCTGCTGTAAGCAACTCTGGTGCTAGGGGCCAGGGATCTCAATATGGCTTGCTCGGCCACAGACCGCCAGTCTGCCAAAGAGAAGGGGGGATCAAAATGGGTGGGGCTAGCCCAAGGGGCAAGCTCCCAGAACCTGGCCATCTGATTGCGAGACAACGCAGCAGCGATGCCGTTGTCCAGGCCAGGCACATGATGAGCTGAAAAAACAATATTAAACTGGAAACAAAGCAAGGTGAGGGCCCTAACCAAGATCATCACATTAGAGTTCTTGGAGGTCAAAGAGCTGATGACCTGAACCATGGCTAAGTTGTCACACCAAAAGTGGACCACCGAATTAGCCAGCTGATCCTTCCAAAGGTGAACAGCAACATATATTGGAAAAAAATCCAGAAAGGTAAGGTCCCGACACCTACCTAGGGCCCTCCATTCAGAAGGCCACAAGGCTGCACACCACTGGTCCTGTAACAAAACACTGAATCCAAGGGCTCCAGATGCATCAGATTGGATCTGAAATCCGGCATTAAGAGCCAGCTCCTGTCTCCAAAATGACACCCCATTGAAACTGTTGAGAAAGCGGGAAAACTGCAAGGTTGGCCCACACAGCTGAAGTGACCCTAAGTCTGTGATAATGCATGACATGGGGATAACCCGTCCCTTTGCACCGAGCCCAGTCCAAAAATGAACTGAAGCACTCAATTGCTGAACAGGAGATGGAAGTACCCATGGGCATGGCCCAACAATTTGAAATCAGCCGGGTGCACCGGGAGCAAACGAAATGCCGACTTAATTTCGCATTTCCCCATGAGAGCTCCAGCACCACAACTGTGGACCATCTGCATGGCCGATCCAAAAGATGCATATTTGACAGAGCAGAGCTGTTCTGGCATTGCATCATTCTCAGATGTCCCCAAGGGAAGGACAAATTGTGAATAAGGCAGAATTCCCCAGGCTGCCTTCTTGGGGACAATGCCCAGTTGCGAAATACGCAATGTGGGCATTGGCAGACTAGAGAAGAACGGTCCCAAGACCCTGCCTGCCTGCACCTCCTTAGAACTATTTGACCCAACCAGTTCCTCCATGTCAACCACCAATTTCTGGTTGGGAGACATAACATGCACCCTAAGCCCCATAAAGGGAATACGGAAACCATACTGGAAACCCTGGAGGAGGTACTCGGCTTCCCTGTTCAGGGGATAGCCATCCAAAAGATGGCAAAGGACTACCAACTTAATTGGCCTGGGGTCCTTTTGGAGGCTGCTGGGTCCCCCCAGTGGAAGGGCACTTGGGGTCAGACCCTGACTTGGGGAAGCCCTTGGAAGCCCTAATTTTAGGGCAGGAAGAGCAGGCGTGGGGGCCTGAACAGACTGCACAGGCATGCTTGAAGGAACACTCCTCCAGGGAACAAGTACCTTTTGATGAATATTCCCAGCAGACCAGCCGGGGTTGAACCAACTGCCCCATGGAAATGCAGGGTGCCGAAGGCAGAGTCGCCCTGGCCAGAACATGACCACTGTCAGCCCTCTGGCCAGGAATAGGATGTGCTGGAATCATAAATTCCAGCCACAAATCGTTGTCTTTGAAGTCCCACCTCAAAGAGTGACCGAACGCCGCCGCCTTACGAAAGGCCTCATCATAAGCGAGGCAGGTGTTCCCTTCAAAACTAGAAAATGCTCGATAAATTATATCGAGATATTTAGTTAGTACAACACCTTTATTGGGATATGCCTGCTGCAATATCCCCATATAGGTGAGAAAACCAGGCAACCAGTTTGTCCACACCCTGGCCGGCTTCTTACTTTTGGCAGCCACCTTGTCCTTTTCTGATACCTTGTCCTTCTCATTTGACTCCACCTGTCGGTTCAACAAGGAAAAGATATCCACCAATTTGCCATGCAGAATCATTTCCTTGGAGGCTACAGATAAATGATAGCCCAGAGGGAATGACATTGGAGCAGGAGGCAGGGATCCCTCCCTGGCATCCGGGATGGGTAATGATCAACCAGATCTGGTACTGGAGTGGTATTAGGCTTAACTGCAACCCTACCTGCAGGCCCAGCCCAAACGGAAGCACAAGCCTGGATCGTGGCTGAAGGTGAACCGGCAGTACCAGAGGGATTATTCGTCTGTGGCAGTGCAGGAGGAACAACATCGATGGGCAAGGGCTCCCCTTGGGAAGAGCCCAAGGAAACAGGGTGCTCCACCAAGGCCAGAGAAGCGGCAGGAGCCGGACCCAGAGAAGGTTGTGGAAACCCGGGCAACTGTTACACCTGGTGCTTCCTTCTGAGGCACGGTGGTGTTACTGGCCGGTAAAGAGGGTACAACCGGGCCTACTGGTAGAGTGTGAAACTGAGCTGCAGAAGCTTGGGGCCATGACAAATAATGTCAGGGATAAACCTGAGCCCAATTTAGGGCAGCAGGCAGGGGCAACTGGCCCGCTGACTCACCCCCAGCAAGCTGTTGAGAAGATGAAGATAATTCGCCGGGCTGAAGAGGCGAAGGTTGCGGAAGATCCCATTGCTCATCTGTAGGGCTGGGAATGGGATCTGTAAATGAGGTTGCCACCATCGTCTCTGAAGGAGGATTGACGACAGAGGCCCCCACCTTGGGCAGCTGTGTCACTGGGCCGGGAGCTGCCTCTATGGCATCCAAACGAGCTGAAATAGAAGACCAAAAGGCCCGGCAAGCTTTATTCCGCGTCCATGACCCTCGTCCCGAAGGTCCCTCCCCAGCAGGCCCTGGATGGGGTTGTGAACTCTGAGCACTCTCGATGCTGGCCAGCCGAGCGAGGATAGCAGACACATCCTGGGGTTTGTCATCGGAAGAAGAGGAGACACGCACTGGACGAGCCTGCATTGGCAGGCTTCCGTGGGGCCCTCCCCTTCCCTTTCTTGCCGCCTTGGCCCTTGCAGAACGGCATGGTCACCTAAATTAGGATAGAAAAATGTAAGCCTGACTAGTACACACAGAACAAAGACCAGAGAAGGGCGAACACACACAGAGCAAGAAGTTCCGGAAAACAAAACCTGCCCCAAATATACAGGTGGATTCTGCCCAGAACCGTATCGTGAAGACCAACAGGCAGCGGGCAGCAAGGGCCCAGGGCGGACCGCCCCCTGCCCCACAGGAAAAGCTGGGGACTCACGGAGGGAGCCCCCGCAGGCAAAGCAAGTGCTCAACCACTGGTCAACAGCCCCTTTTGCTGCTCATATGTCAAAAGCAAAGCTGGGATAAGCGAGGGGTGCAGTTACCCCCAAACCCCATCAGAGGTCCCCATTTCCAGGCCCCTCTCACTCGCAAGTGCAGGGAAATTGGGAGGGGGTGCAATTACACCCAAACCCCACCAGGGGCTCCAATCAATGGTCCCCTTTCCCACTCAAAATCAGGAAAAGGCTGGGAGAAGAGGGTGCAGTTGCACCCAGACCCCACCAGGGGGAACCGACTTTGTAAGAACACAGACTCATTAACAAACAGAATAGCAAAGCAGACAATGAACAAGCAAGCACTAGACACCACACCCCAAAAAGCCTGTGCAATATGTGAACTTATTCTAAAATTATTTACCAAACTGGCAGCAGCCCTCCAGGGTCTAGGCAGTACGGACACTCCACAAGCCCCCCCACCTACCAAGGCTGGGGACTGAACAGGGGAACAGCTGCATGCAAATCAGGGGCTCAAATGGTGATCAGCCCCCCTCCCCCCCCCGTGCTGACATCCAGAAGGGAGAGCTGGAGGAGGTGGGTGCAAGTACCCCAAAATCCGATAGGGGTGAACAGCAAAAGCTCAATGAAAGAGGCCTAAATTGGCCCGCAGGCAGGAGGGGGCCCCTACCAGAGCCCACCCGCCAAGCTGCTCCCAATGTGCTATGGATCCAGCGCCTACTCTCCAGTAGCAGGCAGGCAAGGCACAGGAAGGGCAAGGCCCAGCAAGTCGAGCCCCTACTAAGGGAGGGAGGGGAAACAGAAGCTAACAAAATAAGAGCAAAGAAAAAGACAAAAACAACAAGAAAGAGATGGGATCAGAATGGGGAGGGAGTCCTAGGACTCTACCCCCTACTGCTCCCCACACAAACCGCAGTAAAGGCACCAACTGGCACAGAACTTTTCTCCAGCAGCAGCTGCTTTCGAGAAAAGAGGCAGAGGGTGGAGTAAGCGACGCTCCCTAATAAAGGCCTCTGCTGCTCCTCCCCCTGCCTTAGGTGGTTTTAAAATTAAACAACTTCGCCTCTCATTCCTTCATGCACGTTCGCAAATAGTCCTCCCACCAACAGCTACGAGTTGGTGAGGGAAGGGTATTCTGCCCCCAAAATACTTTTAGCTGCCCCCTGGTGGAACTACCATAGTTTGCCCCACAGCTTCTTTCTAAGGGAAACAAACACTGTTTCCAAAGGCTGAGAGTTAAAGAGAGCCTCCCTTTTAAAGTTATGGGTAATGTTCCCACCGGACCTGACGAGTGCTGCATAGAACCCTCACTGCTATGTGGCACCAAATTTATTATAGAAACTGACCACTCATGACTGGGTCAGGTTGTGCAATACAGTAATACCTTGGATTGCAAGTAACTTATTTTGAGAGCGTTTTGCAAGACAAGCAAATTTTTAAATATTTATTTAATATTTTTTTTTACTTGATATACAAGCGACGTCTTGCAATAAAAGTACTGTAGTACGGCTTAAATAAAAACTCTGTACAAATTTTTTGGGGGGGGATTTCGTTTTGATATAAGAGTGTTTTGGATTACAAGCACGTTTCCGGAACAAATTATGCTCTCAATCCAAGGCATGACTGTATATTTCTGGACCCAGAACACTTTCTAAAGAATACTGTGCCCCCCCAAGAATATAGAAGTTGGCCATTTCTAAGGCTGATAAATTAAGAATAAAGAAAGGGAATGTGCTACTAGTTTGTAAATATTAAAAGGTTGCCAGGAACACCAAGAAGTAGTCACCAGATCTATTCAAGACAGTACATGGGAAAGCATGGGATCCTGACCAATTTTATTAATCAAGAGCTATTAAAACACTGAAATTAGAATTATGGGATTAGTGGGACTTGTTAAAGAACTTACTTGATAATCACAGGTGGCTTAAATCAATCAGTTAAATATATGTATGAATAAACCCACTGATTCAGAAGGAAAAATATGTAATTTCTAGGCCATAAAACTATTATTCTCCTTAAAATAACATGAACACAGTGCTGCAGCATTTTGCTGCCTTTCTGCAACCAGGATTTCAAGCAAAATAATATGTTCACATTTGCAGTTTCTCATTTGTGGGGGGCAGGCAGGAAACACCCTCCCTTTGCTGCTGCTACTGGTGCTTTTCCCAGCACCATTGTAGAAGCAGCATTCCCACCTGCATAAAAGAGAAAGGGAAATGCTTCTTCTTAGATAGTGCTTTCCATTCCTGTTGCTTGTAGCATTTGTATTAAACACAATTTAAACATTTCTATCCCAAATTATCAGAGACAATATTTGTATCCCTTTAATCCAATCTAATTGACTCAACTTCCAATCCTATGTACAGTTAACTAAGGAGTTAGCCCCATTGAACATTGTGGGACTTTCTTCTGACTAAACATGCATAGGATTACACTGCTACCATGGCAGCCCAAGGAATTAAAGACATACAAACCTATACATGCAAGCCTTGTATTCCATCCATTCTGAGTGCATACTGCGTCAGCTCTCCCAGCAGGTTTATATCCACCATCACAGGAAAACTGTATTCGATCACCATTCTTGTAAAGTGGCTTTGGAGCTATTATATGTCCATGATCAACAGGTTCTGGTTGGCAGCTTATTTCTATTGTAAAATATGAACAAAGGTTTCTCATCAGCATTTGCTGTGATGATGTGAAGTAAAAAGAAAAGCAGTATAATTTTTCCAGAGGGTTAATTTAATCAAACATCCCTTTATTTGCATATTCTAAGGCTCCAGTTTGAGTTCAGTCTTTGAACTCAGTAAGGTTTAGTCACCGTGCATGGGATAAGGGTAGACGAGGAACCTGTGATCATTCTCAGTGGGGAATGGGCCAGATTCAAGCCCAATATCATGAAATATTTTCTGTAACTTCCATGATGCAATGAAATGAGACCATCAATAAATTCAAAAATCATGGAATCCTTGCTTCAGTCAGCTAAAGCTAATAGGAATTGATGGAACTATTTTCAAATGAATGATTCCCACAATTACACAGAGAGACTTTGGTGCTAATTTTCTATCTTTTCAGGCTCAGGCAAAGACATTTTTGTTCTACTGGGCCTTTTAAGCTCTGAACGTCAACTGTTTTAATCTGTTGTTTCTGATTGCTGGCTGTGGCGGAGTGACAGGCAGAAGCCCAGGGAGGGGCCAACCTGAACATTCCAGAGGCTCTGATTGGTTGAAGGAGAGCAACATAGAGCCCCAGGGAGTTGACAACTTGACAGTTAAGGTTGTTGGTTGTCAGTTGGGGAGAGAGTGGGTTGGAGTGAGAGAGGGAGTGGAAGGTTAATAGCGTAGGTAGGGAAAGGTGGTACTGAAGAGAAGAGTTCAGACAGGAAATCTAGTAACTAAATTGTGAGAAAGCAAACGTGAAGGTGCTAGTAGTATAGAACAATTCACAGGAAGTCTCCACTTAGGGAAGTGAAGGACCTTCTGTCTGAGGAAGAAGGTGAAACTCTGGACTAGTGTGAGGGACAGTTAAGTTCCCTAGTCTGATACTGTAACTTTCAAGTAACCAAGCCAAATTGATACAAAGAGCACTGAATAACATCTGCCTGCCTTTAACCTGAATCTAAGCAAAGAACAAGTTTGAATTAACTGTTGAAAATCCAAGTTATCTGTGCCTGAGTTGAATATCAGTTTTGAGACTTTGTTAGAACAATAAATCAATCTTTTTATTCAAAGTTCTAATTCTCCAGAGTCTGACTGGTGACAGGAAAGTAAGAAGTGAATTAATGGAGGGGCATTCTACTCCAAGTAATCAAATAAAACAAACTGCTCTTAATAAAGAGAAACAAACGTGGGTGAACAGCTACATATAAGACCTAAGACACATAATCGGCTAACGCAGTTTAAGAAGAAAGCTTAAAGTCTGAAGTGACCCATACAAGGGGGCACTTGGTGAGAGCGAAGTACACATTGAGGGTGTGGGCTTTGCCGTCCGCTACACTGGCATCTTGTTCCTTCTATCCACCCCACTCACAGACCTGCGCATGCATATATACAAGCCCACGCATCGCACACACTAACCTACGCATCTTGGTACAGGTGCACTCCAGTTTCCTTGTGCTGTGCAAAAGATTTCATCAGATCCCTGGATTCTGAAGTCATTACTACATTCAAATTGTATTACATGACCATACTCAAAATCTTGGTCCAGATCTACTATTCCAGTCAGAACAAACTTTCCATTTTCTGGTGCTTCTACTGGGAAACACTTCCTTACTGTAAAACATGTAACATTGGTGTAGCTTAGCAAGGTATTCTTTTCAAACTTCAGCAAGAAAGACAATAGAAAATGAGTCATGTAATTGCTGCAACTCTTATACTGAACAGAAGAAATTACTCTCAGTTATGCCACTTTTTCTTGCAAACGTGTTAAAAACCCACACAGGTCCAAACTGGAACACATCTATGCCAGATAAAAAAACAAAGATAGCTGCATTGGTCCATGAGAACAAAATCCAAAAAAACACAGATGGACAAAACCGTTATAAGGACCAAGCAAAATGCCACAAAAGAGTGTGCAAACTTCTGAGTTCTCCAGAACTCTTCATCAGGCTACTTGGTACAAAAAGCAGGTGCTGAAGGATTTTGCATTTTGAGGCTCCGTTCCTTCCAGCCACTAGGTAATAAATAGTACATAGTTTGATTTCAATTGACTTTTTTACCTAGTGCACCACCTAAAATTAACCTCCGGTTTTGCTAAGATAGACTGCCATGTATGGCGTAACCCCACAATTCAGTTCCCTGGTGTATGTCTGCATTAGTATGCTTAGTGTATCTAGAATGTTGAACCAAGTGGGTATGGTTTGTGATGTCTTGGAAAGGGTGGGGGGGAGGAATGTATTATAAGGAGTGTTTGGGTGATGTCAGAGGGGTTAAGGCAGTCAGTGTGTTGAGTTGAGTGTGTTAGTGGAGAGTTGGTTGTAGTGTGTTGGGAGTGTTAGAGAGTTTGGGAGTTAGGTGGGTTATTTGTGTCTTGTCAGGAGTTTTAAGAGGAATCAGTGATTGTATGAGGAGTGAGAGTATTTGGAGTTATAGGACTTAGGTTAATTATAAAGTGTTTGGGGTAGGCAGGTTTAAAGTTATTTTCTGGAACTAAGATTTTGATAATTAAAATGAACTTATTCTTATTTTGTTTGCTACCCAAATCCTACGTGTCAGCTTGGCGTTATTAACCTGCTTTACTTTTAAATCTACACACACACCTTTGTACCCACAGCATCATAAATTTAAAAATAGATCCTTAATAACCAGAATTAATCTTTTCCCTCATTAGTAGCGGAAAGGTTTCATTTGACCCTCCACTGAGGTTTTTAAGTGTTTATGCTTAGCCTGAGAAGGGTTTATGTGCGTGGTCCTAAAGTGTAAGGGACCCTGTCGTCGCACCACGTTTCTCTTTTCTTCTGCTCTCCCCCTCCCCAGGAACATGGGTGTTTCAGCCAAGGCAGGAGACAGATCTGAGTTACAGCAGCCAGCATTCATGTTTTCAGAAATGGGAGTCAGCCTTTGCTTCTTTGTCCCAGAATGCTAGGTGTAATCTGTGGCTTATGCTAGCTCAGCTTGTCTGAGTGTGGAAAGCTAAGCAGGGTCAGGCCTGGTTATTACTTGGATGGGAGACCCCTCCTCTAGCTTCCTGCATTGAGCAGGGGGTTGGACTCGATGGCCTTGCAGGCCCCTTCCAACTCTATCAGTTCTATGAAATCTATCATACCTGCAATACCTACCAGTGACTAATTCATTCAGTCTGCAATCAATCTCCATCCTGAGACTGCGTCTAAGCTGCAGACTTCATGGCCACAACATATGGTCTAATCTTTGTACTTTTTTCATTTTTCTTGCACTCCCTGCACTTTGAACCCTCTAGCCCAGGGCTCTCCAACCTCGGGTCCCCAGATGTTGCTGGCCTACAGCTCCCAGCATACCCAGCCAACATGGCTAATGAAAGGGATTCTGGGAGCTGTAGGCCAGCAACATCTGGGGACCCAAGGTTGGAGAGCCCTGTCTAGCCTGATGAAGAAGAGTTCTGGAGAACCCAAAAGCTTGCATACTCTTTTATGACATTTTGTTGGCTTAATAAAAGCATTGCCTAACTGTAGATTTTGGATCAATGACAGGTAAACCTGCCTGTGAAAGGATTACTTTAATTGAATTGATTAGCTTGTGTGAGTTTTCTTGTTTCTCGGCCATAATATACAGAAAAGTGCAAAGTGTTGCCTACACACCAGCCAATCGTTTATTTAAAACAAGAAAATCTTCAGTTTCTACAATGCCATTTATAAAAGGATGGTAAACAGTATGACATTTTGCTAAAGGCATGACAAATAAAGCTGCTTTACTAGTTATCTCAGCGTTACCACTAGGAAATCTGTTCTTTTAGAAAATAGTATCCACAGTTCTTCAGTATAGATGGGAAATGTTTTCTCCTGATAGTGGGTAACAAAACTTATAGTATTTGCACTATTTCCATAGGGTGGAGGATTCTCAGCTTGCTTACCACCACATAGTTTTTTTTGTATGGGATCTTACAAAATTTTTACCCTGATACCAAGGATAGCATCAGCAGGAACCAGCAAGTATAAGATCTCCTTCGGGAGATAGTTTATCTAGCTTAAGTATATTCTTCTATCCCATGCTTCTATTGAAACAGATTAAACAAAGGTGCAACTCTAGATTTTCTACCAGATGCTGTATCATTTTAAATAAAAATAACTTGGAATCTAATGTTTGTTACCTGGACAGGGAGCTTTAAGGAGCAGTAGACCATAGAGTTGGAAGGAGCCTACAAGGCTATCGAGTCCAACCCCCTGCTCAATGCAGGAAACTGGAGGAGGGGTCTCCCATCCAAGTAATAACCAGGCTTGACCCTGCTTAGCTTTCCATGCTCAGACAAGCTGAGCCAGCGTAAGCACCAATCAGAATGTATTTTTGAACTGACAATTAGCAGCTAACTGTCCTGTATGGATCGATTGGTCCAAATGATGTACCGTAATTGAATTGAACAAGATCTGGTGATGGCCATAAACTCAAAAGGCTTTAAAAGACGGATTTCACAGATTCATAGCGAGACAGGCCTGTCATTAATATCTTATTTATGCATAGCTCTTGGGATCTATGTATGTGAGATGCAAATAGGCCTCTCGTAACAGGGAATGGCTGGCGCAATGTGGTCTGGGAGTCTCTGGCCCAAGGCCAGTGGGGAATGAAGAGGCAGGGGAAAGGGCCCCATTAGTTTCTCTAGGGATCTCCTCTCATGTGTAGAGCGTTGGGAGCTGTGTGTGCATAAGGGACTATGGTTCTTGCTACAAATAAAACACAATAAAAAGCTGAAGCCTTGGATCCAGCCCCCACCCCCAACCCATGCACATGTGGAAGGCACTCCTACACTGTTGGTCTTGGCCTGTTTTTGGGTGTTCATGTATGCTGGGAACAGAGGCCTATAAGAGCCATGTGATGGAGTGGAGGAAACTTTGGTGAAGAGAACATTCTGGTACATGGTTTTCTACCCTTTATCTAAGCCTGAGTGAGCCTGTTTCCTCTACTTGGAATAAGTCTCTCTTTTTAACCATTATACCAAACTGCTATACAGCTGGAATGAAGCTGTAACTAGGGGACTGGGGGAAGACTTGGGGCAAATATAGGGTTTTATAAAGGACTAAAACATAGTTGATTTTGTATGTTTTAAGCCTTATATGTAAGAGTTGCTTCACCTTATGCTGTACTCCTAATTGTTTCATGTTATACTTTTTCATGTAATCATTGCATTATGTTTCTAATGCATGTAATATTGGTTATTGGTCAGTGACACAAACTAACACTGCAATATTATGGAGAGCTACTCTGCCCTAACTTCAGTCTTTATAAATGGCTTACATTTGACTATGTTTGCATATAGTTATACTATGTAGTTTAGTAGCCTATGAAATTGAAAATTTGAATCCTTCCTATGCCATACACTCAAAAAGTACTTAAAAGTAAGGCATTCTGTCTCTCTCTCCCCCTGCCCTCCCCACTCTTTTTCAGCTCTTACGATCATTTTGCAGCTGCTATATAGGATTTTTGTTTCAGGATTACAAAACTAACCAAAAGACTGTGTGGGGGACATACATGAGAAGTAAGGAGGAATGCTTTACCAGTGGCTTAAAGTGCACTGAGCAGTGGGGTGGACTAGATAACCTTCAAGGGACCTTCCAACTGTATCATTCTATGTGGATGATATTGGTTGCCAGTTGGGTACTTATAGAATGGTAGCTTCACTTGCATGATAGCTTCAGCTGTGTAGATTCCATGTGTCTATTCCGGCAAACAGACACATCTGGGACTAGGTTCCACCATTCTGCCACTGACAGCCATGCAGCTCCAAGGTAGTGGTGAAGCTGGAACTAGCCACAGCATTGGATACCTTACCATATCCATATTGCCTACATAACATGTCTGTTTACGGGCAAGGTCCTAAACAGCTGTAATTTCCTGGCATTTTGGAACTTGAGTGAAGCTGGAAGGCCCTTAGCACAGGGCTCTCCAACCTTGGGTCCCCAGATGTTGCTGGACTACAGCTCCCAGAATCCCTTGCCATTAGCCTATGCTGGCTGGGTATGCTGGGAGCTGTAGGCCAGCAACATCTGGGGAGCCAAGGTTGGAGAGCCCTGCCTTAGCACAACATGTTAAATCAAAAGGGTTTTTTGTTAATTGAATATGTATGTTTTCATTTTTCTTTGATTTCTTGTGTGTTGCGCCTTCATGCCATAAGCTTGATTCACTGTTTATCTGCTGTGATTTAAATAAATCTTTCAAATTGACTTTACTGATTTGGTCTAACTTTGGTCCTTTCAATTTACTACCACTCGCTTACTAGAGCTAAAATACAATCTTGTTTTCACACACATGTACAGGGGATTGCTAACCCCACTACAGCAGCAGCACCTTGAAGAGCTTCCGCGTCGGTTCCCCATCCTCCAGGAGGAGCTTTTCAAGGGAGTGGGGTTCTGCTGCTGGAACTAAGGAGCAAAAAATAAATAACAACCTTGCACACGTTTAGGGAATTTCGCACTACTTTGAGTCCAAGTCAGTATCTTTGAAAGCTCCCTTACTTTCACAATGAGGGACATCGTTGCTCCATCCATCTGCCAGGCAGTCACGATAATTTCTGTTGCTGAGCATCTGGTATCTAGAAGTTTAAAAACAAATGAAATCCAAACATGCTAAAGCTCCAGTAGAATTATGTGTCAAAAATGGATTCTAGGAAAGAAGCAATATTTTGCCTATAGTGTAACTGGTTGTTTCTAAGGATGGCACGAAAGCTCACCTGAGCCTAGCTCAGAATCAAACCCCAGAGTATGCAAAGAGCTTACCCCAAATGGGAGGTGACACTTCAAATCCGAGCTTCCTTTCTGAAGCATGCAAGATCTGAGCACTTGGGAGAGGAGGTCCCATAACCTACCGCCACCCTCAGTGCCATTCCTGCCACTTCCCAGTGTACAAACACCCTCCCTTCCTCCTTGCTTGCCATCCTGTTAAAGCAACGAATGATGATGACAAAGAGAAGCAAGAAGGGTCTCCCTCTATCTCTACTCTTTCCTTCCATCATCACAACCAGGTTGATAATGTGACACTTGGGAAGCTGCAGGAGGCCTTCATCAAACTAACCTCCCTGAGTCCATCTATTTATTTATTTATTTATTTAATACATTTTTATACCGCCCAATAGCCGAAGCTCTCTGGGCGGTTTACAACAGCTAAAATTATAAAATACAATATAAAATTTAAAACCACAGATTAAAAACAAACAGCAGAGAGCTGTCATACCCAGCATTACCTAGCTTTTAAGATGTGGGGAGGCAACCTATTTTGGTCTGGGGGCCAGATTGCCCCCAGGACCAAGCCTGGTGGTCCAGATGATGTTGAGGGATTGGCACTTTACCCACTCCAATGATGTCATCAATGGTGCCCCTGCCCACTTTATTTCTCCTCCTCTGTGCAGAGAGAAGTATGGAGCTCCGTGCTCCTTTTTGCACAGAGAAAGCAACCTGAGTTGGGTGTCTCCTTCCTGCGCTGCTCACATCCCAATTGGAGATCAGAGGTAACGTGAGGATTCCTCTCCCCAGGCCAGGGGGTGGGTCTTGGGGATATGGTGGGTTTGCGGAGGGGGAGGGCCCAGAAAGGGTTCCCAACCATCTGCAGCCCAGACTGGGCAACCCCATGGGCTGGATTAGGCCTGTTGGGTGGAAGCTTCCATCCCCTGCTTTAAGAGGAGAGGAAGAGGAAAGTGAGGAAGTGTGTTTGGGCACAGGGGTTGGCAGGGGGGGGGGGATGGCTTTGGGGTGACAGGGAAACAGTGGTGGATGGAGCAGCACAATGTGAGGCCCCTGGAACCTTTCTGATTTCCCCAACTTGGGAAATCGAGTGACAGTTGGAAGAAGCCCTAGCCAAACCAAGGGGCGCCTCAGAGAATTCACTCATCTCTATTTGTTTCCTAGTGTTACTAAACACTATCTATCTGTCATTGCAGGCCTTCAGAGACAAATACTCACAAGTTGAGTTGAGTACTTCTGCACATGTACAAGAGCACTTGCTTTTTCTGGACTAACGTTCCTTGCAGTACAATGGGGATTCCCCACCACCTGCCCTGCCAAGAGTCTCCACATTTCAGGAGCTCACTGCTGGATAGTGCAGGGACTGTTTCCAGAAGTAGAGGGTCAATAGCTCCAGCACACAGATGGGACTCCAGCACACAGCTGGAGTTCCAACACACACAAAGGGTTTGTGATCCATGTTACTTGCAAACTAAAATTATATTTTAAAAAATAAACTAATAAACTCAACTTTCCCTTCTGTATTAATGTATCTGCCTGCAACAATTTTGCCATATGACTGCAACTCTAGCCCTATCCAGGCATTCAAATAGGGGTTAAAATCAACACATGAGGGGAGGGAGTTATCCAGTCCTGCCCTTCTCCCTCGTCCCATTCATCATCTTCTGCTCGTGAAGGGTGACTGCCTGAAGAGGAGAGCCTCCTCCTCTATCCATGGAGGGTCTCTATGCAATTGAGAATGCTGGAAAATCAGTGCTTACCTCCCCCTGCGTGTTGATTTTAACCACTTTTTGAACAACTGAATAGGACTCCTGATTAATATAATTACTTTAAATTTCCTCCTTAGGATTGGTGGAGTGTATATGGAGTGTTACAGAAAAGGTCCTGATCTACTGGCTCTTCGATATGTGTATTGTGCACTACAGATTTAATTAACATTACAATGATAGCTTGAGTAAAGGTAGGACTCTATTTTGTTCCAGAAGGCATAGAGAGCTGCCAGGAACACTATTAATACTCTGGAATGATCACAGAGGCACAGGAGCCATAAAATATACTTGCTTTTTCCATGATTACGTTAAAGAAGGTTGTTTCCTGCATCTGAGGAAAACATGCAAATTCTTGCCTGATTGCCATGTCAGCACCCAGCCAACTAACCCACAAGTATACCTTTGAATTAGCCAATCAAAAGCCCTGGTGGGAAAAATGGTCCAATCCTGAAGTTTCCCTACATCCCAGTCAGGTCAGACAGGTTAAGCATTACATTTCTGAATCATTTTGGAAACTGTAAGGAGAAACCCCATTGATAAGGTTGTGGTGGCCCCATGGTCCTTAATAATGCCTTGGCCTCCATTCAGTCTCCCCATTATCACCTAGGGACAATGTGGTGCAACCTGTTATCAGCAAGGCCAAAGCAGCACAAGGCTAATGCCCCACAACTGAATTTGGAATGAAAGCTGAGGAATTCTAAGGAAGTCCATGCCCAAAGCGTTGTTCTAATTTTTGGCAACCAACCTGGAAGTGAAGTCCTTTGGGTTCCCCTTCCTCAAAAGTCAAGTATAGCCACTCCTGCTCTGTTTCTTTCCCTTTCCTCCTAAATCTATCTATTTCCACCCCCTATGACCCATTTTCACCAACACCCAAGCTTCCTTGGTCATATATCCTCCTACCCCCTGCTCTTCTATTTCCATAGCTCCATCTTCCCCTCCTTATTTGCTAAACACTAACGTCTCCAATCTTAGTCTTTTCTATATCTTTTTCTAATTGGGCCTATTAGAACTGGTATACTGACCCACATATTGGGGATGGATATACTAATCAAGCCAATTATCTCTTCTGTAAGAAATGTGCATGCATGTGTTTTTGAGAACAACAATGTGTAAATATAACTAATGTTCATGTTGCTGGACGTTGAACGAGTGTTTGAGTTATTTTCCCCATTTCAGAAGTCACTAATACCCATTTTAGTAAGAGCATAGTGCATAAATCCAATGTCATATGCCACACTTCTGGCTAAAGCCCCCCCCCCCGCGACCTGTGTTGGTTGTTATATGTGTATACACACAAGTTGGGTGTTTGTGCAAGCAAGGATGCATGCAACAACTGAGGGGGGAATATACGTTCCAAAGATCTCAGAAACTCTGCCTGGGCCATTCATTTTCAGGAGTGAAGGGCATCAGCACATTAGCACTGTAACGTGTGGTGGGTTAGGGGAATATATAGCATAGGTGTTTTGAGTAAGGAAGCATGAGCACAGTGTGGTCATGGGTTCAACAAGTTCCTTTTTATTTATGTGTTAGCTTAAATCCCTTTGAGTAGGAGCAGGGATTCAGACTTCTAGAATTCCTCTGACTGCTCACTGGGGTGGGTCTCTCTTCATCCTACTCAGTATAGGGGATCTATGTAAGTTGTTCCTGCCCCTTCAGGTGATTGATTTCTGAAAATGCTGAGGTCTTTTTTGACTCTTCACATGAACAAAGACAAAGGCCATGGGTTGTGGCCATCCCAGGCTCTTCATCTTATTGCCTCTTCGGGCCTCAGTGCATTTCTTGTATGTGTTCAATGGGCAGGATTGGTGGTACTGGCCATTTCCCCTTCTCTGAGGCCAGTGGCCTCCCATTCCTCTTCTGGTCCTGTCCACAGATAATGTCAGATTTAGAAGCTTTGGGTTGTAGACAAGATACAAGGACTCTCCAATAGCATAAGTCCAGGAGCAGGTGAACACCAGAGAACTAACCCACTACAACCACTCACACAAATTTCAGAAAAGAATACAATATAATTAAATTATCAAAAAACCTACCAGTTTAAGGCAATCTCATGTTGACTCAAGCGACACAAAACCAGGAAACTGGAAGCTAAGGCTGATGCCTTAACCGACATTATGCAATGTCATAAATTGTGCTTGCTTACAACTTACGCTCCATGCACCCACTCCATGAACGTAGGAGGAAATAAAGAGTCGAGACAAGTTGTTGGGATTTAACTGGGCCACATTATTTACATTCAATGACCTGCAAAGGGATGGAGTGCGGGTTATCCTAATCCTGCCACTCTGGCCGGTAACACTGTACAACGCACGAAGCATCCCAAATCAGAAGGTGGCGCTGCTTGTCGCCACCGCCCCATTTCACACTTTACAGTGTTGGGACACCTTTGTTGCAACGCCTCCTCTCGGAGTCTCAAGACAACAAGCTTGGTGAGGAACAAAGGCATCACAGGCGATCCTGATCCACAGCAGACCGAGTCTAATGACCCATCCATGTGAGGCCTCTGGAATTCGCCTGTCACCCAAACGGTGCCAGGGATGCAGGGATGCGAACCCTATCAGTTCCCTAACCTGCACTTACTTGCCTACTGGCCAAATGTGACCGAATTGAATCACAATATACAAGGAGTGCACAAAAAGACCCCTAATCCTGCAACAGTGTGGAGTAGGCGAAACACACACACCTCCATAGGCCAATTGAATTTGAGAGATGAGCCAAAATTCCTACTCAGCCGCTAACAGGCGACCAGATGAGCCCACACTGTATACAGGGAGGGAGGGAGCTGCGCAAATGACAAAGAGGTTGTGGGTGGGGCCGCCAGGTCTAATATCGACCCCAGCAGCCCTGCCCATCCACCTGACATGGCACCTGCATCCCCAGGTAAGTCTCTCCACATTCCTCCCCGCCCGCAAACTTCTCCCCGCTCACAGCTGCGCATGTTTCGGGGGAAGGGCCTTTTCCTAGGTCTTTCAGGCCCAAATCTAGATGGGGAGGAAAAAGTGCCTGGGACCAGCAAAGATACCTCACATTTTCCTGTATTGCTTTATGAAGCACCTGACCCTTACTGTATTGCTAGAGCAATCCTCCTGTGAGTTGACTTATGTCTTTTTGTTGCTTGTAAGCATGCACAATTTGTGACATTGCACAACATCATTACGATCACGGGGCACATCTTTAGGCATTCGCCTTAGCTTCTAGTGTCCTGGCTTTGTGGAGCCTGAGCCAAAAAAATTGTTTTTAAAAATGAAATGTATTATTACAGTTCTGAAAAAAACAAAAACACGAACTAAAAAAACAGAACACAAACAACTGAACAGATGCATAAAAATGAATAGATATGTTCCTATATGTTCAGAAAGGCTTCGTAACGGTGGGTTTGAACCTGTGGGGGACCCCGCCTCGATTCTCCACGGGGCGCCCCCCCCACCTCGATCTTCTGAGCGGCGTGGAGCAGTTCTCCGCGCCGCTCGAGCTGCCCTCTCCGGTCCCTGTTGCGTCACTTCCAACACCGGAAATGACACGACGGGACCCTGCGCAGGCGCAGTACGCAGCACGGGGGTACAGCACGCCTGCGCAGGGTCCCGTCCCGTCATTTCTGGTGCCGGAAGTGATGCGACGGGACCAGAGAGGGCGGTGCGGGTGGCTCGCTGTGGAGAGAAGGTAAGGCCATGTGAGAGTGAACAGGGCCGATTTCGGCCCGCTATGCCCGCGCGAGGCAAGCAGTTACATGCCTGGGCTTATGTCTGAATAATCCAGCACAGGATTCCATCTTAGATTTTTCCTTTTCCTCCCTTTATCAGTGATCTATACAGAATGACTTTCTCAGCCCTCAAATTACCTCACTCTTATCTCAGTTGACAGTTTCCTGCTACCCCTCCCCCACTGTCAGAATACTGATAGGAATATTGGAATTCCTCTGGAAATACTGAAGTACTGGCAGCAGTCTAGGTTCAGAGTGAAAATAGGCATGCCCAACATAACTTTGCCAGCAGTTCTTGCCATAGGGTTTCATCAGGTGGGAAAAACCTTAATAACTTTTGAACGGCTGCTCAGAACTTTACTAAACCAATGAAAGGCACATCTCCTACATAAACCTGAATAAAGTACATCAGTAGTTTTCATCCAAAATTGAAAGAAATATATGATATGCTGAGCTGCAGCTTGGAGTAAAAAGTACAAGTTTCAATTTATTACCTCAACCGGTGACATTTTTAAAAGCAGTAGAATTTTTGGTTTATAATTATGTATTTATGGCAGAATCTTTTTTTTTATTTTGGCAACTCACCTTAACTAAAGGGGCACTCCTTTTCTCCTTGTCAATTTAATATTCTAATATATATATATATAGAGAGATATTTTTTATATATACTAGCTGTGCATAACAAACAATCTGAAGAAAAATGAGATTTACCCTTCATCGCACTGATACACAACACGGGCCCCAAATACTAAGTCATCTCCACTGACGACTTCAAAAGAGCCAAATTGGAGATCTCCAGGATATCCACAACGCCTTTCTGTAAAAAACAAACAAACACCTAACTAACATGTAATTCAACATAACACACAGGGATAGAAAATGTGTTTTGAAGCCAACCTAGAGGTTACAAAGGACGTGCATTGGTTTAAGACGAAGTCCAAGCAGAATCAGGCCACTTTGGTCTGGTTCTGCTGCTTCCTTAGAAGGGGCACTTGGGTTCAGTGCCAAGTCAAAACTGATGGACTCCGAACCAGTCTGAGTCAAATTATGCCATTTTTTGAAGTGCCAAATCAGGGTCAGAACCAAAACTGGGGGTTAGAGGATATCTCTAGTTAGGAAGAATGTGTGAATGCTTGCATCTCCTTTCCCTGTCTCTCCACTAACACAAAGGAAAAAGAGATGATGTGGTGTTATTGTGCTCATAATTTTCCTGCTCCATAGAAGGTGACACTGCTAGAGTTTGATTTAAAAAAAGAAAAGCATGGCTGGAGGGGAGTTACTCTAAATCAGAGATAACATGCCTCAACCTTACCCAGAAAGCCCAAAATGAAAGTCAGATCAGGGCTGGTGACAGACTTCAGAGAGCCCTTGGGCATGGTTCTGCCAGTGCCCCACTGCCTCCTTCTCCTCCTTGCCTTCAGTCACCTCCTCCACTGTGGCCACCCGCCTCCTCTTCCTCCACTACTGACTCACTTGTTCGCTCTCACCCTCTCACTGCCGCCTGCATCATTTCGTCTGCTGCTCCCCTGCCACTACCTCCACCACCAATTCACCTGCCACCCCTCCACCATTTTTGCCTGCCTCCCCTGCTGCTGCTTTGATGTTGATGTGCTCAGGCATTGGGGTAATCTTAAGATGGTGGGTGGCAGCTGCAGAGTGGAGCTAAGTGGCAGCTCCCAAGGAAACGTTTTGGGGAGCTCTCTACATAGGGCTGCCTTTGAAAAGCATTTGGAAACTTCAGCTGACTCAGAATGCTTTGGCAGACTATTGACAGGGACTGAATTTAGAGAGCATGTGATTCCCTTGCCACGACAGCTTCACTGTCTATAAGTCCATTTCCAGACACAATTCAAGGTGCTGGTTTTAATCTACAAAGCCATTTATGGCTTGACCAGGCCATCTAGAAGAGCACAATGTCAGATGAGCCTGGCTGCATTTTAAGAGAGGCCCTTCTCTCTGTCTTGCCACTGTAAGAAGCACATTTGATGGGAGCACAAGAGATGGCTTTCTTGGTAGATGCTCCCAGTCTTTGGAACTCCTTCCAAGGAAGGCCAGGCTGGCTCCACCTCAGTCATCCTTCTGCTGGCAGGCAAATACGTTTTTATTCAGGAAGGCTTTTGGCATCTAAGCTGATTTGCTGCTGAACTGGGTTTTTAATCTGGTGGGTGCTCTTATTTCTTTCTCATTGATGTGCTTTTATTTGTCTTTTATTTGATTCATTTTTATTGGATGTGTTTTAATTGATGAGTTTTATTTTTTTCATTATAACTTTGTTATCCCCCCCCCCCCCGCACATGCACACACACATGTATTTTATTTTTAGCTGGCTTGAGCACTATTTTTAGTGGAAAGGTAGGATGTACATTTAATAAATAAATAAATAAGTAAATAAATATCAATGGATACAAGCCTAGAAAATCACTTGGTTAAAAAAAAAAAAGTCAATTGTTAAGTTTTATATCCAAATTACAGAACCAATGTGTAATAAGATTACTCACTAGACCTGAAAATTTATGCTTGAAACAATCCAGGAATAACATAAAGGGTGCAGTACCAGTTGTATATGATATGCTGGTAAGAAGCTGGAGTGGTACCTCTGGAGGCATTACAGTGGTAGTGGGGGTAACTATACCAGATGTAGGTAAGCAATGTTGGCAAGCAATGTTTCGCAAAGCTCCGCTGCGAACAATTCAACCTGTATAAGAGAGTCCACTCTCATGCTAATATGTTGGTTGCATTTAACACCAATAAAGCTATACCACATTAATTTTAAAAACCCTCACCTCACTGGGTTGGAGACAATACAGGGAACAAGGCACTCTTACTCACATGTGGTGGTCTTGCTCCACTGAAATAACTTTTTGGAAGGCAGTCTTGCCTCAAATATCAGAAATAACATGTCAAATTGTATTACCTGACCCTTTATTAGTAGTTCTGTCTAAAGATCTGAAGGCCTGGAAAAATTCAGGAAAAAACTGTTCTTTTCCCATTTCCCCCCACAAAGACTGAATTTTTCTACCAAAAAAATTGGAAAAATTGAGCAGCTTTGGATATGAAATATTTTCTTTTAGAATTTAAGACAAGGTGTTTATATATTGTTACCCATCCTTTACTCCCCCGATAAAAACTATGTAATAAGAAAACTTTTACAGAAAGTCTAGAGATGTGAAATGTCTGGAAACACTGAAGCCATGGGGGAAAATATTTTTTTAACCCACTCTGTAAGATTTCAAGCATAGTTATTCCTTATTAAAATTACTGATCTAATGTATCTTTTATGGATTGATATTTAGGTATGCTTCATGTTCATATAATATGGAAGAAAATGTGCATTCTTGACAATTAGGGCTTTGTTCTACAGAATCCTGTGCTTCTGGACCTGTTCTGGTTAGATGTTGCAGCAGTCAGTTAATGTAGTTCTAATCTAAAACCCACATGTGAAAGAAACACTGTAGAAACACTGTTAACCCATCATTGCCACTAGATACGATGGAACAGAATGTGGTTATCCCAACTATGTTTCTTTTTCTTTCTTTGTTTAAATTAACTTTGAGGCTTGGATCTGTAGAACTCACTGCCACCATTTTTAATGAAGTTCTCAATTAGACCTCACCACTAGGGAATGCTGCCTCAGCTATAAAACCTTTTAACTGCTGCCACCAGAATAAACCCTCTCTACCTAAAAGAAACTAAGTAGCCTGGTTCTGAAAGGGTAGGCATGGGATTGACACTACCACTAGATACAACCTTTCAAAATTAACAAAAAATAAGATGTTCATTAATGGAAATTATTTATAAAAGTGAATAAAATGTCTCTCTTCAAATAATAGGTTGTGTGATTGCTTAAAGTTTCTTAAATTAAATATGGTTGCTTACCATTTCTAACCTGAGACTTTCCCAGACAAATAAAATCTCAATAACTTTCCCCTCAGATCAGATTTCCCTAAGGTCTACCCCACAAACAGGAACAGGTTTAGAAATTTCCCTAAACTTCCTTACAAACAGGTATAGATGCTGTACACCAGTTTTCCTCTGCCTCCAGTTCTTCCCGCTTCTGCTGGCTTCTAGCATAATTCAGATGTTTTAGAGACTACTTGTTGAAGTTTCCTCTCATCAGACATAAAATATGAACCTACAGTATGTTATGTAACTTGCATTGCTCATAAAATGATCAGGTTTGGTACATTAAATTTAAAAGTATAGTTCATTCAGACAATAATTACAAATTTACTAACAGTGCAATCCAATGAGGCTGCCCATAACCCTCCAAACTTGGAGGATTACGGGCATTCTATGGACGGCAGGAGAAGCGTGGAGGCCAAGGTCGCCTCTGTGCTCCTCCCGCCATGCCAAACATTTAGACGGCAGACTTTGGCCTTCTAAGTGTGGCACTGTGGAGTGTGAGGAGCGGAGGCTGAGGTGCCATCAGTATACTGTGTATGCTGGCAGAGTCTGTCTCCTCCCTGCCCCCAAGAGCCTGTCGCAAGCTCGGAGCCGTATTGGCGCAGTTCTTTTCACACCAACTGCGAGGGTACTCTGCATTCGGACTACCAGCTCCAAGCTTGGAGAAGTTTCTGAGGTTGGAGCTGGGACCCCAAAATACCCTATGGCCGTCTAGATGCTGTCTAGCGGCCATAGGATTACACCCTAACTGAGTTTACTTTTAAAAGTTTTTAAATGTAATGATATTTTTTATGAGCAAACCAAGTTATATATAACAAGGGCTGTTTTATGTGCCTAAAGCAACCTTCCCCAACTTGGTGCCCTCCAAATGTTTTGGACTACAATGCCCGGCATTCCTAACCATTGGCCATGCTGCCTGAGGCTGATGCGAGCTGAAGTCAAAAATATCTGGAGGGCACCAGGTTGGGGGAGGCTGTACTCTGTAAAGAGTGCTAAAAGAATAAATATTGCTGATTTTTCAGTTTTTCTCCAAAATTTCCATTAAAAACAAATGAGGAAAAACTTTTCCATGGCTTCAAAATTTCTGGACATTTTACATCTCTATCTATATCCACAAAGATCTGGTCAAACTCCTGTTACTAGTTGCAAAGATGGAGATAGCAAAACATTGGAAAATTCCACTCTTGCAGAAAAGTTAACTCATCAAAGTCAGTTAGCTAGAGGTGCAGCAAAGCAGGATGGGTTTTGGTGACATGGTTCCTATTCATTTCTTGAATCAATAAAAATAAGATCACTCATCACAAAGGTCACTTGTGAAAGACAAGCTACTGACAGTGCAATCCTATGGCTGCTGGACAGTGGCTAGACAGCCATAGGATTTTTTGGATTTCCAGCTACGAGGCGCCCTCCTCACCCTTGCAGCAGGCATGGAAAAAATTGTGCTGGCTGCATCTCTGAGGTTACAAGAGCAACCTCAGAGACACAGTTTAGGGGGTGTTCCAGGGGGCGAGGAAGGGAGGAGACAGGCACCACCAAGATACAAGGTATCCTGGCAGCGCCTCAGCCTCCTTCCCTTCCACTCCAAAACGCCTCAGCTAGATGGCCAAAATCGGGCGTCTAGCTGAGTTACAGGGTGGAAGAAGTGCAGAGGTGACCTTCGCCTCTGCACTCCTCCTGCTCTGCATAGGAGGATGCCCATAATCCTTTGAGGTCAGAGGGTTGGCATCCCCATAGCCTTCCCCGGCTGGTGCCCTCCAGATATTTTGGACTATAACTCCCAGCATTTCTGACCACTGGCCATGCTGGCTGGGGCTGATGGGAGTTGGGCTCCAAGACAACTAGAGGGCACCAGATTGGGGAAGGCTGACTTTTTTCATGTCACATCTCGAAATTTGTAATTCTCTTGGCATAGTCATGGTAGAACAGCTCAACTCTCAACTTTCTGAAATGTATATCCAATGTGCAGTGAGGTTTCTGTTATATTTATATAGTTTGAAAATAAAATACAACTATTTTTTTAATTAAATAATTTTCCTTCTCCTGTTCCACTTCATTGGCAGCTACTCCTGGAGAGCTGGGTGGAGAAGGTCTGAACATGATGATATCACGCCAGACAACTTTCATAAGACATTGTGAGGGAGATGCAGAGTTATTATTCGTGGCAGCAGCCATAGATTCTTCCTAACATCTACTTTTGTCCTTAGCTTCCTATTGTTGTTATTAATATGTACCTTTAACAGCACTATTGAAATTTTCACTTGGCAAAGGGCCTCAGATGATCATAGTGTACGGGTAGGTTCATACTGGGATAATCAAATCAGGGAATCCAAATGCCAAACAGCAAAAGAAAGTGAATGGATACAAAATGAAATAGAAAATGCATCTTCCTTCCAAAAAAGTAACAATGAACACCTAATATCTTACACCTTTCAAAAAAATAATACCAGGTAATTAAAAATCTAGTTTAAAGTATTGAGAAATGAGAGTTAAAGCTGATCACAAAATAAAAAAAGAAATAAACTGCTCAAAGTATTTCATATTTTGGTTTTGTAAATTTTTCAAAGTTATGTTGATACTTACTTCTACATTGCACTTCTGGTAAAACTTGTTCCCAGCTTCCATTGTTACAGTGAAATTGAATGCGTCCAATTTTTACGTACCCAGGCCGGCATTGGTACAATACTATTTCATCATGCAAATAGGACTCTTTGACAGGTAAGTCTATAGGTTCTTCATTAACTCTTCTAGGTGGTGGTCCACAGCCATTTCCAACTAGATACAAGTGAGAAAAAAAACATCAACAAACATGAAAAAGCATCAACATATGTCCAGGTCCACTCCTATACATGTTGCAGAGGAGCTTCAGAGGTACTGGCCCTCTGACATGTGTATTGTGTGCTGTGGATCCAGTTGGCATAACCTTGACAACATAGTTCAGGAATCCATTTTTGTTCCCAAAGGCACAGCCTGAAAAGCTTCCAGGAATGGTGTTGAGGCTCTGGAACGGCCAGAGAGGCACAGGAGCCATAGAATATACTATGGCTTGTTTGTTGGTTTTTTTTTTTAACTGTTTTTGTAAACCGCCCAGGGAGGCTTTTGGCTGATGGGCAGTAAATAAATGTTTTAAATAAATAAATAAATAAATAAATAAATAAATATACTTGCCTCCTTTCCATCAAAAAGCTATTTTTAACCAAATTGTGGCGGCCTAGCCTCTATTCATCTCCCCAACATTGCTCATCCAAAATGCCTCTCCTTTGGATGTCTGTGGATAATATGGCGCACCCCGTTGTCAGCAAGACCAGAGCGGCACAAGGCTAATGCCCCAGTTTTGAATTCGGAATGAAAGCCGAAGAACCTGAGGTTGGCCTGTGCCCACAGCACTTTTCTAATTTTTGGCAACCAATCAAGAAGTGAAGTCTTTTGGGTTCCCCTTCCTCTGAAGTCAGGTAAATATAGCCACTCCTGCGCTATCTCTTTTCCTTTCCTTCTGAATCTATCCAGTTTTGCCCCTGTGGTCACCATTGCTACCAGCATCCAAACTTCCTTGGTTGGATAGCATTCCAATCCCCTGCTATGCAATTTCCACAGTGCCACCTTCCCCTCCTCATCTGGCAAATTCTAAGCTTCCCAATCTCCACCTTTCCCTGTCTTTTCTAGTTACTATTGGAACTAGTATACTGGCTCATGTGCTAGGGCAGGGGTACACAACTTTTTTGGCCTTGAGGGCCACATCTGAGGTGTGCTAGGGAGCTGGGTGGGGCACATACGTGCATGCATACGCACAGAGACACACATGCAATTCCTACTATTTATTTTCCCATCAGGCATACAACACACAGCTCATTTCCATGCATGCCTACTCAGAAGTAAATCTCCATGCAACAGCTTTCAGGCGTGCACAGCACAGATCATTTCTTTGCATGGCTAGTTAGAGGCAAGCCCCCATGCAGTAGCCTTCAGGGAAACCCTACTCTTGTTTCCAATCAGAGAGAAGAGGGATTTAAAGGCTTTTAAAGTTATATATTTAAAGTTTAAACACCTTTAAAACCCTTTACCTCCAATCTCTGATCAGAGATAAAGAACAGGGATTTCCTGCTTAGTAAAACCTCCCCTCGCCCTGAGACTCCAATCTGTCCCAGACCAGCTAATAGCAGCAGTCTTTTCCCTGCAGCTTGGCTGGGGAGTGGGCAGGGGTTGCACAACCTGGGGGCACAGGTCCGCATGCACTTCCATTCTATGTTGTGGCTATACTAACCAAGCCATTTTTCTCTTCTGTAGTGAATGTGCATACATTTATTTATTTTATTTTATTTATTATATACCTCTGAGGGGGTGGGGGAGACAGCGAAGGGGCCCCAGCAAAAGGGTGGGAGGGGGCTGCAAGGCCTTTCCTTCCCTCCCCCCTCCAATCTAGGCTTCAGCTTCCTCAGACTCATCACCACCTCCTCCTCCTCCTCCTCCTCCTTTCGCGGCTGCTTTTCACAAGGCAGTGGTTCGTCCCCTCCCTCTCAACCTTCCAAATCCACTGTGAGGCAGGAGGCAGCTACATGTCCTTGTGAGAGTCCCACAGACTCTCATTGCATGTAGAAATCATTATACTTTTTTTAAAAAAAAAAATGTTACTGGGGGCGGGGGGAACCCAGCATTCCACCATCTACAATACAGGAGGAATAGGAAGTCACCAATGTGTTAAACCTATAGGGTTTTTTTTTTTGGACATTTTTTCTTTCTTTTCAGATAAGTGAATAAGATTGCAACCTAAATGCGGCAGTCAGACCTAGCGGGGAAGCAAATTACACTCTAACTGCACACAAGATGTTGTGCTTCGTGACTCTGTGATTGATGTGCGGCTGACCTATCTCCCTTATTATACCGTGTTTGAAATTGCAGGAACTTAATCTCAGACTGTTACTACTGTGGAAAGACTGTTCTCCTTTGGAGACGGCTTTTTCTTTTAAAAGTATGCAATTGGATTAAATTAACTTCCACTAGAGGGTGCCGTCATTCTATCCAAAGCACAGTGACTGATCACCAGAGAACACTCTGAAAGACCCAAGCTTCCTTTCCTTTCCTTTCCTTTGCTTTCCTTCTTACTGTTAATATGCAGAGCTGATGGTCTGGTTAATCACTTGTAGGACAACATTCTCTGTAAAATATAATTCTTCAACTTCAAGAATATATTTTCTTTCATGGTTTCGGAAAGTCCAAATTCTATTCTGTGGACTCTTGTGCAGGAAAGCAGCGGTGCTAATACAACACTTCAAAGAATATTTTTCTTTAGCCAGTTCACAAGCAGGGTGTCAATGAAGGTGCAGTCTGTTGTGTATGATTGAGGTCAGTGAACATTCTTTTTATTTATCTTCAGCACACTGCCTCTGAACATGGAGGTTTCTTTTAGCTAGCATGGCTAATACTCACTTCTTCTATCATCATCATCATCATCATCATCATCATCATCTGGGTGACCCGCCAGATGGGCAATTAACAAATATAATAAAATAAATAAATAAATAATCATCATTATTCAACAATAACAGTTTTCTAGGTGCTGTGCAAAGATTAAGAAAACAATACAGTCTCTGTCCACTTAGAATATAACAGATACTATTCAAAAGGAAAAGGGGATAGGGAAGGATCAGGACGACGAGCAACAACTTCAGGCACTCATTCTTCATAGTTACGTAAGTGTTTCCTAACCAGTTTGAATGGCCAGTGAGAGGAGGAGACAAATGGCAGTGAGTTCTGTCTCACACCTCTCCCTCAGCTGCATTCAGTGGAATGACCAAGAAGGGATGAGTATCCTGGCAGAGGTGGAGCCAAATTCCTTGGTGTGGAGCCCATATAAATGGGACGTCCAACAGAACTGATTTGCCAGTCCTGAACCTACCCCCTAAAGGAAGTTCATTTACTCCTATACAAGCCTATGGATTGATTCCTCATAGGCTACTATAGGCTACTCTAGACAGGGGGAGTGTGTCCCTGTTGGTTCTGCTGGACCTCTCAGTGGCTTTCGATACCATCGACCATGGTATCCTTCTGGGCTGGCTCGCTGGGCTGGGGCTTGGAGACACTGTTTTACAGTGGCTCCATTCCTTCCTGGAGGGGCGGACCCAGAAGGTGGTGCTGGGGGATTTCTGTTCGACTCCTTGGCCATTGGCCTGTGGAGTCCCTCAGGGTTCTGTTTTGTCCCCCATGCTTTTTAACATCTACATGGAGCCGTTGGGAGAGGTTGTCCGGAGTTTTGGGGTTCGGTGTCACCACCGGTATGCTGATGACACCCAATCTATTTCTCCTTTCCATCTAATTCCAAGGAAGCTGTTACTGTGCTAAACTGGTGTCTGTCAGCAGTAATGGACTGGATGAGGGAAAACAAATTGAAGCTTAATCCAGACAAGATAGGGGTGCTCTTGGTCAGTTGGAAGGCAGATGAAGGAATACAGTTTCAGTTTGTGTTGGATGGGGTTACACTCCCCCTGAAGACACAGGTTCACAGCTTGAGTGTACTTCTGGATTCAGCCCTGAGCCTGGATGCCCAGGTTTTGGCAGTGGCCAGGAGTGCATTTGCACAGTTAAAGCTCATGCGCCAGCTGTGCCCATTCCTGGAGATGTCTGATTTGGCCACAGTGACACATGCCTTAGTTAAATCCCGTTTGGATTACTGTAACATGCTCTACGTGGTGCTGCCTCTGAAGAGTGTTTGGAATGGAAACTTCAGCTGGTTCAAAGAGCTGCTGCCAGACCGTTGACTGGGGCTGGCTACAGGGAGCACACAACTCCTCTGTTACAACAGCTTCACTGGCTCCCAGTCTGTTTCTGGGCACAATTCAAAGTGCTAGTTATGACCTATGAAGCCCTATATGGCTTGGGTCCAGGTTATCTGAAAGACTGTTGTATTCTCCCTTATGAGCCTTCCTGTACTCTGAGATCTTCTGGGGAGGCCCTTCTCTTGGTTCCGCCACTATCTCAGGCATGCCGGGCAGGAACTCAACAGAGGGCCTTCTCAGTGGCTGCCCCAATACTCTAGAATTCCCTTCCCAGGGAGGCTAGAATGGCACCCTCCTTGGTATGCTTCCAGAGGCAGGCAAAAACTTTTTTGTTCCGGCAGGCCTTTGGGAATAGTCTGGACCTGTGAGAATGCGATGGGTTGCACTGTTTATAGTGTTATTATTGTTTTAATTTTGATATTTTATATAATTTTAATATTATAACTAATTTAATTATATTTTTAATTTTTGTATATTTCTATTTATATGTTTTAATTGTACAAGTTTTAATGTAATGCCGCCTTGAGTCCCAGTACTGGGGAAAAGGCAGGATATAAATATAAATATAATATAATAATAATAATACTCACAACACACAATTAACTAATAAAATTCACCAGCACAAGATGTGGTTGTGACCCCTAGCTTAGATGATTTTAAGCTGCAGCATATGTAAAATGCGACTGCCAGACTGATAGTGGGGACCAGAACATTTAACAGCAATTCTGGCCCATGTGTACTGCCTGCCTGTACCTTTATGAGCCCAATTCAAAGTGCTGGTTTTGACCTATAAAGCCTTACATGGTTCAGGACCCAAATACCTGACGGAGACCTCTCCTGACATGAACCTACCCATATACTACAGTTGTCATGAGGCCCTCCTTCAAGGGAAGTTTGGAGGATGGCAACAAGGGAGAGGCCCAGTGAGGTCCGCCTCGCACCAACATGGTCATCCTTTCAGTGTCAGCCTCAGGTTAAGACTTTCTCTGCTCTCAGGCATTTGACAGCATTTGATAAAGTTTTAACCGGTCCTGGGATTTCTATTGTTGACTGTTTTTAATTGTTTGTATATGTAAATAGTTTTTTATATTACGTCTTATATTGTATTTTTAAGTTTTTAATCTTTCGTAAACCTCCCAGTGAACTGCGACTATGGAGTGGTATAAAAATGTAATAAATAATTATAATAATTATAATTTAAATGTGTGGGTTTTTGTTTTTTTCTAAATAATAATAATAATTTATACCCTGCCTTCCCAGCAGGAAATGGCACTCAGGCGGGCTAGACAAATTCAGGGAGAACAGGTCTATCGGCAGCTATTAGCCATGACAGGTAAATGTTGGCAGTATGGGGAGAGCTGCTGTCTTAATACTCTTCATGTGAGGTTCCTAAAGGCATCTAGCTGGCCAATGCTGGGAATAGAATGCTAGACTAAATTAGTCTGATCCAGCAGGGCTCTTCTTATGGCTTATGGAATTATGTCCATAGTTCTCAACACTGTTCAACTGGGGATGTTCAAGCCATGTAGTAACCCTTGTGTTCCTGATTCAGATGTCACACCTGACCCAGCTCATTAAGTTGCACTGTGTTGCCTGTCACGGTGCAACTCGTACACCACCCATGGGTGGAGGGCCACAAAATGGTGTATGGTGCCTCCAGCCCACCAGCCCCTGTGCTTTCGTAATAGGAGGGGAAACAACCGGTGGGCAACTCAACAGAATAGTGGGGGAAAGCACTATTTATTTATCTAGGATTTATTTATCCCCAGGGAGGGGGGAAATAGGGTGGCCACTTGTGCATTGCCAAAAAAGAAGAAATGCACCACAAAAATGGAGGGCATCAATTTGCATAATATTTGCAGGTTTAGGTGGAGATCTATGTGTATGACTGCAAATTAAGACATAACAACTATTATTTACGTAAATAGACATGCAAGACATTGCACCATAGTGGGGAGACTGACTAGGTGACCTGTGTGCCTGCTCAGCCTGTTGTCCAGATGATAACTATGGGACAGGCAGTGTCAAGGCTCCTGTTGGTCTCCCTCCTTATGGTTCTTTGACTTTAGAGCAGACATGGACTGGACAGCCTATGAAATGGAGGACACCTTCATCTATGAAATCTATGAAATACAGCAAGACTGTCCAAAATAGAGGACTGTCCTTTGTAAAGTAGGACACCTGGCCACCCTAGACAAGGGGAAAATAGCTCAGGTAGGTACACAATTTAAAATAAGTCTCACAGCAACAGAATAAGGGTGGATGGAGTCCAATAACTAAGACAGATGCAGGCAAGTGATAAGCATCTCTCAGGCCTGTGTCTGATGCTGGTGTAGCCTCAGACTTAGACGTGGAAATAACCATGTTCGGCCTCGTTCTGCCCCGGCGAGGCTCGTTTGTACAACCCTACAGGCTCCGTCACACACTCTGGCAAAGGAGCTGCTACTGAATAAATGCTGCTATGTGTGAGGGTAGAAGGCAGCTTGCTGCTCAGTCTCCTCCACAGTCTTCTCTGGATGGTTCCTTTTAACACACACCCCCCCCCCGGAATAATCTCCTCAGTCTCCCTTTCCTTTCTCCAGTCTTCACCTCTCCACAGAACTCTCTTGCAAACTCAGACCAAGCCCTTCATCCTCTACAGCAACTCCTAAACTGTGCTCCAGGCATCCCACAAGGGGTTACATTGCACAAGGTTACTTTTAATTTTTCTTATGTCCATATACGAATGCCATACTTCCACCACACAGCCTAAAGGACAGTAGCTATGATAACGGGGTAGTGAGCAGAGGGAAGGAGCGTTCAGGCAATAATGTAAGGGGAGTATACAAGCAAGCAGTGGCACACACGACTGAACGCAGAAAGAACAGGAAAACGTGCCTTTTAAAAACAGAACCATCATCATTAGTAATCCTAAATCACATTTATCTTTAATGAATTGCCTCTTTGTGTCTAAATTACAAAAAATCCCATGAAATAGGTTTTACTGAAATTCATGATGTTGGATTTGGCCCTATTTAATGTGATACACAGCATATCCATTGCATGCAACGTTCTTTGCTAATGTAATATAAAAGTAAAGCCCTTTGCTTTTATGTAACCGGTACATTTTAGAACATCTTAGAATAAGTTTGGGGTAAAGAAAATAATTGTTATTTTCGGAAAAGTTATCAGCACCAACTCTACAAGATTGGAAAGCATTTAAATAAAAAATATTGATCTTCCTGAAGGTTACTTTAATCCAAACATGAATCCTGAACAAATATTAGAGAAAAATTATCATCTTCTCACAAACACTTACTGTTTACTCTAATTACCACTTCAAAAGTGTCTGATGAGCAATGAAAAGAAACCTTACCTTATTTGTTAAATTATACTTGAGAGAACACGATAAAAATGTGAGCATTAACAAAGAGTTAGGTATGATTGATTCCAGGGCCGGCGCCAGCCTCCAATGTGCACTCGGCATAGTGCTGCTGATGGGGTGCCACCAAGCCACCCCTGAAGCCACCCCATCCACAGCCCCCCTCCGCAAGTAAAGCCCTGTTGCAGCCACTTGCCCGCCATCCACTGCTGCTGTAGCCCCCTGCCCACCCAAGCTTTGTTGCAGCCATGCGCCAAAGCCCCCCTCTCCTCGCCTCTTCGCCAAGCCTTCCTGCCCCTTGAAACCTTTCCCATACCCTCCAATTGCTCCGAATTTGCCAGGACAGTCCAGCAAACAAGCCATCGGGGCTTGTTACTTTGTTATGCAGAGTCCCGATTTGTTATGCAGATTCCCCTGCCTGCACCCCTTGGCCCCTTGAAGACATTTGTACTTACTTCCGAGTAACTGTGCGTAGGATTGCACTGTTTGTTTTAACTTAATTCAAGTTAGTTAAATTCTGTAAGATTATTCCAGTCTAAGTGTTTCTTTAAATCTAAACTGTGTGAGTAGAACACAAAAAGTGCTTTAAACTGGGGCCTTTCCACAATAACAAACAACAGCAGCTGTTCAGCCCCTCAAAGTTACTCCTTGTGCTTAAAAACCAGAGGTAGAGGTGTTGGAGCAAAACATTGAAGGGGCTCAAAACCCCAATGTGTCTTTTTGCATTTTCCCCTACCCCAAAGCTCCCCCTCCTCCACATTTTCTTTTCGTCTCCTTCTCCAACTGCCCTGAAAATGCTGGGACCAATCCCGACAATTTTAAAACAAAAAGAAAGAGGTTGCCCTGCTAACTCCAGATTTACACATGCCAATACAGGCAGTCCCCAGGTTATGAACGAGTTCCGTTCTTAAGAATGTCTTTAAGTAGAATTTGTATGTAAGTCGGAACAGCATAGCGTTCTATACGTTAAAATTGGCATTTACACAAATTGCGTAAATTACGCAAATTGCATAGTATACTACACTATGTACTCTACGTAAATGACATAGCTCTGGGAAACCCAGAAGTCTGTTCTTAAGTATGGGTTGTCTGTAAGTCAGACATTCTTAGCTCGGGGACTGCTTGTAATGGCAAAAATACAAGTCAAAGTACTTCTGTCCATAGTCAGCTTTAGTCTGGATATACAGTCATCTGGAAGATCATTTTCATTTTCAGAGTGTTCTTTTTCTCTCTTAAAGCTCCCCTTCTGTCTGCCCCTACATACTTTGCCTTCCTTGCTACCTCCACCCTTTTTTCTGCTCTGCTTGAAAACCAAGAGGTTTTCACCAAAAGGTGAAAATAGCTGTTCTTACAGAGTTGAAGTTCAGGAGATGACCAGGCATTTTCTTTCTTTCTTTCTTTTTTTTTAAACTTTTAATTTTTATTCATAAAAAACAAACAAACAAACACAATAATGGACTTCCAATCTTCTCCGCAGCTTAATCAACCACAGTTATTCTTAAAAAAATTTCTGTTAACAAAAAATCACTTCCAGTTATGGCAAAAAAGAACCCTAAAAGGAACAAACACCAGAGGTCTCCACCCTCCCCCAATATACATCAACTATTTAATCTATTAAATTCAACATTTATGGATACACCATAAAAGAAAACCTATAGTTTCATTAAATAGTGTTTTCAATTCCAAAATACAGTATATTAAGAATCCCAAAAGTAAAAAGTAACTATAAACTAATTAGCAAATGACCACATAACAAAAGCATTTTGTATCTCCACCCCCCCGCACTCTCTAGTACCTAACCATCGAATCAACACATTTGTATTATTACAATTACTCATTATTTCTTTCTATCTAAGCAGAAATTCCTTCACTTTTAATCTCCAAGATATTTTTTTAAAAGAAAAGAAAAGAAAGATAAGTCTAAAAATTAAGAAATAAGTGACATCTGACAAAACAGCAGAAGCACATAAGCCATCATGCTACTTATAGAACAAAAAACAAAAGACCTTCCCTTTAATACTTCAAAGCCTCCACAAAACAACACCCCCAACAACAACAACAAAAGAATTATTATTATTTTTAATAAATATTTCCAAACAGACCAAATATAATTATACCTTAATTATAATAATTTCTCTTACATCACCATTAATATTTAAAATTCAAATAAGTCATATAAGCAATCCCTTTGCCTTTGCCATTAATATTTAAAATCAAAAGATTATTTATATTCCAACTAGACATGTAATTCAGTATACATCAACCCTTTATCTTTTGCCAATAAAAGACCATGAAGATAGTCTCTTTCATTGCTTTCCTCTGTCAAAGGGATAATCATTAAGTTCCAGGTTTTGAACCAAGAATGAAATCAGCTTGTTCTGTTGTTTTGTGGGCTCCTGCATACCGGTCTCCAGCTCCGCCATCTTAGATTTTAAAAAGTGCGTCACAACTTCTTGCTGAACTGTCTTCTCGTGCCAATTCAATCCAATTAAAACTTCAAAGTCTCTGTGAATTTCTGGTAAGTTTCCCAAGTCCTTATTTACTTCTTCTGTCTTCTCCTCTGCCGGTCCTGTAAAGAAATCCATCTTAGGTTGTTCTTCTGATTGATCCACTTTAAGATTTACGTTCAAAGTCTGGATTCTTACTTCCAATCTGTTTAGAATTTCTCTCTCCATTTAGTTCCACAGGTTTAAGAATGCTGCAACTGCAAACATCTTGCCTTGCGTATAGATATTTCCAAGACGCTTCCAAACATATAAGATTTATAGACCTCCTTTCAGGTTTCCTCTCTTATCTTTTTCGCCTCCCAGATAAACATAGTCTACTTACAGTTAATTATAAATCCCACTCTGCTGCAGAGAAAGATTCCAAATTAGCCACTCCAGATGTACTCCTTTATTTTGGAAGCGAACATGCATACTTCTGATGATTGGTAAAACCGGTCTCTGGATGCAGCGCCGTTTTCCCCCACCTCAGGTCACCAGCCGCCTTTATCCGTCATAAGACAGACAAAAAGCAATTTATGACCCTATGAGATAATTTGGGGGTAACCTCAGATCTTCGCTTCTCTAATGAGAAGTAGATCCCCCAGCCTGTGACATTCTCTGGCCAGGAAACGCTGTACCAGCTGCCCCACAGAATTTCTGTGCGGCTTTCAAAGCTCCATGTTCACCCGGAAGTCTCGAGATGACCAGGCATTTTCTGATATTTTAGTCAGACTGTGTCTGAGGCTGCAGTCCTATATCCATTTACCTGATCCTAAGCCCCATTGAACTCAATGGCACTTACTACTCAGTAGACATGTAGGATTGCACTGTAAACCATGAGATATGCAATTGCTGTAACTTTATTAGATTATGTGTGGTATAACATTGCTAATGGCTACTTCCTCAACATATACCTGAAGAGAGTTGCCATTTACAACATTTGTTTGGGAACATTTAGTAGTGCCCAGTTTATTGGTACTGTTGACTAAGACAGTTGATAAATAGTCTGCACCCATTAAAATGTCTACCATTAAGCCCTAAACAAATAAGTTTGAACATGTCAAGGTGATACACAGTGTACCATGATAGAAAAAAGCTTTGAAAAGGCACCACTAAAGAATACAGAAAATAGCCATTCGCTACTCGGAAGGAGGAACAGATTTTTTCCCCCAAAAAATTAGCCATTACACCTTTTAAAACACAGCACAGTACTTATTCTTATTTATTTTATTATTACATTTTTTAATTGCCCATCTGGCCTGTCACCTGGAAAGTATTGCCCCATTTTACATACTTGCTAAATATTTAATCTAACACAATCTGTATATAAGGTGGCCACAAGCAAAAGAGAACACAGCTGTGTTACCTTTCTTTTCATATAATTGTATACATATATACAAACACAAATAAGAAAAAAAGACCCAATTATAGTACAATCCTACACGTCTACGCAGGTAAGCATGTACAAGATTACTGAGCCTTATTATAAGAAATACAACTCATCTATCAAATGGATAACACAAATAAAAGTGGATTTATTTTTATAATGTAATAAAACAGATATGAATATTAATTTAAAGTTCATGTCTTATTTTCCAAAAATCAATAAAAGGGCACCATTCTTTCACAAATTTAGGATTTTGTTGCCTGCCACCTCTAACAATGCAATCCTATGCATGTCTTATCAGAATTAAGCCCCATTAGGTTGGACCCAGGATCTGCCTTCCATGGACGGAATGGTTCCACTCAAGAAATGTGCCTTTGTTGGATTTGGTGGGGTCCCAGGACCCTCTCTGTAGCTTTTTCAGGGGGCTGGTAGGAATGCCCTGGGGAGGAGTGGGCACAGAAATCTGCTTCCACCAGCCCAGTTGCATACACCTAAATCTGGATCCAAGCCACTGAGTTCAATGGGGCTTACTCCCAGGTAGGTGTGTATGGGATTTCTGTCATAATCTCACCATCTCACTTATTTTTATTTATTTATTTACTATATTTATACCCCACCTTTTTTCCTGCAAGGAACCCAAGGTGGCTTACATAATCCTTCTCCTCCTCCTTTTCATTTTATCCTCACAACAACCCTGTGTGAGGTAGGTTAGGCTGAGAGACTGTGACTGGCCCAAAGTCACCCAGGGAGCTTCATGGCTGAGCGGGGACTAGAACCGGGATCTCCCGATCTCACTGAATTAGGGTTCTTTAGGATTGCAGATTTAGCGAAGTCAAGAAAAGAACAATCACCCATCCCTCTACATGGTTTGAACACTATGATATATAATTGACTGCATCGATTTAACATTCAACAACTTACCGTTTTGTGCAGTGCAACACACCCATAACAGGAACAGAACAGTATAGCCCAGCAAACAGAATGTCATCACAGAGCCTTGCAAATGGCCCTCACCCTTTTCCAGAAGCTTCTGCCTGGTTTTCTCTAACCCTCTACTAAGAATCTACTACATGCAATTTGCCTTTTTTTCTCAACTCACCTCAACTCGCCCTTCCTGTTTGCTTTCATACTGTCACGCAAGCCTCTCCCAGAAAACCCAAACAATGCTGCTTTCAGCCTATCAGTGTTCAATACATGTTGCCTAAAGGAATCCAGTTTTTCCTTCAGTCTCATGCCTTGTTCTTGACAACACAAAATATAGAACTACAGCTGAGGTTGACACTCTCTCTCAGCTCTAGAATTCTGCCATAATTTTACCCTCAGCAGAGTTGCCAATATGTTTACCTGCACAGGTGTTTTTAACAGCAGTCTGATCTGCAGATATTAACAAGTGATAATGTTGATCAGCCTCCCCTGATAAGCTTCTGTTGATTTCTGCAGAAAACACCTGCATGGATTCAGATGACAGGGCAAGCCCGGGGTGGCTACTAAACCCTACAACAAGCCATGGCTTGTCGGGGTGGCTTATAAGCCCAGAAGCTGGGCTTATAAGCCGCCCCAAATAAGCCATGGTGGGTTCACACGACACAACAAGCCCCCCCGGTTTATAAGCCAGGGGGGCTTGTTGTGTTGTGTCAACCCAGTCAGTGTCAGCAACTGGCATCCTAAGGTAGCTGCCAGCAGAGCCTACCAGTGCTTAAACCTGCCCTGCACCCTCAACACTGGGCAGCTGGGTCTGTGAGCCTACATTTTAATTTCCCACAATGCCTTAAAATAACATCACTTTAGGAGATCCAGGGCATTTTGAGAAACTAAAATGGCAGCTCCCTGCCACCTCAGGAGTGCTGCCGCCACCTCCAAGTAAACCTGAGGGGGGCCACCAAAGGGTACTTTTGCCCAAGGTCTCCTCAAACCTGGAAAGAAACTGCACATACTTGGAACAATTCAAACTGAGGTAGCAGAATTACTTAAAAGATAATTCTGCTCGTTTGATTTTATTTTTTTTTTAATTATCCTTTGTATAAAACATAGAAAATCATGGTCTATGTCTGGAGGGCTAAATATATATTCAGCTCGATTCTCCAGATTGGCAGGTGCCTCCCAGGATTTTCCCAGGCAGTTCAGGAACATCAATGTTATTCAAGAAATATTTGAATTCCTTATAGATACCCACTATCCAGTATTTTATATGTTGTTGCGATTGGAAATATATTTTCAGCTTTAATCATAGTTTTATTGGTTTTGTAACTTGCTTTGGGATTTTTTTACAATGAAAAGTGGGTAATAAATTTCATAATGGATTGCTACAGGATGGTCCCCTGTCTGTGTGTGTGTGTGTGTGTGTGTGTGTGAGAGAGAGAGAGAGAGAGAGATCCTTATACCCCTCAGAAAGGGTAGTGTTCCTTCAATAATCAGAGATGGGGGCAGAGGTGGGGTGGGGTGGGGTGGGGAGAGGGGCTTGCCTCCACTTATATATTTGTAGGTAAACTAGACATTGCAAAAAATGCCACTGCTATAGTTAAGTGGGGAGCAGGCTTTCTGATGCATCTCTGCTGAAGCAAAAACTTCATTTTAAAAAAATGCTGAATCAATAGACATGATATTTAAAAAACAAAACAAAAAGCCCACTGCGTTTCAGCAGGGTTTGGCTTGGTCTGCAGCAGGGCTGGTCCAAGAAGCAAAGGGCGAGGTGGAGCCCCTCCCCCTCCATTGCATGTACAGAAGCTGAGAATTGCAGTTATATCTTACATCAACACTGGCAACAGGATAGCATCCTCCGTCACAGCTGAGGGCAGCAGGCTAGTTTAGTAAGGTGACCATATGTACTGGTTTTACCAGTACAGTACTGGTTTTTTGGACATTGTCCTGGTTAGTCATGAGATATAACCAGTACACTTTAGGACTACAAAATCAAAAATTATTAATTTATCAAAAGATTGAGTACATCAAATCAATCCTTGATAAACCAGCCTAAATCAATTTTATTAATTTATCCTAGTTTTAGTTTTAGTTTACACGACGGTTCTCATCGCTGGATCTCAGCAATACTCAGCATTCAGCACACGCACTCTCACTATGTTGTGGCCGCGGCGACTCTTCGATAATACTCCCGCGCAGTACACACAGCATGACCGTGGGAACTCGATGATGACGTCATCACACAGACCCCGCCAAAATTGACCAATTCGGTGTTAGCGTCGGACTATAAAAGGCCCTCCGCAGCACAAAACAGGCACCAGTGATCTGGCATCTTTGGACCGTGACACTGGCCCTCAGAGCTCCACGCTCTCTCAGTTACTCAAGCTTTTCGCTCTGCCGTTTTCACGGCGCACCTCGCTGCTTCGCCAGGACTAGGCTGACCATACATACCATTTTAAAAGGGACAGTCCCATTTTTTTCATATTTCCTGACCGTCCCTTCTTTTTAATATAAATGTCAATTTTGTCCCGTTTTTAGTAAACTATATATAGTTTTTAATTTTTTGTAAAAAAAACTGAACACGGCTTGTTTATTTCTCATAAGAATCTCCGCATTATGAAACCTTGGGGGGGGGGTGAGCCAAGCCCCATGCGGAGCTGCTCCCGCGCTCTCCTTAGCCCTTAGACAGGGTGACTACCGACGTAGTCTAGAGCGCCGTGTGAGCCACGCCGAAGAAAGGGAACTTCACGGCGATGGGCCAGAGCCTGGAGCCGTTGTCGTCTTGCTGCGGGGTAGCCGCATCCCCCTGCGCAAGCCTGAAGGGGTAGAAATCAGGCAGGGGCACAGCGCCCTTCACCCGCAGCCGGAGCCAGCTGCCGAGCGCCAGCCAGCCAGTCAGCCAGTCAGCCAGCCAGCCCCAGGCATGAAGACCCAGGCAGGCACCGAAGGGACACGGACCCCCTGCACGCTCTGCGGCAGGATCACGCCAGGACGCGAGACAGGGGTCTGCCGGTGGTGGCGACGGTGGAGGCAGCTGAGAGGAGACCCACATGCACACTGAGCCTCTCTGCATGGCGGTGAGGGGACAGCGGCTCATTCACACAGGTCAGGGCATACATATTCATGCCCTGGTCAGCCAATTAGGATGGGACCTGAAGGAGGCGGGCCGTGGAGGTTAGGGGCGGGCTTAGGAGGATCAGCCTTTTCTTAAAGCGCTAAGAAGACTGGATGGGGAGAGCGAAGCCGTGCAGCTCACACTAAGGAGGAGGCGCAGTGTGTGGCAGGCGGCCTGGACGAGCAGGCGAGCTCAGGGCACATCGGATTGCAGGCAAATCTAAGACACGCTTGTCGCTAGCGCAGCCATTCTCAACCTCTGGATGTGTCGGACTACAACTCCCAGCATCCCCAACCAGCCAGCTGGCTGGGGGTGCTGGGAGTTGTAGTCCCACATATCTGGAGGGCACTAGGTTGGAGAAGGCTGTAGTAAGGAGTTAGTTAGCCCTATTGAAGCCAGTGGGAGTCACTTTCCAGTACAAACCCCTATCAGACCCCTCTGCAAGCCACTGAGTGCTCTTTCCTTCTGGATTAATACACTGACTAGGTTCAGACAACATGATAACCCACACTCAGGGTTGAGTATGGGTTGTCGTTGAACCGTGGGTTGTCATTGGACCGTGGGTTATCGTCTGAACCCAGCTGAGATAAGAAACCATGGTGAACAACCCACAGTTCACAGCCCAATAACAACCATGGGTTCTCTTCGTGGGTTGGTTGTGGTTAAGAAGCCATGGCTTGTTAGTGCAGGTGGGTTCAGACAACACGATAACCCACATTTCAGCAACAACCCACGTTTCAGCAACGACCCATACTCAACCCCTGAGTGTGGGTTATCATGTTGCCTGAACCCAGTCATTGCGGATAACCATCAGTCCCCACCATGGTCTTTAGGCCATTGTCCCCATGATCCACTCTGGCTGTGTGCAGGCCTAGCTGTGGGGTTACAGAGTGGCAAGGGAAAGGCGCTGTGTGTGTAGGCAGTGATAACTTCCTCCTTATTAGTACAGTACTACTTAATGGTAGTTCAGTACTAAATTTTGAAGTGCAGGCGCTCATCATTACAGCCCCAATGACCATACCCCAAGGACAACCCAAAATGCAGGCACCTGTGTTGATCCATTATAGATAGATACCCCCAAAGAAAATCAGTCCATAGCATACTAGCTAATTTATTAGGATCAGCTGAAAAAAGTGCCAGAGCTCTGGGACCCAGTGTTCCCACTCCACTACACCATGGCTTCTTTATCAGAGGGGAGGGGGGCATTGCTCAATGGCAGAGCACCCATCTTGCATGCAAAAGGTCCTGGGTTTCATCCCTGGTATCTCCAGGTGAGACTGGGAAAGACTCCTGTGTAAACCCCTGGAGAGCCACTGCCAGTCAGTGTGTAGGCAACAATGAGCTAGATCAAGCATGGGGAACCTATGACCCTCCAGATCTTGTTGGACTACTGTGAAGGATTGAGGCCTACCCAGGCTTGAGTTAGGTTGAAGCCTGAAGGCCCAAATATCTCCTGATGGGAGGGGGCATTTGTGACTTCGGGGGTGCCACAAGGGCAAGGGCCACACACCCCTAACACTGCTATATGTTGCTCGGTGCCCTTGGTGGTGGGGATTGTTTTTCCCTGTCTAGGGCCTGAACATGTGCCCTGGAGGGGAGTCATGGGGCCAAGTGGGGGGTTCTGTGGGGGCCCCAATTAGTGTAGTGACGGGTAGAGGGAGATATGGCATTGGGAGGAGGACTAGCCGGGTAAGGGGAACACAGCCCAGACACTTAATGGCTGTGCCATGTTCCGGTCCTCCTCACACCCTCAGGTTTGATGGTTGCCCTATCAGCCTGCCCTCGGGTCTCCGGATGCTGCTTCTAAATGCCAGATTGGTGCAAAATAAAACCTTCCTCATACACAATTTAATAGTGGATGAGGCGGCCGATCTGGCATGCATTACCGAGACCTGGGTGGGAGAACAGGGAGGAGTTAGTCTCTCCCAGCTTTGCCCACTGGGGTACTTGGTGCAGCATCAGGGTAGACCTGAGGGCTGGGGAGGGGGGGTTGCTGTGGTCTATAGGAATTCTATCTCTCTCTCCAGGCTCCCTGTCCATCTGACTACTGGTCTGGAGTGTTTGCACCTTTTGTTGGGCCAACGACGGGACAGATTAGGGATTCTGTTGGTGTACCGCCCACCCCACTGCTCAACAGACTCCCTGGCTGAGCTGACGGAGGTGGTCTCACTGGCAATGCTGAGGTCCCCCAGGCTGTTGGTCCTGGGGGATGTTAACATCCATGCTGAGGGCACCTTGTCTGGTGTGGCTCAGGAATTCATGGACTCCATGACAACCATGGGACTGTCCCAACATGTCATCGGCCCAACACATGTAGCAGGGCACACTCGACCTGTTTTTTTTCAGCTGAGCATGGAGATGGTGATCTGAAGGAGGGGGACTTTGAATCAGTTCCCTTGTCATGGTCAGATCACTACCTGCTGAGATTTAGGCTAACGGCAGCTTTCCCCCTCTGCAAGGGTGGGGGACCTATTAAGATGGTCCGCCCCCGGAGGCTGATGGATCCGGATGGTTTCCAGAGGGCCCTTGGGGGTTTTCTGGCTGATAGCTGGCGGTCCTGTCGAATCCCTGGTTGATCTCTGGAATAGAGAAATGACCCGGGCGGTTGACACGATCACTCCTGAGTGCCCTCTCTGTAGGAGAGCTCGTACAGCTCCATGGTATACCCCAGAGCTGAGAGTGATGAAGCAAAACAGGAGACGGCTTGAGTGCAGGTGGAGGAAAACTCCTAGTGAATGCAATTGAGCCCTGGTACGTGCTTATAGCCAGGTATACCTAGAGGTACTTTTTTTTTTTTTTGTACCTCTTGGTATACCTGTAAAACTTGTAACCTAGAGGTAGTGAGGGTGGCAAAGAGACAACATCTCACTGCCTCTATCCAATCATCCCTTTGCCGCCCAGCGGAGCTCTTTAGGGTCATCCGGGGCCTGTTATAGGCTGGCCCCAGGGACATCATCGACCCATCTGATGCCCGCTGTGATATATTCGCTAGGCACTTCCAGGAAAAAATCTCTTGCATCCGCAGGGACTTAGACTCCAGGAGAGGTACCCGGAGCACAGCCTGGTCTAGTTATTTTGGATGAGTTTCAGTTGGTACAGCTCGAGGATGTTGACAAGGTGCTTGGACGGGTTCGTGCAACCACGTCTGTTCTGGATCCTTGCCCCTCTTGGCTTATAAAAACTGGCAGGGAGGGAATGGCCGGCTGGGCCAGAGAGGTGATCAATGCCTCCTTGCGAGAGGGAGTGGTCCCATGCCACCTGAAACAGGCGGTGGTGAGACCACTCCTGACGAAACCCTCTCTGGACCTGGAAGATCTTAACAACTTTAGGCCGGTGGCAAATGTTCCTTTCCTGGGCAAGGTCCTTGAGCGGGTGGTGGCCAACCAGCTCCAGGCGCTCTTGGATGAGACTGATTATCTGGATCCATTTCAGTCGGGGTTCAGTCCTGGTTTTGGCACAGAAACAGCTTTGGTCGCCCTGTATGATGACCTATGTCGGGAGAGAGACAGGGGGAGTGCGACCCTGTTGATACTTCTGGATCTCTCGGCAGCTTTCGATACCATCGACCATGGTATCCTTCTGGAGTGGCTGAGTTGGGGGTGGGGGGCACTGCATTGCAGTGGTTCCGCTCCTACTTGGATGGCCGGCTCCAGAGGGTAGTGCTTGGGGAATGTTGCTCAGCCCTATGGACTCTCCAATACAGGGTTCCTCAGGGGTCAGTCTTATCCCCCATGCTATTTAACATCTACATGAAACCACTGAGTGGGGTCATCCAGAGTTTTGGAGTGCGTTGCCGTCAGTACACTGATGACACACAGCTCTATTTCTCCTTTTCATCTTCAGCAGGTGAGGCTGTGGATGTGCTGAACCGGTGCCTAGCTGCGACAATGGACTAGATGAGGGCTAACAAACTGAGGCTCAATCCAGACAAGACTGAGATGCTGTTAGTGGGTGGTTCCTTTGACCGGATGGAGGGTGTTCAACCTGTTCTGGATGGGGTTGCACTCCCCTTGAAGGAGAAGGTTCGTAGCTTGGGGGTGCTCCTGGAGCCATCTTTGTCACTTGAGGTTCAAGTGGCCTCAGTGGCAAGGAGTGCCTTCTATCAGCTTCGGCTGGTGGCCCAGCTATGCCTATATCTGGACAGGGATAGCGTGGTCTCAGTAATCTATGCTCTGGTGATCTCTAAACTAGACTACTGCAATGCAGTCTATGTGGGGCTGCCTTTGAAGACTGTTCAGAAGCTGCAGCTTGTGCAAAATGCGGCAGCCAGGCTTATTGCGGGGACTGGAAGGTCCGAGCACATTACACCGGTTCTGGCCCGTTTGCACTGGCTGCCAATATGCTTCTGAGCCGAATTCAAGGTGCTGGTTCTAACATATAAAGCCCTACACGGCTTAGGACCACAATACCTGACAGAATGTCTCGTCTCTCCCAACCGCAATCTACCCGGACACTATGCTCAACATCTGGGGCCCTCCTCCAACTGCCACCTCCAAGAGAGGCTCGGTTGGTAGCAACAAGGAGGAGGGCCTTCTCAGTGGTAGCCCCCCAATTTTGGATTAAGCTCCCCACTGAGACCCGCCTGGCGCCAACCTTACTATCTTTTCGGTGCCAGGTTAAGACTTCCCTCTAAGCCAAGCCCAAGGCATTCAATAGTTAAGAGCTCAAAATAGCGCAGGGGGGGGGGGAATTGTCGTCACCTGTAGACTAAGTTTTATTAACTTTTGGATTGTATTTTAAACTGTGCTTTTTAATTTGGTTTTTAATATTTTTTTGTATGTTTTTATTGTTGTTTTTATGTACAAACTGTTGTGAACCGCCCAGAGAGCTTCGGCTGTGGGGCAGTATAGAAATTAAATAAATAAATAAATAAATGTCCTGGTTTTAAATTTGAAAAAAATGGTCACCTTATAGTTTAGGGGCTGTAGGGCAGACCAAGTAACATGCACAGTTCTGTCCTACAAGAGAGGGAAATGGCTGGTAGGCTCAGGGGGAATGGTCGCGGAGGGGGGTGCCAGTGCTGCCCCCAGTATCTGCTGCCTGAGGTGGTTGCTGCACTCTGCCTAAAGGTAGGGCTGGCCTTCAGCATTTTTTTTATGCATTGTCCCCCTATCGCTTATTTCTGACCAGGATTTCTCACTTGCAGATTTGGTACCCTACTGAGTGCAGGGCTTTTGGATGCAGTATCCCTGTGTGTGCATACCTGCTTATTTTGGTAATAGCTTTAGATAGGGTGGGGATGAGTGTCTTTTCTGATGTAGACCTTTGTAATGGGTAAGGGAGGCTTGTCGCAGCATGGAGGTGCCTGCTGTTATAGTCTCCAAATCTAATGGAAGCAATTACGATGGAAGTTGAGCTTCGTAAAAACAAGTATGTGCCGTTCCCTCTCTGTGCCTGCATTCAGACATAATGTTAAGCTATGGTGTATGATGATGGAAATGAGTTTAGACCAGCTATCTGCATGCATGCTCCCCTCTCCTCCTCCAGCATGGCCATGAGATCAGAAGCTTTCGCTTCCTTTTTCGACTAACTTCAGTCTAAACCGAGAGAAACTATGGTTAGTTTTAACTATGGTTATTAGAATACGCCATCTTCAAATTTTGGTTTATAAAGCCAGCTTGTTTCAATAAACCATAGTTGATTAACAATGGTGGTTTAGGATTTGGATGTAATGCTAAACCATAATGAATAAAAATGGAAACAAAAGCTTCCAATCTTCTTTTCATGGCTGTGCCAAGGCAGTGATGAGAGCAGGCTTTCTAGGGCTGGAGCAGGCTTAAGTAGCCTGTCCAGGCTCCATCCCTGTCAGCGTTGGGGCCATGCTGGGATGTAGCATGCGGCCTCATGTTGCTTTCCACACGTACCTCACCTCTCCACTGATCCAACCACACACTTGTCCCAGGCTGAGCCTACTTGGATCAGGCTGAGGGGGCACCAATGTATGTGCCCTGATCAATGAGTTCAGCAAAATTTCAGCAACATGTCAGGTGATTACAAGTATATTTAAATCTTAAATGTCTGAGGCCAATTTAACACCATTGGTAATGTCTCATTTCACTTCCTGGACGCAGGGGAGGCTGGTGACTACTATGTCAGTGGGGCTCCTTACCCATTGCAGGTTTTATTCGGAGCTTTATAGGAGCTATCCATAGTGCTCCATTGTGGTGAACCTATTTTGGGGATGGAGTACAGTCCCATGGATAGCTCCTATAAAGCTCTGAATAGAACCTGCAATGGATAAGGAGCCCCACTGACATAGGCGTCACTAGCCTCCTCTTTTCTTCAGGCCCTCTCTTCATGCTCATGTCTGTGGTGACCAGCTAATGTCATTAGTGGTTAAGTTGTATAGGTATTCATCTTATCACATCAGCAGATGCTCACCCACATGCATGGTCTGATCTGCTGATGAAGGCTTTTTGTCATAGTGTGCATTTGCTAGACAGACAGGCAATGCATCCCTTACAGCCACATCTTTGTCAACCAGGCCCTCATCTTGAGAGCCAGTGTGGCATAGTGGTGAGAGTGTTGGACTGGGACTCGGGAGGTCCGGGTTCTAGTCCCCGCTCAGCCATGAAACTCACTGGGTGACTTTGGGCCAGTCATGGACTCTCAGCCTAGCCTACCTCACAGGGTTGTTGTGAGGATAAAATGGAGAGGAGGAGGAGGAGGAGGATTATGTAAGCTGCCTTGGGTTCCTTACAGGAAAAAAGGTGGGGTATAAATATAATAAATAAATGAATAAATAAACCTTCTGTGGAGGCCTATGCCTTCAGGGGACCATTTGAGCCCAAGGCTTTGCCTAGGCTCATTCCTATAATGATAAACCATCGTTGCTATATGCTACCTTCAGTTTCAGAGGCACAATGCCTATATACAGTATATCAGTTGCTGTGAAACACAAGTGGGAAAGTGCTATTTCACTCATGTCCTACTTGGAGGTTTCTCACAGGCAGCTGGTTTGGCCAATGTGTGAACCGAATGGTGGACTCAACGGATCTTTGGTCTGATCCAGCATGGTTCTTCTTCTTATTACTTCTGTATGCAGCCTTTAAAAGTAACTACTTTACAAGCTGTCTAAAGCTGTGTCCTAGCATGTTTACTCAGTGGTGTAGGTAGGTAATTTTAGACCCTAGACTTTGTCTTATGCCCCCCTCACCCCTTTAGATGGTATTACTTCAGTTGAGAAGCACACAGCTAACATTTCTCTCCCCCACCCCACACCCCAACCACTATTCCATGGTTTATAACTGCTTCTACATTCTTGATATGATAGAACAATAACAACAAAACTGTTTGCCAGCCCTGCTTTAAAAGAATACTCTGAGCATGTGCAGTTTCACATTTTAAACTTAGTTAAATCACAAGGGGAGGCTGGGGACTCCTGGGTCAGTGAGGCTCCTTATCCTTTGCATCTTTTTGTTTGAGCTTCATAGGAGTATCTATGGTGCTCCATGGTGGTGAACCTATTTTGGGGATGGGGTGCAGTACCATGGATAGCTCCTATAAAGCTCAAACAAAAAGGTGCAGTGGATAAGGAGCCTCACTGACCCAGGAGTCACCTGCCTCCCCTAACACCATCTTGACTTCAATAGTAAACTGGGGTTTGCTTGTGCTGCTACTCTCTAGGAGATCATTCAGAAACCCCTGGGCCCTGGACTTTGCCCCCAAAGTCCAGCCTTAGCTTCCCCACTGTGATTACTTGGAAACAAACTCCACCAAGTTCAATGAGGCATATTCTAAAATAAAGTGTGCGTAAGAGCCGCTCCCTGCCCATTCTAATTCTTCTTATTCAGAAATGAGTTCCATATAATAGAGTAGAAAAAAATCCTGGTAAACAGACTTACTGTTGCAGCCTTGGAGACAGATATGAAAAACAAGAGTTCTCTGTGAATATGCCACCATATGACGAGACAACCAATATTTATACATGTAATAGCTAACCATTCTCTCAACCAAGCATGGTCCGCCCAGGTGCTGTGGGTCAGGTGACAAGTGCTGGGGGCAGAGGCAGCCCTGTCAGGGGCCGGGCTGATTGTTCTGATGCTTGCTTGTTGCTGGCCTAGACTCTTAAGCGGTGTCTCTCCTAGTGATACGCTCCTAATCTGTGCGTATATCTATCTATCTATCTATCTATCTATCTGAGAACCCTGATGCACTGACTCATCAATTTATCTCCTATTTCCCGTTAAGCAAGAAAGCTGAAATTTGGCATGATTGTTGCTTAGGGATCACTAATAAAAACTACGTTGTGAAAACTTTCTTTTAAAAAACCCTTAAGGAGGCGAAAAGGGGGATTTGAAGAACTCAGAGTACAGGGTAGAAAGTAATCAGTTTTTTAATCTGTTCGAACGACTTCAGCTAGTGCATTATAAACTGTGTTGTTGGGAAAAGCCTCTGACTGAGAATGGAACAGGCAGAGAGGCAGCCAATCTAGGCAACACACTCCAGGAGGAGACAAAGAGGTGCAGACGCAGGCATAATAAATCTGAAGACTAATGAGAAAAGGGTAATAATTCTGTAAATCAGCTATAAAAAAAATCTTCTTAAGATCTCTTTTAAAAATCTACAAGTGCCTCCAAGCTCTACCCCTTTTCTGACAGGCGAATCCCATGCTTTCTTAAGCACCAGCTCCTGAGAGTCAGAGTCTGAATTTTAGGAGCAATCTGTACGATTTTTATTTTAGTCATGTCATTGTGGTCCCGATCAGAAATATTTAACAGACACAGGCCTCGCTTCAGGTGAGCCCTACAAACCTCACCTCACAGGCAAATCCTGTTTTGTGGTTTGCTGACTCTTCTAATGATTGAACAGCACAGCTGCTGAGCAAAAAATACACACTCAGTACCAGTTGTAATTTATATCTTTCACTGACAGAAAGCTAACAAATGCAAGAAAACTGTAGAGAAAAAAGGTACCATGGTTCTAGTTAAGAGGGAGCAAACAAAAATTATCAACAACATTTAGAACATGAGATGAGATGAAACCATGAGATACAAGCTTACTCAATACAGCTTTCTGCTACCAGGTGACCTCCTGCCGGCAAACAACCGCACCCTTCGCATTTCATGTCTTATTACACCTTTCCCCCAAATGCCCAGCTTGCTTATGGTGTCCATAACTGAATGGAGCTGATTGGTCCCTCTGCTTCTTGTGTCCCTAGTTGTTCATGCCTCCTCCCCGACATCACTTGTTCATCCCCGTCTCCTAGTAACCATTCTACATACTACCGAAAACCTCAACTTCATCATTTGATATATTTTTGTACTTTTGCCACATAACACATCCCCTATCTGTATACTGTCCTGAGCTCCTCTTTTGTTACTTTCTAAGCCATTCTGCATGTATGCTAACCTAAGCTAGTGTGTGTAGTGATCAGAGTGTTGGAGATCTGGGTTCTAGTCCCCACTTGGCCATGAAGCTCACTGGGTGACTTTGGGCCAGGCACTGACTCTAAGCCTAACCCTCCTCACAGGGTTGTTGTGAGGATAAAATGGAGAAGGGCAACCATGTAACCCACCTTGGGTTCCTCGCAAGAGGAAAAAAGGTGGGATATACATGTTGTTATATTATTATTGCTCCACTATGGCTACGTTGCTGCAGGCCTTTCTTCCCTCTGATTATGCCCATGTCAACTCCATGCCACTACCTCACGAGCAATATACATGTATGGGTAGCATGTGGATGTGCACAGGTTCTACATATCCTTAAATCTCCACATGTGCCCTGTGTCACATGGACACAAGAATGAATGAATGAATCTTAGTGACACTATGTTTATTAGTAAATGATAGATTAAAGAGAAATATTTGTTTATTTATTTTGCATGTTAGGGGATTAGAACTGGAGGCTTCACCTGGTTGCTTGTAAGGTCCAAGAGGCTTCCAAAGCTTATATAATGTGTATTCAAGGCTGATTATAGGGAGAAGCACACTTTACATCTCGTCTGTTCCACCATCTCATCTAGGACTACAGCTCTGTCCACATCTTCTCACCTGTTCCTCCACCCAGAAGACATCTCCACCCTCTTTGGAAACTGGAATGCTGCTCGGGCTCTTCACGTGATCTGGACTCCCTTTTATTCAGTGGCATGGCTAGTGTAGACCTCTTTCTACTCAGTACATCTAGGTCTTGAGTAGAACATCTGATACTGTCACCCTTTTTAGATCGAGCTTGGTAAAGACTGATTAGTCCAAATTTCTTTTACCCATGCCTGTTATTTACCAATACTTCCCAACTCTTATTTTAATGACTTTTTGTGGGCATGTCTTAATCTGGTCCTGGATTTTTCTTCTTGTTGTTGAAAATTGTTTTAAATATGTGTGCCTCTCTGGGTGTAGTCTGTTTATATGTACAGTAATACCTTGGATTGCAAGTAACTTGGTTTGAGAGCGTTTTGCAAGACAAGCAAATTTTTAAATATTTATTTAATTTTTTTTTACTTGATATACAAGTGACGTCTTGCAATACAAGTACTGTAGTACGGCTTAAATTAAAAATCTCTGTACAAAATTTTTTTTGGGGGGGATTTCGTTTTGATATAAGAGTGTTTTGGATTACAAGCACGTTTCTGGAACGAATTATGCTCCCAATCCAAGGCATGACTGCATATGTTTTGGTTTTTTTAAATGTATTTTTAAGGTTTTTATCTTTGTAAACTGCCCAGAGAGCTTTGGCTATTTAAATAGAAGACATAGGACAACTATTACTCAAAGCACTTAAATGTTTGAGCTGAAAATGCAAATTTTACCAAGGCCGTTCCAGACAGGTGTCTGCAGGTGCACCGCTCAGACTACCTGCTCACTCCATCATTGACAGTTCTCATTCATACTGCGCACCACACACACCCACGAAAAACAAAGCAAGAAGGGAACAAAACGGAACAAAGCCCCCCCCCCTTTTTTTGCTTCTCTCATATTAGCTATCTGGGGGAAGATGCTGACTCGCTACTGGATACATAGGAGGCCTTCCTCTCCCCACAGGACACGGCGTCCTGTGTTGTGAGCGTACATGGCTGTGTCAGCTTGCTCTCCTTATCCACTTGTGCTCTTCTGGGACTGATAACAACTGTCCTGCCCGCCAGGCCAACACGGTAGATAGGGCAGCAAGGTTGAAGATTAGCAGTCCTCTTCACATACACAACCTCTCTTACCCAAAGTTGTACTTGTGAGCAAGTACAAGGAATGGATGGAAAAACAGGAACGAAGAATGGGTGGAAAGATTCTGCTTTCCAAAACGTATCACCCATTTCCTGCAAAACCAGGGATGGAATTTCTCCAAGCATGAAGAACAAAAGCATGTATACTCTCCAGAGACAAATGACACTTCTACTAGGACTTGTACATGCAATTACTGGGGGTTACATTATCATCTAAATAATCATGTTTCTGTGAAATGATCCAATAAAGCTGGTATGGTATATCCTGCTGGGAGGCAACATGGTACCCATGGACACCGTTGCACCCCCAGACACCTATCTTGGTGCCCACCAAGGTGCTCTACCCTTCCCACTTCTTCTTTTTAATGTAACACATTTTCTTACGAGTAGCTGGGATCACTTCAAAGAAAAGTGAAGGCCTCCAGCCACTGCCATCTTCATTTCCCATTAATGCCTCTGGGCCACCCATGGGGCCCAGATACATTCTTAGGAAATGAAGAGGGCTGGTGCCCAGCCAGCCACGAAGAAAAAGAAGGGGGAAAAGAAACATGACTCCTGTCGCTTCTATCTGTAAGCTGAGGTGGGGTGGGGATCATTTGGGCTGAGGTTACCAGCCCTTTGTGACAAGCCACAACTCCCATTGCAGCCATTTTGTGGTAGTGCCCATGGGTTTTTCAAATGGTTAAATGTGCCCATGTGCCATGTGCTCCCCCCCTCAAGGAGCCCTCCCGAGGAGGAGCCTGACTTACCCAGTTTCAAGGAGTTCTCTTCCCCTGAGGATGAAACAGAGGCAGTGACTCAGGAGGAAGCCAGGCTTGCACTTGACCAGGAGGCAGAGCCCTCAGGAATGAACAGGGGGTGTTTCCCCCTCCCTGGGGTGACTCTGACCAGGAGATAGGACGACCACCCAGCCCCCAAGAATGTCACCGCATAAAGCAAAGAGCACAGGTTTTCCCTCTCAGGCAAAGTGCCAGGTTACAATCCAAACTCCCTAATTAGCTGTAGCTGGGAGCTTGGGTGGAATCCAGGCTGTTTCTGGTTAAAAAGTTCACAAGCCCTCTGAGCAAGTTGCTGGAAAACAAGGTCTCTTCTGGCTCCTGAACCCTCTCACCTTGTTCCTGCATCCTTGGCTCTGGACCGATTCTTGTGTGTGACCTCAGGCTGCATCTGACTATGCTGTGTTCAACCCAGACTGGATATCATACTCTCAATACTTGCTGGTTTTGACCATGGACTGCCTGACCATTCTTCTGCCTCTTTCTTAAAACCGAACTACAGTAATTAGATAACCTTGGGACTATCTGTAACAAACTGTTTTTTACCACACTTACCTTCATTATCAATTCAGTCAGCAGAGTTCCCAGCTGGATGGCCACCTTGTAACTCAAGTGGGTCAAAGCAGGACACCCATGGGACCAAAAATACTGCCTTGTACATTCTAACTTTAGCAACAACCAGGACATTAGCACTGGGATGGTGAACCTCTGTCCCCCAGGTGTTCCTTATCCAGCCCGCAAGCCACTTCTATGGTTATTTTAGATCAGTGATTGGAGATAAGATGGTATTTAAAGGCATTTAAACTTTAAATACCCTGCATAGAACTGAGCTGTGGTTTGTTGGCATGAAAGCTGTTGCACTGGGCTTACTCCTGAGAAGACATGCATAGAACTAAACAGTGGCTTGTATGCTTGGTGGGAAAATGTCCAAACTGGTTCAAATTATATCTGGCCCTGCCCACTTTACTCTGGCCCCACCCACTGTTAGGATGTGGCCCCCTCCCAAGAACCATCCCAAATTAGAATTTGGGCCCCAGGCTGAAAGTGGCTTGGCACCCCTGCACAGGCGAGTGTTAGCTTATCTCTTACAAACAAAGGTTCCCAATCTAAGTATACTTCTGTGAAGGAGATTTTCCTTGCCATAAACAGGGCTTACTTTCATGGAGGGCGACAGTTTTTTCAGCGAACTGAAAGCAGCTTGAAAGAAAAATTGCTGATCGTAGTGTATATTGTAATCCTGCTTTCTGTCTCTTATTGTAATTTAAATTTTCTGCTCTGTTGGTGTATAGACTGCAAAGTAGGGTTATATACACATTTTAAAAAATTAAATAGGTTTGTATGTTTTTGTATTTCAAAAACCTGTTTGACCAGAGATGACAGCAGTTGGTTTTGTATGCCTTACATTCACATTCTAAAAGTGCAATACTATGCATATTTTGACAGGAAAAGGTCCTACAAGTCCCAGCATGCTTCAGCCAACATGGCCATGGCTAGCGGGATGCTGGGATTTGTAGGACCTGTTTCTGTCTAAACGTGCATAGAATTGTACCCTAAATCTTTTATTTATGTCCACATCCTCTCTGTAGAGGAAGAAATGAGGAAGAGCCTCCCTCTGGGCTGTGATATATCTGCATCAAGGAGGAAAGGGAGTGCAACTGATTACAACAAAGCAACCCTAAACCAGGAGTGGGAACGTGTAGCCTTCCAGAGGTTGTTAGACTTCAACTCCCATCAGCATCAGCCAGCATGTCCATAGGTCAAGGATGATGGGAGTTGCAGACCAACAATGTCTGGAAGGCCACATGTTCCATCCATACCCCTGCCCTAATCCATGTCCAGATAATGTCTCAGCAATAGGGTACATATGTAGTTACTACAGAATCCATCTTGCTCATGACGTTTCTGTCAGCAGGCACTGGCACTAGAACTGGGAACTAGGGACGGATCGATCTGTCAGTCTCCGACTGAAATAACCATGCACTATGGGACAGGGATGTGAGAACTTTGGCTTCCCCTAGCCTAGGCTGATCTGGGCAGGAGGCCCTCGACAACAAAGTGTTTAAGCAAAGCTATCTCTTGCATAAAACATGAGTGCAAGCTGAATACCCTCAGACACCATTCTTATTAAATAAAATATTTTATTATAGAGAAGAAGCAGAAAAGGTCTGCAGAAAGTTCGGCAAAATGAAGGTTTTCCCACAGAGCAATCTTATGGACTGTGTAGACAGCATTTAAGATGCTAGAGATTTCCCTCTCCAAGGTCATAGACAGTGCTGTAACCTCAGAGGGGGAAATCCAAGAGGGGATTCCTCCTGTTGGGGTGGGCAAGTGGGTGGGGAGGGATCTGCAAGCCTCCCAGCTCTTGTCCCTGCCCACAGCATTGTAGGTGAGCTAGATGGGGTCAGAGGCCCATCTAGCTAAAGCAGCACACACAGGACGGGGAGAGGCTCCTGCCAGCGGATCTGTCAATCTCAGATGCTGAGATTCTCAGGTTTTTAAGGTCAAGCTCATTCCATCCTGGTTCCACATAAGCTTGGGTTTAAAGGAAAATAAAATATGTATGGAAATTTGTAAGATGTTTAATGATCACTTCCCCTAATGTACACATTTTGTGTATATTCTTAAAAGTACTTTACATTGCTATCATGTAGATTTTTTTTTGCATACTTTTCTAAATTATACACATTCTATCTGTACTTTCCCTAATATGGGTATTTTGTTGTGCCCATTTCCCCCAAGTCAATCTGCACCACAAAATACAGATTCCAGTACGCAACTCTGTTGGCTCCTTTACACTCTCAGGAGTTGTGAATTGTTTAAATTCATAAAAAAATACTAAACTGAATGGATTTCTCACACATCCCTACTGGAAAGCCTTGGCGTTGTGTACACCTGCGCTGCTCCATACGGGAAGTGACTGGAGCATCTTTGGGCATAGTGGTATTCTCAGGTTCTGGTCTGTACTGTCTCCAATGGCCATTGGGCCCCTTAAGACAGGAAAGGCTATAAAAAAAGTTTCAAAGCTAGCCCAAGACATTTTGCTGCCTAAGGCGGAAAGAGCAAATGCTCCCCCTCCCACCCAAATATGTAACATCCAAAGCTGGTCAAATTATTTTGGCACCCCAGGGAAAATAACATCTACAAGTGCCTCTCCAACCCTCTGGAAGTAAACAGACAATAATAATAAAAAATTAAATAGCTATCAGTTTGCTGCCCTTTCATGATGCCCAAACTCAGCTGTCTAAGGCAGCTGCCTCACTCTGCCTAATGACAGGGCTGGCCTGTTTTGGCTGGGATTCTAACTGAGCAACAATGTTTTTCACTGTGCTATTTACGGTGCAATCCTATGGCCGCTAGACAGTGTCTAGATGGCCATAGGATTTTTCGGAGACCCAAAAATCAAGGGTCCAACAAGGTCGGAAAATCACTGCAATCTCGTAGCTGGGTCTCCGCGCTCGGAGTGCCCCTCCCTCTGTTGCAGCCAGCACGGAAAGAGCCACGCTGTCTGTGTCTCCCAGGTTGCAAGCGCGACCTTGGAGACAGGGTTTAGAGAGTGTTCTGGGGAGAGGGGAGGAAACAGGTGCTGCCAATATACAGTACAAGGTATCCTGGTGGCACTGCAGCCTTCTTTTCACCCGCTCTGAAATGCCTCAGCTAGATGACTGAAATCAGCTGTCTAGCTGAATTGCAGGGCGGGAGGAACGCAGAGGCGACCTTCATCTCCGCAGTCCTCCTGCCCTCCATAGGATACCTGTAATCCTCCAAGTTTGGAGGGTTATGGGGGCATCCCGAAAGGATTGTGCTCTTAGTCTGGCTCTCCTGGCACAATTCCTGCCTCCCCTTTGATAACTGCGTATAGCTCACTCTTTACAGTTTCTATCAGCTATTTCTTTGAAGTAAGAGCAAGATATGTTCCCTAATCAAAAGAGGGAACCCAGGTTATCTTGAGAATCTAGCACGCCACAGAAAATGTTTGCTAATCATTTTTCACGTCCTAGATAGAATGATGCTGCATTCAGCAATTCAATTACAGTACTACCTGTTTCAGGTACTTGGGTAGCACAAGCAGCTTGCTACTATAGAGGACCAAATAAAATGCTTCTCTTAGCTCTATTGGTAACCAAATTAAATAGCTATAAGACAAAATGCTGAACAAACAATATAAAGAAGTGTTTAATCAGCAATGTAAGGACAGAAAGATGCTATAAGCAACAAATCACAGGAACAGACTGTCTGACGATGGCAAACATTAGATATGAGCCAGCAGATGGCAGTTCAAAAGACAGTAGTATAAAAAATCCCAAACATAATCCTTTGGGAGAAGTCCACACATGCAGACCTGAAGCAAGCACCTACTTTGACAGAACTATTCCAGTTATGTTATGGGGGCATGTTGAAGAACCAAAGGCTATCCTCCTGGGGTGTTGGTATTTGAACACCTTAACCTTGAAGTACCTTGTTTCTGGAATAGGCAATTGTTCAATAAACCTGTGCCTCCTCTTGAGTAAAACCAGATGGATAGGACCGTGTCTCAAATTTATTATACAAGTTGCATAATTTGAAAAATATACCAAAGACTACAAATCTTTTTGAAGTAAGAAAATGATTTTCCTCTATTTTTTTTAAATGTGTGTAAAATTCCAGATGTATTTGCAATAGAGTTAAGCAATCAGTGCAAGATTATGCAGTGTCTTAACCTGCTGGCAAGGCCACATTTCAGTCCTATTTTTAATTAATCAGGAAGACAGAGAAACCCTAGATTTGGAATCTTAAAATGGGCCACACTGAAACAACCATGCACCATGAGAGGGATGAGAGAAATTTGGCTTCTCCTAGGCTGATCTGGGCAGAAGGCCCTTGACAACAACGTGTTTAACCAAGGCTATCTCTTGCATAAAACATGAGTACAAACTGAATACCCGCAGACACAATTCTTATTAAATAAAATATTTTATTATACAGAAGAAGCAGAAAAGGTTAGCAGAGAAAGTGCAGCAAAATGAAGGTTTACACAGACAGCAACACTATGGACCCTAGACGGCATCGGAAGGGCCATAGGATGCTGGAGATTTCCTCCTCCAAGGTTGTAGAAAATACTGTAACCACAGAGGGGGAAATCGAAGAGGGGATTCCTCCCCTTCAACCCACAGCTACCATGGAAAGCTCCACGGTAGCGTCCTCTGCTGAGGTCAGTGTTGCAACCACAGGAGGGAAGGAAATGGGCATGTTGGAATGGGCAAGTGGGTGGGGAGGGATGCACCAGATCCACAAGCCTCTCAGCTCTTGTCCCCACCCACAGCTTTGTAGGTGAGCTAGACGGGGTCAGAAGCCCATCTAGCTAAAACAGCACACATAGAGGACAGAGAGGCTCTTCAAGGCTCTTGCCAGCAGGGCTTAGGACAGATGGAGGGCTCCAAGATCGGAACCCTCTGTCTAACAAGTACCAATTGCTAAGGCTGAAATCCTAAACACATGTACCTGGAATTTAGTGCCATTGAACTCAATGGGGCTTATTTCTGAGTTGGCATGTATGGGATACATTTCTTTTTTGGTTGGCATATTTGTAATTAGCCAGCAAAGTTTAGAATGTATAGTCCCTAGAATTCTTTGTTCAAAATATTTCAGGGTCCAAAATGGCATTTAACAGATGGTCCCTGTGCCACCACCCACAACTGTCATACTGTCATGTCTTCTTTGTGGAAGTTAGTGCCGCCATTATTTGCCAGAGAAGGGCATTCCACAAATGGGTGGCCGCCACTGAGAAGGCCCTCCCCAAATGCCACCCACCTTATTTTCACTGGGTGTGGACGACACCCAGTTATTAAAGTTGGGGCAGGTCCATACAGGAGAAGAGAGTACTTTGATTGCCCTGGTTCCAAGCCATGTAGGCCTTAAAGGTTAAGAACAGCACCTTGAATTAAGTCAATAAGCATAGTGAAAGCAAATGGAAGTATTTTATGATTGGAATCATATGGTCAGAATGATGGTCATGGTCCCAGTCAGCAGTCTAGCTGCTGGTTGGTTGTTTTGAATCAAATGAATTTTCTGAGTTGTCTTCAAGAGTAGTCCCATGTATAATGCACTAGCTGTTGCACGCAGCTTCACTCACGTGGATTTTAGGATTTGGTACAATTGTTTTTAAAAGAAACATGATGGAATCCCAGCTCCCCCGGGACTACCAGCTCCTCCGGGGACTGCACAATGAAATCCCTGCACCCACCCCGGGACTATACAACAGTGAAATCCCAGCTCCCCCCCCCCCGGGACTACACAACAATGAATTCCCTGTTCCCCCCTCCAGGACTGTACAATGAAATCCCTGCTCCCCCCCCCCAGGACTGCACAATCAAATCTCTGTCCGCCCCCCGGGACTGCACAATGAAATTCCTGCTCCCCTCCGGGACTACACAATGAATACAGGCCTATGGCTTATGCTGGCTCAGCTTGTCTGAGTATGGAAAGCTAAGCAGGGTCAGGCCTGGTTATTACTTGGATGGGAGACCCCCTCCTCTAGTTTCTTGCATTGAGCAGGGGGTTGGACTCGATAGCCTTGTAGGCTCCTTCCAACTCTATGATCTATGAAATCTATGAAATCCCTGCTCCGCCCTGGGACTACGGAACAATGAATTCCCTGTTCCCTCCCCATCCCCCGGGACTACACAACAGTGAAATCCCTGCTCCCCCTCCCCGGGACTACTCAACAATGAAATCCCAGCTTGCCCCCCCCCCCCCCCGGGACTACACAGCAATGAAATCCCTGTTCCCCCTCTGCCTCGGGACTACCCAACAATGAAATCCCAGCTCCCCCCCCCCGGGACTACACAGCAATGAAATCCCTGTTCCCTCTCCGCCTCGGGACTACCCAACAATGAAATCCCAGCTCCCCACCCCCGTGTGTAGGCCCTGGCTGCAGTGCATATGAACATTCTATTTTGACATAGGAGAGATCTGCATATCTGCTCCTGATTGGGCCCCTGTGGCAGTTCATTCGAACAATCTAAATGTCGTTGGAGTGATTTGCATAACTGCTCCTGAATGGCTCCTGTGAACATTCCAAGTGACACCATTGGCTTTCATCTATTTTGGGCCGTACAGGCACAGTGATGGCTTTTTTGGAGATTTGAACCTGCCAGTCTTTGTCCTTGGGTGATGGAGAGTATGCGTGCCAGGTTTGGGGCGGATCCATCCAACCATGTAGGAGCCTATGCGATGCATGCAAATGCCCGTACACACAGACACACAAGATTTGGGATTCCCCCCACACAACAGTCATTCTCTGACTGAAAGTGTAACGTTTAGGCTGGGTGCTGGCAGCAGAAAACTTTTCTGACAGAAATATCTGATCTTAAAGAAAAATCAGGTTAATCCTGAGAGTCTACAGGTGATGAAGAGTGACCATGCCAAGTTTGGGGTAGACCCATCAAAACGTGATGGAGCCTATGCGACGACACCACACACACAACAGTCATTCAGTCATTTAAAAACTTCCCCTCCTTTTTCACCCCCTCAGAGAACATTCTAAATGGCCGAGTGGAAATTTGCATACCCACCCCTATTGGCCCCTGTGGGAATTCATATGAACATTCTAATAGACTAGGGCTACCAAAGCTCTCTCCCTCTCTGATACAATGCATCCCTGAGGGTGAGGGTGGCCCAAATCCAGAGAAAAATCTGTGTGAAGAAGAACCGGGCCTATAGTGGGGACTTCAAGTTGTGGCCCCTAAGAGGATCATAAAGCATTATGATCCTGCCTCTTAAGATCCATGAGAGGAGGTGAAGTTCAGGGTATCTCACAAACAGGATAATTTGACTACAGGCTATAGTGGAAATTATCACCAATAAAAACAGTAAGAGGTTTAGCTGCAAACAAAAGAAAACTGCCCATGTGCCTGTGCAAACATGAAAAAGTTGAAATCTTGATTGGCTGACTGACTAGCTCCCCAACTTTGGGTGGCTAAAAGGCTTATTCTTAAGTCTCTGTTCGATAATGTTGATTTTTTTGCACTGTACCTTGCTTTATTCCCTGCATAATAGCCCAAGTGAAGCACACTGTTAACTCCCTAATACATAAGCAGTTATATGCCACCTATCTACATTAACCCCTGCCAATGGGCATGTTCAAATCTTGTCATCTACAAGAGATTCCGATGGCAAACCCTGGACAAGCACCCCCTAACTATAACTGGCAGAACACTCCCCTAATGGAAGTGGCTGAACAGTTGTCTTTAGTGTGTGAAGAACATCCCGATGTAGTAATTACTATGACTGTGTACCACCATGGGAGAGCTGGGCCTCACGGATAGAGTATGAAGGGGACACATTCCTCGTCCAAATTGCCTACACTGACAAAGAGGTAACAGAGTGGGGTTATGTAGGGAATGTCGCCAAAAAAAATAACCCCAACGTGTTTTGGCTTCCAGGTCCACCTATTCCAATAGGGGAACCAGAATGTCGGCTGGTCTGCTTTCAGTGTTGCCTTGGATTTGTACAGAGTGTGACAGAAGTCACACTGCAAGATGCTTAAAAATCTAACAAAAGCTTTAAAGGGGGGATATGTTAGAAAAGTGGACATGGCGTATTTACAAAATGTAAGAATAAAGCTCCATTATACACATGAAATCAACAAAGCTGTACATAGCACACATTGTTGGATGTATTAATCTCTGTTCTCCTAACCTTGCCAATCTGCCAATTGCTATTTTAGCCAGAGAACTTTGAAGAGTTCTGTCACTTCTTTGTTTAGTTGTATGTCTGGTGCCGCCATATCTTCTCCTTGGCTAAAGTTCCATCCCTGAAGTGTATTTTCAGGTGCCAACTCCAGATGTACAAATGAAAAGGGAGTTTCTTCTATTGATAAAGGGTACCAAGAGTAGCAAATTCATGAGACACCTGGTATCTCGAGCGCCCTAAAGGTCATGAGAAACATCAACCTAGCCAAAGGGAGGAAGAGATAGACAGCCTTCTACGCAACTAAAGACTAATACTATGTTCAAAGAAAAGTCTCTGATCAAAAAAATCTCTCTGATTGGTTGTTGCCATGTTCAAATGAATGTACGTGGTTGGTTAGCATATTTAAGCGAATGCATTTGATTTGCTGGAAATAAATGAACCAGTGAGTGTAAAAAGCGTAAAAAGGCCCGCATGTTTCCTTTTCCCCTTGTTCAGCCTCTGATCCTGGCGTGAGCCACAAGGCTGTCCTTTTTGCAAAAATAAAATTTTGAAAACTCACTCCTGGTGTGCTGCTTCCCTTTCCTCGAGCATTGGTTCTCTGGGAAAGGCACTCTTCTGAGCATATTTTTGCAACAAACCCATCCCAACTACAGCTGGTGAGATGCATCAACCATTAACAGCAGCTTCTGTCCTATTTCTGGAGTATGCTCACAAAGTCTCATCAAATAAAAGGAGTGACAACCATTCTGGCAGACTGGAGTTTTAGAAGGAAAGGAGACATACGCACATAGCTAGTAGCTCTGACTGCTTTGCAAACTCCCATTATGGAGTGTGAGCCCGATAAAATGGCAGCAGCCTTGCAAAGCAGGCCAGAATTGCTAACCACCCACATGCAAGTAGCTGTTGCACAGCTCTTCCTCCTGAGTAATCCATAGCTAAAGTATCACTTTCCAACATCCAATAAGCCCCCCCCCCCCAATTAATTGTAGAGAAAGAACTCCGGGGAATGGCTTCAAGAAGATTGCATTCATCCAAACTTAGCTTTACTACTGTCCAATAAAGCAATCCTGTAAAAGTTATAAATCACATTGATGCTTCATGAAAACTATTCCCTTGGCTCCCAAGTATACTTGGCTTCATATAGATGAACCCAAATTCTTGTTTACAGAATAGCAGGGGACAGAATGCAGGGCAATGATTTCATGAAGCAATAAAATGCTGCTGTGTGAGATGTAAGAGTACGTATATGGAAAACTAAAACGGGCAAACAGCAAACAAACACTGCAACAAAATTGATTTTGTAGGAATGCAAAGAACCATGAATATTATCAGAACCATGAATATTATCACCATTAGGTGAACTAGGCAACTGCCTAGGGTGCCGGGCTAAAGGGGACGCCAGAAACGCCTTGAAAAAAAAATACATTGCGTATTTTAGCAAGTTTGTTTTACCAATCATGTCCTGTGTCGGGGAAGGGGAGGCGAAAGAGGCGTGCCCCTTCCTCTCCTCCACCTCAGGGCTCGGTCTCCAAGCTGGCGCCGCTGAAGCTTCAGGCAGGGTCCTTCTCACAACCAGCATCAAAAGAGGCAGAGAATGCGACAGGCTGGAGGAGGAGGCGGGGCGGCGGGAAGGAGGCACCTGCAAACACCTCCTTCGCCTTCTCTCCCTCCGGCGCGCGCCTCAGGTTCCTCAGCTCAATGTCCCGTGAAAGCAGTTATTTCCAGCAACCAGGGAGGGAGGGAGGGAGGGAAAGGTATTTTAAGCTAGCTGGGGCTCCAATGTTTTAATTATTTACCATGCTGTTTCTGTGTTTTGGTTTTAAATGGTTTTAGGATGCAATCCTACATGTGTTTGGAGGGGGGGAAGTCCTACAACTCCCAGCATTCCCCAGCCAGCCGTGCGCAATCCTACGCACGTTGAGGCAGAAAAAAGCCCCGCAACTCCCAGCATTCCAACAGCCAGCCATGCTGGCTGGTGAATGCTGGGAGTTGCGGGGCTTTTTTCTGCCTCAACGTGTTTAGGATTGTGCCCTGGGCTGTTGATGTTTGCTTTACTATACTTTGAATATTGTTGTCTGCCTTGAGCACTAGGCTGGTAAAGGGAAAGACAGGATAATATTCATTATTCTGATAAAGAAATATTGCAACAAAGTGATAGAGAGAGGAGGGGAAGCAGCAAGTTTCGTAAAGCCCCTCCTAAATTTGAACCAGATGATCCATGGGCTCACTCTTTGCTATGTTTCTACTACATGCATCCCCCCCCCCGCAACCCAGAAGGTGTACGAGTCAAACCGGTGTCTCTGCACCTCCACCCTGTGAGGTAGGACAGGCTGCAAGACACCCTTTTGTCTCTATTCCTCACAGGTAGCGCCACCACACCTCTCTCACATCCTTTTTTGATATCCCTTGTGCTGCCCCCAGGAGGAGACAGGCTTTTACATATATATGGAGTAGCAGAAGGTCCTTGGGAGTTCCTGGCATAGCTGGGCTGATGTTGCCTCTTTGCTTTCCTCGTGAACACAAAGGAAAAGTCTCAAAGTCCACAAAGTTTTTCTATGGGGCTCGGCAGTTCCCAGGGAGGGAAATTTATTTCATAATGGGCATAGGGCTGGAGGGAGGGAGGGCTCAAGTGGGAAAGGGGGGGGGCGCTAAATATCTGATCTTGCCTAGGGCACCAAATTGTCTTGCACCGGCCCTGTCTGTGTCTATACCTGCCTTTCAGGGTATTTACCTTCTACTGTCCAGAGGGAGAGAACTCGGGTGAGCTACTGAGAAGATGAGGCAGCAGCTCTTTCTATGACCAGCTCTCTATGCTTGCTATAGCACCCTGAGAGCGTCCAGGGTGTGTATGTGTGCGGGGTGGTGGTGGTGGTGGTGCGGGAGAAATCAGGCAGAGGAGGAGACTGCTTACACTTTCTGTCTAGGTAGCAAGCATGGTGGCCCCAATCCTTCCCACTGCGGTACTTAGAGGGTGAGTAAGAGAGGTAAGCGCAGCGCTACTACTTTCTCTTGCTTGCACGTGTGAAGTCTGACCCCTAGTGGGTCACGCATAGGACAAGGCTGGTTGTGCGTTTAGAAATACGGCTTGGAGAGCCGCTCTCTGAACCCCTGCTTGGCGCCTGCCTCGTTGCCTGAGGGGAACCCTTTCTATGCCCCCTATAATAATGAGGGGGGACGCTATTGGTCGACAAGGCGGAGTTCCCGGACGCGTCACCTTATTGTGCTCCCGACAGCCAATCTTGATTGGCTGAGCGGTCAGCGGCAGCTCCAAACGACATTTGCATGCCTGGGGATGGATGGAAAGGATGGGAGCAAGGAGCTCTTTGTTGTCGATCCCGGCAGGCTGAGGGAGCCGCTGCCCAGTCGGCTGCGGCGCGCGTGCGCGCACGCCTTCCCGCTCTGCCTCCTGTTGCGATAGAGGTTTCAATGCAGGGGGAGAAAACTTTCCCAGCAGGTGCAGTGGATTTGCAGGCTCACCTCTGGGAACAGCGAGAGCCTGCTAGCATCTCCCTCCTCCTCCTCCTCCTCCTCCTCCTCTCAGCACGAGACACGTCTCTGCTTTTGCCGCCGTCTTGTCTGCTCCTAACTGCTGCTGCTCCTTGTGAGGAGTGCTCCTTCTTCCCCACCCGCCGGCAGGATGGTGGATCTGGAGAGTGAAGTCCCTCCGCTTCCTCCCAGGTACAGGTTCCGGGATTTGTTGCTGGGAGATCAGGGATGGCAGAACGATGACAGGTGAGTAGGCGAGGTGAAGCTCTTGTGCTTTGTAGCCACCGCGAGGAGGGGAGGGAGGTGAAAGGAGGTTGCTCTCTCGCTGCTACTTCAGCTGGGAGATGTTCCTAGAAATAAGGAAGATGCTGTTGTTGACTTCTTTGATACTGCAGTTACTGGACAATAAAGCGTATGCCTAACTGGTAATATCCCCTGCAAACGCAACGCTAAGATGCATGAACGTAGTTCTTCTTACAGTGACATATATTTTGAGCTACCTTCTAGATCTGAGGAATCTGTATATGCATGCACATACTTTCACATTTCCTGTGCATGTGCATAATTTTGCGTTACTATTTATGGATTAATTTTCTTAGATTTTTCAAAATCCAGCTGTTAGATTATGAGCTCCTTGAAGCAGCTGACAAAATTCTAATTTTAATGCCCCTGCCTCAACCATTTGCACCCAAACACATATGCCCCTTTTGTCTGTTTGCACCTGTTGCCCTTTCATGTACGTGGTGTGTGCATACAAGTATATTCAGTGTAAATTCACTTGTATGCATGCACACACCTGTCTTCCTTATTCATGCAAATAACTGGTGTGTGTATGTATTGAATCTTGCTATTTATACACACACACACACACACACACACACTCCAAAAGTGTGTTAGTGCTCTTATTACACACACTGTTCTCCCTTGTCTGTACACAGTACTACGGACACAAACCTCCCTTTCCCTCTTCGGTGTTTTCTGCCTCTCCACATGCTGTGTATCTGAAGACAGACTGATCCCATCAGTCCTTTAACTCACTCTGGAGACTATCAGCTTTTTATATATCCCTCAGGTATTGACCTAGGCTGACTTTCCCTTTTGGATGAAAGGGTTAAACTGCTAGTAGTGATTCTCTCTCTGCCAATGTATGCTGTCTGAAGCACAGCATCCTTGCTAAGTGCTGCTACTGGTGTGTCACGTGCCCCTTTATTGGGAGGGATGTCTAATACTCCATAATTATTTTGCTTTTATTATATAAAACATTGATGTTTATTCAGATTGTTCAGATTGTGATGCACTTCCAAACATTACTGTTTATTTGCTCCATGTTGTGCCCGTGGTGAATCATGACATTAAATCAAGACAATTTATGGGAACTTCTGTTCTGGTCTCATTATTAGAAATGTTCTCAAAATTAAAGAGTCCATTTTCAAGCTTCCTTCTCTCTCTCTCTCTTTCTCTCTCTCAAAACACATCTGCTCCACTGGTCTTCCATCCAAGGGTGAATTATGTACACGTCTGCTTACCTTCAGCACTCCTGCAGTATCAGGTGTCCCCTGACCTTTCATTGGGCCACTTATAAGTTTCTGTTTGAAGTGTTTATATTTTTGTTAAAAAAAATCAAGAATATATATACCTCATGACTGGTATTTTAAGAATGGATGCTCCCTGCACACTTTTCCTGCAGTTGCCTGATGGAAGTGTTCTCCATTGAAATTTTCTTCCATTTGACTCCTTGTTGTGTATTGACTAGGTATCCTATGAATTTTGTGCTATGGTGGGATCTCTTTACCATTGAATAAAGGTTGAAAGTTAGAAATCATAATTTGGTGACTAGTCATTATAAATAGTTTAATGTGTGTTCCCTAGATTTCTATTTGCTTGAGTGCCAGATGTCATAACCTAGCAATAAATAAAGCAAGATGGATAGCCAAGTTATTGCCCTAAAACACTCTAAAATGCAGTAGTTTCAAAACAAATCAAGTGTCATGCAATTAAACGAGCTGACAACATAGTTCTATATATGTCTAATCAGAAGTAAGGCTCATTGAGTTCTATGGAGCTTACTTCCTGGTGTGTATAGGTGGTCTTAAAGTCCAATGATATAGCTATTTTTTTTTATTTTAAAAATGAGATCAATCTGTAGAATGTAGATGTAACATGACATTTAACCAAGGTTTGAGGTAGTACAGTATCTTTCTTTGGGCCTTCCTTAACATTTGACTACTGGGAAATCTGAGTGATTTAAGACTCCCCACCCCCCTTTCAAAACATGCTGGTTGTTGCACATTACAGTCATGCCTTGGATTGAGAGCATAATTCGTTCCGGAAACGTGCTTGTAATCCAAAACACTCTTATATCAAAACGAAATCCCCCCAAAAAAATTTGTACAGAGATTTTTAATTTAAGCCGTACTACAGTACTTGTATTGCAAGACGTCGCTTGTATATCAAGTAAAAAAAATATTAAATAAATATTTAAAAATTTGCTTGGCTTGCAAAACGCTCTCAAACCAAGTTACTTGCAATCCAAGGTATTACTGTACTAGTAAATAAACTGAGGCTGTTGAAAGCAAAATACTAGACTAGATTTGTTCTGTGACAGCTCATGAAGGTCTAACTAGATGTTTTGAGTGATGTGGACCTGCCACCATTCTATGTCCCTTCTTCTCCCTGTCTTCATCATAATGTCTAGGTCACCCTTTCCCAACCTGGTGCTCTGCAGATGTTTTGGGATACAGCTCCCAGCTTTCTTGATCATTGGCTATGCAGCCTTGGGCTGATGGGAGTTGAAGTCAAACACATCTGGAGGGTTCCTTGTTGGGGAAGGCTGGTCTAGGTGAACATGTCTAGACGACATCTATATGCAGTATCCAGCCTTATATCCTTGTTTGCTCAAGTTTGGACAACACACCACATGATGACCAAAGGTCTACAATTCTATTTGCCACACTTGCCATGGCAAGTGTCCCACTCCATCTGGTGAGTGTGACAACTCCCAGCCTTCCTTCTGCCCTTGGAGTTGGGGATGGGAGAGGCACTCTAAGCACCTCTGAAGCAGAAGGATCCCCCACCCGCTCTCTCAGCTCCAAGCTTGTAGCTGGGGAGTGGAGCAAGGAGTTGTCCCTGATCATGCTCACGGTTCTGGCAACCATACATCCTGGGTTGGCTACCAAGGACAGCCAGAATTTGTGAACTCATGACGTGAGGAGCATCACACATTGTCTTCAGTTAGATAAGGAGTTTGAATCCAATGTCGTGCTAGCAGAAGTCCCTTTCTCTTCGCCCCTGCAGCCCTCCGTGCTGCCTGAAAATCTGCCCTGGAGTGTTTTGACCCCTTCCCAGTTCCACTGATGGAATTGCTCCTGTCAGTGGACCAGCACCATTGGATACAACCCATTATGAGGAGCAGAACTAGCAGCTCTGTGTCTCTTGAGTCTGTTCCCATTGCGTACGGGAACAGGAATATTGAAGAGATAAAAACACATTGTTTCCTGTAAAACAGAAGAGCCCTTTCTAAGGGAGGCCAATATGGTTAGAAAAATAAGGGAGTTAGTAAAATGAAAAAAGGAAAAAAAATATGGCTCTGACCCTTTGGCTCTAGCCACTGTGAACGTAGCCCTGCCCCTTTGCTTTTAGCTCTGTCCACCTTTAGAACGGCCCCTGAGACCCTTCTAAGGTTTGAATGTGGCCCTCGGGCCTGAAATACACCCCCCTCCCTGAGTTAGATATTACGAGGAGAGGGGCAGAAGAAACATGGAGGAGGAGGAGCAGCTCCGTGTCCCTTGAGTCTAAATTCGTACTGTGTAAGGGAACTGGGAGTATCGAAGAGATTAAAAAAAAAAAAGCAAATGGATTTCCGTTAAGCAGAAGAGCCCTTTCTAAGGGAGGCCAACATGGTTCTTGTACTCCTACTGTTTTATGGACAGCAAGCCACTTGAGTAGTAAAAAGTGCACAAATGGTTCTGACTGCCTCATTAAAACTGAGTATTGGGAAATAAAAGCTGAAGAAAAAAAGCACTGCTAATTTAAGTAGTTATTATTGATGCTCACACTCAAACTGTAGTGTGTTAATGGTAGCAATGTGTTTTCATGAACTCTATGCCAGATTTTAGGCATTTTTTATCAAATAATGTTTCAATAACGAATACAGTTACACTTTCCGAAGATCACAGATGTTGGTACACTATCATATTAAAAGAATACAGTTACACTTTCCGAAGATCACAGATGTTGGTACACTATCATATTAAAAGCATACAGCATTTAATTTCTTAAAATTGCCCATTTGTTATCTGAAACATAGCTGAAGATAAGAGCTTTGGACAAACTGTCCAAAGCCCTGAAACAGAATACTGTCAGATGGTATGATCTGTCTACATGGGACACATCTGTTAGTCAAATTGCCAATTAAGGTAATTAAATCATAATGTGACTCTTCTAGCAATTTTGTATGCTCATGGAAAGACAACCTGGACTTATCTAGGAAGCCCTGGCTCTGCTACACCACCATCCATGATCCCTGACCATTGGCCATGCTGGCTGAGGCTTATGGGAGCTATAGTCCAAAACATCTGGAGGACATCAGGTTACCTACCCCCGATATAGGATCATTGCATGTGCACCCCTGGCTACTTGATAAGTCTCGCCTTTCTTAAATAAGGCTTTCATGAGAAATAGGAGCAGAATTTGGAAAGGATGGATTGTGGACCATGGTGTAAATTCGTTGTCACATAAGCAGACTTCCCCTTGCTCCCCTCTTCCCTGTAGCCTGCCATATACCTTCCAAATCTGCTCCAGAGGAAACCCCCCCCCCAACTTCTGGAGTGGATTTGGGGGATGGGGGTGGACAGGGGATTGCACAGGGTAATGGGAAAACCATCCCACCACTGGTTTCCATTCTGCTGGTGGGTGGTCGGGTATGGATACAAACCCATATTCCTTGATCTGGAGAAGCTTGCCATGGGTGAACATGAGAGCTAGAAAAACTTAAATATTGCTTCCAACGTACTGTAGTTGATATTTTATTTATGGGAATGATTGGTTGCTCCTGCCCAAAATAACTATAATCATTCATAATGTAATGTCATGGGGTATCAGTTAGTAAAAACAAACAAGAGAGAGAGAAAAAAAACCTTTGTGTTTGTGTTTTTAGCAGAAGTTGTAAATATTCAGTTAGCGTCTTAAACAGAGAATGAAAGATTGTTCACAGATCTGAATTGCAAAAGACTGAGCCAATTAGGTAAATCCCTTTTTGTTTTTGCTGTGACATTACCACTTATGGGGATGACTAGTGTGGATGACTAGTGTGTACATATTTTCATAGAAACATTATCGCTCTTGGGGAAATTTTGGTAACATTGCCATAGAAACTGTCAGTCCTCACTGATAAGAAATATTTAATGAAGAAAGATTGTATAACATAGTGGTCCTTTGGGAGGCTGGCAACTCTTTAGTTGCATTGTACCCAGTATTGATGAATTTGGAGAATGATAATGCATAAGTATGTCACTGGCAAAGATGGTGCCTTTGTGTACCTTTCCTGATGGACTTGCTACAGCATCTCTCTCCTGCCTGCCTCTCCCTGGAAAAGTGCTTCGTAGCCCGAAATGTACTAGGAGATTGAATACTTAATTGACACAGTGGGCACATTCTCACGTCACGCCAACACACCCTGGCAATAAGCCATAATGGGTTGGTTGTTGTGCAAACAACCCATGGTGCACCCAACAGATAATTGGGCTCACTGTGGGTTGTTGGCCCCCTTGGTCCTCCCACGGGTATCACAGGGGACACTGTGGGAGGACCGAGTTGTCTCCCCCCTTTCCACCACAATTACGAGCCGTTTTGGGCTCGCTGTGGCTTTTTTTCACTTTACCATCTTTTTTCAGAAGATCACGAAATCTGGCTGTCAAACTGGCTTTCACGATCCCCGTTTTGACAACTATGGACAGTCCCTTCAAAGTGCCCCAGTGGCACCTTGGAGGGGCTGACCGTGGTTGCCAATATTTTGTTTTAATTTACCCCCCTAATTTATATTTTTTAAATTTTTACCCAGCACATTGGCCACCCAAGGCTCCCCATTCCTGCACCCGTGCAGCTGCGGATGTCCGCAGTTGCGCAAGTGCGGGTAAAAATTAAATATATATATAATGTTTGTAAATATTTGCAAAAATTAGGGTGGGGGAATTAAAAAAAATGTTTGGCAACCACGGGCAGCCCCTCTAAGGTTCCTTTTGGACACTTTGAAGGGACTGTCCATAGCTGTCAAAACGGGGATTGCGAAAGCTGGCTTAACAGCTGGCTTTTGCAATCTCCAGGCGGAAATAAAGGGTAAAATGAAACAAAGCTGCAGTGTGCCCAAAACGGCTTGCAATCATGGCAGGGGGTAGGGGGAAGCCAGTGCCAGGTACCCCCACGTGCTGCTTGGGCACTTTTGGTGTGGCTGGCACTGGTGGATGCCAAGTCACACTTGGCAAGTGCAGCAAGAGGTTTTTGCTGCTCTTGCCAAGGTTTTTGCTGCTCTGTACCCACAATGGGGTTGGTTGTCCAGGTTTGGATGACACAACATCCCATAATGGGTACAACAACCCCTAAAACAAGCCATGGGGTTGTCAGTATGGCTTGTTGCCCACGAACAACAAGCCACCCTGGGGAAATCAGTCTGGGTTCACACGCCATGACAACTCATCGTGGGTAGCAACCCACAATGAGTTGTTGTGTCATGTGAACCCAGTTAGTAACTCTACTTGGGCATCTTCTTGAACTCTCTGTGCAACTAATGCTGCAGCCCTAAACACACTAACATGGGAATAAGTCTGATTAAACTGAGCTGCAAGAGAAAAACAATTTTCTTCTGGTTTATATATTGTAAAATTAGCAAACACTTTCTGTGTTGCGCTGGATGCTTAAGATTGCTGAATTTTCCTTTTTTCACCTTTGTTCTCCTGTCCTTTGCTTCAAGCCAATTGTTAACAGAAGCAAGAGCAGAACAAAATGGATTCTGAATCGTATTGTGCTCTATTGTAAATGTCTTTAACTTACTACAATGCTGAGGCACAAAGTGGTAATGGTACAAGTTTGGGGTACAGTATTCATCATCAATGTAATAACTTTTAATTGAATGACATATAATGGGCAGCCATTCTATTGTGGCTATTGTGTAATTCCTAAATATTCCATGTCCAGCAAAGCTAACAAGTAGCAATCTTCTTCTTCCTAATGTGGTGCGTGCGAAACCTCTAGGGTCTTTATAAAATAGATCCCACACAATCAGCGCAATTTTATAATACACTTGTGCTTCATTAAAATTGCTCATTTTGTACTAACCATCAGTAAAACAAAACCTTGTCCATTTTATTATGAGTCGGTTAGACAAGTGGTTTTCAAGGTGTGTTTGGACTGGAGTAACCCTGGATTTTCTTGAAGCTCACTGGGCTTTAATCACTGAAAAGATCAATAATAGTGGACAAGCTTTCCTAAAAGAGGGCTCGACTATCATATGTGTATGAGCAGCAACTTGCACCAGACTTCTGAAAACTCAGCTATTTATTTCTAGTGAGTTATTTAAAACTTACTGGGAAAAACCAGGTCAGAAAGAACTTGGTCTGAGGAAAATAAACAAGTGCAAGTTAACTGAACATTGCCTCTGGTTGGTGGTGGTCTATAGCCCAGAATTGTTCTGGCCCCTGCAGGCCCGACCACTCAGGCAAGCCTCTGCTGTAAAAAGTGAAACAATTTCTTTAGGTTCACTCACATAGTCTCCCCAGCCTGATGCCTTCTGGGCTTGCCTCTTAAAGAGGCAGTACACAACACTGACCACTGCTTCTATTCAGGGTGCAGGCATAAGGGAGTCTTGTCTGTGGTTTAGGTCACATTCTGACCAAGTAGGTTAGCTGTGAGGGGCCAGCAGGTCTGACTTGTGCCCCTGATAAACTATGTGCACCCTCAGTGGTTTCCCAGAATCCTCTACAACACACTGGAGTTTGGTTATAAAGATGCAGGGTTTTCTATCTTCAGGGAACTCTTTCCCTGAAGAGGAAACTTGGGCTGCCTCTTCTAATGAAAATCTATAGGTGATGGGGAAGTCTTCATTGGTGTCAGGTGAAGGTGCAGGCAGGCACCCAGGAGACTCGCAAGGAACTCTTGAGTCCAAATTGCACAAGATTTGGGAGCTCTCCTGTGATTTCAAGAGGGAGGGTACCTGGAACAGGGCCTATTCCCTACAAGGTCTATTCCCACCTCTAATTTAGGGACATTTTCAGCTAGGCAGGTAGAGCCACCCTTTGCTTATCGCTTTATCGGGGGAGGGGGGATTTGTCCCCCCCACTCCAACTTGATTGGCTTGCAGGGGTGTGTGTGTTACTTTTTCTGTTATGCCTTTGCTTCAGACTAGCCTGATTGTGTTTGGCTATTCCTGTTTTTATTAATAACAGTAAATAATGGTATTTTTGTTTGATGCTTGGTCGACGGTCAATCAAGGACTCGGAGAAATGGCAGAAGTAACGGGGGGGAGTAGAAGTGATTGAGCACCTGAACGGGACATCTTCAAGAGATGGGAATAGCTGGATACTCATAGTGTTAGTTGACCATTATCTTGAGTTCTCCTGCCTAGGGTTATAGGCTGCCGGCAACTCCAAAGGTGACCATGATGCACCACACCTTTTGTTTGCAAGGGAATGGGTGTTGAATTTATACAGATAAGAACTGATTTTGGCTTTATTCAACCACAGCAGTCCAGCTGGACCTATCTAGGTCAGGCCCACTCACAGGTAGGATTTTGGACAGGAATATATGATTTCCCATCCACGCCAGCTCTGCTAGGCTTGCTCAGTTACTTTGTCTATGTGTAACTTGTGTCCCTGATATCCCCAGTGTTTATGTCTCCTTTCTCTGTGCAGCTGCAATGAAAAGCTCTGGGTCTTTAAAAATGTGTTTCTTTTCATTTGCAAACTTTGGCTGCCTGCAGGTCTAACCTTTTCACAGCAATTTTCTCCGTTCTATGGTTGTGGATGTAGCCCAATCCAGATTCCAGAGCTGGATAACGAGGCAAACATAATGGAAAGGAGAAGTGTTGCTCGGGGGTGGTGGAATGGTGCTAGAGATGCGTGTGACTTCAAGGTGCTTTGCTTTGTTCGGTGAGAACTGATTTTTAAGCGCTAGTTATGCACACCTACAGTAAGTTCCATTCAGTTCAATGGGACTAAAAGGACACACAACTGTGCATGGTATTGTGGCCTTTATCTCACACACACCCCTAGCAAATATGAATCTTGACTTTCCATCCGTTCCCACACTCTGATATCGACATTTTTAGGTCTCGCTATTTTGTTTCTAAAAGTGGTAGCAAGGCTGAGCTTACGACACAGATAAAATCTTTGCAATTGATATTGGATGTCTTGGCTGTGTGTAGTCTTAGCCATTCATTCAGAATATATCTTGACAGCTATAAAATATATTGGTGTCTTGCCTGAGGACCTTCAAAAACCTGCAGCTGATAATTGTCATCAAAAGCTGAACCAATGTTTAGGGACAAGTAATAATAACACATTAACTTGGGGAAAACACACACACCTACTTATGAATATCCTTGATTACAAAAAAAGGTATTGAATTAAAAAGAAATTTGCCCTTCTTCCTTCTGGGCTCACAGTCCCTAGGCTATCTAGGGTGTGTGGAGGCGGAGACTCATGATCAGCTTTATGAAGATGTATTTTTCCCTAGTCTTAGTCTGTTGTTATTTTATTTATTTATTTATTTATTACATTTATACCCCACTTTTTTCCTGCAAGGAACTCCAGGCGGCTTACATAATCCTCCTCCTCTCCATTTTATCCTCACAACAACTCTGTGAGGTAGGTTAGGCTGAGAGACAGTGACTGACCCAAAGTCACCCAGTGAGTTTCATGGCGGAGCGGGGACTAGAACCTGGATCTCCCGAGTCCCAGTCCAACACTCTCACCACTACGCCACACTGGCTCTTGTTAAGGAGTGTAGAAGAGAAGGTAGGCCAGATTTATGCTCACTGGGCCAGAGCTCCAATTTGTGTGGTGGATGAGCAGATGTATGCTACTTATCCCCATACGCACAACATAACACATGAGCCAGTGCTGCATACATAGTCCCATATGTCTACAGCCTGACCAAAGGGCCGTAGTTCAGTGGCAGAGCACATGTTTTGCATGGTAAAGGTCCCTGTGAAACACTTTTGTCTAAAATCCTGGAGATCTGCTGGCAGACAGTGTAGACAATACTGAGCTAGATGGATCAATGGTATAAGGCCTGTGGCTCATGCTGGCTCAGCTTGTCTGAGTGTGGAAAGCTAAGCAGGGTCAGGCCTGGTTATTACTTGGATGGGAGACCCCTCCTCTAGTTTCCTGCACTGAGCAGGGGGTTGGACTCGATGGCCTTGTAGGCCCCTTCCAACTCTATGATCTATGAAATCTATAAGGCAGCTTCCTGTGTCCCTGACTTTTGTGACTCTCCTCCCACCCATCCCCCAAAAATAACAGCAACAAAAAGCATGAGGGGACACAGTACGCTAACTGTGTCTCTGAGCCTATGCTTCTGCATGGAGCACCCGCTGTATATGTTACATTAGGCAGGTTCACGCGTCATGCTAATCCACCCTGTGGATAAGCCATGGTGGATTGGTTGTTCGCTGAACAACCCATGGTGTGCCCGACAGATGTTTGTGCTTACCGTGGGTTGATCTCCCCCTCCTTCCCCCTCAGTCCTCCAGCCAGCGCCAGCATGTATCCGAGTGTCCTTCACAGCACTGATGCAATCCTTCAAAGCAATTCTTTATTCAAGCCAATTCAAACCAGCAGTTTCTTATATTGTGCAAGCCCTTAAGAGGCAATTGTGCTTAATACATATGTTTTGCCAAAAATGGCAGAGGCCTGTGCCATCAGAAAGAGTAGCCAATATATTATGGTTTGAGCAATCACAGGCTGATATGATACATACAACAATCATCCCATCTGGCTGATATGCACTTTTGCTTGAAAGCACTCCCATGTCAAAATCTCCTCATACAAGTTTACATGCTAGGGATACTACATTTGGTGAACTCCCTGACATGTTAACTTTTGGGCCATACTCAAGTAAGCAATCCATTTGTATTCATGTAAGAGGATGATATTGCATCGGAAGCAATATCGGAAGCTGCATGTTTGTATTACAACTGTCACAGCAGTGACACTTATGTTAAGGTTCATCAGTATGTTGAACATTCCACCATATTAAATGATGATTGGGGGTGGGTCATTCTAAGCTTTATAAAATTGAAACGGTGTGACCAATCTTTCTGAAATGTTCAGGTGCTAGAAATAACTTTTCCTTGTACATACCCTGAATATTTCAAGACAATTGGTGAAATTTTGAGGGAGAAAGAGCAGGGAGAAAGACAAAAAGCAAAACAACAACAACCCCCAACAACCCCTCCCTCTGTCAAAAAGTTACTTTGAAAAAAAAACCATTGGTGACCATTTTGTAGCACAATTCTTGAAGAGTCCAGAGGGTTTTCAACTGAAAAAATGATGGATTTCTATTCTTCTTGTATTGGAGTTGGTAGAAAACTTGTTTTTGAAGATCCATTTCATTATGTCTTGGTTGGTTACTTGTTATCTGATGCCATATTTATAGTGTTTGGATAGATGATGGATGGCCATTCACTTTTACTTTGGATTTATGATTGTTGCCCTGTTTTCCTGTTTATGTGCTAGTGCAGAGTTTACCTGGAAGGGAGGGAACACAATTCTGGGGGTGGGGGTGGGGAGGATAATACAGTGCAATGTAGAAACAACATTGTCCAAGGGTATCTTCAGATAACTTTAGTGAAAACTATTTTAGTCTGAAGAGTGAATTTAATAATCATAATAATAACTTGAACAGATGTTAAAACATACAGGACATATTAAAAATATATTTCTCAAAAATAAAAAACTCTTTACAAATGGCAGAATCTATATAGGGTTTAACCATTCAAATTGGTCATGACCCAGTGACAAAGAATTATATATAAAAATAACTACTGGGCTCCCTATTTCATCAATAAGTTCAATTGCATTTGCGGATTTGTAGAATACCATCAATTTAATGGGTAAAAGAATATCCCACAATTTTCCCAGCCATTTTTATATCAAAGTTATATTTTTACATTTCCGGTAATGAGCATAAACCAGTCTAGCAAGCACTAGTGCATTTAATACTACTGCATATTTCTTTCTAGGGACTATATGGTATAAAATTTAGAAGACAAACAAGAGGATCTATAGGTACATTAACATTAGTAAGGGTCAATATTACTTGGGTAATCATTTTCTAATATGCTTGAGCTCTGCAACACATCCCATATGAGGAAAAAATATTTTTAGCACAGTACCGACAGTTACTATGTCCAGCTTTATAAAGGTGTTAAATGCCATTACATTCCATTTTTATACAGTTCTCTCTCAACACTGAGCTCACAGCAAACTGACTTCCAGGTCCAAAAAAGAAAGACCAAACTTCTGGTGAAATTTCTCTTCATAGCTCATTTCCCCATTTTTGTTGATAATATTTTACATTTGCAGTATTAATGCATATTAAGATATAATATATTTTGGAAAAAGTCTTTACACCTGGACCCAAAATCAGTTTTTTCAAAATCTGTTGGGTTCCTGAGAAGTGAATGGTCTCTTACTTGTACTGACAGATAATTCCTTATCTGGAAATATTGAAATAAAGGGAATTGGAATTGGGGGACCCTTTGGCATACCTCCTGTTAAGAGAGAATATCTTTGGTGGGGTTTTTTTTAAAGTCTAGATAGTGATATATTTTATATTTTCCCCATAAATCAACATTTCCATCTTGTCCATAGAGATTCAAGGCTGGATCTCTAACAATTGAAGCAAGTTGGGAGATTGAGGGTGAAATCTTATTGCTGTAATTGTCTCATCTGGACAATAATGTATTAATGATAAAATTTTGGAACATTAAAAAGGACCATATTTTCTTATTTGTTATCTAAAAATGGAATTTTATTTATTATTAATATTTATTTATCGCCCATCTGGCCGGCAACCGGCCACCCTGGGCGATGTACACAAAATAAAATACATAAATGCAATAAAATACATTAAAACAATATAAAAATTTTAAAATCTTAACCCACCCCATATTCCCGCCTGAACAACCAGGTTTTTAATGAGCGACGGAAGCTCATCAGAGAGGGGGCATGGCGGAGGTCACTCGGGAGAGAGTTCCACAGTACGGGGGCCGCCACAGAAAAGGCCCTCTTCCTCGTCCCCACCAGTCTAGCTGCTCTGGCTGAAGGGACAAGGAGAAGGCCATCCGTGGCAGATCTTGTTGAGCGCCCCACTTGGTGTTGCTGGAGACGCTCCTTGAGATAAACTGGACCAGAGCCGTATAGGGTTTTAAAGGTCAAAACCAACACCTTGAATTCGGCTCGGCAAGCAACTGGTAGCCAGTGCAAATCCTTCAGCACTGGCGTGATGTGATCCCGCCGGCGGCTGCCTTTAACCAGGCGAGCCGCCGCGTTCTGTACCAGCTGCAGCTTCCGAACCGTCTTCAAGGGTAACCCCACGTAGAGCGCATTACAGTAGTCTAGGCGAGAGGAGACCAAGGCATGAACCACTGATGGGAGCAGGTGATTAGGAAGGTAGGGGCGCAGCTGCCGTATCAGATGGAGTTGATACAGCGCTGCCCGGCTCACAGCTGCCACCTGAGCCTCCATGGACAACTGGGAGTCTAGGATGACTCCCAAGCTGCGGACCTGGTCCTTCAGGGGTAGATGTACCCCATTCAGCACCAGGTCAACATCCCCTAACCTCCCCTTGTCCCCCACCAGCAGTACCTCGGTCTTGTCGGGGTTCAGCTTCAGCATGTTCCTTCCCATCCAGCCAGCCACTGCCTCCAGGCACTTGGACAGGGTCTCAACGGCCAACCTCGGTGAGGACTTGAAACAGAGGTAGAGCTGCGTGTCATCCGCATACTGATGACACCGCACCCCAAACCTCCTGATGATAGCTCCCAGCGGCTTGAGGTAGATGTTGAATAACATCGGGGAGAGGATGGAACCCTGCGGCACTCCACAAGTGAGCAGCCGAGGGTCCGAAGCCTCCTCCCCGAGAACTACCCTCTGGTACCTTCCAGAGAGGAAGGACTGGAACCATTGCAATACAGTGCCTCCCAAGCCCAACCCCTCCAGGCGGTCCAGGAGGATACCGTGGTCAACGGTATCAAAAGCCGCCGAGAGATCGAGGAGGACTAGAAAGGAGCATTCGCCCCTATCCAAAGCCCTCCTCATATCATCCACCAAGGCGACCAAGGCCGTCTCCGTCCCATGTCCAGACCTGAAGCCCGACTGGCACGGATCTAAATAATCGGCTTCATCCAAGTGTGCCTTCAACTGAGCACCCACCACCTGCTTGATCACCTTGCCCAGAAATGGTAAATTGGAGACTGGGCGAAAGTTGTTTAAATCCTGGGGATCCAAGGAGGGCTTCTTTAGAAGCGGTCTTATTACTGCCTCCTTGAGGGCTGATGGCATCACTGCCTCCTCGAGGGAGGCATTCACCACCGCCTTGATCCCCTCACCCAGGAATGCAGGGGAATTTTACAGAAGGCTTGTCCGATGGTTTTAATTGTATCACATCAATCTTTCAGCCAATCTGTTATCCAAACAAGTTTAGCAGTATGATAGTAAAGTGCAGTAGACTGGGGAATCTACATCCTTCATTAGAACATGAATCTTCTGCTGTTTTTACTCTAGGATTTTTTTTAAGCAGTCCATAGAAATATATTAAACTTTTGTTGCCACTCTTTTATCAATTTTTCTGAATGTAAATTTAGACAATTATGAAACAATGTTCAGTTTTGGTAAGATAGACCTCTTAATGATGTTTATTCTACCTAAAAAGGAACATTTTAAGCTAGACAATATTTTTAATCTTGAGTCAATTTTCTTAATGGTTGAAAATTATTGTTATCAATGTCCCAACTGTTCTTGGTGAGGGATGTTGTATTGGACCTTTTGGCCAATAGAATTTATCTAAAAAGGAACCTGGAGCAATTCAATTTTTTTTTAGTATTTAAACCTAGCACATCCAATTTCTGTTTGTTAATTTTATTACCAAATTGTGTAATAATATGTTTCTGTTCTTCACTTGATTCTTCCATTTCAGTTAAGTACCTGGTAGATGGCCACATCATCAGCATAGAGGTTTATCTTGTAGCTGATTTAATTTATATTTATGCTGTGAATTTTTGTCATTGTTTTAAATAGATATTGATATTGCAAATAATACTGCTGAAAAGGGAAATCCTTGTCTTGTACTTCTTCTGATACCAATGATTTTTGAGGTATAACCTTTTATAAGATCAGCTGATGAAAAGCAATCAATAACAATATTACCAAAATTGAATGAAAATATAGATAGGATTAAATATTTCCACTCTAGCCTGTCAAAGGACTTTCAGTATGTTTCATTTCCAAATCTCTAATTTCAGCCTCACGTTTTTCTCTTGTTTGTTGCCTTTCTTTCTTTTTTATTAAGCTGAGTGGAAATATTTATAAATAATTCTCTTAAGTAAACTTTACAGTTATTCCAAATTGTTGATACTTCCTCACTTGTATTAATTTGGAGAAAGGATTGCAATTCCATTTTAACTTTCTTTTCTAATTCTTTGTCATACAATAATGCATTATTCAGATTTCAGATTGTATTGATTTGATGTATATATTGGTCTCAACAGGACCAATATATACATCAAGACTGGGGAATGGTCAACATAACCTAATCTTTAACATTTTGATGATGTATCCTCCAGATATATTTACATTGGAAATAATTAGACCCAAAGTTAAATAAAGATTTTAAATGTTTTTGTTGTGTCTTCCTTTCCTCCATTCTATCCAGGTTATCCAGAATGGCATTCATATCCCCTGCTAGCAAGGCCTCTCCCTCAGCAAGCCTATCTAAACTGGGGGACAGATCCTGAGAAGAAAGGTTCTTTACTAACATTGGCAAGATACACTGAACCAATTTTAGCTATTTTTCTAAGTAAATATCCTTTTATTAGTAGAAATTTGACTGCTGCTTCAGTCAACGTAATCTGTAGTATTAATTTAGTATTAACATAAATAGCCACCCCTTTGCTGCTGGCTGATGCCACTGCTATCCCCTTCCCCTTCTTTTTCTTCTTCGAGGCATAGCAAGGCCAAAAAAGAGGCCCCACATCTTTAGTCTTTGAATCAGCACATGCATGATATTAACCCAAGTTTATTAATCCTTCATAGGTATACATGGACGTTTTTATTATGTGTATTTTGTAAAATAAGTAAATCAATCAAGTGGGCTTTTTCTTATAACAATTCAGCATACATCTTCCCCCTTTTAATGGGCTCATTTAATATGTTAAGACTAACCTAAAAGTGTTTCAACAACTCCTTTTTCTTAGGATTTATTAATTTAGAGATTCTAGTATGTGTTCAGTTACCTGTTTTGTTGAAACTGTTGGTACTTTTTACAACAGCAGGAGGAAAAGAGGGGGCGCCCAATTCTTCAGTGCTCAGAATCTGATAACTTAAGGCGCATCCTATGCAAGTTTAGACAGGAAAAAGGCCTACAACTTCCAGCTGTTGTGGAAAAATTGATCTACTGGGTTGTGTTTTGGAAAGGTTCTTAGAGAGGAAAGTTTATTAGTGAATTCACGGATGGCATCTGAGCACAGTCAGGAATGCCAACAAGAATGCAAGAGAGACACTTCCATTTATACTGAATAATATCACATAGAAATCAGGTAACAACCAGTCAGTACAAGGAAACTTGAGACAATTAACACTTAGGTCTGACAAAAGGTCAGACATGGCCTATCTTCCTGCTATCAAGGCTTTACATAAGGTAATCAGTACAGTCTTTTGCAAGGAACAGAGACATGGCTCACAGTACTCTTTAGCATAACAGGGCAGAGGCTAGGCACATGAGAGATTTGCCCATCAGGGTTGTTCATGGAAGGTCTGACTTGGCATGCTGGGATTTAAAGGCCTTTCCCCCCCTGTTTAAACTTGCATAGGATTGCACCCTTCGCTCCTTACTTGAATTCACATCAGCTGTTTAAAATGTTGTTGATCAATAGTTTTGAGGAGGAGGTACTTGCGATGCTGAATCGATATGTGTCTATGATTGGCTATTGACCATCAGAGAGGTAATATGATATGGAAGGCAGTATACTTGCAACTAAAAGGTGGTGGATATGAGTAATAGGTGATGGCTGGCTACATTATCATTTCCCCGGTTTCTGGCTGGCTGCTGCTGCTGCTGACCCAGCAAGGCATGCCTTGTGTTTTATGTTTTTATTGATATGATAGTTTGCACTGTGCTATCTTAACAAAACAAAATATATTACAGCAACCCCCTTCCCTCCCACAAGCACTTTAGATTTTTAGGGGAGAGAGGGGGAGAGTTTACTGTTTACCAAGTATACGCATTAGGGATTATGCTAGAAACCCCCCCAATACAATAGGCATCTGTTTGGCCAATAAAAAATAGCAAATGCTCTTGTAAATCACTTGGCAACAATAAAGAACCTGGAGGTGCAAGTAAAATATTCTGTAGGGAAAATTACAGTATTAGAGGTGCAGAAGTCGTGGAAAGGTTTTGATTGTTTTGGCACTAAGGTACTGTAAACGCAGCTGCTTAGAAGAATAGCTGTAGACCTTGGAGGTTTGTTGTTTTGATAGTTGTCTAATGGTGAAAATTGCTTTCTGTTGCTTAAATTTTCATTTGAATTATCCAAGCAGATTGGCGAGAGCACATCCCAATTATGACTGATGCCAATGTAGTGTTTCCACTGGTATTTTTACCTAGGGATTTGGCACAGATTTTAACATAGGGGAACTGCCCTGTATTAAATCATCCTCCCCCCCTCTGTTCAGTCTTCAGAATGCAGCAAACTGCAGAGCACTGGGATATAGCAACACAGGCGTGCAAACAGCCATGCTTAATTGCCTGTGGTGAGTAAGAATTACTATCAGGCAGGGAAGCTTGTGTGTGTGTGCAATTCTACCTGTCTCTCTTGCTCTTTCCCCTGCCCTTCAGTAACTGCTGCAGACTTGCTTGTAAGACTGGCATTGCAGACTTTGTCATCTGCCTAGTGATAGGTACTTGCAACCTGGGAAGGAGAGTGAAGTAGTGGGAGGAATGGGTTATGGGATGTGTGGGTGACTAGATCTAAATACCTCAAACCATGACTGAACTATTTCTATTTTATTTATTTAAAATTAGTTTTATGCCGCCTTTAACGGTAGAACTCTTAACTCTCAACTAAGCTGCACTACTAAGTGTGCTTATTTGGAAGCAAGTCTCAATTAAATCAATTATCCTTACTCTTTATTTATTTATGTATTTATTTTTATTTATAGCATTTATACACTGCTCCACATCTAAACAGATTCCAGAGTGGTGAACAATAAAAGGATAAAAACAGATAAAAAGAATAAAACAATATGTTAAAACAGAATCAATAAAAACCGGGGCTGGTCAGTTAAAGAAGGCTTTCTGAAATAAATATGTTTTCAGGAGGTGCCGGAAAAAATACAATGTTGGTGCCTGCCGACCTCCAGAGGTAGGGAGTTCCAGGAAATGGAGCCACCTCACTGAAGGCCCTTTTCCAGGTGGGCTCCAGTTGGGCAGTGTGGAGCCACCAGGAACCTGCCATCTGATGACCTCAGTGACGGCAGGTTGGTAAGGGAGAAGGCTCTCTCTCAAGTATCCTGGTCCCAAGTTGTTTAGGGATTTATACATTAGTACCAAAACTGTAAACCTGGCCCATTAGTGAATAGGCAGACAGTACAGTACCCTCAGCAAAGGAGTTGCATGCTGAAAAGGGGCAGCTCCTAACAACAACCAAGCTACTGCATTCTGCCTAGTGATAGGTACTTGCAACCTGGGAAGGAGAGTGAAGTAGTGGGAGGAAGGCAGTGCTTCTCAAATAGTGGGGCGGGCCCCCCTGGGGGGGTGCGAGGCTCCGTAAAGGGGGGCTCGCCTGATTGGCCAAACCAATTGGTAGGCCCACGTGAGGCAGCGTCATGCTGCGCGCCAGGGCTCAGGCCGTGATGCGGCGGACGGGGACAACGGGCCTACCTGCTGCCTCCGTGCCGGCCGCGCTGGACCCGCCGCTGCCCGTCGCATCATGTCCTGCACGCCGGATCCGCCGCCCATCACGTCATGTCCTGCGCGCTGGATCCCCGCGCTCTGTTTTTGGCGGGGGGGAACCAGGGCAACAGGGCTGTTTAAGTCCTGTTGCTGCCCTGGTTCCCCCCCCCGCCGCCAAAAACAGAGCGTGGGTATCCAGCGCACAGGGCATGACGCGACGGGCTGCGATGGCGGGTCCAGAGGCAGAGGCGGCTTCAGCGGCGCGGAGAACACGCTGCTCAGAAGAGCGACGGACGGCAGCAGCAGCTTGAGCGGCACGGAGAATGCTCCGTGCCGCTCAGAAGAGTGACGGGCGGCGGCAGCAGCAGCAGCTTGAGCAGCGCGGAGAATGCTCCGCGCCGCTCAGAAGAGTGACGGGCGGCGGCGGCAGCAGCTTGAGCGGCGCGGAGAACGCTCCACGCCGCTCAGAAGAGTGAGATCGGGCCGCCGCAGGAACGATCGGAAGAGCCCAGGTAAGGCTCGTATTACATCCCTGCCGTGCGTTCCCATGCAGCCGCCTCATTCTTGCCCCCCAGCCGCCTCATTCCCTCCTAGCCAGCACCTCCTCCTCCTTTCCCCACATTCTCCCTGGCTTCTTCACAATCCCCCCCTCTTTCCCCCTAAATTACCTTCAGGCTATGTGTACAATGTAGTACTATTTAAAAAAATTGAGTTGATGTTTTTTTCAATAAAAAACTGTTTGTATCATTGAAAGCCCTGTTATTGTGTTTTTCTTTTAAGACAAAATATGTTAATTAGTTCAGACAACTGTATGAGTTGTTTTTACTAAACTAAAACCCCAGTATTCAGGTTTAATTGCAGTGTTGGCACTTTGAAATAAATAAGTTGGTTTTGTGTTGCAGTTTGGGCACTCGGGCTCAAAAAGGTTTGCCATCACTGCTTTAAGGTGTACTTATAACAATTTTATAGACAAATGATACTATTTACAGTCGCGCGGGGGGCGCGAAATGTTTTCTTCTTCCTAGGGGGGGCATGACAGAAAATAATTGAGAAGCACTGGAGGAAGGGGTTATAGCAGTGATGGCGAACCTTTTTGAGCCCAAGTGCCCAAACTGCAACACAAAACCAACTTATTTATTTCAAAGTGCCAACACTGCAATTAAACCTGAATACCGAGGTTTTAGTTTTAGAAAAACAACTCATACAGTTGTCCGAACTAATTAACATCTTTTGTCTTAAAAGAAAAACACAATAACAGCTTTCAATGATACAAACAGTTTTTTGTTAAAAAAAAAATCAACTCAAAAAATTATTATAGTACTACATTGTACACATAGCCTGAAGGGAATTTATACAAATTTTTAAATAATTAGGCACATGTATTTTTGGATAAGGGATTGGATTCTCAACTTGTAATATGATTATATGCCAGACTGAAATTGTATCGGGCAAGCTTTACCCCGGGTCCTTTCCCTGCTTCTACAGGTGTCGGATTAGTAAAAGTAAAAGTCAGCCTGTACTAGGATGAGCAAGATAAACAAGAAAACTAAAAGAAAGAAAGAAAGAAAGAAAGAGGGAAGTAAAGGGGAGGAGGGAGGGGGTGACCATGATAGCAGCGTATACAATTATGCATGGTACAGAGAAAGTCACTTTGCTTCCTAATGTAGACATGCCCTAAGGTGAGCATGTCTACATTTGGAAGCAGTCTTTGCCCTTGGGTGAGGTTTCATGAATCAGCTGATCCTTGTTGGTGTTATCATACTAGAACCCAAAAGGGGACATCCCATGAAGCTGATTGGTGTGGGATTCAGGACAGACAACAGGCCTGTGGCTTACGCTGGCTCAGCTTGTCTGAGTGTGGAAAGCTAAGCAGGGTCAGGCCTGGTTATTACTTGGATGGGAGACCCCTCCTCTAGTTCCCTGCATTGAGCAGGGGGTTGGCTCCTTCCAACTCTATGATCTATGAAATCTATGAAATGTGCTTAACACATTTTAAACACTTTATGTCTTGGACTGCAAACACTGCATTAGGTAAAAGTTTGCATTGGGCATGCTTTTGCACAATTAATGTGATTTTTGCTATTGTGCATGCTGATAATTTGTCCGCATGCACAATCCAAGCCATGCTCTGTGCATCATTCTTCAAAATCTTTTAAATGTGATAACAGTGTAGAAAAGAATTCTATAACAGGAATTCTAGAATAAAATCATTCTGTTCCACACTGTGAGAAAGAACAAAATCATTAGTGTTTTGCAGAAGGGGACAGTCTTTTCACGATCTGGTGACCAATGGCTCAAGTGCCCACAGAGAGGTCCCTGCGTGCCAGCTGTAGCACCCGTGCCATAGGTTCGCCATCACTGGGTTATAGGATGTGTGGGTGACTAGATCTAAACACCTCAAACCATGACTGAACTATTTCTATTTTATTTATTTAAAATTAGTTTTATGCCACCTTGTCACCTCTGTAGTAACAAACTTCTTCTTAGCTGCCACGAAAAGGAGAGTTTTTATGGTAGGGAACAAGTGAAAATGGTTTTGTTCAAAGCATGTTTTATCATGGAAGATAATTAATGTTTTATCTGTACTCATGTAATTTCCTTGGTCCAATTTGTGCTGTATACAGGACCGGTGCAAGGCAGTTTGGTGCCCTAGGCAAGATCAGATATTTAGCACCCCCCCTTCCCACTTGAGAGCGCTGTATTTTTTTTCAAGGCGTTTCTGGCGCCCCCTTTAGCCTTGCGCCCTAGGCAGCTGCCTAGTTGGTCTAATGGTAGCACCGGCCCTGGCTGTATCATATAATAACTTGTAGTATTTGGGTCATATGACCGTAATAAAGTAATAATTCTGCACTAGCTCCAGCTTCCGGCATACCATCCTTTAGGGCAGCCCCACATAGAGTGCATTGCAGTAATCCGGTCTTGAGGTTACTATCTCCTGCACCACTGTGACCAAGCTATTCTTGTCTAGGAGTGGTCGTAGTTGGCAAACCAGTTGAAGCTGTAAAAGGCACTCTGAGCCGCCGTGGTCACTTGGGACTCTAGTGACAATGATGGATCTAGGAGTACCCCCAGACTATGAACCTGATCTTTCAAAGGGAGTGCCACCCTATCCAGAACAGGTAATGAGCCTATCTCCCGGACTTGGGAACAGCTCACCCACAGGGCTTCCATCTTGCCAGGATTCAGCTTCAGTTTGTTGGCCCTCATCCAGCCCATCACTGAATCTAGGCACTGATCCAGGACTTGGATCATTAACATCAGAGTTAATGTTTTTGGAATTGTGTTGTTAGTGACACGATAAAGCTCTGTCTACACTCCAGCTTCCTGTACTCTTCATGCAGAGCTTTAGCACTAAGCAAGAAGAGTGAGATGTTTGCTGGGGATGGAATCGGATATATATTATCCTGTGAGATAGCCCTGTGCGGTAACCTGGAAGCCAGTTTCACAGATTGCACAATCCACACTATTCTTGTAATAGGCTAGCCTCAATCTGCCATATGTACTGCTGAGAGATGGGCATAAATTAAAATCTCCAAGCATCTGGATTGCCAGGGTCAGCTTTGCATCAGATGAGTTCCTGTGTGGTTGTGCCCTAACTCTTCATTCCTCTCTTATCGGGATGATTTGAGGCCCCATGATGCTCTCATGATGCTTCTCCTCTTAAATTGTTAAAGCTAAGGAGGTATTCAGTCATCTTTTTCAACAAGAAAATTTTGCTAACCAGTTTCGATCTGTTCCAAAACTGGTAAGAGAGCTCGCATCTCAACAGTCAAGTTTGAAATACTGCATTATAATACAGTCATGCCTTGGATTGCGAGCATAATTCGTTCCGGAAACTTGCTTGTAATCCAAAACACTCTTATATCAAAATGAAATCCCCCCAAAAAATTTGTACAGAGATTTTTAATTTAAGCCGTACTACAGTACATGTATTGCAAGACGTCGCTTGTATATCAAGTAAAAAATAAATAAATAAATATTTAAAAATTTGCTTGTCTTGCAAAACGCTCTCAAACCAAGTTACTTGCAATCCAAGGTATTACTGTAATTGCAATAAAATAGGAACAAAGCCTACTTCAGCCCTAACGTAACCTGCAATGATTTCTGGGACAGACCTAGCAAAGAACTATCTGGGGAAATTCTAGTTGTTTTATCTTCCTATTCCTCATTCATCAGATTCACATATCATCTGTGGGAGAACTTCACCCAAAAGTCCTTAGGGAATTTCCTTCTCTAAACTACATGAGCTGTTCTAGAGGCTTTTAGCCTGGTTGGAAGAAGATGACAATTCCATGAATGTTTTTATCTGAAAATCATTTAAGTTGTTTTGTACTCAATGTCCTGATCTTCAAAAGACCACTTATGACAAGGAGGCTGGGTTCCAAGGATCACAGTTATAGTCTTATTGTGCTTATAGTCTTATTGCACTTATAGCAGTGATGGCAAACCTATGGCTGAAGTCTGCAGCAGCCAACACCAACGCCTGGACGTGGTCACTCTCGGGAGAGGACGGTGAGAAGACCTGGGCTGCCTTTTCCCATCCTGCCAGCCTTCCTATCATCCTGCCAGCTGCCTTACCACCTCGTCAGCCCTCTGTCTTGGCTGACGCTGCTGCTGCTGGCTGGATTGGGCCCCTCTCCCGGGAGAAGCTCCACTGCCAGCAGGAGGAGGGCGACTCCCCCAGGCCTGCCTGATTGAGACGCCTGCCGCCTGGGCTTGCTGGACGCTCCGCAGGCCTTTATCTGCCGGCCCGGAGCGGGGCGGCGACGCCCCGGTGGCGACGGCCCCGAAGGGGACGACGCCAAAGGGGGGGTCGCCCCTTTGGGGGAGCCACTTCGGGGGTGCCACAAGGGCAAGGGCATCCCCCCTAACGTTGCTATTGTTGCTCGGTGCCCTTGGTGGGGGGGGAATTGCTTTTCCCCCCCTGTCTAGGGCCTGAGCATGTGCCTTGGAGGGGAGTCACGTGGTCAAGTGGGGGGTTCTGTGGGGGCCCCGATTAGTGTAGTGACAGGTAGAGGGAGATATGGCGTTGGGAGGAGGACTAGCCAGGTAAGGGGAACACGGCCCAGACACCTAATGGCTGTGCCGTGTTCCGGCCCTCCTCGCACCCGCAGGTTTGTTGGTTGCCCTATCAGCCTGCCCTCGGGTCTCCGGATGCTGCTTCTAAATGCCAGATCGGTGCAAAATAAAACCTCCCTCATCCACAATCTAATAGTGGATGAGGCGGCCGATCTGGCATGCATTACCGAGACCTGGGTGGGAGAACAGGGAGGAGTTAGTCTCTCCCAGCTTTGCCCACCGGGGTATTTGGTGCAGCATCAGGGTAGACCTGAGGGCCGGGGAGGGGGGGTTGCCGTGGTCTATAGGAATTCTCTCTCTCTCTCCAGGCTCCCTATCCGTGACTACTGGTCTGGAGTGTTTGCACCTTGTGTTGGGCCAGCGGGACAGATTAGGGATTCTGTTGGTGTACCGCCCACCCCGCTGCTCAACAGACTCCCTGGCTGAGCTGACGGAGGTGGTCTCACTGGCGATGCTGAGGTCCCCCAGGCTGTTGGTCCTGGGGGATGTTAACATCCATGCTGAGGGCACCTTGTCTGGTGTGGCTCGGGAATTCATGGACTCCATGACAACCATGGGTCTGTCCCAACATGTCATCGGCCCAACACATGTAGCAGGGCACACTCTAGACCTGGTTTTTTCAGCCGGACATGGAGATAGTGATCTGAAGGTGGGGGACTTTGAATCGGTCCCCTTGTCATGGTCAGATCACTACCTGCTGAGATTTAGGCTAACGGCAGCTTTCCCCCTCTGCAAGGGTGGGGGACCTATTAAGATGGTCCGCCCCCGGAGGCTGATGGATCCGGATGGTTTCCAGAGGGCCCTTGGGGGCTTTCCGGCTGATATGGCTGGCGGTCCTGTCGAATCCCTGGTCAATCTCTGGAATAGGGAGATGACCCGGGCGGTTGACACGATCGCTCCTGAGCGCCCTCTCTGTAGTAGAGCTCGTACGGCTCCGTGGTATACCCCGGAGCTGAGAGTGATGAAGCAAAACAGGAGACGGCTTGAGTGCAGGTGGAGGAAAACTCCTAGTGGATGCAATCGAGCCCTGGTATGTGCCTATAGCCAGGTATACCTAGAGGCAGTGAAGGTGGCAAAGAGACAACATCTCACTGCTTCTATCCAAACATCTCTCTGCGGAGCTCTTTAGGGTCGTCCGGGGCCTGTTATATGCTGGCCCCAGGGACATCATCGACCCATCTGATGCCCGCTGTGATATATTCGCTAGGCTCTTCCAGGAAAAAATCTCTTGCATCCGCAGGGACTTAGACTCCAATGTTATAGCAGTAGAATCAGGAGAGGTACCCGGAGCACAGCCTGGTCTAGTTATTTTGGATGAGTTTCAGTTGGTAAAGCTCAAGGATGTTGACAAGGTGCTTGGACGGGTTCGTGCAACCACGTCTGTTCTGGATCCTTGCCCCTCTTGGCTTATAAAAACTAGCAGGGAGGGAACGGCCGGCTGGGCCAGAGAGGTGATCAATGCCTCCTTGTGAGAGGGAGTGATCCCATGCCACCTGAAACAGGCGGTGGTGAGACCACTCCTGAAGAAACCCTCTCTGGACCCGGAAGATCTTAACAACTTTAGGCCGGTGGCGAATGTTCCTTTCCTGGGCAAGGTCCTTGAGCGGGTGGTGGCCAACCAGCTCTAGGTGCTCTTGGATGAGACTGATTATCTGGATCCATTTCAGTCGGGGTTCAGGCCTGGTTTTGGCACGGAAACGGCTTTGGTCGCCCTGTATGATGACCTATGTCGGGAGAGAGACAGGGGGAGTGTGACCCTGTTGATACTCCTGGATCTCTCAGCAGCTTTCGATACCATCGACCATGGTATCCTTCTGGAGCGGCTGTCTGAGTTGGGGGTGGGGGGCACTGCATTGCAGTGGTTCCGCTCCTACTTGGATGGCCGGCTCCAGAGGGTGGTGCTTGGGGAATGTTGCTCGGCCCCATGGACTCTCCAGTACAGGGTTCCTCAGGGGTCGTTCTTATCCCCCATGCTATTTAATATCTACATGAAACCGCTGAGTGGGGTCATCCGGAGTTTTGGAGTGCGTTGCCATCAGTACGCTGATGACACGCAGCTCTATTTCTCCTTTTCATCTTCAGCAGGTGAGGCTGTGGATGTGCTGAACTGGTGCCTGGCTGCGACAATGGACTGGATGAGGGCTAACAAACTGAGGCTCAATCCAGACAAGACTGAGATGCTGTTAGTGGGTGGTTCCTTTGACCGGATGGAGGGCGTTCAACCTGTTCTGGATGGGGTTGCACTCCCCTTGAAGGAGAAGGTTCGTAGCTTGGGGGTGCTCCTGGAGCCATCTTTGTCACTTGAGGCTCAAGTGGCCTCAGTGGCAAGGAGTGCCTTTTACCAGCTTCGGCTGGTGGCCCAGCTATGCCCCTATCTGGACAGGGATAGCCTGGTCTCAGTAATCTACGCTCTGGTGATCTCTAAACTAGACTACTGCAATGCACTCTACGTGGGGCTGCCTTTGAAGACTGTTCGGAAGCTGCAGTTAGTGCAAAATGCGGCAGCCAGGCTTATTGCAGGGACCGGAAGGTCCGAGCATATTACACCAGTTCTGGCCCGCTTGCACTGGCTGCCAATATGCTTCCGAGCCGAATTCAAGGTGCTGGTTTTAACCTATAAAGCCCTACACGGCTTAGGACCACAATACCTGACGGAACGTCTCTCCCTACCGTTATCTACCCGGACACTACGCTCAACATCTGGGGCCCTCCTCCGACTGCCACCTCCAAGAGAGGCTCGGTTGGTGGCAACGAGGAGGAGGGCCTTCTCAGTGGTAGCCCCCCAGTTATGGAATCAGCTCTCCACTGAGACCCGCCTGGCGCCAACCTTACTATCTTTTCGGCGCCAGGTTAAGACTTCCCTCTATGCCAAGGCATTTAGTTAGGAGCTTGGAATAGCACGGGGGGGATTGTCACCTGTAGGCTCAGTTTTATTGGCTTTTGTATTGTTATTTTAAACTGTGTTTTTAAATTTGGTTTTTAATTTTTTAAACTGTTTTGTATGTTTTAATGTTGTTTTTATGTAGAGAATGTTGTGAACCGCCCAGAGAGCTTCGGCTATGGGGCGGTATATAAATGAAATAAATGAAATGAAATGGCACGGGTGCCACAGCTGGCACGCAGGGACCTCTCTGTGGGCACTCGAGCCATTGGTCACCGGATCGCAAAAAGACCGTCCCCTTCTGCAAAACACTAATGATCTTGTTCTTTCTCACAGTGTGGAACAGAATGATTTTATTCTAGAATTCCTGTTACAGAATGCTTTTCTACATTGTTATCACATTTAAAAGATTTTGAAGAATGATGCACAGAGCATGGCTTGGATGTAAAGCCCTAACAGTTGACCTGAGTGCTGCATGTGTTGCTCTCAAACTAACGGAGTATGAGCCAAGGTTTGACAAATTATCAGCATGCATGCAATAGCAAAAATCACATTAATTGTGCAAAAGCATGCCCAATGCAAACTTTTACCTACTGCAGTGTTTGCAGTCCAAGACATAAAAGTTGTTTAAAATGTGTTAAGCATGTTTAGTTTTCTTGTTTATCTTGCTCATCCTAGTACAGTTTGACTTTTACTTTTACTAATCCGACACCTGTAGAAGCAGGGAAGGGACCCAGAGTAAAGCTTGCCCTATACAATTTCAGTGTGGCATATAATCATATTACCAGTTGAGAATCCCTTATCCAAAAATGCATGTGCCTAATTATTTTAAAAGTTTGTATAAATTCCCTTCAGGCTATGTGTACAATGTAGTACTATAATTATTTTTTGAGTTGATTTTTTTCCCAACAAAAAACTGTTTGTATCATTGAAAGCTCTGTTATTGTGTTTTTCATTAAAGACAAAAGATGTTAATTAGTTCAGACAACTGTATGAGTTGTTTTTCTAAAACTAAAACCTCGGTATTCAGGTTTAATTGCAGTGTTGGCACTTTGAAATAAATAAGTTGGTTTTGTGTTGCAGTTTGGGCACTCGGGCTCAAAAAGGATCGCCATCACTGGCTTATAGTCTTATTGCACTTAACTGTCAACTGTTTTTTTTAACAAGTGGTTCCGTAGTCTCTAAGTAACCATGATAATCTTATTTGCATGATAGATAACAAGACCATGTTACCAGCATATAATGAGATGGGCAATTTTTCAGACAAAATTGACACTGGAAAATATGCCACTTGCTTAATTTCAGTGAGCAAATTATTAAAATGAAAAGTGAATAAGGGAGTCAGTGAACAACCTTGATTTACTCACACCTGGTAGTATGAATCTCACCCGTAAGTGGTCCCTCTGTACCCATGTGAGCTTTGTAGGCATCTTCCTATAAATCAGGGGAGCAAAAAGTACAGCCCACTAAGCCCTGCCTAGAAGCCCCCCACATCCCTAGTGAAAAAAGGAAAAAACACTCTAGCAGCAGACTCTATAGTTCCTGCTATAGAAGTCTTGTTTCTAAAGCATCCCTGGACATCCTAGGAAGCAGTGCTTGAAGGCTCCTGCCTGTTTCCTAGGACTGTTATTCTCACCACCCATTCTTTAGATCAGCCTTCCCCAATGCCCATGGGGATGATATGAGATGTAGTCCAACATGTCTGGAGGGAACCATGTTGGGGAGGGCTGCTTTAAATATTCTTCCATAATTGTTAATGTATGTCAAGCTGCAATTCTATACACACTTATCGGGGAGTAAGTCCTATTGAACTCAGTGGGGCTTATCTCTAAGTAGACATGTATAGGGTGTCACTGTAAACTATTTTTGTTTGAATCACTGCCCACAGCTGCAAGCTTGTAGAGGTCCCAGCTTCACTTCATTTGATGTTTCACTTATTAACTCTTCCACTCTCCTCACAGACTGCTTTTTCCAGGGCTGGCTGGAGTTTTCTTGAATTTGGAAAAAGTTACTGTGGAGAAAGCCAACCTAAGCCCCCTGCCTGACACACACACACTCACCAAGGAGGGGGGAAGGAGACCCGGGGGGGGGGGAGACAGTCAGTCTCCACAGATGCCAAAGGGGACAAACAACATCTGCATAGAATCACCCCAGGGGGGAAGGCAGGAAGCATCACCAGGTTTGTCAATGCTCTCGCATATCAGCCCCATCTACATAAGACTTGAATACCTCTCCAGAGCAGACAGGTTTGTCAATGCTCTCGCATATCAGCCCCATCTACATAAGACTTGAATACCTCTCCAGAGCAGACACTTCGGCACCCCTAGGAAATGGCCACTCAACACCATAGGATGGGACCATTAAACAAGTGGCTTCAAAGGGACCCCATCCCACAGGGGGAGGGCGTCACCCCACCTGACCCAAAAGGCCGCCCTTCAGGGAGGGTGTCAACCCACCTGATCATGGAGGGAAGGGCTACCTGAAACACCAAGGTATAAAACACCCTGCGCAAGGGAACTGGTGGTTGTTCAGCAATCTTGCCCATGCCTGGGGTAAGGGAACGAAGGATCGGCAACCCCGGGTAGCAGCACCCGGCGCGCTCCTGCTAGCTGGAATCACTGGCCGCTTGGGTTGACCGGACCCCCGGGAAACCAAGCTGAAATCACTGGCTGCTTGGGTTGACCGGACCCCCGGGAAACCAAGCTGAAATCACTCACAAGCCGCTTGGGTAGACCGGGCCCCCGCCGGGAACCCAGTTAGCCGCTTGGGTAGACTGGGCCTCCGCCGGGAACCCAGCTAGCCACGTGCGGTTGACCGGGCCTCTGCCGGGGCCCGAGCTGAACTAACTAGCTGAGAGCCCTGAACTCACGGTGTCCTTGAGACTTCTTGCTTGCTACTTTGTACCGTACTGATAAGCTGTATTGCTGGCGTGGGTCTGAGTTTGGAAAGGTAATTTTGTAAATAAACCTGTTTTCTAAAAGATACTTTTGTGGCTATAAGTTATCCCTTCGTTCTGGGCTAGGGGTGAGGCGCTGGGGACCTCGGAGAAGGCCCGCCCCAGGACTCGCTACCCCCTTAGCATTGAACCCGCGCAGAAGACCAGGTTGTCAGTCTTCCACTGTTACATTTGGGGCACTAATTCACTTGTTTGGTTCCCATATTCCTTGGGTGTTAAAGAGAGGTTTTGAACATAAAGGAGTTCTTTCTCCTTATTAAAGAAAGTTTTCTAAATCTGTCTTCTGTTCCATAATTCCCTCATTGCATATTGAACTCTAAAAATAAACTGTGCTATGCCCTCCACAGGTTTGGAGAGCTAGGGAATAGCAGCCCTCACCTGTATTCTGAAAAGTTTCAGGTTCCTTGTATTCGTTGTTCTAATCAGTTTCAGAGAATTCAATCTCTGAATGCTGAGGAGCAATATTATGCAATACAGGTGTCTTCTGATTTTCTACCTTCTGGCTTGCTACTGTCTCTTTCCTTTCTATTTCAGTACCTCTTTCAGGACTAATCCCCAACAGGAGCCATTTTGGATGTTTGCATTTTTGCCTAGGCAGTGGTATCTGAGAAAATAGGAGCCTCAAATCTCAGATATGTCATAGAATGTCCAAGGGAACGATCCTATGACCCCTAGACAGTGTGTGAGGGGCCATAGGATATTTTAGATTCTCAGCTCCAGGGTTGGAGACAGCGCTTTGACCTTGGAACTGGGAATTGGAGCTCTATCCCCCTCCCCTTTCCCACCCCCTCACGGCCAATGTGGAAAGAACTGTGCTGGCTGCTCTTTGAGGTTGGGAAAGCAACCTCGGAGCGGGGTTAAAGGGGGCATTGCAGGGGGAGGGGAGGAGACTGGAGTGGCCAGGGATATGTGGTATTCTGAAGCCACTCCAGCCTCCTTCCCTTCCCTTCCCCTCCAAGATGCCATTGCTAGATGGCCGAAAATGGCCGTTTAGCAAAAATGCAGAGTGGGAGGAGCAGGGAGGAGCAGGGAGGTGAAGATCGCCTCTGCTGCTCCTCTCACTCTGCATCGGATGAACATGAGCCTCCAAGTTCGGAGCTTTATGCTCATCTGCATAGGATTGTGCCGTAAGTTGTTATTTTTGAAGAAGGCAGGAAATTTTACTATCTGGAAATCGTAGGTTACTCATGGTGTTACCTTTTTCTGAGCTACCTTTTACACATTGTAGTGATCAATAAATCCTTGATTACAGCCTGCACTTTCCCTTTTCCAGTGTAGAAATTGCCATTTTATTGTCATTAACCTTTAGAAGTTTTATCTAAGGTTGGAATCAAATCCACCTCCACAAAGATGGACTCTTCAGTTAGCAATAAGTTCTCCTAAAATGTTTCTACAATCTTGAATTACTGAGATAGCCTCATTCCCTAAAGGGATGCAACTGAAGGGTGCTAATTTTTGTACAACACTCTGTCATTTGTTGCAAAAATACCTGGCTCAGTGATTGTGCTAATTACTTGAAACTGAGGATTAAGGTTAGACAGCATTTGCTTTCATCTCTAGGAAAACCTTTATCACCAATTTCCCTGTTAATAAAAAGTATGTGGATTACACTTTCAACTAAAGTTGCTTCTTTCTCTAGGAAATATTTATTTATTTCAGTTATCCATAAGACCTTCATTTACATGGTATTGCACTCCTTGACATTCCTCAAGATTGCACATCTAGAAGAGTATAAACTAGGCTAGTACATGATCGATTGACTGGTTACCATCTGTTTCGGTAAGACTGGTAGGTACCTCACCCACGTCTGTCTCATGGGATATATCTTTGAGACAGGTCCAACATGAACTGTTGGCATCCTGGGGCAGCTGTCAAGTGCTCCCTGATGCTGCTGCCTTAAGTCCCTTCATTCAGATGAGCACTAGGCTGGTGCTTCCATTGTAACAACTTGCTATGTTCCACAGTGACAGAGTGTTGCTTCAGGGACATTGTTGGTCATTAACAATGGCAGCTGCTGGTGCCACCACCCTCTTTTGTATCATCTCACTGTGCTGGTTAGCAGTGATATGGGGCAGAAAATTTATGAGGGCTTTATTATTTTTCTGAGGAAAAGTTTCCATTTCATGAGCTCATTAGTAAAAATGAATGTATGCCAATTGCAAATGCAATATTGGACAAGCTTGGCAGTTTCAAAGTTGTAATTAATGTTTTTCAGGTGATTATCCTTAGGAAGTATATGAGAGCATGCATATATGTCATTGCAATACATGCATGTCTCAGGGTGAAATGGGACTAATAAGAAGTGACAGCCAAACTGAAGATGCCCCAACAACCCTTCGTGGAAGAGAGTTGAACTCTGTTGAAATAGATGAGTGGTTGTCAGCATATCATGCACATTTCTTTGGGTTGCTAAAATGAATTAGTGTGCCAACAATTTTCAGTACCTTTGTTTCCAGCCCCCCTTAAATTCAAACAATGTAAGGAAAGTACATGCTATTGTCTTTCAATTTTTACAAGTATTCCAGTAAAAAACAGCTGTGTAATATAACATTTAAATCATATTAATAGAGCAATCCTGTGTCCCCAGGAGAGTGTTCCGGAGACCATAGGATATTTTGGATTCTCCCTCGCGAAGCTGTAGATGGTCCTATGACCTTGGGAGGGGGACTCTGGGTTCTGATCCCTCCCCCTCCACTGCCCCATTGCAGCCGCCACGGAAAGAACTGTGGCGGCTGCATCCTAAGGTCACAAAAGTGACTTTGGGGAGATGAAAAAGGGGTCATTGCGGTGGGAGGGGAGAGGCTGGGATCTGCAGCATCCTGAGGCCTCTCCAGCCCCAGTCTCACCCTCAGCAGCACGACTCTCTAGAGAACCCCTCCCCCCGCCACACACACATGAATGGGACAGGTGCATGAATAAATAACTGCAGAGTTCCTATCACATAAAGTCTGGTGCTTGTATATGATACAGAGCACCTTTCTTTGCTTACAGCAGGCGGCCCTGAAGCTACCCCAAGCTCATGGCACTTACATGACACTTCTTCCTCCTTCCGGGAGGTACAGGAAATCATTTGTTGGGCTGGAAGCTTCTGCCAAGTGCAATGGGAAATACATATCTGTAGAAAGAAAAATATATTTTCCATTGTTGCTGTTCCATATGTTGGAGCATTTAGACCAGGGACAGACATTGGCAGAAGCTTCCAGCCCACTAGATGATTTTCTGCATATCTCCTGTCTAGAGGAAGAAGTGCTACCTGGAAGATTCCCTCATTGCTTCTGACCAGGCATGTTCCTTAGAGGTTCTTGTCATGGCAAAGAAGCTTTTGGGGTAGGCTAGACGAAGGCAATCATAAATACACTTTCCTGAGACTAAGCCACATTGAACACAGTGGGATTTACTTCCGAATAAGCAGACTTACAATGGCATTGGCAATGTTTGCATCGTACAAGCCCCACCTCCATGCTCCAGAAAGCAAAACATTCAAAAGTCTGCTTATTTAGGATTGCAACCCAAACCAGTCAATAGTGTATGCATATTTTTTTGATTGTAGCAATCATCTCCTGGGACTAAGCCTACTTGCCCAGATGACGCTGAAAAATGTTGCAAGGGCAAGCTATGCCTAAGCCATAGAGCTTTGGCAAAGTGCAGTATATACAGCATCATCCAGTGGGTAGCATCCAACAAGAACATTGCATTATCCTAAATTATATTGCACTAGCACAAGGACCTGTAGCGCAACACCAATAGTGCTAGCTTGTGCAACAGGATTCCCTGGCAAACTTGTTGTGCAAGCTAAGGCTATTGGTTTTGTGCTAGAGGTTCCTTACACTAGCACAATGTAATTTTAGTTAGCACAATGACATAGTTGGATACTGTCCATTATTTAAACAGTATCATGTCTTTCTCTACTAATGAAGGAAACCTTTCATTTTTTTTTATCTCTCTTGGTGCATGTGTTCTGAAGTACTTTAATGTTGCTTTCATATACCCAAGAGTTGTAATTTCCCTGAATGGCTTGGTCTACTACTGCTGAGAAACAAGAGACCAAATTTGCTACATCTGGATGTAGCTTGAAAACAACTGAAATCCCTTTTGGAGGATTCTTCTTCTTTTATCCTGAGCTACTATTTTTTTTAAATAAGAATAGCCATTGTTCTAAGGCAGAGGAAAGGATAATATTAGCTTATTTAGATAAACGGCTGTTGTGTGACATATGTTAATGACAGGCCACAAAATCCCAGAAGCACTTTATTTCACAGGCACAGCTAGAAATACTACAAACATCCTCAGCTATCAACTTCAAAGCCATTTGCAAGGTTTTTGCTGTAAACATGACAGAATATTTGACAAGCTATTCCATTATTTTCGCATAAAGATTGCATTGTTCTACAGCTGTAATGGACTATACATTGACTTCTGAATTAACAAACAAAATGTATTTGGATAAATGAGAGACCTTTAAAGAGCTTTCTCTTTTTCTTCCTGTTTGTAACACAAGTCCACAACTGAAACAAAGTACAGAAATGTGGGGCAGACAGACCTCCCTACAAAATATTGTGTAGAGGATTTCCCCCCACCCTTAGGCTTTCATCATATCCCTAACAAGGTGTTGTTGACATTATCTATCAACCTTGCAATAAGAACATACAAATTGCCTTCCTAGAACAGGTCAAGGCCCATCTGGTCCAATAGCATCCACCCAGGATCCTCTGGAAGCTCACAAGCAGAGCATGAATGGGGTGCCAGCAGCAGCAGTAATTACATCCACCTGCCCCAGTGGGTCTCCATTCACTCCACCCCATTCAGCTGCCTGGTGAGGTTTTAAAAAACGAACAAACCTGTCAGGGAGATTTATGCAGTAATTGCTCTGAAAAGGAGCCATGATAGTGGTGGAGGAGCCAATAACTCCCATTTGTTGACTTCACAGGACTTGGGGAAGTGTCAAAAGTGGGGAGGACACTGACAAGTGTCGATTCAAGGCGTAATAATGAGAGGATGGCATTGCCAAATGGGAGTTATTCCCTCCCCCTTTGGTGCTCCTTTTTGGAGCAATTACTTTGCTCACATTTTTTTTCTTTTCTTTTTGAGTGCTTCTGAATTGTGCAGATGGGTTTGTACTTTCGCCTAGGATTATTTTTCCCCGCAGTACTTCACAAGTGTGCGCAGATTAGCCTATGTGTGCAGTCTCACCTTGCTGATTTCCTAGTATATTACCTACTCTACTTCGGTCGGTGCTTCCCTGTGTCAGCTTTAACATACAAGGAAGTCGACAAGGTGAGACTACACATAGTGAACAGGCAAATCTGTACACTCGTGAAGGACCGGGCAAAAAAATAATAATTAAAATTACGAATCCATTTGTGTACTTCCGAAACACCAAAAAAGAAAGAAAGAAAGAGGTGGCAACCAGGTTACAGTCCTTCCAAAGTGCCATTTCAGCAATGGGGGGGGGGGCAGACATCACAGGCGCGGGAGGCTGGAAGCAGTACTGGCAAGATCACGAGGAGCGGCACAGGCTTTTTTGCTGCTCTTGACAGGTGGCTCTGTAGCCACTTGGGACAAGCCATGTTGCTGGTTTTGGACGTCATGACAAGCCGCCCTGAGAACAACCCACCCTCAACAACCCAGCAACAAGCCATCGGTTTTCAGGGTAGCTTGTGTGTTGTCATGACCCCCCTCCAGGAATCCTCCTCTGAGGACGAGTGTGACTCACCCAGGGCCCTGGACACTCCTCAGGAGCAGAGTTCAGACACTGCTGCTCCAGACAGGGCCGACCGGGCAGCTGAAGAGCTGGCAGGCCCCTCTGGCATGACCCGTGGGAGTTCCCCAGCCCGGGAGGAGTCAGAATCAGAGGTGGAGATGGTGCAGGTCCCGAGTCCCAGACAGAGGAGGAGGATGAGATGGCAGGAACAGATGCAGGCCCCTCGACGTAGCGTCCGGCTGCAAACCAGGACGTCAGCCTTGTGAGGCTTTTATAATCAGCCTGCTGCTAAGGAGCTCCAGCTGCGAGACGGGCATGCCCAAGCAGCAGGCAGTATAAAACGCTCGCTCACTGAAGCCTGGATATCGGGAAACAACGTCTTCCTTGACTCTTGCTCCTGATGCCTGACCTTGCTCCTGAACCTTGCCTTGAACCTTGGACTCTTGGACTCTACTTCGGACTCACCCTGACTACGCCTCTGCTCGACCCTTGGACTTTGGTTTGACACTCTCGGCTTGATTCCTAGGACTGTAAGACCACGCTCTTTCTACTCTTCACTCTGCAGCAAACACAGCTCCCTTATCTCGTCCTAGCTGGACTTTTGGCAGCGCTCCCAGAAGCAAGGCCAGCTGCTGGCTGCCGGCCAGCCTTAAGCAGGACATGCGTGGTTAACAAGCCACGCTGAATTGTCTGCACCAGGTTCACACATCACAGTAAACCACAGTGACACTGACAAGGCTCACAACCCACTGGGGCTTATCATGTCATGCGAACCCAGTCAGTGACTCAGTTCACATGCGACGACAAGCCACCCTGGGTTAATTAACCCTTGGGGCTGCTGCAGCAGCATGTGCTGGCTGCCATTTTGAACATGCAAGCCCCCGCCGGTGAACCCAAGTGGCAGGGGTTGTGTGAGGGTTAAACAGCCCTTTTCATAACCCATGGTGGATGCATAAGGTGGATGCTTACGGCTTAAACCCACTGCAACACACATTGTTCCCCATCAGATCTCTAAGGGGACTCCCAGTGCTGTAGCAATTCCTGCAGAGAACAACTCAGCCTTCTCTATCTCATTCCCCCCTCCTAGAACAGCCAGCTTTTCCTTTGTTTCCTGCTATACACATATGCCTAGTTTGCCCCTCCCCTTGGTCTAGTCAGGGAAATAAGGGTGAGTCATCTTCCATTCAGTTAACACTCAAGGCAGGCCAGGGCAAGATCTGGCCCAATCACATTTCTAAGGGATGGGGGTAGGGGAGAGAGGCCTCCCATTCAGATATCTCCTTAACAGTAGAGGACTGGCAGACCTACCCCGCAGGTTTGACAAACCTTAATCAGCAAACACTTTCCTTGTTACAATTGCAGAATCAAAGGGTTGGAAGAGATCTTTGAAGGGTCATCTGGATTAACCCAAATCTCATTACAATATAAAGGGTGTCATTGTGCAGCTTGATAGCCATTGCCCCAGAGTTTCCTGAGCTTCTTCATTGTAGCCCCCCCCCCCCCCCCGATCTAGAGGGTGGGAATGGAGCTAAAAGGCTAAGAAAATGTTTGGGTATGTACAGACTATGTTGTAAGAGAGCATGGTAGAACTTGTGGATTTATTTTATTTCATTTCATTTCTATACCGCCCAATAGCCAAAGCTTTCTGGGCCGCTGACAACAATTCGTACAACACATAATGCAAGAGATAACTTGCTGGATAGTTTATATGATTTGCTTCTTTTGCCACAAACTTTAATCACAGAACAGTGACTATGCCTTACGTAAACCTGGTAAAGAGCAGGTTGAAGAACCTTTATACATTATTGCATTTGTAGCCCATCCCTACGCCTCCAAGGGGCACTGGGCAGTGTGCTGGGGTTAACCCACTGGAATCCTTGCAGCCACCCTGTCAGGTGAGGAAGTCTCACGCCAAGTAAGCTTTATGCCCAGGTCTCCAGAGCTCAGGCCCCAACATTCTGTCGCCCACACCACAGGGGCGACCTGTTTTTTCAGGTTTTCCTCCAAATGCAGTAATATCCGTATGCTCTTTGGGTATGATTTATTCTCTATTTTCCTGTCTTGAGTGCTCTGATGGCGTATTAAAGCACTGTCTAATGAATATGGATTGGCAGTCTAGTTATGTTTCAGAGAGACCAGGAAAACCCAAACAAACATTAGCTACATAATTGATGGTAAGTAATTTGGAAATGTTGGTTGATTTCTTATGTTGTATGACTGATCTCATTTTAAAGATACCAACCAATTTTAGGAACGGGTCTGACTTTCCCTTATACAGTAGAACATCAAACTGGAGTCATTGATGTCTTCCTTGGTATTATTGCTAATTAGGCTATATAAAGGCCAAACAGCTTGGAGGTTATAGGTTTGGAATGGGTGGGGTATACCCATGTTCCTGATGTGCAAGGCTATTTGATCTGTTGTTTCCTTTTCAGAGCTCCTTAGTGTTCTGTAAACTCCCTTGAGTGCTATTTTGAGATTGGGCTGTTCAAATGGAACAATTTTGGAGGAGAACACACATGCGCACACACACTCCCATTTTGAGCAACTCTCATGCCTAATTACCAAATTACTTCTTAAAATTGGTCCGGGTTAAAGAACAGTCTGTGTGTTTGATGGTAGGCTACAGAGAGATATATTAAATCAATGACAAGATGTCCATTGGAGCTGCCTGAAACTGCAAAAACGGTGGGTAAGTGGCATCTTCTTAATGATGAAGGCCTAGTTTACATAAACAACAGTTGAGGTGCTAAAGTTTCAGACTGTACAAGGGCTACTATGTAGTTGAGCACTTCCTTAATTAGATTTGAGAACTGGAAGGCAGGGTCTGGTTCATTTTCAGTGTTTTATGTACTATGCCCAGTTATGTTAGATAAGTGCTCTCCATTGTGGTGCCCACAGGCACCACTGTGTCCCCGAGGCCAGGCTGAGGCTTGGCTATTCATGTGCACTGTGGGGTGGGATGGGGAGGGGAGAAAAGCCCCCTCCCCCTGTCAAAAAATAGCTGGTGGGTCAAGTCCACCCCCCACCAAGTACCCTTGGGGCTACAGGGTCCTTGGTGGGGGTGACCTTCACACACCCCATCCAGCTGATTTTTGGCAGGAGGCTTTTCCTCTCTCTGTTAAAACCAATGGATGAATCGCTCAACTGGCTTTAATAGGGATGGCAAAGGAAGAGAAAGAAAGAAAGAAAAGCTAGAGAGATGGAAAGAAGGAAGGGACGAAGGGAGGAAGGATCCAGAGATAGAGAAGGAAGGGAGGAATGAAAGAGGAGCCAGAGAGGGGAGGGGTAGAAGTGAAAAGAGAGAGAGAGAGAGAAGCCAGAGTGAGTAGCACACACACAGGGTGCACATTCATGCACAGTACACACACAAACACAGATACTTTTCTTTATTTTATTTATTTATTATATTTATATCCCACCTTTTTTCCTGCAAGGAACCCAAGGCGGCTTACATAATCTTCCTCTTCCTCTCCATTTTATCCTCACAACATTTTATCCTCACCTACCTGTGAGGTAGGTTAGGCTGAGAGTCAGTGACTGGCCCAAAGTCACCCAGTGAGTTTCATGGCCGAGCAGGAACTAGAACCTAGATCTCCCAAGTCCCAGTCCAACATTTTCACCACTACGCCACACTGGCGTAGTGTGATACTCCCAACATTTTTGTGACTGGCCACTCCCTCCCCCTTATGGCAGCTAATTCGTGGTTGTGCCCAGGGCACTTTATCAAAATGCCACATGTGCCCACGGGCTCAAAAAGGTTGGGGACCTCTGTGTTAGGTATTAGACAAATTTTCAACGCATATGAGTCCGGGTTAGCCTTTGATGCTGGAACGTTTCTCTTTGATATCTAGTTCTCTCTGTGAAGGGAGTTCACATTTCTTTTGCACCTGGAAGAGCATCAAGGGCACAATCCTATAGCATGTTTAGACAGAAAAAACTCCTATAAGCTGGCTGGGGAATGCTGGGAGTTGTAGTTTTCTATCTGTCTAAACATGCATAGGATTGCATCCTAAATCATGCAAATTTCCCCCTTTCCCAGAATAGTTTTAGCTATTCCATAAACTACCCCTAATTGTGCAGTGGGGGAGGGGGCAGAATAGCTGGGTGTCTAAAATATGGATATGCACTGTTTTGCGTTCAAACCTGTTGCCTTAAATTACAATTTTCCCAGTTTGGACATTACTGGAAAATATGGTTTAAAAAGCATTCTCTTCCTCAAACCTAGGTGCATAAGGGGAGGATGGGTGAGGCGAGAATGATAGAGATGGATACAACTATGCATGGTGTGGAGAAAGTCGATAGGGAGACATTTTTCTCCCTCTCCCATAATACTAAAGCCTGGGGTTGTCCCATGAAGCTGATTAGTAGGAGATTCAGGACAAATAAAACGAAGTACTTCTTCATACAGCACATAGTTAAACTATGGAATTCACTTCCGCAAAATGTAATGATGGCCACCAATTTGGATGGCTTTAAAAGGGATTTGGACAAATTTATGGAGGAGAAGGCTATCAATGGCTACTAGTCCTAATGACTGTCTGCTACCTTCAGTATCAGAGGCGGTATGCCCATGTACTCCAGTTGCTGGGGCACATGGGTGGGAGGGTGCTGTTGCACTCCTGTCTTGCTTGTGGGTTTCTTGCAGGCAGCTGGTTGGCTACTGTGTGAACAGAATGCTGGACTAGATGGACCTTGGTCTGATCCAGCATGGCTCTTCTTATGTTCTTATGAGAAAGGAGTGCATGAGCACAAGGCTCATTTTTAGACCAATAAACCAATGTAGTTACATCTAAGCTGAGCCTGTGTGGGTTCTATGATACAAATGTATTTAGATTGTTACCTGAACTCGGGGCCAACATGAATCTGAACTCTGTAGGGTCAATGTTAAATCTTTCTGAGGGCAAGCATGGCCAGGATATGTGCTCTGATTCTCCCCTGCAAATTATGTTCTTTACCTTAAATATTTTGATTATATCTGGGTTTTAATTTTACTGTTTCACTTGTGGTTGAAAAAATTCAATAAAAATGACTGCTGGCTTCATGTCATGACTGGCACACAAGTCAAGAACAAAACCAAAACATAACTCATCAGTATTCTGTGCCTGGAAACTGGCTGTGGTTGTTATGGAGCCACAGGAATCTCTCCATGGTGTAAATTAGTGGATTTATAAGTGCCTAGACTCTTTTTTTGGATGGATGGCTTTTAATGCATTTCTAGGATGTATAATTGTGCATTACATTTACATCCTGCTTTTCCAGGAGCTCTGAATACTATTGATGGGGTAGCTGGGCAGTGTCCCATCCAGTTATTGGCCAGTCCAAGACCTGTTCGGCTTTAGATATGGAACCACATCATTCATCTTCAGAGTATTCTTTGTGTTACTCAGTGTTTAGATTATTGAATTGCAGGCGGCGGGAGTAGGTGGGCATTAATCAAACCCACGTCATACCCCCTACCCTGCTTTACTGTACTGAAATGGGAGAACTAAGTCTTAAGATCTCAAGAGAGTTATTCCTTGGTGCCCGTTAAAATAAACAAAACAAAACTCTATAGCAATAACTCTCTTCCCCTTTTTTCTTGCTATACTGATGAAGTGGGGTATACACCATGCTCAATGCAGGACTGCAGGATTCACCCACCGGAGAATCCCCCACAGAAGGAGTGTCAACTGAGATATAGGGTGTATGGCCCAGGATGACAGTGATGCACAGAGGATTGATTGCTTTCCCTTTTAAAGCTCCCTGTGACCAGTGAAACCTCTGCACCAGTCTCAAGACTGTGACAAAATACTCTTCACAGGGGTCTCATCTTGTTATAAGTTGGAATCTATTCCTGAATTCCAGAAGGAAGTAGCTAAGGAGGCCATCACAAAACTCGTTTAATTCAAATACGGTACTGATATCACTGCCAGATTTGGTCTTCATATCCAGATGTTCTCTTAGTATTTGGGCTATACACCATGGTTTACTAGCTCCTTACATGTTTGAGGTTTACCCACTTGTTCCCATCGATGAAACCATATGACACACGAAACCATATGTTCTTATGTTCTTGTAAGGGAACTCCTCATTGGCCCCTGCAGTTGGCAGGCAGTATCAAGCCTCTGTGCTGGCTAGGTCTGGGCTGATAATACTACGACAAGCCTGGCCTTCTCCCTTTTGGCTTCTGTGCTCTTTCTGTGTCGTGTCCTTCAAGCTGCAGCTTTCAGCTCCCAGCCAAAACCAGTGGCTTCAGGAATGCTGATCTGGAGAATGAACCCTCCAGTCAAGCTTCAGGTCTGGCTGTCTACAGTTTGGCCCTGACACTTTGTTAATTTGTTTTGCCTGAATACACAGGCTAGACATCTTAACGCTAGTCTCAGACAAAGGGGTGTTTATGATTTAAATGAGATTTACCGTCTCTTGCAGATTCAGGATAATTTACAACACCTCCACACGTCTATAGGCCAATTGCTGTCCTTTTGATTGAGAGCTATTGCTGAGTGCCTCCCTTAATGTAAACCTCAAAATTCACTTTCATAGTTGTTTGATCTGCCACTTTGGTAAATTATTGAATGAAGTTCTCTGTTCTGCCATTTCATCAGGAAAGCACCTTGGGATCGTAAGTAGAATAGAGTCCCACGCATTTCTACATCAAATGCTTTTTGAAATACCTGGGCATAGTACTAAATCACCATTACTGGTTCCTCAAAAATACTAGTTCCTGGTTCCTTAAAACACACATTTTTAAATTGGTTCAATCCACTTCTAACAATTCTTTCTTTTTTACTAGGATGGGGGTGGGGGTGTTGCATCTAAATTTCTGTACCTTGTAAGAGCTGCCCCAAATCCTGTGCCAACCATTTCTCTCTCCTCTTCTTGGGAAGGGAGGATTCTTGCATGTAGTGATGTGTGTTCTTCTGTCCTTCTCTTGCTCACAATAATCTATGGACTGCGGTGAATGGTGATTATCAGTGCAATCCTATGCATGTTTATTCAGAAAACAGGGTGTTTGTGGGGCTCACTCCCAAGTAAGCGTGTTTAGGATTGCAGACAAAATAATATTTCAGCAAGAATCTAATCCCCAGAAGCCTGTTTCTTTTTCCTCCCCACACCATACTCTTGTCCAGCATTTTCCGGAAGGACAGGAGCTCCGGAGCTATTACCTGCAGCTGCTGTTTGCAGAGTTTCCCTTATTCCTGGTATGTGTGTTTGGTGTGTGAGTGGTGAATTTCTAAGCAGCTCTAGGGGTAGGGGAGAAATGTGTTCATTTCCCATTTAATGCAAACTTTTCTAACTTGTATTTCCTGTCCCAATATGCAGATTGAAATGCAATTATACATCATGTTTACCATTTTCCAAATTTTGTGAAGCAGTTTGCCAATCAAGAAGGAAATGTGAAGGAAAACATACACAAATGTGTATGTGAAGGAAATGTGCACACAAAAATGCACATATTAGTGAAAATGTACGAAATGCATTATATTAGGAAACATTGCTTACAAAATATATATTAGGAGAAATGCACACAAAATGCATAGGAACATTTATGTGGACTTCTAAACAAAATCTGCACACTGCTGCTGGAACAGACCGAAACTGAAATTAAGGTTGGAAAAAACTGAGCATAACCAAACTGACAGATTCATCCATCTCAGCTGGTGTTGGGAACCACAGTTACTGGGAGAAATACAATAAGGTGCATGCATGCAGGTCCGTTGGCAGACACACACCAACATGAGCTGCAGAGAGGTCTTTAAAAAAAAAGATGCTCATTGGGAGGAGTGCTACATAAGTGTGTGCCAAGGGAAGTTCACCCATCATTACAGATGATCAACAACTGTTAGCCATAAATAGAACCATGTACAGAAGCAGCATACCTCTGAATTCCATATGCAGGGAAGAGACAATAGAGACAGAGAGAAGGCCCTTGCCTTCTTAGGGTCCCAGTATTCTGTGTAAGTGAGATAAGAAGTTGCTTGCTCCTCTGACTTGGTGGGTGGCCAGCACCAAGAGTATTTCATGTTGTACTTTGGTATTCAGTTTAGCTGCTTATGATACAGAAGAATCTCGGTGCATTATGTCTATGCGACCATGGGACAAGATTGTGACTCCAAGGCTCAAAAGATCAACTTGGTTTTAGTTTGCAAATATTGCTGTGTCATTTTTGACAATTGATCAATTGGCAGTATTAGTCACATGGTATATTTGAAGTAACCTGAGACCCTATGGGATTTATGACAGTATTTTCCAGAGTTCCTTGTTACTAAAGCTAAAATGATTTCTTTATCCTCTTGGCCAGAAGTATATTCTATAAGCCTTTGTAAAAGTAGATACGACATGGGGGGGGGGGGGAGAGACCGGACTTTGGCACCTGTTTCGCATTGCATTGCAAAGAAGAAGCTTTGCAGTCAAATTAACTGAAAAAAGGGAGAGAACTAGGTTCTCAGGATGCAAAAATCTTTATTAAAGGAGCCCGACGCGTTTCGGCCTGTGTATTTTTCAAGGCCTTCCTCAAGGGGTTGTAAAAGAGTCTGCAGATTTCTTAAGCAACTAATGTCTTTCACTGTTTCAGCTTATCTCCTCCTGTTTCTGTCTTCAGTCAATTTAACTACCTGCTCATTAGGAAGGGTGGTTTGAAAAATACTGCAGCCAGAGCTGCCATAAAAACTGTGTTATGCGTTTAATGAAGTAGAGCTTAAAACTTAAAATAAAAAAAAAATTAAAGCCATCACCCTGTTGAAACTGCACTTTTCCCGATCTTGGAAGCAAATAAAGAAAAGGGGGGGGGGGCTTTGCATATGCACGATCTGCTGTGTGGTGTGGCTTGACCTGGAGAATACATGTTAGTGAGTGGTGCTCTTCTACTAGAATACATTGCTAACTCACAATAGCCCTATTCATGAGTCAATGTGGGGATGGGGAAAGGTCCATGCATGCTGGCCCTGCCCCAACATCCTTGTGCATGCCCTGTCCTTCCCCTTCATTTTCTCACCTTGCTGCATGTTTTATCAGGGTTCCTGACCATGCACAGCATTTTATTCATGTTAACTTGAATGCAAGTAAAGCCCTGCATCAGACCTCATCACTCCATGTGGCAAAGTTGGGGAATGAAGCGGCAGGGCTAGGCATGCACAGGGATGTTGGTTGTGGGGCTGGCATGTGTATAGCCCTATTCCTACTCTGTGCCCTCACACATTCTTCAGAATGCATGAATTGGGCTAAAGCTGATCTAAGCTATTTATGGCTCTATGAAGGAACAGAACCATCCTACATAGTTTGCGTTTTAGGATATGAATTAAATTGTGTGTGTGTGTGTGTGTGTGTGTGCTCATCAATTTCAGTCAAAATATTAATAGTTTAGAGGTCAAAGGTTTAGCTAGACCAGTGGCTATCAACCTTTTTTGCCCCATGCACCCTTTTCACCATATGTCAGAATGTCATTCCCCCCTTTCCAAGATTGTCTGACTTAATCTGTGCCATACCATAAGGTGTGATGTCCTGTAGATTATGTACAATCTGTAGAATTGTAATTTGTAGAAAGATCAGTATTCCAACAGTTTGAGTCTGTGGTCCCAATTCCCCCCCCCCCCCCCGGTTTAGAACCCCTGAGCTATAGACTATAAAGGTCAGGAAGTTTGCTCAGGAAGCCAGAAGATGATAAAAGTTCAACAGCAAGTGAAAGAAAGAGAGAACAATGATTTTTAGTTCAAGAAATAGAAATGTAGTTTTCAGCAAGGAACAAGAAACTTTCCTCCTGATTGCTTGGAGTTGGGGAGAGAGAAAAAACTAATTTTAAGAGATAAAAACTTATGGCAGAAAGGCAGAGAAGCCAAACGAAGAGCGGGGGGAGAGGGAGAGAAAAAATTGGAGTTACTGGAACTGGAGAACTGGTGGAGAGAGCGAGACCAATGACAGTAAGGCAGGTATTGCTTGCATAAGGGGGCTGGATAAAATAGAGACACATTCCCTATTTAAGTGCTCTTTAACTGAATAGGACAGAAATATGCCACGAGAGGGAGTGCTTCAGCCCCACCCTTCTCCTTTGTTGTGTTTGTCCCCTCTAGTCATGGAGGGTGATTGTCTGAAGAGGAGAGCCTCCACTATCCATTGAGGGTCTCCATGCAAGCCAGAACATGAATTTTCCAGTGTTCTGGCTCACATGGAGAGCCTCCATGGATACAAGAGTTATGAATAGGGCTAACGCCTGAATAGGGTGAAGGTCTAGTTAGGTTAGCTAGATGTGATGATCCCTGGTTGTTTCATTACCATATTGTGCTTTTGGTTTTTTTGTGGTGTGTGCATGTGTGTGCATATCCATTCAGATTTTAAAACCTTTTCCTATTGATAGTTTTCTTCAGTAAAATTTAAACTTTGTTATGTGAAACTTTGTGGTCATTCTTCTTTTTTGGGTTACCTACCCCACTTCTAATACCCAGCCCCCACGCTACCTGCAGAAGATCCCTGAGACCCAGAGAGATGTAAGGCTGGTTTAGTGGAGGCAGCCAGAAGAAAAAAGATTTTTTCCTGGTAGCATCAGAAAAGGCTGCAGAGAAGGAAGGGCAAAAAGGAGCAGGAGCATACTATTATGCCTACCGTGTTTCCCCCCAAATAAGACACTGTCCTATATTTTTTGGGCTCAAAAAACACACTAGGTCTTATTTTCAGGGTAGGTCTTATTTTTTTAATGTACAACAATCCACAGTTATTCATGTACAGAAGTCTATATTTATTCATGTACAAAAATATACCGTACATTTATTCAAATACAGTCATGTCATCTTCTTCTGGAACATCGTCATAAGACACTAGGTCTTATTTTCGGGGTAGGTCTTATTTTCAGGGGTAGGTCTTATTTTCGGGGTAGGTCTTATACTTTAGCAATTTCCAAAAATAGTACAAGGGTAGGTCTTATTTTCGGGGAAACACGGTATTTCCTCTTCCAGTCACATTACAGGATATTGCCAGTCTGTGACAGGCTGCGATAATAAATTATGTAAATGTTAGGCAAAAATCCTCTATTTTTAGTTTTCCTAACTTTTGATTCCAATTAATATTGCGACTTTCTAGGAACCAAGTATTTTATTAAATTGATCCTCAAACTGGCACCAACTCATTCAGTGCACATGTGAATTAGAAGATTCTGGTACCTGGAGTTTGTGTGTGGTGGGAATGGTTGGAAACTTGCAGGATGCAAATACAACTAAAGTAGGGAATTTGGATGGTAGAGCATATTTCTTAGCCAGTTGAAAGAAGGAACATTATGTAGAATCACAAATCCCTTAGAACAGCAGAATATTGACTTGGGGGAGCAAAAAATTTCCTGTGTCAGTGAGTCTACCCTCATTTCTGCCTCCACCCATTTCTGGTGGCCATTGAGCTAGGACAAGGAAATTGTAAAAGAGTGCATGAGGCAAACTTAAAACACTGTCGTCTTGCGTCTTCTCTTGTGCTTGTGAGTCTTCCAAGGTTACTCTTTTTTCTTTTTAAAGTTCAGAATCTTAATGCAATGCCTTGTTATGTAAGAACCCCATTTGACAGCAATCTAAAATAACTTCAAATTTCTGCTTGAACAAAGTATTCATATATGCAGACCACCATGAAAAATTTTCAGGCATAGCAAGTTATGCAGCCCTGCTAAATCAATGAAAAGTATCCAGTTGACCATCTTCCCATTTCCATTTCTCTCTGTATGTGAGTGCAGCAAACTTTCTCAGGCTGCTTCTCTGGCTTTGTACTTCTAAGTACAAATGGAGCTCCCTATCCCAGATGAAGGTAGATAGGTGGAACTAGATGGCACACTTTAAAACAGTGTTCTCCAACCTTGGGTCCCCAGATGTTTTTGGGCTATGCTGGCTGGGGCATGCTGGGAGTTGTAGGCCAAAAACACCTGGGGACCCAAGGTTGGAGAACACTGCTTTAAAAGTATAGTGGTAAGGGCGTTGTTTAACAGAGCAGCTACAGCTCATTTGAAAAAGTTACTTAATCCAGGGCTCATTAAAATGTCATAATGGACATCCCTATCAACACACTCATACATGGTAGTTTCAATGGTCCAGTTCAGATATAATGGTAAACTGTGACTTAGCATTACACAGAATCACCTACTGTGAGCCTTGGGCATGCATGCTTTCCCCTTCCCTCTCCCCTTTGCATGCAAGGGTGGGAGATTTGAAAAATCTTCCACTTTGGGTTTTGAACAAACTGCAGTTTCCCATTACATCTGAACTTGGGAAACTGGTGTATTCTAAGTGTGGTTCATTAAAAAATACCAGGATAAAAACATGGCTCCCCAGTTAGTTGAACGGAAATCATAAAATTTACAGTTCATGGAACTACAGGTCCATTTTGAGCTCCTTTCCAAACTTGCATGATTAATAATCTCAGGGGAGTTCTGCACTGCAGTACCTGAACTGCAGTTCTTGACTGCCATAATGGAACAATATCACAACCCAAAGTAGACATTGCTTTGGTTTCTTCTATGAATAGCACAGTGGCACCAGGAGCCATAATTTGAATCTTGGAGTCCATACATACTAGGCAAGATCAAAGTCGCTTCTTTCAGCTGTGGAACATACAATTGTCTGAAAAACAGAAGAGCATCATCCAAATAAATATCTGCTGCGCCTCGTGCAATTTCCTGTTGAGAGAAACTGCGGTGTTTTACATTTCTGTTTCTTTTCCTCGGCAAAATAATGAGGGGTCAGATGCACTGCCCTGGCTTATCAGAGTCCTAATTTGTAAGACCTGCCCTTATAGAAAGGGTTATGCTAGAGTGTAGGGGTTGAATCCCTGTGGTTTGAACTTTGTTGTTTTCTTTTATACTTACTTGCATTGAGTGATTTTTATTATTTATGAGCTTGGAGGCTTTGGCACAGTGGAAACCTCAATAATAATTTTGCAAATTTTAGTCACCTTGGAAAATTATCTAGAAAGAAAAATGGCAAATATATCATGCCCCAAAACATTCACAGCAAGCTTAAATGTGTCACATTATATGCATGGCGAGAAGGGTACTTTGCAGCGCATACAGTTTTATATAAGCGTGAGAAACAAAACAGTTTGAAACATCAGTCTGAAATATTTCAGCTCCCTTCCATTTTATTACATCCTATAAAACCAAAGAATTGCATAAATTCATTTTCAGCCCAAACTGTGATGTAGACTACAGAAGGGATGTCCAACTGGTAGTCTAAGGACTGAGTCCTGCCCAGAGCAATTTTATCTGCCGCATTTGGCCTTCTCAAAGTTTAATCAAGATATGGTGGGGAAAAAGGGAAGAACCTCAGTTTCCCTTGTAATGAAAAGGAGCAGTGAAAAACATCATGCATTTTTTCCAGTGTACTTTTTAAGTGGCATTGGAAGGTGCTGTGGTGTAGTGGCTAAATGTGGGCTGTGATTCAGGAGATCTCCTCAACTACAAATTTGCTAGGTGGTCAGTCTCAAGCAATCCATTATCTTTCTGCTTCAGCCTCTCCCTCCTGTGTGCAGTAGGGGTTGAATAATACTGGATTACCTTACATGATTACTGCGATAGTTTATCTGACGCGCTTTGCACACTGAAAACACTATATATATATATATATATATATATATGTGTGCTAGGTCTATACAATTTACAGTAATATGTGATATGATATGATATGATATGATATGATATAAGCTGTTGTGCATTCTGGAAGAGCAGAGCACCACTGGTTTGGGTCCCAAAGGAGAGCAGATCCTTTGGGAAGCAAACTGATTCCTCAGCTCCCATTTCCCATCGTATTAATTTTATTTGAAGTCTTCCCAAAGTGACTTACAATATAAAATCACCGACCTTGTTCCATCTGAGCCCGTGGGCTTGCTTCCAAAAACACATGCACGTGGATCATGGGTCGTTCTTGCCCCTGGACTAGTATCTGGTTTATGGATCATAATTCTTGGGTGGCCATCCCTGATATAGGGGGCATATCTGCATGAGGAGACTTTGTTGGTCGATGCATGTTTGCTGGCTTTGCACATAGTCCAGTCATGAGGCCCCCAAAGGGAGAAGTTTCTTTTGTGCTGAGCTGTTGAGATAAACTGCTGTGGTGGCAACCCAGCAGGAATGTGGAGTTGTACTGGTTCTGAGGGCCACATGATTATGTTCTTAAAGAGTGTGCTTTTTTGTTGTTGTAGTGCAGTGTCTAAACCATCTCAATTTTTTTATTTCTCATTTTAAAGAGCAGCTGAAGCACCATTTGCTATCAGACAAAAGGTAATGCTTCCCCAATTTGTTCATCCATTGGCACTGCAAATTTCAGTTACAGCATGGGAAGTGATTATGCAAGTATTGTGGAATATAGTTTGCAATGTGATTTTAGTATTTAGCGATATTGTAATTCTAAAGGGCAAGTTGGCAGCTACAGGTCTCCAGTTGTTCCTTGAGTAGGTAGGTTGCTAGTTTGATCTGGCTTACACATCTTTTCCTTTCCTCTGGCTCATAGTAGCTATGAGACTTGACTCACTTCATATTTGCCACATACTACTTGGGAATAAATTGTGTCAGGAGAGAGAACCTTTGTTAAATATAACTAAGAGTCTTGTGGCACCTTAAAGACTAACCAACTTATTCTGGTATAAGCTTTCATGAACTGGAGTCCCATTTCATCAGATGCATGGAGTAGTATGGAGAGTTTCAGTTTGTATACTGAAGGTTTTCCATATTAAAGGAAAATTGCACACCTGTACCATTGTATCCAGGAACTTTCCTTTGTGTTGGAGTAAATGCAGAAGTGAAGAAGCATCTAGCTGCTATACAGGGAGGACCTCCCAGCAGTACTTCTCCCTTTCTTATTCTTGCCACTGGGTATGGTGGATGGCTGTCCTGTCATGGTTGAAGTAAGATTCACCTGCCAGTCCAGTTGGCTTCTGTATGGGGAATGGGGGCATAAACTTGTCCTTTGCCTCAGGTAGCAAAATGTCTTGGTCTAGTCCTGTTAGGAATATATCAGGGACCAGATGGATACTGGTTTGGGTCCCAAATCTCATACACTGCTAGTTGGCCATCCTTGATTTAGTTTAAATGAGGAACAACAAATTGCAAATATGATCCAGGAATTTGGATTTTATTTTATTACAAGTGATATAACTGAATCTACTCCCTAGCAGGATTAAGCAGAAGCTATGAGTAATGGTATAAACCTGAGGTATCTGCTTTTTATCTAAAAAAAATATTGACCTAGATTTGGTAAGATGCTACAGCTGGCAATACTTAACTTAAAAGGTCAGGTTGGCTGCTACCTTTGAAAAAAATCCTCCTTTTGTTATTGGGTGTGCAGACACATTTAGTAAAAAATAATAATGATCTAATTGAATCATCTGCCAGTTTATTTGATGGCTAAAAAGATTCATTACATATGTGCCTTACAGTATTGAATCTTGACTTGATGGATTTAAGAAATGTTCTTATATGATGATGGTTCCATTAATGTCTGTGTTCAGATGTTTCTCCTAAATTAAAACTCTGATCACTTATTTATTCTATTCAGGCTGCTAATCTGCAGCTTGATCATCAGAGGTGAGTAGCCACAGTAAAAAAATAATAAATAAATAAAATTGCCAGTAAGTATAGCAGGATGCAGCAGAGGGAGATAAGATCGAAAGCAAAGCCAATTCATCAGCCCTGCTGAAAGGCCAACTCCGTCAGGCTCCTTCTCTTCCTGAAATGTTTCAAGCTGCTCATTACAAGAGCTACTGTTTAACTTTAAGAATTGGTGCCTGAGTTTCCTTTTCCCCTCTTCCTTCCCCATCCTTCCCCCCCCCCCCTTGATCGTGTCTTTTAGATTGTAAACCTGAGGGCAAGGACTGTTTTGTTTTTATTGGTCATATGTAAGCCGCTATTGGAGCCTTTTCATCCGATTTCATAAAAACACTTTAAGAGAAATAAATAAATAAATAGCTAAATTTTGATGTTGGCTACCACTGCAAAATCTGAAGCTGGTTTACCATTGGGTATTCCGCCACCCTGTCTTGGCTTGCTCTGTGGTAGACTGTTGGCTGCTGTTACAAATTTGGCTTCACATTTGAGGTTGACCATCACACTACACCAGCTCTTTAATATGCATATACTTGAGTTTCCTGATTTTTTCAAGAAGGGAACTATTGGGCATCTGCTCTCAGATGACTGACGTGATCCCTGTGAGGCACAGGGTATGTTTGTTTGATTAACACTCAAGGCGGCTTACACAAACAATTTAAAATAGATTAAAACAATTAACACATTAAAATACAATAAAAACATAATTACAGAATAAAAACAGCACCAAACCCACAGACCCACTTACAGGCCAAAGACCTAATTGAATGAAGTGGTCTTTGCCTGCTGTAGGAAGGATAACAGAAAGGGAGTGAACTTACCTCCCTTGGGAGGGAGTTTCACAGCCTGGGGGTAGCCTAGCCACCAAAAAGGCCCTTTCTCATGTTGTCACCAAACGTGCCTCTGATGGTGTTGGTCTCAAAAGAAAGGCCTGTCCAGAAGACCTTAAGGACTGAGCAGGCTTTTATTGTACTGCCTTTATCAACAATTTGAAGGCTGTTTACAAAATTAGGATTGAAGGTGGTCATCAATCGGGCCCTAGCAATTATAGGCAAGGTGCGATACAAGCAATGGATCTAGACAACCATTTGTGTGTGCAGAGAACTTTAGTAAAGGTGATTGCATACTGTATTGTAAAAATGAGACCAATACATATGTTTTTGTCACTTCCTGTTTTGTTTGCTATTCCTTGTGCCTTCCTCTGATGCTGGAATTTTGGGATTTATCCTCACCTCAATGGTACTACCGTTTGTGACTCCCTGACTTTATTCTATAAATGTCAGTGAGAGTCTTTAACTGTTATAGAAGTAAATAATGCGTGCCCTATTGAAGGGCACTTTATTAATATAGCTTGCTGGCTTTATTTCTAGCTTTTGGAGAACTAGAACAGTGCAGTGCTTTTATATGTCTATTGAAGAAATTAAAGAGACACTGTTTTGACTGCCTAGCAGATTCTTCAATCTTAATACAATATGAGGCAACTCCCAAGATGATAGTTGGAGTCCGTTAATGTTTGAATGATGGTACTATATTAGAGCTGGTCATAAAAGAATTCTGATGAGATGGCAAATATAAATTATCCTATCCCATTAAGTACAGTGGAAATGGTCATAAGCTTTTTAATATTTCTCTTCAGCTTAATTCTCCTTGTATATGAGAAATGGCTCCTTCTGCTAGCAGCAATGGCTTATGGTTAAAACAATATCTAGACATTTTCCAGTACCCTCTATACAGAAATGATTTTTTTTGTGTGTAGTGTTTTTTAAAAGATAAAATGGACGTCTTCTTCTGGGATAGGCTGGTGTACAACCTTTACAAACTCTCTGGCATACATAGTAGTTAAAAGTTAAAAATTTGAACTCTAATTACAGTTTGAAGTTAACATTAGTGACTACAGTGTAAATTATAGACATTGTATTTGATGTAATCCAGAGGAAGTCAGTTTGCTCAGGTCTCATTAAAATCACACAACTGAAGCACATACCTGTATAAGCCTGCTCCCACATAAAAATATTCCTGAATGCAGAGGTAAATTGTGGATAAATAAAGATGTCCCGTCCTTTAGTGACTGGGGATAGGGCCTTTCCTATGGGGACACCCTGTTAATTGAAACTCCCTCCCCAGAGAAGTTTACCTGGCACCAACTTGGCTTCGTTTTAAGCACTCGGTAAAACCCATTTCTTTTTACCTGAGCATCTACTTGTTACTACTGACATTTCATGCTGAAGGGTTTTATTATGTTATCTTGGCTTTATGTGGCTTTCTGCTTGTTTTAGAAGGCTGCCTTATTATGATGCTGCTTTGTAATTTATGTCTTATTACTTGGAAGCTGCCTGGTGAATTTTGTTCCAAATTGAAAGGTTGGGTATAAATATCTTAAATGTGCTCATCTAACCACCATTGACCAGCCCTTAAGCACAAGTTTATTTTGTATTACCTATACATTTACCAATGATACGATCTGGCTCAAGGCATAATCATCATAACATTATACATCAAAATATAGATATTGCAACAAAGTATATATGTACTGTAAATATGAAAAATTCTCCTTTTTATATTGAATATGTGATCTAATCTAGGAATGCAGACTGTTTCATCATAGTTTCTTACTTTGTTTCTTCTCCTGTACATTGGCAATTTATGTGCTTGCCAGTTTAATAACCTTCATATACCATGCATACAGTTGTGGAATATTTTATATCCTTCCTTGGCTGCAGAAACATTCTCTTTTTTGACCAATGTGGCTCACACAATGAGGCTTTTGGTAGCTTCTTGGAGAGCCTACTTTTAAGAACCTCATGCAATTACTCCTTAATGTTAATCTGTATTATTTTTCTAGACTGTAATCCCAATTTTCCCAATTTTAAAGTAGCAACAATCTTGCATTGCCAATATGTACTTACAAAATGTATTACTTAGTGCTTGAACATACCTAATTTCCTCTGGATTGAATATATTGTTCAAAATGTTTGACAGCCAGTGTAGCCTGGGGAGTTCTTGGAAGCTATGTAGACATCCTAGATCACTGTTCTCCAACCTTGCACCTGCTACGCTGGCTGGGGCATGCTGGGAGTTGTAAGCCAAAAACATCTGGGGACCCAAGGTTGGAGAACACTGTCCTAGATTGTTAACATACTCCCCCCCCCAAGCATTTTCATGCTTGTCTGGGGGGAAATCTTCACCTAATGGTTATTGCAGTACTGGATCCCTTCTGTGACTTGTGGGGCACACGACACACTCACTTTTCAGTTCCGGTTGCATTTTTCTTGCGTCCTCATTTCTCTGTTCTTCCATAATTTCCTGGACTACCTTTATTATGATTTTTCCTGTTATTACGATTCACTATCACAGTATGTGTGTTCTCACCAGGCGCTGTCATTGCCTGTCTTGTGTGGCTACGAAATTGTCCTAAGCGGTGCTAGCTAATCGTTTTCGAGGGGCGGGGAACATTCGGCTTTGGTCTCCCAAAGCTAGGAACTTGCTGAAGTCATGCTGAACATGATCAAAATTGTCTTTGGCTCTGTGTGGATTAATGGTACATATTAAAAACATTGGCTCTCAGAGTCTCCATGTTGGGTAGTTCTGGATTCTTTTTTGTGGCGTGTAGAGTTATGGTTTATCTTTGAAGGGCAAAGTATCAAAAGCCGTTTGATGGGGTAGCAGAGTGAAACAATTCTTGTTTCCTCTGACCAGCACATTGTACTGAGGGCTTATTTGGCCTGTATCTATTCCTCGCCAAATTCCTCTTTTAATCCTTTCATATCCCATAAATTCAGAGAGACAGTACTGAGCACTCCTCTGCAGCCCTGAATACCACTTTATCGCTATATGTGTATGAGGACTAGTGCTGTGTGTAAATGAAATTCTCCACCCCATTTGTAGGCAGAGAAATTGGGGGGACAATTTCACTGAATTTCTTCAGGGGGAGGAGAAATTCTCACCAGTTTCTCACAGCAGGGCTCACTATTGGCAGGGGTTGTAGCACAGCTACTACTTTTTTGGGGTGGTTTTTGTTTTTGTGTGTGTGCTGCCACTGCAAGTGGCAACAGCAGCAATTGTGTTGGCTGGCTGACCCCCATTTTGCACCACCACAATGCAGGTGTGAGGGGGGCAGTATTGTGCCTAGCTCCAGGGAAGAGGTGCAGCTAGTGCTGTGCCAAAATCTGTCCTCCAATTCACTGAAAATTTTCTTCTCCCATGAAAGAAGCTTCTGTTGGTCTGCCTCATTCTCAGGGCATTTTATAATTTATTTTTGTGGTGTTTTTGAGCTTGCCTAATCACTGCGAGTCAGCACATCTCTCTATTGCTCTGCAGCCTTCCAGGCTGCCTGCACTTCCTGATCTGAAAAAGCCCTATGGGAGGAATTACTTCATGATCTCTCCCCCTGGGCTTTAATTGAAGTGCGGAAGCCAAGGAGGCTACAGGCTGCCAGAGAGATGGTTGTACAATGAAAGACAGGACACTCACACATGCACTCCTTGGCTACCTTCTAAGTAAGGTAAGCACAAGAAGCCCAAACCCAGCCCATGAGAATTTCTCCAAAATTTTCCTCAACATTGAATTTATTTTCTATCAAATTGAATGAAGAATGGTTGAAAAAAAAGTGGGAGGAATTTTTGGCACAGCGCTGGTGAGGACCTTAAGTCTTGCCTTTCATTTGCTGGTTGTTTTTTTATAGGCCATTGTACAATATTAATGCAGTGAATTAAGGAGTCAATTAGAAGTGAATCACTAACAATTGTAAGGAACAGAGCTGCTCTCTCAGAATGACAACACTGAGGATTAAATGCATAATTCCTATAATTAGGGAGGTGTCAGGTAGTGACTCCCTAGCTGTGTATAAGCTTCTCTTTTTAAGTCATTTTACCCCACTGCTAGTTGGCATAGAAGGGGATGGTTTTAGAGGTGTGATCCCAGAGTGAGACGGAGAAAAACAGAGAGAGCATTTCCACAGATTCCTTATAAACCATGTTAGAACAGCCTGTTCCACACAGACCTCCAAATTCTGTGTATTTTACACCATTGTCACTAAGGGAAGGCCTCTAAAAACAGCGTGGTGTGTGTGTGTGTGTGTGTGTGTGTTTAACATGGTAAATTATTCCACCCCCATTGCCATAGTGTTTGCAAGTGTGTTTATATGTCCTTCCTGGCAGCCATAGGGAATGTGGAGAGGAGTGTGTGAACACTTGCAGTGTGTTCAACCTGATCCACATAGTCAGTGTTTCTGAATGTTAAGGACCTGGTAAGAATTGCTTTCTAGGGAGGCTTTTGGTAGCATACCATTCCTTTTGGTGACCAAAAGGATACGAGCTGTCATTGGCTTCTTGCACCTGAGGACTGAGGACTTGTGATAACTAGTTGAGATAAGTGGTTTTTGGCAGTGATGTAGTGGAGCCAGGGCTCACAGGGTCAAAGCGCTGGGGGTTCTTTGATTAGCAGGGACAATTACATCATCTGCCACCACACCGCCACCTCAGACTTCCCTGTTCCCTCTGAGCTTAGCTGCAGTCCTCACAGTAGATGGGGGGAAATGGTTTTTTCCAGCTACAATATATTGTTGTGAGCTAGCCCTGTTGTAATGCAAAGTATTTTGGGTGGCTTGGTCTTGAATGGGTAATTATTTTTTATTCTTTATTTATTAGTGATACTTATATTCTGCTTAACATAATGAAATCCCTAAGTGGTTTAATGAAATCCCTAAGTGGTTTAATTCCTAATTAAGACCCACTACCTTTACAAAAAACATATAATACAGAGAGAGAGAGAGAGAGAGAGAGAAATGAAGCAACACAGTTTCCAGCATTTTTGGATTTTCTTTGGTGGCATGGATATGGGGACTATCTTGATGAGTGCCTGCACTTCAAAATGTACCACTACACCACTGGCTGTTTGTTCTGGTTTCCAGGGGAGGCTGGTGACCCTTGTGTCAGGGGGGCTCCTCGTCCATTGCACCTTTTTGTTTGAGCTTTATAGGGGCTATCCAAGGTGCTGAACTCCAACCCTAAAATAGGTTCAGCACCATGGATAGCTCCTGTAAAGCTCAAAATAAAAGATGCAATAGATAAGGAGCCCCACTGACATAGGAGTCACCAGCCTCCCCTGCAAGTGGTTTCCTAATTCCTTAGAATTTCAACTAGAAAAGGACACCTGTTCCTTTTTAAGCTTAGCAAATTGGGCTTCCCTTGATGTGGGGCTTTGGCAGGCTGATCTCAGCCTGCCAAAGGAGGTAAACAAACAGCTAATCCATGGAGTCTTGAACAGTTAATATAATGTGTCCAAACAGCATTACATATGGCTCCTGCTATCAGCTTCTAGAACCAGGTGTGCAACAGTCCAAGCTGGCAAGTGTGCGACAGGCTGTCTTAGTTTTATTTATTTATTTATTATATTTATACCCCACCTTTTTTCCTGCAAGGAACCCAAGGCGGCTTACATAATCCTCCTCCTCCTCCTCTCCATTTTATCCTCACAACAACCCTGTGAGGTAGGTTAGGCTGAGAGTCAGTGACTGGCCCAAAGTCACCCAGTAAGTTTCATGGCCGAGCGGGGACTAGTTGTCACAGTACTGACACCATGTGGTTTCCCCCCAGTTCTAAAGTAAAAAAAAATATTTCTCGGTTTCTTTTGGTCCTACATCTCAGGGGTGCAGAGCCTAGCACCTTCGTTCACTTCAGGTCCCAAGTCTAAGGAAAGCTTTTTAGATGATGAGCCAGTTCCTCAGAGCCATTGGTCAAGAGCAAAAGCCCTCAACCTTTTCAGACTATGGAAACATGCCCATCCCACCCCAGTCACCTTGGCCTATAACATAGAATAAACTGTACTCTGCAGTGAGGGCTGTCCTCATGCTGCCATGGATCCTTGGCAGCAGAGAGCAGCTTGCAGGTGCAAATCTGCATTGTCAGGTGGTTGTTGGACTGTAGGGAAGCAAGTGGCAGATGTTTTGTCTGGGATATAAAGGGTGGGTGGGTGTGGTTGCCTCTGGTTGATGTGTATTGTTAAGTGTGTATCCCCAAGGCCCAGCTCCTCCTCATATGATCCCTTAAGCTGCAAGAGGACCGTGCCGCTGTCTCTAATAGTTTAAGGGATTGTAGGGCAGTTGTAATTAACTCTCCATGAAAGATGCTGCTGAGGTGTCTGTGCAGGCAGAAACCCCAGTGGTATTTTTCAACAGACGTGGTGAAGAGCAAGAGCCAAGCAAAGAAAGGGATCGTAGAGCTGGGATCTAGAATTGTTGAGTTGGAAGGGACCTTGGAGGTCATGTAGTTCTATTCCAACCCCGACTCGGTGCAGTATCTGTAATGCAGGACGCGACCACAGCATCCCTGACCAATGGCCATCCGCCTCTGCTGAAATACCTCCAGTGAAGGAGAGCCCAATCCCTCACAAGGCAGTCTTTTCTACTGTCAAACAGTGCTTACCATTAGGAAGCTTCTCCTAATGTTTAGCCAAAACCTGCTTCCCCGCAATTCCCACCCACTGTTCTATTGATTGATCGACGGGCTGATCTTTAAAATTTTCAACTGCTCCTTCACCCACAAAGGATCTCATTGTGGTTTACATAAAATGATAAAAAGAAATAGAATATAAGAACAATAAAATACTTTACTAGGAGAACAGTCCTGTGCCCCCCCCCCCAGCTGCGAGTGGGGTCGGAGCACTGTCTCCAACTTCAGAGCTGGAAATCTGAACTATTAGACAATGTCTAGGTCCATAGGATGTCCATAGGATTCTCCCTTCCCATTATTTCTGGGTGAGGAGTTAAATCAGGGACTGGTGATTGCTCATTTCAAAGCAACATTTCCCCCTCTACCCTTTGTTTCAGGGGGGCACTTGGACCCTCTCATCTCCCTTTTGTTACACCCATGTCAGGAGTGGAGAAGGTTTTCCTCCTCTGTCTCTCTCCTGCTCTCTCATCTCGTGGCACATATTTCCCTTTCAGCATTTATCATCTGCCTTTCCTTCTTACTTCAAGGCTAATTTACCATAATTGAGCTGCATTTTCCATCTTTGCCCTTCAATTTAAATCTTTTATATATGTAATTGCACTGTTACTTGCTCTAGTTTTCCTGTAAACTTATTGGCCTCTGAGCAACAAGGAAACCTCCCCGCCTCTGCAGTCATGTCAGCCGGCTTATTTTCTTTCTCCTTATTATATGTATCTGTACATTTTGGTACATGTCTCCATTGAACCTTGTCAACTACCTTATATAAATGGAAGTACATGATGTTCACTTCACAGCATTCCTGCTATCTGCACATTCCCCCCTCCCCAATTATATCTTAATGTAGCAGAGTGCAGCGTTTCTTGTTCTATTTATATACAGATATATTTGTCTTTTACCTTATTTGCATGAATAATCTAGTTTGCAGAACTTGTCACCTGTTGTTGTTCCAGCTCCTGCCAAATCTGGAGCAAATGAGTTTCCCTTGGTAACTTATTTGTTAACATGATGGTGTTAGGCCACAGTTGTTCGTCTCCTTCTTGTGGCAAAACATTGCAGATTGCATAATTTATCTGGACCTTTGGCCGTTCTAGGATCACTTTTCAATATATCTAATTTACTATGAAAACAAAACAAAAAGCAGATGTTTTGCATTATTTGTAAACTATTAAGCCTTGTCTATATGCTGCACACAATTTTATTACTTAGATTTGTGGCCCATCCTGTCTCTAAAGGTCATAGCAAAAAGCACTGTTTCCTTTCTTCATTTGTACTTGAAACAAACATTTGAAGTAGGGTGCAATTGCTTCTTTTTTACAGATGAAAGGCTGAGGCAGAGAGAGACTTACTCATGGTGCACCCCTCTTGCTCTAAGTCAGATTTTCATGAATTCTGTGTTGGGGCACACACTAATGTGCCATGTGAGGGGTTGAAGTCCGTTTTGAAAAATTAAGCCACAGTGTTAGAAGCATCTACTACTCTAAGGGTTAAACTACATTGCATTAATTTTGTTGCATGCAGCTGACCCCTCTCTTACTCTAGAGTAAGCATGTACAACCCCTATCTGGATCAGGACGACCAGGAAGGGAAGTTAAACCTTTCCCCCTCAGCCTTTTACCTCCTGAAAGCTCTCCTCACAAGGGATTTAAAAAGGAAAAAAAAATCCATTGGCATCATTGGAGGGTTTTTTTCCCTTCATAACCGCCATGTTGCTAGTGTAGGGGTGGATTTTGAGAAGCAAATGGCTGAGCGTGAGGGGAAGTTTAAACTTCTACTCCTGGTGTGCAGTGGTCCAATCCGGATTTGAGCTGCAATTGCTTACTCTAGGTTAAGTAACACAGAGAGGGCTGAGCTCCATGCTAAGTAATTCCTGTAAGATGTGTTTGACTCTCTGTCTGTCAGAGCAAGGAGGCCTTTAGCAGCGTATTCTGAGACAACAGTTGACAGGCACGTGGAAATCCTAGGAGCATCATCACTGCCCAGAAAGCACAATCCCAATCCTGATTGACTGGGTAAAGGGGAGAACAGTTTGCCAGGAGGCAATGTTAATTGTGTTAGGGTGCTTGCAGATGGAGGGCTCCTAGCACTACTGATCAAAATACATTGTGAAGCTATTCCATCTTTTCTTCCTTTTTATGGAAGGAAAACAGATGGAAGAAGTGTTGGGGATACATGGGAGGGTTACATGTTGAAGGTGTCATTGACTGGACCCCCAGTAAAATTACATGAATTTGTCAGGGCTATTGCAGGGGGGAAAAGTGTTGTCTGGTTTTGGTTTTACTTTATTTGCTCATTCTGATTCATTCTGTTTTTTGGTGCAGCAGGTAAGTGTACCTCAGCAGGTGTTCTTGGTTGAACCTTTATTCTGAACCAGTAACCTGATTTTTTTTGTGGATCTGTTCCATTCAGGTCCAACAGAGACTTTCACATAATGATTCAGGTTCTGTTCCAGTTCAAGGAAATAGAAGAAAGTTTGTTCTTGTATTTGGTTCAGGTTTGGTTTGACTGCCTGGGTTTACTATTGGTTTTCTTGATACTTTTTGTTTGTTTTTAATATGATGTAAACTGCCCTGAGCATTGCTTGTACAGTGGAAAGGCAGGATACAAATGTTTTAAATTAAAAACAAGAACAACTTCTCTAGAACCTGAAAATATGTACACATCACTCTGACTGTCGTATGAAGTTTATCTCCAATTTTCACCCAGGAGAAAAAAACCTCCACAGCCATGAGCCAGAAGTTAGGTACCACTGCACTATGTATACTTAAATTGAGAGACTATGACTTGCCCAAGTCCAGTTAGTGACTTTCTTGATCTTTTCTCTTCTGGGAGAAGAAAACCCTCTCTAACTGTGGGCAACCACTAAGAATGCATCTCTGTGTGCCCTCGTTAATTAGATATGCTCTCTTGATTTTATTTTTGAGATTATGATAGGTCATAGGGATAAAAGTTGGATGTATTTGGTTTGTTGATCCCAGTGGGCTCCTTGGATGATTGTTAAAGCAGTCTGATGGCACAAAAACTAAGCTTCATCAATAGTTTGGAAAAATGTGCTGTCCGTTTTAATTTGGGTATAAAACCCATCCCTCTCAAGGGATTCCACTGCCTGTTTAATGGTCAGAGAAGATTATGTCATTATCATCAAGGCAGCCTCATAACATTGTAAATGAAAGAAGTTACTGTGGCCCAAAGGCTATTGAACAGCATCTGAAAAATGGTTTTCTGTACGTCATCTGCAATAAATAAAAGGGAGCTGTGAGTTAATGTGCACAATTGTTGTTGACTAAAGGAAGAAATATCTGGATTAAAGGAAGCTATCTATGGATTAAGTGCATACTTGATATACACGAGCTGCCTGACCATGGAGTCCAAAATTACACATGGACACACATGGACACACTTTTTCTGCCTACAGGATGGAAGACAAGGAGGAATTGGGGAGGAAAAAGGACAAGACATATGCACCAAGCTGGGTTTTAACATGCCACAACTTTGCTTGTTTGGTTATGTGCTTGCTTGTTTGATGTATACCCCACCTTTCCACCAAGGAGATGGCACTATCAATTTCCATTACATTTAGCAAAGACAGGCAGGGACACTTTGGTGTGGTACTGGTACCCTGGCTTGTGTGTTCAATCCTCTAAGGACCCTTGGCAGACCCCTTTCCAATATGTTTTTTTTTTTTTTTTTGCAAGCAGCTCACGTCTGCTCACATCCCCCCACAAGCATGGTCTTGGTTTGATTGTGCAAGCACCAACTGTGACAAATATAGGGCTATGAGGAAGGCAAAAAACCCAAGCCCCTTTTTGTGCCAACTGAGGGCCCTGGTAAAACTCCTTTCCAGCTAATAATAACTAAACCAGCCAAAGTAGATAGCAGGGAAACCACTTACTAAAATGCCGCACAGGGTAGCAAATGCAAATAGGGTGATCACTTGTGAATTGCCAAAAAAGAGGATGTGCATCACCAAAAGGGGAGGGGCAAAAGAGTACACCAATTTCCAAAAAACCCTGCGTATGTGGATAGACGCGAATTTAGAAAAAATTATATCATTTCGATAGAAATACAGTACATCTCACCATAGTGTGGAAGACTGGGACCAGGTGACCTGAGTGCCTTGTTCAGCCTACTGTCCAGGTACGGTTGATGGGCAATTTCAAGGCCCAGCTCTCCCTTCTTATGGTTCTTTATCTTTAAGCCAAACTGGGACTAGACAGCCCTTCAAATAGAGGGCGCCTTCAAAACAGAGGACAATCCTCTGGCAGCCCTTCAAATAGAGAACTGTCCTCTGCAAAATCATCATCATCAATTTATTTATTTCCCGCCTCTCCATCTAGATCGAGGCGGGGAACAGCAGAAAATATAAAATACATAAACGAAACAACACAACACATACTATTAAAACATCCTAAAAACATCTTAAAGCGTCTTAAAAACATCTTAAAAACATCTTTAAAACATCCTAAAGGCATCCTAAAATTCCGCCATATAGGCCTGCCGGAAGAGATCAGTCTTTATGGCTTTTTTAAATTCCAAAAGACTGGTAAGTTGACGAATCTCCTCCGGCAGGCCATTCCATAATCTGGGAGCAGCAGGCCAGACCACCACCACTATCTGTTCCCTCCCTCCACCCCCATGCCAGGCACTTATAGGTTCTCCCAGCACTGAAAGTGGAAAGAAACTGCATATTGAAACTTAGGGGTCTCAGGTAATATAACTTGTGTTTGTGTATGCCATACTTCATCTATTTACTGGTGAAGCTCTGTTCGGTTGTGTTCAGATTTTCTTCCTTGAATTAAAAAAAATCTATATTTTCTTTAAAAATAGTTTCAAATGAATGAAAGCATAAAGATGGGTCTTGTAAATACACTGCCATGACTTTTTCCTGGCTAAATTAGTTTATATTTAGATTCTGTGAACACTTGGTAACCACCACTGCAGTTCTGAGTTACTCATTCCATTTTTCCTTTTTTTTACATGTGAAGAATAAAGCCTGAGCTTTAGGTAGATATCATGGTTAACAGCTGTAACTATGAACAAGAAGACCCTGAAAAAATAACATCGTAATTGAAAATCAGCCAAATGCCAGTGTATTATGTCTAACGCCCTTTCTATGAATAAGCAAAAGGGAAGGTTGTGGCAAAAGGGAAGGTTTTAAAGCTCTACTATTTGTATTTTAATGTTTTTTTACCAGAGTGAACCTGAAAAAAACTGGTACAGGCTAGAAAACCAAAGGATGGTTTGTGAAAATGAGTCAAAAGAACTGAGATAAATGGTACCATAACTTGATGACTAAGATACTGCCTGTGAAGGGAGGAAGAGTAGGCAGGGACACAAGTTTGCTCAGGCTGACCACCAACCCAGCAAGGTAGACTGCCCCTAGCCCTTATATCCACCTCAGCCTGAGCCAGGGAACTCTCAGGCTTACAGACAGGACACTCCTGGGGCTTATGAAATAAGAGCCCAGACCAGCGCTGTCCTTTCAAAGCCCTAGGCCTGAAACTTACACAGTAGCACTAACCAAGCAGAAAATGCTGGATTTAGTACCAAGGCTTACCTGGAAAGAAGCACACACAATCCTTGAGGTAGGTGGTAAGTTTATTTACAAATGGAAAGGGGGGAAAGGGAATAGAAGGCATACAAGAACCAGAGAAACACTTGGAAACAATACCTTAAGGCAGAAAATAACAAAAGTTACCTAAACCTGTCTATATGTACCTAAGCATGGATCTTCACATAGAATAGAGTCCAAAATATGCGATTCGGAGCCACAACCCAAGAGCAGGACCAAGACAAAGACAGTGGGTGGCTGCAACCCCCTGATTATATGCTCAAGCCCTGACACTTCCAGGTGATCCTTGTTAGCCAATCACAGGCTGGCTGGCACAGTTTTCTCAGGCCCTGGGGCAGGGTGTAAGAGTCCCCACAGGAACACAGCTGAGATCACTCAGTCCAATTAACTGGGCCCTGTTTTGACCTTGGAGCTGGAGACATCATGAGATGATCCACACGCAGATTGGTATATCACTGCATGCAGTCTCCAGCTTCACAAAATGGAAACCTACACATGGCTAGGAGACAGAAAAGAAAATGGAGTTCTTGACACTGCACTGCTGTTTGCATTTCTTGATCCAGCATAGCATTTGTAACCTAAGGCAACAGCCCTAAGTGCATATAGAGCACAATCTTAGGCATGTTTACTTGAAAGTAAGTACCAGTATTTTCAGTGGGTAATACTCTCAGGTAAGTGTGCATAGGCTTACAGCATTAGTAGCTCAGTGGGTCTGTCTTCTGAGTAAACATGTTCAGGATCCAGCTGTAAACCTGTTATGCTGCTTTCAATACAAATTTGCATGTTTTTTTGCCTGCTCTGCTTTGGAAGCTGTTCTGGATCTTGCTGTGTATTAGTGCTGGCCATTGCAAATGTACAACTGCTGCTCCATTCTCATCCTTTTCCCCAGCCAGTTCATTGGCTGTGGCTCATTAAAATAAGGAAATATTATCTATGAATAAAAGATGCCAGTGCTTCAAACCCCTCTCTGCCTTGGTGCCAAGCTAGGTATTATATGCAAATGCTTGAAACTTTTTCACCTGACTTCTTTTTCTTAATTGAAAAAGTCCACGCTGGGAGCTTGCCATAGAGAGCAAAGGAACAGGTGGGAAGGGTTGCCATTTTCCTGCTCAAAGTTACCACAATCCCCCACTCTTAAGATGCCTTTTCTAGTATTGGAGAGAAGATACAGGCCCCCAAATATTTTTCCTATGTGTGTTCAAGGGAGCAGGTTTGGGAGGCAATTTTGAGTAGAAAAATGGCCGTGAGGGATGGGTTAAGCACTTCCTTCCCCTCTGCTGCGCCTCTGAGTAAACTTCTAGCCTCCTGAGACTGAGTTTCATGTAAAAACAAAGTCTGGAGAAAATTGCATGTATGAGTACAGAGGTGGGCAACCTCAAGCCTGTGGGCCAAATCTGCCCCTTCTGGGGTCCCAATCTAGCCCTTTAGGATTCTCCAGATGGCCACACCCCCTTTCACCTGACCATGTATCATTTGGTGGTTTTCCAGCTTTTGCACAATTTCCTCCCCCCCCCCCCCAATTCTGCAAGGGTGAAAGGCCCTAAAGTTTAGTTACCGGCTTTAAGTTCAAATATGCTGGCATATTTTTTTTTTGTATTTTGTCCCCACCCACCAGTGGTATGCAGCCCCTGAGAGCTGCCCTAAAATTGAATTTGGCCCTCATGCTGAAAGAGATTCCCTACCCTGGATTAGCATGTAATATTTAAGGCACAATCTTATGCCAGTTTAGACAGGGGGGGGGAAGCGTACAACTCCCAGCATGCCCCACCCAGCATGGCTGGCTGGGGCATGGTGGGAGTTGTAGACCTTTTTTTTCCTGTCTCAACCAGCATAGGATTGAGCCTTTTGTTTGTTCCACATGGACCCGTGGTATCTTGTTTGGAAGGTTACAGCTTTGCTATAGTAAAACCCAGAATCTAGCAATCTTGAATTAGTTCTGTATTAGGCTTATAATTGTGATTACAATTAACTGTCAGATTAACAAACTTTATTGGGGGGGGGAAATTCCATGAGGAGCTCTTGAGTTGTTGTCACCTGGTGCTATCAATTGAAGAGGGTTTTCTTTAGTTTTTAGCAGAACGGTTTTTTTAAAAAATTATATATGCTGCTTTTGCTACTGGTTTATTTTAAATGGTTGTAAAATTAATTTAGGATTTTATGAATTTGTTATTGATATATAATTGCTACATATTGCAAGCCTCCTTGGGAGGACTGTAATCTTAAAAGGCAGCTAAGACGTGCATTGCATTGAAAATAATAATAATTAGTTAATTAAATTCTGCATTTAGTCCATAATGTTGACTAGAGAGTGGACCTCAACAGAATTGATGCTATAAAATGAAACTTGTCCTTGGTTTCACTCTTGCATTCGTGTCAGTATTTCTGCCTTGTTCCCTTTCCCTCTGCTGCTGCTTGCATAGACGTCTCAAGATAGAGCTGAACAAATTTGATCAGTCCCTGCCAATTTAACGGCATGGCCATCTGGATTCCGTTGAAACTAAATGAAACACATGATTTTTATTCTGTTGTTGTTCTCAAGAACCACTTAAAATGGTGGTGGGTGTTTTTGTATGCCAGAATTCAAAAAGCAATACTGCATTTTGTGAATAGATATGACACAGACAGGGGTTTTCAGATTCTCCAGTCACATTCCACTATATCTACTGCTGCCCCATAATTCAAACATACTTTTTGTGTCTCCCTTCATGGTTTTATTTGCATATAAATAAATATGCAATTTGTGATTTGGAGTTATTCAGTATTTGTATCTACTTTTGTATTAACCAATCAGATGAAAATGAAGCCACACCTGTTATTCTGGCAAAGAACATTGCCACCTGTCATATCACCTGATTAGTATTATATGGGGATAGGCTATAGTTTTCTGCCAGAGTACATGTTTTGCATGTAGGAAGTACCAGGTGAGCTCCCTGGTATCTTCAGTTGAAAGGATCTCAGGTTGCAGTGTTGGGAATGGCCTCGAAGGACTGCACTATTTAGAATTAGTGACGCTAAGCTAGATGGACCAATGGTCTGACTCTACTGTATGAACACATGAATGCATTCATATGTTCCTGTGCAATTCACCCCTTTAACCAAGTCCACTCATGGAATAATAAAATCCAGGTACAGTAGTGTAATTCCTTTATTAGGCCAACTCAAAGATCACAAAACATGTTCACGCTTTCACGATCTCCAGCTCCCTTCATCAAGCAAGATGTTACAAAAAGCAGGTTGTCAGCTTTTTTGGGGTGGGGGAGAATAGGAGGGGTGGACTGGGATGTGTGCGGGAGAAGACTGATTGGATGATGTAGTAAGGATGACTGCATGGTCAGAGTCTTACGTATGACTGAACCTTCATAATTTATAACGTTTCATAAAGTGTCTTTGGTAGCTTGGCGCAGCATACTTGGCGCCATGGTGCAGAGCTAAAGCCCTAATTTAAAAATAAGTACACTTCTCTCATCATAGACAATGGGCAATTTTTTCTAAACTGTTGCATTGTTTAACTTCTTATGTTCTTCCATAATAGACTAATTTAAATGTGAAAGCTTGCTCGTATACCTTTTCCTATTCTTCTGTTGTAGGTATTTTTTCAGTATCCAAAATCTGACGAATACAGTCTTTGATACGGCAATCATATATGATGACAGTGCTGGCTGGGGCATGCCGGGAGTTGTAGCACTTTTTTCTGTCTAAACATGCATAGAATTGCACCTTATATGAGGATCTCTGAGGGAGAGAGTAGAGAGTAAAGGCAGTGGGGACGGAGGCGGCGGTGGGGTTAGGACATCCTTGGGAGCGGGATGCAGTAAAGGCCTTGGGGCCACAGCTTGCACAGCTATACCCTGGTAAAGATTATTTTTTTCCATACTACAAAATTTCCTAACTGGGAAAAGAGCTAAAGGGAAGCGCACTCTGGCCTCTGCCATTGACCAGGGAATCAAGGGCTACTGCACCCACTACCTCCCAGGAACAACATGATAAGGGGAAAGCCAGCCTGGTCCCCATCCATCAGCCAGAGAAGGTGCAGCTGCAGGAAGTTTGCTTCCCCACTCCCTGCCCCAATGCTTGCTTTCCTCTTGCCTTCCCATTCCTTTATCTTTTTGAATCTTGTCTATTTGATTACCCTATTCAGGTGTTTATAAACTTATTTACCCCCACATGTGAGTGGGGATGTGGCCATGCTGACTTACCCCTCCCTGTCCACAGAGACCGTATCCCCCTGATGTTTACAGGGAGAAGGGTTTCATGCATACGGCTGTATGCATGGAAACTTCCATTCGAACAGGAACCCTGCACCATCAAGGTTCCTGCTTGCGTGGCTGTCCCCGCACATACCACTGTGTACACAAATGCCCCCTCCCTGCAGATGTTTGTGTGGATGGTAGGGGATGGGCTACATGATGTGCACAGTGTTGGAGGAGGGGCTACGAGGCATGGCCCCATCCCTGCTTGTGTGTTGGGATAAGTAGTTCTAGGAACACTTGATTAGAGATATTGTGAAGCTTTGGATAGGGACTTATATTTTAGACAGATCCAGCTATCTTATCTTTTAGTCTCTGTAGAGCAGTTATAAAAGGTTAGGTGCTTTATAAGGGGTGCTGCTATTATTATTATTATTATTATTATTCATTATTATCATCATCATCATCATCATCATCATCATCATCATCATCATAATCAACAACAGTAATAAATAGCTGTCAGTTAAAATCTAAATAATGTACCCATTCTGAACTGGTTGATTTGGCAGGACTTACAGAGCAACCCTATGGGCCCTAGACAGCGTCTACACAGCCATAGGATTGTTTGGATGCCCAGCTCCGAGGTTGGGAAATCACTCCGGCCTCCCCTCCCACTCTGAAGCGCCGCAGTTAGACAGCCGAAATCAGCTGTCTAGCTGTTTTGCAGAGCAGGAAGAGTGCAGAGGCGACCTTCATCTCTGTACTCCTCCTGCTTGGCATAGGATGCCCATAATCCTCCGAGTTCAGAGAGTTATGGACATCCCCATAGGATTGTGCCCTTGATCTAGTTTTATACTTCCCCATAAATTTAACAGATAAATAATGAGATGATGCTATTCTTAAATGTTGATCTCCAGTTTGGTTATAACAAAGCTTGCGTTTTTAATTGACAGATTTTTTTGTTTGATGTTAGTGGTGGTGATTCTCTCTGGATTAGTTATCCATTCTGATATCCTCTGGATAATATTAGCATGGCACAGCCCGACTCTCCTTTCCTCCCACCTTGTGTGTGTATGTTGTTATTACAAAGCCTTTTAATTTTAGATCTCTTTTTGTCTCATTATCAATTGAGGAATTTAATTGCTGCCAGTTTCTCAACTGATATTTCCCTAATCATATTGGAAGTATCAATAATAATAATAATAATAATAATAATAATAATAATAATAATATCTAGGGTAAGATTATCATTTTTAGGGTACTATTATCATTTTTATTGCCAACGTGTGGCTATAACTATTACAGATTCAGCTTAGACTATCTTTCCATTTGACTACTTGCTTCATAAATTCACTTTTTCATAACTGTTCTTACAGTTTGTTTTTAATTTGATGGCAAATAGATTCCCAGCTATTGCACTGGCTATTTACTCAATTGAAAGCACAGTTTTCATTCAATATATTTTGTTTCTTAACTGTGCAACTACCATTTCTATAATAGAGTCCAGAAGATTATGAAACCATCTTATCTAATTCTTTAACATTATTGGGTTAGTGATTTGTTGTGGCAAATTTGCTTGTCAACTGAATTGCTCATCCTCTTACATTACAGCTTTCTTTAATTCTGGTTGCAATAGGTTCTAAACCAGGGCTGGGGAACCTGTGGCCCTTCAGATGTTTTTGGATGTCTCAGTCAGCGATCAGGAGTGATGGGGGTTATAGTCCAAGAACATCTGAAGGGTCACAGCTCTACACCCTTGCTCCAAACAGGTAGCAAACAAAAGAGCCGATTAATGGATATCCTTGCTGTTCCCCCTTACTCAAACAAAACAACTTTTGAAATTTGACTATTAAGTATATATTTTTTGCCAAATCTGATATTAACTTGTAAATAATGAGCATTCTGTTTATTTATCTACTTACAGTCCAATTCATAATGCTGGTTACCAGAATACTAAACACTTTTTCTGTTGTAGGATACATAGATTCACCTTTCAATAATGTAATAAACATAAGGGCAATGTACTTCCAGTTTATAAATCATATAGGAGTAAGAAAGCCAACAGAGCACAGGAAGAACAAAATGTTGTTTTGTGACAACTTATTTGGTACTAATGATTGTGCAGGGCTCTGTAAAATAATCACGTTAACCAGTGTACTGGCCTTCCTGCCTCATAAAAATTTGCTTAATAGTCTATTGAGCAATGTTGAGTTTGAATTGGTTTGTAACAGCAAAAGTATTCTCAAAAGATATCTGCATAAATGCAGATAAAGTCTCTGAAAGCTCATACTTTGGAGTAAGGAAGAAGAAACAGAAGTTGCTGTAGGAAATTGCAGAAGAAAACCATTATGTCCCCCAAACTAGTTCTTCATGGATCCACATTTGTACCTTTTCCAGGACTTGAACCTCCAGGCTTGGATTCTGGACAGAGGTAATTTTGCTAGCTAGTGTTTCTAATGTAGACTGAAGTGCAGAGACTGTGCCTATTTGCGGTGCAGCCAATATAATGTATAGCTGCGGTTACTCTGGTTGAACATTTGCCTATCTTGTTGCTCAGTGAAAAGGCTAAAATTACATTCCTATTGAAGATAAACAGTATCGTTGAATTGTTATGCTGATTATTAAGATGAAAAATTCAAAGCATTTTATGTGATTAGCTGTTAACTTGCGTTAGGTATTACTAGTAAAATAAAAGTTTCTACTTCTTAGAGATAAATTGAGCCTTCTTGGTAGACCCTTCTACTTACGTGGATTGTAATTACCTAGGCTATGGTTGTGATTTTTCTAAGCAATTTGAGCACCTGGCTGCTATTAAAAGTAATTAAAAATATAATGGAAGATTGTTTTTTTATGTTGTAAAAAAATCTAAACCACATTTTTGAGAGCACATTGTAAGTTCCTTAGAAATAAAATCTGATGGTGGATGGGGAGAAAATGATATCTATCTTCTGTGGCTCCCTGGCATCGCAGGATCTTTAAAGTCTCATCTGCAGATTGCAGCCGTATCTTTAAAATAATGTGGCCACAACATTTGTTAGAGGTCATTGCAATGTTAAACTGTGCGTAGCTGACCGTATTCATGATCTTTTTTTTTTACACTTTCTTTGCCTGGGTTCATATATTCATCCATTGTGAAAGAGAACTTCTTGCTTCTAAAATATATATTGTGTCTGTCTTTTCTGTACGGCACAATAGAGAGGTGACTTCTTTGGTAGAGCCCAACTTCCCTTCTTTGAAGTATCTCAGCTCTACTGTGGACATAGCCTATGAGGCTTTTAGATACTTGCTGGTATGCCAGATGACAAACTGATACTACTTAATGAAAGAAAAGTTACATTAATAGAAAACTCCAGCAATGGGATAGAAGAAAGAGCTGGGTAGGAGGGACTTGTTGTATGGCAACAAAAAAGAATTTGAGTTTGTTCACCTTAGTATGTATCTATGTCACACTGTCCAAACTTTGGTGAGTGTTGACATTCTCATGTTAGCGCTGATGATTCCAGATGAATTTTGTAAAATAGATACAAACATTTCATCACTCTTCAGACATGCACCAGTGAACACTGACAATCTTATTTAGACGACTGTCACACAGGTGACTGTTACCTCCGAATTCACAAACTTTGTCTGGAATTGTCAGTCAAGTGTAAATGTGGATGTTTACCAGGTTCTGGGTATCTAATGTAGTGAATATGTTTTTTTAATTTGCTGTACTTTTTAATAACTGGTCCACATAATGAAATAATTAGATAAAAACAGATACCCTGCATAAGCGTTAAAGCCGTTGTTTCTTGACAGAAAATGGGAAAGTAAAATAAAGTTTGGTATGAACAGAAAGATTGCTGATGGACCTTTATGGGTATGTCCATGAACTGGTGTTCTACCATTCATTCATTTTATAATTTATATAAGGGGTGGGCAATACATGGACCACATGCAGCTGTTTTGCAGCCCCCATTCACCCCCTACCACTGCCTCGCTGTTGAATTTGCTGCTGAGATTTGGCAGCATGGCAGCAGTAAATCGTTTACGTAGAGTACCGTACATAGCGTAGTATACTATGCAGTTTGTGTAATTTACGCAATTTATGTAAATGCCAATTGTAACGTATAGAACACTATGCTGTTCCGACTTACATACAAATTCGACTTAAAAGACATTCTTAAGAACAGAACTCGTTCGTAACCTAGGAACTGCCTGTACAGAAATGTATTAAATAAATAAGACTGAAACCCAAGTCACTGCTCCCAGGCTGTGGAACCTGCCAGGGGAGGCTAGGTTCACTCCCTCTGTGGTGTCCTTCTGCCAGCAGGCAGTTTTATTCTAGCAAGCTGTTGACGTGTAAGCAGGTGCTGTTTTTAATTTGCTATTGCTGTGTTTTTATTTATTTTATTTATTTATTGTATATTTATACCCCACCTTTTTTCCTGCAAGGAACCCAAGGCGGCTTACATAATCCTCCTCCTCCTCCTCTCCATTTTATGTAGGTTAGGCTAAGAGTCAGCGACTGGCCCAAAGTCACCCAGTGAGTTTCATGGCAGAGCAGGGACTTGAACCCGGATCTCCCGAGTCCCAGTCCAACACTCTCACCACTACGCCACACTAACTTATTGTATTTTAATGTATTATTTTCACAAGTAAACCTGATTAAACTTGTTTTAATCACGTTTTATTTGTGATTGAAAGGTGCCTTGAGTGCAATTTTTCTTGATAGAAAAATGGGGTACAAATAAAGTAAATAAAGTCTAGTTCAGTATGTAGTTCAAGAAGGAGAGCCTACAACACAAGTGTAAGACACATGCTTTTCCTGAAAAGGCCCCAGTTTCAGAATCAAGCATTACTAGTTAAAGGCTGGATAAAGGTTCATACCTCTCACAAAGCAGCTTCTTATATCCTGTCCTATTTGGAGATATTTACAAATTATGGTATGGTTTGAGATCTGCCCAGCTTTCCATTTTGATTTTTTCCAATATGCAAGCAGGAGAGAAAGCAGAAGGAGAAGATTGGTCTAGTGGCCAATGCCACTTGTGTGGGATACAGGAGGTGTGCTTTGCATCTCTCCACACAGGGACCCTCCTTCCATTCCCTCACTCCAGTACATAGCCCGAGTCCTCAGAAAGAGGGAAAGGATTCACATCACTGACATTATTTCTCCTTTGTCCTGCCTTGCTCCTGTGAGGCACTTGAGAGACCCTTCATCCCGGAGACCTCTCTTATAGGCAGCCATCCATGTTGCACCCATTTTCCTGTTCTGCTTCCAACCTCTATCCTCATGACAGTCCTGACAGAGGGACAACAGTGGGGCCTGCTGCATGTAGCCTTAGGCTTCTCTCCTCTTGAGTCCACTGCCATAAAGCCAAAGTTCTCCCAAATTGGCTCATCACCTCCTTCCCCCTGAGTCCTCTAGCCTCTGTGCGGTGTGTGTAGGTCTGATCCTTCCCTCTTATAGCATCAACAGCCTTTCTGAAAGATTTTCCTTATTGCTGTTCTTTGGAAGATAGATCATGAGGAGGATGTTCTCTCTCTGTCTCTTTAAAGGTAAAAGACCACAGGTCCCCCAAATATTTGAGTAACTTCCCATCCCTCTTGGCTTTCTGGCACTATCTTTCCTACCAACCAACCGGTGCCACTGAAGCACTTCAAGAAGAGAAGGCAGGCAGATTTGTGCTTGGTGACATCTGGAATGTTATTATAAGGCACTGTAAGAAACTGGGTGTAATCTTTAGAGCAAGTGTTATTCATATTGTTTAATTGTTTAAAATTGATTGGTATGAATTTAAGAACTACAGGAGTGGGGGATATATTCTCACTGCATTTTCAGAGTATGAGCTGTAACTGAAATAATTATTGTGAATGATTATTAATGTACTTAAGTCTTGCAAGATAATAACTCCCAAATTTAATATAGTAACAGCTACTTCACACAACTAATTCCTCCAGGAAATATTGAAAGAATTATGAAATAGTGGTAGCAGTTTCATACAATCTTTTTTTTCAAATGGAGATTCAGTGAAAATGTAACATCAAACTAAGAAAGTATGTTTTTTGGGGCGGGGGAATCACTGCTGTGCATAACTATCCATGCAATTATTCACAACTATTCACAACAATTATTCGCAGCTCCTCTGTATAACAACATGGAGCTAGGGTGGCCACTTATTCATTGCCAGAAAATGAAGATATGCATCACTGAAGAAGACTTGATTTGCATATGCTAATTTATATGTAAATGTGGACATAATTACTATAATTTTAAATTGAAATACTATACATCTCAGCATAATGACCAGGTGACCTGTGTGCCTACTGATCAGTCTGCTATCCACGTGCTAATTGTTGATGGACAACCAAGGCCCCTTTTGCTCTCCCTTCTTATGGTTCTTTATCTTTAAGCTCTTCAGATAGAGGACTGTCCACCCTAAGAGAAACTGAACCTGTAATTGATAGCAGATTGAAGTACACCTGTTAACATTTGCTAATCTGATCAGGAGTAAATATAAATGAATTGCAGATGGCAACTTCAGTGTATAATACTTGCCATCCCATCAACTGAATTAACAGGTCCTTACGCTAGCACCAAGTAGTTAGTGTAATGATGCCCATTAAGCCTCCACACTGTTTGGATGGCATCATGTTGGCATTGTGGCTACTACTCTGGGAATAGCCACCATCACAACAAGATGTGATATTGTGGGACAATTTCCTTCATATAGACAAATACAGCATATGATTAGGAGGGATTGATGAAAGAATATTTATTATTATTATTATTATTATTATTATTATTATTATTATTTCTTAGCCGCCTCTCCACTTGGATCAAGGCGGGGAACAACAATAAATATAAAATACATAAACTGGTTAAAACATAGTAAATATTATTAAAACATTCTTAAAAACTTTTAAAAATATCCTAAAATCCCTAAGATTCCACTGGGTAGGCCTGCCGGAAGAGATCAGTCTTTATGGCCTTTTTAAAAGTCAAAAGACTATTCAGTTGACGAGTCTCCTCCTGCAGGCTATTCCACAGCCTGGAAGCAGCAGAAGGGAAGGTCCTCTGGGTAGTACTCGCCAGCCTGGTCTTGGTTGACTGGAGTAAATTCCTTCCAGAGGACCTAAGTGCGTGGGGCGGATTGTATGGGAGAAGGCGATCCTGCAGGTAACCCGGTTCCATTTATATTATATTATATTATATTATATTATATTATATTAATACCCTGCCTTTTTTCCTGCAAGGAATCCAGGCGGCTTACATAATCCTCCTCCTCCTCTCCATTTTATCCTCACAACATATCACATCGGTGTGGACAGTAACAAAAATAAAACAGCAGCCTGTCATATCCACCCATGAGACTGCTAATGTCCGCATGTGAGGCTGCAAAAATGTGACAGTACATAATGCATAATATAGCAAACTGATGTTGTTTGGTAAAAAAAAAAAAAAAGGTCCTATTTAGTGGAAATAATAGACTACTACTTTGGTGCTAGTCACAAAATAAAATTAAATTGAGAAATACCTCCTCTCAACAGCTATTTTACAGTCTGTTTTAGGTTTTGTGCCCACTGAGCTGGGAAATTTATTTCTAGGCCACACCACTCCATGTTGCAAGTTGGAGCTCGTATGAGGGAATGGTCATCCATTCCCCCTCCTCACTATAATTGTACTTAACAACAACAACAACAACAACAACAAGCCAAGCATGTCAGGGAGAAGTGCTCTAGTCTACCACTTTCTTGACATGCTAGTTTTCTCTGTTCAAATATTTTCTAATTCATTCTGTAAGCATATGAAATAAGTACATTGATAAATGAAAACATAGTATTTTTTTTTTTTTTAAAAATGAAGCACATAAGAAGTTCATCCTGCCACAACTGGAAGGTAATGTTGGCTTTCTCCATGGAGCGGTCGGTTCTGGAAATAGAGCCGATCCTGTTTCCCCCCAAAGTAATCTGAATTCTTGATTCTTCCGGGCCCAGCTTTTATATTCTCAATCTGTGTCATGTCCCCTCTGGAGGACTCCTCTTCGGAGGATAACCTATATAGTGCCTAAGAAATCTTAGTTATTGTTATTTATTTTAAAAGCATCTACTTAGAAGCAAGCCCAGAGTCTGTGTGTGTTTCTTAGGTGAGTGCCCACAGAGTGCCATCACTAACCTAGAGCATTGCAGAGGAAGTGCCTGTGCCTAAGGACCTTGAGGCAGGAACCTGGGCCCTCGGGGGAGACATCACAACATAGTTAGCCCCGTCTTTGACTTGGAGGCAGATGCTGAGTGGCCACCTAGCCCCAGGGCGCACAGGTGTCTAAAGGTGAAGAAGTGCCTGCTAGAGGAATAAGGACTCTTTGTAAGTAGAGGTATACTTGTGAGCATAGACTCATGCATAGACCTTTCCACAAGTGGCACTAATGGCCTGCAGTTGTCTTCTGGGTGGGGCTCTGAAGGCTCCACCTCCACTTAAATGCCTTCAGTTCAAGGCACTAGGTGCTGGAACATCTTCTTGACTTGTAAATCCCTGATAACCCAGCTCTTATGTGAATCTCCTTGTGTTTGGCTTTGGGCTGCCTTCTGACCTTGCTTTTGCAATTGAGATGGAGCTCTGCACCAGCAGCACTGTAAGCACAATTTTCTTATTTTATTATTATTCCTAACTGTTAATTTGCATTTGTTTAGGGAAGGAGGCTTCTGATGTATCTCTTTGAGTGGATTGTACCTTTCTCTATAGCCCTGGGGTGTTTGGAATTCATGGCTCTTCTGTTGGGATGTTTTGAGAGGTGATGACCTTTCAAGCCTTGATGTCTAGGGTTGTCAGTTCTTTGCTCTGGATATCCCACAATTCCTCTCATCTCACTTTTGCACTTCTTTCTCAAGATCCACTTTGTTCTCCATTGCCTTTCAGCATCTCGCTTTTAATGCAAATGAATGTTTGTCTTCTTTTAGGAGCCTGGTGCTAACTGGTTTATTGTCTTCCTGACCCTGAAAAAAGTATTTTTTTGAAGTGGAAGTTTCATTGAGAAAAGTCAATGAATGCCCTGAAATCTTAAGGTCCCAGTTGGTGGGAAAAGCAGGCAAAGACCTTTCTATCTGCCTACTTTTCAGGGGACAGGGGAATGATTCTGGGGTTTAGGTGCAGGGCCCCTAAAATCTCAACAAGATCAAGAGGATCATCTTCAGCAAGGGAAAGTTTGCATGGGGCTCTTTTGGATGCAGACAGAGAATATCTTATAAGCATTTCCTTCTAGATCCCTGCCTATATTAAGTAATTTTTCCGCAGGATCTTTGGAATATACCACTTGCTCCTCCATTGTTGACATCTGTGACAACTTTCCGATTGAATGCCTTTTGTGAATTCAGATCAACAGCATATAACTTTTAAGGATTCTGAGAACATAACATTGCTGCAGGAAGATGTGTTGTCACAGATTGAAAAGAGTACCTGCTGCTTATTTCTTTTCAACAATCAGCCCTAATGGAGAGAAATAAAACACTTCAAGCACCTGACAAAACAACATCAATAGAAAGCTGTTCTGTAGAACAAGCTGGTGTGTGTGGAATTATACTAGAATCATAGAATTGGAAAGGACTTCAAAGGTCATCTAGTCCAGCCCACTACCAGTGCAGGAGATCTGCTGCCACAGCATCCCTGATAGGTGGCCATCCACTCTTCTTCAAGCCTCAAGCAAAGGAGAGTATACTACCTTCTAAGGCAGTTAATTCCACTTTCAAGCAGCTTGTACCATCAGGAAGTTATTCCTAATGTTTAGTTGAAATCCCTTTGTTGCAATTTGAACCCGTTGGTACAGATCCTACTCTATGGAGGAATAGAACATTATTTTTTTACATTTATGTTGGAGAACATAAACCATTTAAGAACTTCATTTAAGATTTGAAGATGGCTCTCCTATTGCCTCTTAATAATCTCTTCTCCAGGTGAAACATACTGCACTCTTTCAACCTTTCCCCATACGACTTGGTCTCCAGGCCCCTCTCCATCTTTGCCACATTCAGTTTCTTAAACTTTTCTACATGAGGCTTTTTAACCTGATACTTCTGTTTCCAGATTCTTTGCAGGATTAAGATCAAATCTCTGAACAGTTTTTTAATTAAAAAAATTTTTGTTTTGCCTTTCCTGCTTTTCTGTACTTTCCAATACATAACATCTAGGTGGTGCTGTGGTATGGTGGAACAAAGCAGAATAACTGCAATACATTGGTGGAGAGTTGCACTTTGTTTCACAATTCCAAAAAAGACCGCACCCCCCCCCAAAAAAAGCCCCCTGCAAAAGTGGTTGGAAAACACAGGAGGGAAACTGGAGGATGACAACATCATCTAAAACACCCATAAACAACCATGAGTGAGGAGTGGTGAGCACACAATAAAAGCCTCATCTAGAGGGTTTTCTTAAATTTCTTAAATATTTTTTCTTAATTTGTGGTCAGGGCTGGCCCTTCCATGAGGCGGGGTGATCCCCCTGCCTCTAGCAGTGGATCCCAAAGGGCGGCAGCTCCCTTTGCCCCACTGTCCCCAGGAGAACTGCATGCTGTGCTGGCTGTTCACCTGCTGCAGAAAATGCCTCTCTTTGGAGCACCACCGGCCCAGTGCCTTGCTTTGAGGATTTCTCAGAGCACAGTATTGGGTGGGTAGACTCCCTGGGAAGCCCACTGGCTGCTCAGAAGAGAGAGCGGTCAGTATGGCTTCCCAGGGAGCCTGGTCCAAATGCCTTGTTGTAAGTGGTCCTTACTCAGTGAGGCATTGGGAGGGAGGTGACTTTGGAGATCGCCTGTGGAAGAAGCCCTTGCAGCGAGGTATATAGGGAGAGACCTGTGGTGTGCTGTCTCCCCCTCCCCATTGTGAGAGGGGGAAAGAGAGGGGATGGTGGTCACCACTGCCACTGTCGTCACTGCCAGGGGGAGAAGGAGGAGATGGCAGTCTTTGTCATGACAGGGAAGGAGGGGAGAAAAGAGGACACCAGCGCAAACTCTCACCACAGGTGGCTGGAGGTCTTGTACTGGCCCCAATTGTGGTGCCCTGAATTGCACACTGCATTGTATACATAAATTACCCTTTCCTTGGAGCCTTATGACTTCTCTTGTAGGGTGAAATGGTCTCAAAAGCAGGGACATTTCCCACATTTCAGGTTACCACTTCTCAACCTGAACAATAGATAGATACCTTTAAATTTTGCAGTGCATTGAGAGAGAATACAGCCAGGGCTTCTCTTCTCGCCCTCCCCAGTCGTATTTTCTGCCCACTCTCTAACCGGGTGTGATAAGCCAGATTCAGAAGAGCATAAGAAGAGCCGTACTGGATCAGACCAAAAGCTTGTCTAGTCCAGCATTCTGTTCCCACAGTGGCCTACCTGATGTCTATGGGAAACAGGACACAAATCCAATAACACCCTTCCAGCGTATTCCCCAGAAAATGGCGTACAGAGGCATGCTGCCTCTGATACTGGAGGCAGTATATAGTCATCTTGACCAGTAGCCACTGATAGCCTTATCCCCCATGAATTTGCCTAATCCCCTTTTAAAACCATCCATGTTGGTGGCCATCACTTCATTTTGTGATAGCAAATTCCATAGTTTATCAGTTCTAAAACTCCCACCATTCAGCTTCAGTGGATGACTCTGGATTCTAGTATTGTGAGTGAGGTAGAAAAACTCCTCCCTATCCACTTGCTCCACGCCATGAATAATTTTATAACCTCTATCATATCCCCCCCTGTACCCACTTGCCTTTGTCTAAGCCAAAAAGCCCCAAAGATTGTCACCTTTCCTCATAGGAGAGTTGCTGCAGACCCTTGATCATTTTGGTTGTTCTGTTTTGCACCTTTTCTAGTTCTACAATATCCTTTTTGAGGTTTGATGACCAGAACTGTACACAGTATTCCAAGTGTGGTTGCACCATAGATTTATATCAGGTCATTATGAGATTGGCAGTTTTATGTTCGCTTCTTTTCTCAATTATCTCCAACATGGCATTCCCCTTTCTCACAGCAGCCACACACTGGGTTGACATTTTCATTGAGCTATCCACCACAACCCCAAGATCTCTTTCTTGATCAGTCACTGTCACTTCAGACTCCACCAGTGTCAGCATGAAGGTAGGAAGTGGGAGGAGGACAAGATTGGTGAGGGAATGTGTGGGAGGTATGATGGTTGCTTGCTTCCTCTCTTTCTGCAGCAGGAAATGTAAAAGTATATGTTTTGATGTCTAGCTGGCTAGGCGGCAGCTCTGCCCACAGTTAACAATCTTTAAAACAGACTGTGTTTTTAGTGCACTGATGTAAGAATTACAGTATCAAGCACTAAAAACAGCCAGAAGAAATCCATAAAACTAGCCAGACTATCAGTAAAAGCTAACCTCCATTTTCTCCCAGTGCCTCAAATGTTTTAATAAAATATATTTGATAGAGCTTAGTGTCCAGTAAAGCCAAAGTATTTCACTTCTGACAACCAGATGCATATTACAGGTAGATGTTTTATGCTTATGATAGTTTCCTGATTACCTGGCATACACTCAGGTGAGTCTCACCGAGGTCACTGGAAGCTAACCAATGGAACCTATATTTGCATCTTACAGTGGAACACACGTCAGATTTGGGACATTCTGCAAATATATTTTCCTTAACATTCTTCAGGATGGATAATGCTACTGATCACATTGTTTTCACATGCATCATGTATGGTATTGTGGACAGCCCCCCTTCAAACTTCTCAAACAAATTTATCACATCCCCCTCCCCTGAAGATCTAGGACAGCCTGGTGCCCTTCAGATGCTTTGGATTTTAACTTCCACCCTTGGTAAGGAATGTTGGGAGTTGTAGTCTGGAGGGCACCAGGTTGTGGAAGGCTGCTATTGGACAAATGTGAGTACTTGTTCTTTCAGACAAGTTCATTTGATTTCTTTGAATCCCAACCTGTTACAGGTGTTCGTGAATAAGTTTTCAAGTTATGGTAACCTAAAGGAAGGTGGTGTAGGGCTCTACATGGAAAGCCACTTTGCCAAGACCTAACCCATATACAGTTTGAGAACATATTTAGTTTCACCATATTTGCACTTCTCACAGTTTTTGTCAGGAATTCCGTGCAACATTTCTTGATTGAAATTCCTGTTTGGAGACCATAAGCATTTGTTCTCCATGGATCCCAACCCAAAGGTCTGTAAACCAGCACCAATGTGCCAGCATATGTGGCCTCATGTATGTGGGAGGCAGGCCTTTGAGTGTTATAGTGCTGGATGTCATCACTGAAATGCCTATTTCTAAGTGTTGACCTAAAATGTGGGTCTGTTTTCCAATGCTATCTGTTTTGTGCTGGTAAGCATTCATATATATTTGCCACTGTCATGATTGCACCATGGCAGTGTAAAAATTGTTAGGGTTCTTCCTAGGGATTGTGGAGAAAAGTGTTCAGTTCACATTTTCATGTGAACTTACCTAATTTTGCACTTTCAAACCAATAGACAAACTGAAATTCAGTTATCCTTCAAAATTTGCACTTCTCTGAATTTTGCAATGGAGTTCTCCAATAAAAAATGATATACAAAATGTGTATATTCGGTCCTAGTGTACTCAAATGTGTATATTAGTGAAAAGAACATGGGCAGCGCAATCCTATGAGGGTGCCCGCAACCCTCTGAAGTTGGAGGATTGCAGGCATCCAACTGAGGGCGGGAGGAGTGTGGAGGATAGGATATCCTCCGTGCGCCTTCTGCCCTCAAAAACATCTAGATGGCTGATTTTGGCTGCCTAATGTTTCTCCCCTCCTCCCAAGGAGGAGAGGCTGAGGCACCACTGGGATTCTTCGTAAGATGATGCCACCTCACTCCTCCCCTCCCTGCCTCCAGGAATGCCCCCCCAATGGGAAACTGAGCATGGCCTTTCATGCTCGGTTCCCTGCTGGTGCGGAAAGAACCGTGCTGGCACCAAGGTGGGGGGCATGAGTGCTCCAGGGCACTGTAACCTTGGAAAGCATTTCCGAGGTCGCAGCACCTTCCATGCCTCTTCCTATGTCCCTCCAGACAAACTCAGAGGGATATAGGATTGCACCCTAAAAATGCATTGTATTAGGAAAATTGTTTTCAATGTGTATATTAGAGGCAAAATTGCATTAAAATGCATGTATTAGGAGAAATGTTCACAAAAATATGTACACATTTTCATGCAAGCGAAAGCCCCCCTCAAATTTTAGGACAAACCAAACTTTAATTGGAAAAATGAAAAACTAAGTGAAACTGAAATTGATAGATCTGTCCATCCCTAGTTGTTCCACAACACAGAGCTAACGTTCAGTGCACATGTAATCCAAGATGCTCCATTTTACTTGAAATCTAAAAACAGGACAATTTAACCTGTCCATTCAGAACATGCAGTATCCAGTACTAAAAGCAAGCTCGTTCTATGAGTATGGATCCTTATATAGGCAAAGCAACACCAAATCTATGAAATCTATGGACAAGAGGGAAGTATCTGCAGGATTGGGAACCCCGTGGTTTGAAGAAGTACAAAAAGATACTTGGGAAAAACCTTAATGGAAGGGGCCAAAATAGCTCAATGAGGACTGAGCATGCTCAGCAGAGACGTAATGCTGAGTGTCTGTTGGGGGGGAGGGGAAACTGAAAGAGTATGTGAGAATGGGATATTTTGGAAAGGGGCTAGCTGGAACCCTGAACAGGAACAATCCACACTGCAACATTTTGTGGCAGGTCCCATTTGTATGGTCCTATACACAGTGATACTTTATAAGATCTACAACCAGTTCAGTTCTCCAGAGAATGTTCAGATGATTCTCAAGTGAAGACAGTTGTCCTTGGAATGATACAAGAACATAGTCTCCAACTGGTTTTCTTTTCGGTTTATCTTCAGTAGCATCAGCAGGGTCAGTTAAAGTGTTGTGAACTGCCAATGAGCTTTGACTATTGGGCAGTAGAGAAATGTAGTAAATAAAATTAATTAAATAAATAATAAATTTTAAAAAGGGTACTCAGTGGAAGATCCATCTTATCCAGTCTTGCTTGTGGTATTGGTTGGTCTCCTAGCTGACATGGGGAGACACATCTGCTAGCATGCATCTCTGATAATACAATTTCAGTACTTCTTTTGCCACAGTGAACATTGACTGTTGTGCTACCACAGTCGGTGAGACTTTCAAGAAGTGAGTTAGTTCAGGTGGTAAATTCCAGACAACCAAAACAACAACCAACAATTTAGTAGCCAAGTGCTGTTGCTAAGGTGCCAGAAATTTTGGATTTTCACAACTGCAGAGTGCTATTACAAGATAGATAGTTACACTGTTAAAAAAAATGTGGTTGGCAGAAATATGGGAGATACCCATTCCTATTTCTGTTTTCTGGGAACTAGGAAAAACAATTTCCATTGGAAGATTTGAGTCCATGATGAAATATATCTGATAAGTACACATGTTTGTACTTTAACACGGGAACTGGAGTCTCTTCAAATAATAAAAGATATTCAAACTTTAAGCTTGCCTTGGTACAGACAGTGACACTGTAGGTTTAGAGTAGATGGCTTAGTGAGAAATTATTTTAAAGAAAATATATCACCAGAATATAAATAAGATGGTTTGATATGTTAAATACATTTTCTTTAAATATGGCACATATTTAAAGAAAATATTGTTAGAAGAATGCAGAACTCAGTCTTGCTCTACTCTGAAAAAGTTTGAGACTTTTGGGGTGAATGTGCATGGGGGGGGCGTTTGATGGAGGCACTGCAAACATAAAGCTCTAAAAAATGTTGGAGTTATGTCCTTCTGGCCTTTCTGTATTACCCCGGAATTCTACTATTTTGGCAGTAGGATTTAAAAATGAAGGATTACAGCTAAGCTACAATGAAAGTATTTTAATAGGTGTGAAACCATCTTGGATTGTCGGCAAGAATTCTTACTGAGCCAATGTGACTTAACCCAATTCCTGTTGGTCTTATCTCTCTGGCCCCAATGTGTGCTGCACCACATTTGAAAGCTCTAATGCTGGCTCAGTCATGACATGTTTGCCCATATTGTTGACAGTGGGCATTTAACATTGTGGACTTTTATGTTAACATTCCACATAATCCTAATGTCTACTCAGAAGTAAGCTTCATTGAATTCAGTGGAGTTTTCTCCTAAGTAAGTGTGCATAGGATTGCAGCCTCAGTGCACACAACTGGGCGCTGGATCGTAGTCAGCACAGAGCTTCACCTTGTACTTCATTAGATCTTTTGGAGAGATGGTTTAATGTGTTTTAATTGGCTGTAAAATGCATTAATAATATGGTAAGTTAGATGTTATTGCTATTATAATGCTATAAGCCGTCTAAAATGCGGTGAGGGCCAAATCTGAACATATCTGGTGTATAACCTAAAGCACAAAAATGCATTGTAGAACATTTTCATGATGATGAAGTTACGTCTAGAAATAAGAACGTAAGAGCCCTGCTAGATCAGATCAAACCCCTATCTAGTCCAGCATTCTGTTTTCACAGCAGCCAACCAGATGTTTATAGGAAGCCTAAAGCAGAACAGAAGCATGATCATCTGCAGGATCAGTGTTCCAGTTGGTCAGTGTGTCAATGCCCTGCCTCTCATGCAAGAGGAGCTACAAGGGAAGAGTGTTGCCTGGGATCAGATCCTTGTAGGTTCACACTCATTTAATTCAAACTCTCTTGGAGGGTAACACACTATCGTGAATAGATGTGTAAAAATGGATTTTAGCAGGATTATTCCGTTGTGTAATGCTGTAATGTGCTAACATTTTGGATTTAGACTGTGGTGGCAGGTTAGGTTGATTGATGACTGAAGTGTTGACAGACTGTGTATCTGTTAGTACAGCCCAGTATCACTTTGGGAATCTTAGTATGGCAGGGTTGAGGGTGGGTTTTTTTTCCTTTGTTTTTTTAACATATTATGCTTCCATTGCCGTCATTCTGTATATCGTCGATGTCCAATTATGTTTGGTTCTTAGTATGGTACCTTCATCCAAAGCTAACAATTCTGAATATTGCAAGCTCTGTTAGCTTCATGCTTAGAGAGAGGCAGACCTTTTGTTTTTGGATGCTGTATTAGCTTGGCATAACTGCTAAGTATAAGCAATATTGTCATAGTAGTTTTAAGTATCGAATCAAATTTTCCTGTATTTGTTATCCAAAAATCTTGAAATATATTCCTAAAGAAATGTACGTCAGCTCATCGTACAGAACTTGATAAAATCATCTCTAGACTTCATGGTTCTGTTTGACTGAGTACGACTATGTTTTGGATCAGGAGAGGCTGGTGACTCCTATTTCATTGGGGCTCCTTTTCCATTGCAGGTTTGGCAGCTTTTATTTGGAGCTTCCAGGGAGGTATCCATGGTGCTGAACTCCATCCCCAAAATAAGTTCACCATCATGAAGCACCATGGATAGCTCCTATGAAGCTCCAAAGAATCTGCAAAACCTGTAATGGAAAAGGAGCCCCACCGAAATAGGAGTCACTAGCCTCCCCTGTTTTGGATGCTGTGTTTTCATTTTCCTGTGGCATTTACGATGATATAAAAACAATTTATATTCATCAAATGTTTACATAGAGAATATTGCTTCCCCTTCCTGCAATAATGTTACTGTTTCATTCACTGCATGTCGTGACAGTCTTTCTGGGCCAGAACGTGCATTCCTCAGAATCATGGAGTTAAGCTTTCCCAGGGAGCACAATTTCAGGTTACACATGGGTATCGTAACTGATTGCTCCAATACAAAGCAACAGTCTGGGGCTGTTTAGCTTAGAAAAATGGTGAGTATGGGGAGACATGGTAGAGGCGTGAGTAGGTGTATGGTGTGAGTAGGGAAAAGTTTTTCTCCCTCTTCCAAATTGGAGAACCAAGGGTCATCCCATAAAGCTGAATGGTGGGAGATGCATGACAGATAAAAGGAAGTAAACCGCCCAGAGAGCTTCTGCTATTGGGCGGTATAAAAATGTATTAAATAAATAAGTACTTCTTCACACAGCGCATAGTTTAATTGTGGAATTTATTACCAGAAATTAGGGGTGTACAGATTTTGTTAAATTCGTTCTGTCTATGTATCGTAGATCATCAGGTGTCTTTTGTTCCATTGTCTGATCACTGATGGAATTGGATTTTTCTCAATTTCTGAACATTGGAAAGTGTGCAGATGTGAAAATGCATACTTCTGAAATTAGCCTATAAAGGAAAATGTGCATTTTCACTTTTTAGTCTATAGATGAAAATGCGCATTTTCACATTTTAGTGTGTGTGTGTGTGTGGGGAATGCACATTTTTATATGGTGTTTATTTTAAAAAAAATATTTAATTTTTGTAAACTAAATACAACACAATATAACAAAAACACACAACTAAACCTGTATACACAAAATCATAAAATGCACCCCCCCACCCTCCTAGGGACCAATTGCTATACTGCCATCCCATTGAATCAATTACATTCCATATTCTAAAAATATAACATATCCTGACAAGGCATACTCCTCTTCACCTTTATTAATACATACTCTAATAATTGATTCCAAATATCCATAAAATTATTTTTCTTTAACTGTCCCTTTTTGCATTTGATATTACAGGTTAATTTATCATTTAGGGCTATATCCCATACTTCCTTATACCAATCAGTAATTAAAAAGACATGTTGTACTTTCCATTTTCTTGCTATCATTAACCTAGCCGCAGTTAACAAATTTACAATTAATTTCTTCGTATTTTGGTCACAAATAACTTTCTCCGTTATTGATAACAATGCTAGTTTTGGACAGACCTCTAGATCAGTGTTCTCCAACCTTAGGTCCCAAGATGTTTTTGGCCTACAACTCCCAGCATGCCCCATTCCTGACATCCTCTCCAACAAAGTGCGGAGCAATTATCTATTCTATTTAATCTTACTGGAGTTAAATACCATCTCCAAATTAGTTTATAGAAATTCTCCGTTATCCTTATCGACATAACTTTCAAAATACGTCTATCCCATATATTGTTCCAAGCCGCCTTCGAAGTCCCCTCCTCAAATTCAGTAACCCATACTGTCTTAAGATGATCATCTTGTTCTTCGGCTTTTTGAATCACTCTATATAAATCCTTTGTTATACCTCTTGTTGATGGTGCATTCCCTTCTAAAACCTGTCATTGAGGGACTGAGTTTTTACATCACCTGTGTGGCTGCTACAGGAATGTTGTTCCTTCTCATACCTGCAGGAAAACATGAGACCCTCCAGAGCACATGGAAGGACTGCTGCAACTCTCCACTCCAGCAGTGAGATATGAAGATCAGGGGGGGGGGATAAAGGGTTCCCTCCCCCATTTCCCCCCAAATATATTTTCCACTTTTTTCAATAGAAAAACTGGAATTTGGGGCACCCCTGAAAAATCCTTGTATACAATATTTTCTCTTTTTGAATGACTGAAATGCTTTTTAATATAAGGTTTTCCTCCAAATGGGTAGCAGTGCATGGAGATTTTTATGTACGGCAATCTACAGCATGAGAGAGTGATGATTCCTGTGTATCCTTTACACATATAGAACACTCAAATCCAGGATGTATTTCTCCAACTTGAGGATGATGCCATCTTCATGAGAGGAGAATGTACGGTCTTTGTGGCAGTTTTTTGTGAGTTGTGTGCCTCAAGCCTTCTTCTGGTGACCTTTTATCTAGTTTGTAGATATTAAATGCCAATATTCTGTATCTGCTGTCCTTTTGCTTGTACAAAACGAAGGCCGCAAAACTACAGTAATACCTTGGATTACGAGCATAATTTGTTCCAGAACCATGCTCGTAATCCAAAACACTCGTATATCAAAGCGAGTTTCCTCATAAGAAATAATGGAAACTCAGCAGGGAGCTGCACCGCGTCTCCACGGGGCTCCCTGCCAGGGAGCCGGCTTGCTTTGCCTTTAGACAGAGTATCTCAAAGCAGCTAATGAAAATTTCAGAGAGAGAGAGAGAGAAGGGGGAGAGAAGGAGAGAGATGTGGAGGATCAACAGCCTGCAGAGTGAGCGGTGGCTTCCTGCCCTTAGGCAAAGCAGTGGGAGGTGACGGCAGAGCATGTGGCTCCTGTTGTGAGACTTGCTCGTCTTTCAAATTTAAATTTATGCTAAAATTTTGCTCGTCTTACGAGAAGCTCGCATACCGGGTTACTTGCAATCCGAGGTATTACTGTATATACACTTATCTGGGTGTAAGTGCCATGGAACGTAATAGGGCTTACTTCTGAGTTGACACATATTGGATTGCGCTGCAAGACATTTTCATTTTTGAGGTTGCAATCCTATGTATGCTTACCTGGGAGTAAGCTCCATTAAACAGTGTGGGTCTTACTTCGGAGTAAACATAAATAGAATTGCTCTGTAAATTTCATAGACATGCCAAATAGGTCAATTTTATGTGCTGAGTTATAAATGATGCCTTTTACGGTATATTGCTAAAGTAAAATAAGTTTAGGTTTGTTAAGAAAAAAAATAATGTATGTATTTCAATTTCCCCCTCAAATTTCCATCACCACCCTCAAAATATCTCACCACCACCACCACTATGGCTTCATAATTTCTGGAAATTTTGCATTTCACACCAGCATCAACACTTGGAAAACTGGCTCATACTGCCATGGGGCAGAGATGCAGTGTGTGAACTTCCTGCATGGCCCCAGGCTTCACGTTACCTGGGGGCACAGGAAGGGGGCACAGGAAAGAGTCACATGAATTAATGTGAGGACCCAGTCTAAACTCTGCACTTCCAGACTGTTTTTCCGTCTGTCATTTTTGCACTTTTGCTCTGGGTATTTTGCTCTAGACTTGGGGTGGGGGTCAGATACTGCAAAACATGGACCAGGGTACCTGGCAAGTTATCACTGAACGTTGAAAGGGTGTTGGATCATTAAACTAATCAACTGCTTTTAGCATCCCTTTTTTTTGTCATGGAATTGGAAACCATCACCTAGGGATGTCAATTCGCCTGGCAGCTGTGGTTGTTAAGAAATGGGATGTAGAAAGAAAAAAGGCATTATTAGGCTATTGGACCCACTCATAATGGGAGTTTATAAGAAAGTGATTAGCTTCCACACTCACTCCCCTCATTAGCATTACATCACCTCTTACTGTTAACGTGCTATTCTTTTATGTCACATGTAAGTGCTGTAATTTTCCTCTTGAAAATATAGCTATGCTGCTCAAAACCGTATGACTAAAATGATAACACTGTTTCCTTTTGAAGTAAAATTACCCAGGTCTGTGAACTTGGGTGCCTTTATTCATTTACCTAACATTTTCCTTCAAAAGTTAAATCTTTACTATGACATAAAGCAAAGAGAGGATTTTAAGTGCCACTATATTAGTCATGCTAAGGCTGAATTTATACAATTGTCTTTTACAGGGTAATGTTTTCATAAGGAGACACTTCGTTATAGAAACTCATCCTGTTAGCTCACCTATTCCTCTGTTGAGTCTTTGGAGGGTTCCCTATAGTGTAGGAACCACTAGATTGTCCTGGAATAATTTAATACTGGGATAAACCTGCAAATTTGTAATGCCAGCATTGCATTATATGTGATAAAACCATCATCATCATCATCATCAGGCGACACTTCCACCTCCTTGAAAGGTTTCATCAACGTTGCCTCCGGAAAATCCTGATAAAACCATGCAATACATAACCCAGGCTTCACACACAAGATATGGTGGCACATATAAGGAGTATAAGAATAACAATTGCCCTGCTATTTTACTTCATTTTGTAGAAATGCTAGGGATATTTCTGGAATTTACTTATTTAGTAGATTTATATTCCATCTTTTGACTAGAATCCTCAAAGTTGCTTACAATATTACATGCGCCCACCCCATTGCTGCCTCTACCCCCCATTGCAGCCCCCTTGTTGTTGCCACTCAACCCCCATCCCCACCCCTCACTCCATTGTCGTCGCCTAGGTTCTCTGAAGAGCCAGGTCAGCCACTCTGGCTGGCGCCGCTCTTCAGAGAGTTGGCCACGGCCAGTCCCAAATCCCTGGCAGCAGATGCCATAGTGGGAAAGCGGCTGGTGAGGTTCGCCAGAGCACAGACTGTGATGCTGCCTGGCTGGAGCGAGGTGGCAGTGAGGGGGCACTCCTGGCAGGTGGGAACATGCAATTTGCCACTCCTCCCATACCGCCACCTGAGGTCTGGCCCTGATGACGGCATTAGAAACATAGCCTTCATGTGTTATATGCTTGAAGGGAGTCCATGGGCCGGTTCGTACGACCCAGGTGGCGAGCGGGGGAGGCACCACGGGGCCATCCGTGGGGTCCGGTGGGGCGCTGCAGACGACCTGTGCCCCACGTGCATGGGTGGACCCTGGTGGAGCCGGCAGTCCCCGCACTGCAGTGCGGGCCTCCTGGCGCTAGGGGGTGGCGGTTCGGGATGCCCAGAGGGGCAGTTTGCCCCTACAGGCTGGAGCAGCTGCAGCTCCGGCCGCTCTGGGCTGCTGCCTCTGTGCGGCCCCCGCGGGACGGCCGCCCACTGTTCGCACAGCAGGGTGGCCACATGCGGTAGGGGCTTACTCCTCCACCGCCCATGGTCACTTTGCGTGCGTCCCGCGTGCGGCCGCCCTGTGGGGGCACCCCTGGTCGGCGTTCGCACAACACAGGAACCGCGGGGGAGCTCTGCTCCCCCGCGGTTCCCGTCTCATGTGAACATGCCCCATGTGTTGAAGGGGGCAGCAGGGTCATGCCGCTGGCCCTGCCCCAGTGCCTATTAGGTGTAGACATCTGAGGGCGGGGGAAGTCTATGTGTATAGACCACTGCATAAAATGGAACCCTGATAATCATGCAGGGGTCAAAACCCCATAGAAGTCTACACCTGTAAACTTACCCACTGCAGATGTCCATGCCTATTGCATGGGGCCGGGGAAGCTATGTGACATTGGGGGCAGGGCCAGCGGCATGGCCCTGCTTCCCCTTTCAATGCATGGACCCCCTCCATAGATATGACACATGCAGTGTTAAGTTCTCCTTGGCTTCTCGAGCAGTGATAAGCCCAGTTTCCTTTTGGATGTTTCAGCGCTGGAGACTTAGGTTCAGTTCGTAATGTCTGTTGTATTTACAGATATGGAAACAGAGACTAGAGAAAGCAAAGACGCTCCTACAGAGGGCAGTACAACTGCTGATCTTGTATCAGATTGCCAAAGTTGCAGTTTAAGAACGGCCTCTCTCAACCTGGGGCCCTGATGGAGTTCACCTCCCCCCAGTCCCAGCCAGCATGGCCAACGGTCAGGAATGCTAGGAGTTGTAGTCCAAAACACCTGGAGGGCACCAGGTTGGAGAAGGCTGGTGTAGATCCACATGCTGCTTCTAGGCCAGCTAAATTTGCAGTTCAAAGCTCTCGGTTCTCTGCCCAAATTCAAACTGCTACTCTCTGTTTCACTGACTCTCTCACGAGCTCAAGGGTGTTGCCTTCCAATGGTGGGGTGGGGGGAAGAGACTTTCAGCCACCAAGGAGCATTAATGTTCTTTTGTGGAGCCTTCTCAACATCTATTAGTTGCCCAGTGGTAGGCCTGTTCATAGTAATCAGCCATACTCATAAAACCAGATTCAGTGCTGGCTAAAGCCCCAGGACACAGTAAGCAACCAGATGGAGTTCCAGTTATTACAGGGTAAGATAAATTCTCAATTGACACATTTAAATTTTCAGTCACTGGAACATGGTTTCAAGTGACCTCCTGGAAATGTAATGTGCAGAATAGCTTATTTTTTCTTGTTTTTTTTAAAGGTCTGTCCTTATAGTCTTTGTTCTAGACAAATGTCAAAAGGACATGTGTGCAACTATTGTGTCTAATAACCTAACATAGTAGGATAAAAATCTAATGTTTCTTCCTTTCTTTTTTTTTTTTTATTCTTAGAGTACAAGTTGAATTCTACATGAATGAAAACACATTTAAAGAGAGGCTAAAGCTATTTTTCATCAAAAATCAAAGATCAAGTAAGCAATTTGTTTTTATTAACCATGTTTGTAATGGAAATTCTTCTAAACAATACTGCCTGATGACTTTAAGAAATGGGTACATATTACATTCTACAGATACCTGCACATCTCTGGGGGTCGTCTGGAGCTGAAACTGCTCAGCATTGCGAATGACCTACATTGGGCCTTCTACAATGCCTCTTGGCAGATGAAGAGAATTGCTTGCTGCATATGTAATGCAGCTGATATCTTAACAGTGGTTAATGGAACAAGAGCAGGTTGTGGACTCCTGCACCTTCTCCTCTTTTCTCTGGCACAAATTGGCCCTTTGCCTTCCTGGCTTTAGTATTACAGCTTGGCACTGATGTGATGTAATGTTTCCTAATCTAAGAGACAGAAAGCACCCTTCATAGTGCTTGAATTCTATCCTACCTTCTCATTTTATCCTCAACCATTATATGTGTTATGGCTGCACCAAATTGAATGCTAACCATAGTTAGCTTAAAACTAGTGGAAGAGCAGGAAAGCCTAGGAGGAGGAGCATGTGAGCCTAAAGGGAATTCTAGATTTCCTAAATATGGTTAAGAGATCTGGAAATATGTAGGAATAAGATGTATCCTTAATCCTACATTTACACAGAGATTATAACTATGGTTATTCCCCTCTTAACCAGGATTTCTAAGCTAGCTTCAAACCTCAGTTTCAAATCCTGGTTAAAACTAACTCTAGTTAATGCTGATCATGGTTAATATGAATACAGTTGTATGGGAGGAGGGAAGTAGTGCAAGACATGGCAGGAAGAAGTAGGAGGAAGTGTGTAAGCCTGTGGCTTCAACCAGTCTCTTCATGACGAGGAGATTGGCTGCTTTATATCTGTAAGAGGCCAATGAGACATTAGGGTTGTATTGCTCCTCATGCTTTTATTCAGACCTCTTATTATCTGTGTGTTTTGTTACCATCTATACTACAGTCATGCCTTGGATTGAGAGCATAATTCGTACCGGAAACGTGCTTGTAATCCAAAACCCTCTTATATCAAAGCGAGTCTCTGGCAGGCGTGAGCGGGGCTGATTTCGGCCCGCTACGCCCACTCGAGGTGAGCAGTTACATCCCTACGTTGTCTTGCAAGACCTTGCTCATTTATCAAGTCAAAGTTTGACTTGATAATTTTTTTAAAAAAATTTGCTTGTCTTGCAAAACGCTCTCAGACCAAGTTACTTGCAATCCAAGGTATTACTATATTGGATTAAAGCAGTCTAGGCAAGATGGTTGTAGTTTTATGTTTTGTACATTTAGATCTTATTTTCATTTATTTTTATTTTCCTTTCCCTTTCCCACAAAATTATATTAACATGGATAAAATTGTAAAAACTAAGACTGAGCAGAAAAAGCAGGGTTTCTCTTCTAGACAAGTTGCCAATGAAGGCTAGAATTTGAGTATACCCCCTCAATCTTTAGGGTTGATAAAGTGATGATGGCGAGGTGGAGGCAAAGAGAACTTGTCCAAATCCAGATCTAGCATTTCCTTCTTTTCAAAGTGTCTGTGCCTCTCCCATTTGAATCATTTTATCTATTCTGTAGGAGACTAATTAATCTATTCTGCACTGCAGGAGATTAAGATACAAGATGACACTTCCCAACTATCATTGTGAATTACTCCTTTTTTGCACCTTGTTTAAACTCTCCCTTTTCTGTAAATTTAGAAGAATTACATGAATAGTATTTAGATATGTGGGAGAATAACTGACTTTTAGCTGAGAAATCATTTAATCAAATTCCAGATGCTAAGAAAACTTTTGCAAACTTTAAATCCTGCTTATATAATCTGATATATTTTTGCGAGTGTAGTTCATTCTTCAGAACCTTTTGGCATTTAGGGAATCTATATCTTTTAATCTCCAATTACTTCTCTTGAGGCTACCTCTTTAGCTTACTACCACCCTGATCAAAAGCTTGGCTGTCTAGGTAATAAAAAATACCTCCATGTTCCTCTTTGGTAAGATACTTGCCACAAAACAGTGGCTTGGATCCAAACTTAGTTATGCTTATTATTGTCTTATTTATTTCAGTGGGTCTGCACGAAGCATGTCTAAGCCTGGATCCAACTGAGTAGTAGCAGGTTGCAAGTGTCTTCAGTTGATGGTGAAATTAATAATATAATTGATGGTTTTAATTATTTCTGTACTGTAGTGTTAGCTTGTCTATACAGTTTTAAGTCTTGCATTTTTTTCCCTTTAAATTTGCAATGACAAATCTTGACAATAAATAGAAATTTTAATCTTAATCAATGAATTGGTATTTAATGAAACACAGAAAGAGACTGTAGACTACAATTATTACTTTCCCCTTTTTGTAACAGTAAAATGAAGGAATAAAATTATAATGGAAGCAAATGAAAATTTTAGCTAATTAGGGGAAACTGATGATTGATGAAACTAAATAACAAATGTCAGAGGCTCCTTTCATATCACCGTTGATGGGAAATGTTATATGAATTCATATGCTGGTTGATTGGCAACCTGCATGGGAAAGAGAAAAAAGGAAAAACCTTAACTGAAATCCAACCCTTTCTTATCACACTATCTATTGCCCTGTACAGATAACATAAAGCAGCTACTGTGTGTGAAATAAGAAACATTTAATTTTTATCAACAGTGTGGTATAGTGGTTAGAGTGTTGCACTGGGACTCAGGAGATCTGGGTTCTAGTCCCCACTCTGCTGTGAAGCTCACTGGATGACTTTGGGCCAGTTACTGATTCTCAGCCTAACCTACCTCACAGGGTTGTTGAGGATAAAATGGAGAGGAGGAGGTTTATTTAAGCTGCCTTGGGTTCCTTGCAGGAAAAAGATGGGATATAACTATAATATAATATAATTAAAGAAATAAATGTGGTTCTCTGTGTTTATTACCCCATGGATTGCATTTAAACTTCTTTAGGCTCCTTGGTATTCTTGCACTTTCTTTGTTAAAAAAACGTCTCTGCCAGGGCTATGTTGTACACTAAAAGCAAACAAATAACCAAAGCTAACCATCAAGAAAGAAAGAATTGTGCAATGTGTATTGATTTAATGTGTATAAATTAAGCAAAATGGTATTTTTTCTGGATTTTCATACTGATGACCATGTGGATAGCCAATGAGCTATGCTGAGCATTGAAGCTCCATTCCTTGACCAGTGGAAATTTTGCTTGGTCATTCCGCTGACATGTGGCTTAAAATTTATTTATCTTTATAATCACAAGTGCTAGGAAATTGCATTTTTACAGAACAACAGAAAGCTGAACTGACTTTATTTTCAATATTTATATCCCGCCTTTCTAACCAATATTGAAAACAGCTTACAATAATAAAAGTCAAACAGTCCATACGGATAATGACACTAAATGTAAATAAAACCAACAATAATTGTGAATCTTCTTGTAGGTATGGCTAGTGCTGCCATTGCTTTTAGTCCTGTTTATTTCTTTGTTTTTTATGGTGTATTTTTAATGTTTAATTTGCATTTTGATTAATTTTGCTTTAGGTTTTCAGCCGCCTTTAGCCTTTTCTGTTGGAAAGGTGGGATATACATATTATAAATAAATAAAATAAGAAGGCAGTTGCAGCACTAAGTTACCTAAGGATGATAATCTACAAAAATGTGTTGAAATAAAGCAGGCTTTGCTGCCTGTTTTAAAAGCAAGCAGTGAAGGGCCAGGCACACCTGCCTTGGCAGGATATTCTAGATTTTGGGTGCCACTTTTGAATAGACCCTGTCTTGGGTTCTCACCTGTTTGTTTTTTTTCTAACAATGAGGAGGCTCAAAAGATGTAAAAAAAAGAATGTGTCCCAAAGACATTGTGTTTTTTTGTTTGTTTGTTTTGCATTTTTACAGTATATACATATCCCTGAGTACATCATTACAGCTTGAAGATCACTGCTTTACTGGTGTAGATTTTTCAAAAATGTTCACATGCTCACTATTTTAATATATGACCATGTTCATCTTTAAGAATCTAAGTGCTATAGATAAACAGATCTAGGCACAATGCCACAATAAGAATGAAGCCTTTCTAATTTCTGCCCTTGTTAAAGGCTCAATTAATCTAAAATGTGCTGTTTTGTAGGGTTTCTGAGTCATTTTTGGGTGTCAAGGCTGTCAATATATCTTAGCCATTGGAACATTTCTGGAAATACAGCCTACGAACTATGCCAGTCTTTATGATAGGTAGAGTAGGAAGCTGCCTTTCATGGCTGCCAAGAAGTATGGGAAGCCAGCCATGGATCCAGATGAATCTTCCTACAGAAAGTCAAATGTGAATGAGATGAATCTGAGTCAGAGCAATGGTCCATCTAGCCCAGTGCTGATTAACACAAATGGTGTTGGTTATCTGGGGTCCAAAACATAGATGGTCATCTCTCCCAGCCCTGTTACCTGATATCCTTTAACTGGTTTTCCTGAGATAACTGGCCAGATAAATACAAAACATATGATCTACCACTGTGTTATGGACTTTTTTCTTAAATATGCCCTTAATGATTTGTATATAGTTGTTGAGAGAGAGAGAGAGAGAGAGAGAGAGAGAGAGAGAGAGATCTGTTAGGGACAGTGATTTAATTTTTCAGTGTAACTCCAGATTCTAAAACTAGCATGTATGCATAAGTGCTTTGAGATGACCAATGTGTGTTATTTATTTAATTTATTGATTATAAATATTTTATACCACCCTTCAATTAAATTCCCATGGCAGTTAACAAAAGCAATCAAACAATAAAAAATATAAATACAAAAATATAGTAAGCTAAAACCTACAAAATCTTAAAAGCATCATCAAACATGGAGAAGGATTAAAAATATATCTAAAAAAGCGCAGGAAAATTAGAAGGAAAAAAAAGGTATTTGGTGACAAGAGGACAAAAAGGAAAATGCCAGGCAAACCTCTCTGGGGCCTAGAACTGAGAGAAATGTGATCATTATGCCCAGTCCCAGTTAATAATCTAGCAGTCACATTCTTCAGTGAAGATGCAATCCTATGCACACTTACCTGACAGTAAACATCTTTAAACATAGAAGGATTTACTTCTGAGAAAACCTGCCTAGGATTGTGTTGCATCTGCAGTTTCTGAACAGTCTTCAAAGTTAGCACCACATATAGCACATTATAGTAGTCTAACCTGGAAATTACCAGAGCATGGAAGCCAGGCTATTGCTGTCCAGGTACAGTTGTAGCTGACATACCGGGCTAAGCTGGTGAAAGGCACCACAAAAGCAACTTGCACTTGCAGGAATAAAGATATGGCACCAAGAAGTACCCCCATGCTGCCAAACTCTTTCTTCAGAGGGTGTGTAACCCCGTCAAGCACAGAATGAACACCACTTCCTCAGGAAGACAAGCCACCTATCCATAGCACCTTTATCTTGTCTGGACTGAGCATCAGTTTATTGGCCCTCATCCAGTCCATTACTGCAGCTAGACACTAATTCAGCACTTCACCTGAATTTAATGAAAATGAGAAATAGAATTGGGTGTCATCCACATATTGATGACACCTCACTCTAAGCCTTCAGATGATCTTATGCAGCAATTCCATGTAGCTGTCAAGTAACATGGAGGACAAAATGGAACCCTGGGGGTCCACATAACGTGCAATCTAAAGGGCGCACCAATAGTCCCCCAGAACTTCCTTCTGGAATCGGCCATCCATAGGAATAGGACTACCGTACTTTAACATTGTGCTTCCAATTCCTGCCATGGACCGCAGCCAATCCAAAAAGGTGCCATGGTTGATAATAATAGTGATCCATCTTTGATAAGGGAGTTTTTCTGTTGGTAGAATTTATTTATTTACTTGTTTGGGAAATACAAATAATCATTATTAACTCCATTGTCTCTCCCTATTAATTCTAGTGTCTCTCTTAGTCATCCTCCCCCTGCAATGAGTTGGATCCAAAGTCATCATACTTAGAGTAGACCCATGGAAATCAATGGGACTTAAGTTAGCCATGACTAACTTAACATCTGTTCCACTGATTCCCATGGGTCTACTCTAAGTGTGAATAGGTCTGGATCCAACCCAGTATCTTTTTCTATTACAGTTAGTCCTTCCTCAACCAATTTCTAATTTTGTAAATATGTTCTGGGGCAACTTCTGCTCTCTCCCTATTTGGTCTTACCGTTACCTCTTTAGGTTATAGCAGCCTTTCCCAACCTGCCCCCCTACAGATGTGTTGGACTTCAGTTCCCATAACCTCCAGCCAGCATGGCAATGCAGGCTGGGGATAATGGGAACTGGAGTCCAACACATCTGGAGGGCACCAGGTTGGGGAAGTCTAGGTTATAGGGAGACATTCGTCCCAGAACCCTTGGTTCTAAATGCAAATCCTATTGCTGACCCAATTAAGAATCAAACTAAATAGGAGTTCACCAGCATCTCTGCTGTTGTACCTTTGGTTTCAAGGATGACAGACCCATGTTTGTGGAGCTCTTAGAAGTGCTCTCCTTAAGCTTAATTGAATGCCATTCTAAGTGACTTGAGTTCAAGTGTATTTTTTTTTTAAATGGGTTGAAGATTCTGCTTTGATTCACAAGGTGTTTATGCATGAAGGCCTGAAAGCCTGGAAACAGTCTCTGCATTTGCTCTCTGATTTATGTATTGACTTTATACCCCACACTTCGAGCAGCGAGCTTAAGGCAGTATATGCAGGTTTCCCAGGTGGTCCCATAGCCAAACACTTGACACTACTGGCCCAGCTCCAGAACAACTTAGCTTTAGCAAGGTTTCTGTATCGTATGCCTTTAGATCATGCCCTGGGCCTATTGTTGACAATGCTTACTTACATAGCCTGCAGTAATACTTCCTGTTTCTAGTTGGAAAAGAGTGCATTAATATATTTATTTTGCCCTCTTACAGTAACAGCCCAAACTTTCTAGTCGCATAGATATATATATATTTTTTACCAGTGCAAGATGTTCCTCTATATACTCATATGGGAGTTAGGCTAAATCAATATGCCATTGATTTAGGCAGTTAATTTTTTTTTTACTTCTCTATTAGCAAAAACCTTAGTTAATGCAATAGTCCTCTTTCAATATCAGTAGCCTGTGTCTCTTAGGCTCTGTTCTAATCCTTATGGCAGCCTGAGAACTGAACGTTCATCAGGCTTTGTTTGGAATGCTTAGGTGTTAATGTTGCTGTGCTCCCATGAAAAAAGACAAATGGTGAAAGGTAACTCCGTGTGATATTTTGTGAGCAGGGGTTAGAGACTCCAGAGCTTGAAGAGGGAACCTCATAGACAGAGACCAGGACAGCCACCTAGAATGTTGGGTACTCATCAGCCCTCAGAGCCCTCTTTGGGCACAGAAAGGAATAAAGGTGTACAACATTGGGCCCTGAGCTTAGCAGAGAGGTATGTCAGATATAAATGTCAGGAACCTGGCCTTCTGGCTTTGCCCAGCTGATAGAATAGGATCTCTGGCTCCAGCACAAGCCTATAGTTCTAAGAGCAGACAGCCGTGGCTCTGTATTGGGAAACCCCCATCCCAGGCATAGATTTGGGTATACGTGCCCCAGATCTAGCCCTGATAGACAATACTTAGACTGTGTGATTTTGTGACTCTTCTGTTGACTGATAGTTACTGAGTCAGAAGGCTGCAATACCTCCTCCTGGCCCTCTGCATTTGGTCCTACTCATATGTTCTGGATAGCTGTTGAGTTGGCACGAGAGAATAAGGCACTCGGGCCTGGCTGCCAAAGACTGTTGTTTGAAACTCCTGGCAGTTTAAGGGTTCAGGTGGGGAATATGATGGGTGCCTATTTCTAGAAGGCCAATTTTGTTTCCTCTGCATTAGCTGCAATACAAGAGGGACTAAGGACCAGTGCACATGACACAGCCACAATGTGGGGTTTGCTTTAAATCATTCTCCTTGGTGAACCATTCCTTTTGCTGTAGAACTTGGATATGCTATGGCTTGTGGAGGAAATCATCCAATTCAGAGAGCGAACAAATGTGTACAAATGGCTTGCCAGATGGAGCCACTTAAAGTGACCTTCCCATGGTGGCTGTATGAAAAGATAGAATATATTGGACCAAGTGAGAGGGTGCAGCAAGACATTGTTTCTTCGGAAAGATGATCCTGTGAAATTCAAAAGCTCACAAACATTCCTCTTTCAAAATCTGTACTAGGCATTGTAATTAAAAGTGTTATGCCTCTGAGTTGCATACACATCTTTTTCTTCTTGATTTGAATTAGCTGCTTGGCTGCAGATGTATCTTGTTACTAGTAGCAGTTAATTTTCAGTGAAGCGGTTTGGGGGGGCATTAAAGCCTATTTTTCAGCAAGAGGTGATGTGTCTGACATTTGTGCGCTAAAGCAAATCTCACCTACCTGCAGAACACAGAACTCCTACAATTCAATTTTCATGGAAGTCTTCAGGCTATCCCTGAAGGCTTCTTCAACTCTTTTCTCTAAGGAAATAGAAGCCTTCTCTTAATTAGGCTTGGTAAGTAATCCAAAATCTCTAGGTAACAGATTTGCAAACTTATTCCCTTTTTTGAGCCCTCCAAAGTTTTAATTTGTTTTTTTAGGCTGCAGTCCTAAATATAATTACTAGGGAGAAAGTCTTCCTGAACTTGGTGGGATTTACGATTGTGTAATCTTGCATAGAATTAGGCTATAATATTACTTAGTTTTCCACAAGGTTGATTTGACAAAGGAAGATTTATTTGGCTAGCAGCGGTAAGGTTTCCCTGGGATTAAGACAGACGGACAAAAAGAAAGGGAAGAAGCAGAGCTAAGTGTTCCTGCTCTAAGGTCTGTGAAGTAGGATGCTCAAGGAGCTGAAAAGCATGTTTAAAAAAAGAGTATTGGTTTATTCCAGATAACATTTCCTCTACATCCCATTAACTGGGATGAAGGGCCACAGTTCTTGTCCTATGTTAAGAGTGATTCAGACGAATCACAGTCTGCATTGTAGCCACGCAGAAGGTTCTACTCGAAAATGGCTGAGAGAATTGATCTGAAACTTGGCAGTGTAGGAGAGTTTGGTTTGAGGGTGATGCATGCTGATTTTGAGGTAGATGGTAAGGCTGTATTTGTTGTGTCAAGTCAGAGGGAAAGTCTGTGCTTTGCCTTAAACCCTATTCAGGCTGTGTCTGTCTGCTTGCATGTGGGGCTAAATTGGGTAGGCCTACCTACCCTATACATTCTCTTCCATCTCCCTGGTAACCAGCCACACCCATTTCCATTCAACACACCTTTCTTCCTGATCAACATGAACTGGCCACATGTGAAACAGATCTTATGAGCTCCCATAGGATAAAATGGGCTGAAAAACTGCACTTTTAAAGGGGGCGACTACAAACACCTTATAGTACTACTAAAGCCCTATTCAAGCATGCACCTGCTTGTGTGTAGGGCTAAACTGGAAGGGGTATGTGGGTGTGCATGTACGCCCTGCCCCCCGTGTGCCTGGTTTCCATGCAGACCGTCATGCGTTGAGTGTGAAGGTCTGAAGAGGTGTTTGTAAGCACATTCAGTTGAACTTGCCATTGGGGACTTTGCCTTTTCACGGTTTCCGATCACAGGAAATCTGTAAGTGCATTCAGCTGAACATCTGAAGGCCTTCACAGAAGCTGGGTGCTCAAGGATGCTGGGGGCAGGGTTATCTTTACCGGCCCTAGAAGCCTGGGGGGGGGGAAGGTCCCAAGATTTACAGGCCCCAAAGGAGGAAAATTCTGGGGGACAGGGGTAAAAGCCCCCTTCAACACAGTAGGTTCTCAATCTAGATTGGGGGCCCCTGTGCCTATTCTAGGGTAGAAATAAAAAAAAGAGAGACATAGCTGCTACTTATATCTTTATAGTAATGTTTGTTGTCCCTGATTTCTTCCTATGTATAATATTTCATTATAGAATCATAGAATAGTAGAGTTGGAAGGGGCTTATAAGGCCATCGAGTCCAACTCCCTGCTCAATTTTCTTTTTGCATTGAGTTTCTCATTTTCAAATTCAAGTTTGCCTGATCAGAGAGTTTTGTAGCTAGCCTTCTCCAAACATAATCAAATTCAATTAACCAAAAAAAACCCTTTTTTTTTCAGTTTAACATGTTAAGTGTTTTCTATGTTCACTCAAGCTCCAGAAATACTGGGAAATTGCAGCTGTTAAGGGCTATGCCCTTAATAGACATATTATTTAGACAATATGGATGGTATCCTACGTTGTGGCTAGTTCCAGTTTCACCACTACCTTCACCATTTTTGGTGGCAGAATTGTTGGGCTAAGTGTGGCGTAGTGGTGAGAGTGTTGGACTGGGACTCGGGAGATCTGTGTTCCATTCCCCGCTCAGCCATGAGACTCACTGGGTGACTTTGGGCCAGTCACTGACTCTCAGCCTAACCTACCTCACAGGTAGAGGAGGATTATGTAAGCTGCCTTGGGTTCCTTGCAGGAAAAAAGGCGGGGTATAAATATAATAAATAAATAAGTGTCAGATCTGTCTGTTCAATGCAACTGAAGCAACCATTCCATATTATAATTTATAAGTACCCATATTGTCTAGATAAGTGCCGGGATGGGCAACATGGGGCTCTCCAGAGGTTTTGGCCTACAGCCCCCATGATCCCTCACCGTTGGCTATGCTGGCTAGGCCTGATGGGAGTTGCAGGTGAAAACACCTGAAGGGTCACAACTTCTGGAGGGCCACAACTTGCCCACCCCTGATTAAGGGCATGGCCCCAGCATTCTGGAACTTGAGTGAACATGGAAAAACCTTAACACAACATGTTAAACCAAAACGTTTTTGTTAATTGTATTTATACTTATGGAAAAATAGACAATATTAGGGACATTAAATAATCTATTATGAAACATGTTGAAAACACCATGGGAATGTGTTAAGTGCACATATTACTAAAACTTACAATGTCATTAGCATTCAACAGTTGCTTTTGCCAGATGGTAGTATTGTCAAGAGTAGGAAGCATTTGTTGAATAATGTAAAGTGAATAAGCAATTCAAGAATAATATATTGGAGAAATTCTGTTCCTTGTTAATGGGACTGGTCTATCAAAGGCAGGATCTGATACATCCCAGTAGGAGCTTTACTTCTCTTTTGTGTGTTTTCTTACTGCCACAGACACTGACATTTGCTGTGCCTGGTGTTGGCATCTGGAAGAATGAAAACAGCTTGTCACTCATCTCAGGAATAGGATGAGGTGGAGTTCTGGCCACCAATTCAAATTGCTTCTCATTCACAAGCTTTTGGAGTGTCAGCCTTGGTTGTTCCATTGGTTACACTCATGCCTCTCCCATGAGCAGGTAGTCAGTGTGTGCAAAGAGGCCATGCTCGCTCACTCATAGGAGTGCTGGAGGAAATAGCCTCCGCCACATCAAGTGATCTCTCTCCTGATCATAATGCTTAGGATTGCTTCCATGTGGATACTGTCATCATCTTGAGACTTGATGTCGACACCACCAGTATGATTGATGGTATGGCAATAATCCATGTGTTAAGTGGCAAAAAACAAACAAACAAAAAACCCTCCATGCACTTTTGACATGATCAGTGCTCCAACAAAAAGCCTATTCTATGAGGCAGTGGCAGGAAGAGGAAGAGGAAGGGGAGTGGAGGTACTGCAGAAAAGCATGCTGAGAGATGTAGTCCTCATGTTCATCTGCAGCCAGGATGTTCACAACCAGAGAATCTCATTTCTTCACCCACATCCCCCAAAGCAGAGTAGGATCTTGCAAAGGGAGAGGGAGTCCAGAGGACAAACCTTTTCTAGCCTTGCTCAGTTAAAAGGGCTGAAAAGGCTCCTTGGGGTCGTTTTAGCTTGGGAGTGGGAGGAAGAAGTGAGTATGGATTATTTGGATGAGTGGGGGGAGAATTGAGGGAGTGAGAACATCTAGATGGTGATGGCAGAGCACAACAGCAACAGCAGACCTCACCTAAGAAACACACACAGACTCTGGGCTTGCTTCTAAGTAGATGCTTTTAAAATAAATAACAATAACTAAGATTTCTTAGGCACTATAAGCTTGATGGTTACAGATTTTGTAAGTGCAGTTTCTTAAATGCTACTCATACTGTGAGGAAAGGAAAACAACAGAATACAGTAATACCTTGGATTGCAAGTAACTTGGTTTGAGAGCATTTTGCAAGACAAGCAATTTTTTAAATATTTAATTTTTTTTTACTTGATATACAAGTGACGTCTTGCAATACAAGTACTGTAGTATGGCTTAAATTAAAAATCTCTGTACAAATTTTTTGGGGGGATTTCGTTTTGATATAAGAGTGTTTTGGATTACAAGCACGTTTCCGGAATGAATTATGCTCTCAATCCAAGGCATGACTGTACTGTATGTCTCTCTTGCTAAACCCTAGCAAGCATCAGTTAACTGTTAACTGTAGAATGTCCTAACTGTCAGAGAGAGTGAATTTCTAACTTGTTGCTAGGCAACATCCAGCATTCCCTCCCCTGATGCCACTAAGTGGTTTGCTCCACTGAACCCTGCCCCCTGACTTCTCAAAGAAGCTTGGTTTCTCTGCCTTTGCCCTACTAGACTATAACAGTCTATCTTAACCCTTTACTGGGCAGTCAACTTAAAAATGCTCCCTGCAGAGTTGACATCTTCTTGTCGTGTATTCCAACAGATGGATGGGGTATATTTGAGAGATAGAGTAGGGAGAGAGTGTGGGATGGTGAATTGAAGTATGGATGTGTGAGAATGACAGGGGGGAGTGTGTGGATGGATGTGAATGAATGCAGTGTATTCGGCCCTGGCCATGCCCACCTCTGCCATGTGGCTCCCTGCACCTTATCCACAAGAAAATGCAGCTGTTGGGGTGAAAAACGTTACCCACCCCTGAGTATATGTACTCAGTCTTTATCTTAGTATTACTTTTTGTCAATACACACACATAATCCCACCGTTCCTTCAAGGAGCTCAGAAGCATAGATAGGATTGTCTTTTTGTCATTGTAATTTGCCTGTTGTACAGATCATGCTGACAGATGGTGACCATGCTAGTTCATTTTCATGAAACCAGGACTGTCTCTTTGAAGTAGCAGGGTCAAGCCTGGTTATTACTTGGATGGGAGACCCCTCCTCTAGTTTCCTGCATTGAGCAGGGGGTTGGACTCGATAGCCTTGTAGGCTCCTTCCAACTCTATGATCTATGAAATCTATGAAATCTATGAAGTCCAACTTTATCCACTGCTACGTATGCCTAGTACTGTCGCTGTAAGGATTAGTACTGTGGCCTATCAGTAAATAATGATTGAAAGTAGAGCTCAGTTGACATTTCTCCAAAGATAGTTTTCTGAGAAAATTTATCAGAGTTTTCTTTTTCTCACCCCCTCTCCTAAGAAAAATGAGTCCACTTTGAAGCATTTTCTTCACTTTTGGGGTGGGGTGGGGTGGGGTAGTTGCCGTTTCCTCCCGCAATACCCCAAAACGATGGTAGGTCTAGGGCATGATGAAGGGTGCAAAGTAGTGGCCAGGTTGCCATTGGTTCCTACAGGTACCGTATTTGCTGTGGCAGCAGCAGCAGCAACAAAACCTTTAAGAAATACTGACTCACTGTACTCTTTGGTAAGCACTTTTTTTTAAAAAAAAAAATTGTTTATGAAATAAACTAAATATTATTTTAAAAAATAGATATGCTGTGCTACAGCCACTGCTAATGGTGAGGCCCGCATTCTAGAAATGGTTGGAGAATTTCCCCTCTACTCTGCCCACAAATAGAGGAGAGAATTTTTGAGCGACCATTTACACACAGCACTAAAGTGTCAGTGTTTGTATTTTTGGTCTGATATAATCACATTTCTGTTTATAGGTAATGATACACCAGATGTTCTGATTAATCTAGCTATATCTAGGATTGTGAACTGTGCCTGATTCAGTGATGAACAGCAATCTTTGTTCTGACCCACAAAAGACTATCTAACAGTTAGATTCTAATCTCCATTGAGAACAGACAAGCAAATTTATCCTTGGAACGGTCCCCCCCTTGTGTTGTTGCATAGATTTGAAAGGGAATACTGTATTTTATCAGAGTGTGTTGCATTCTAAATAATTTATACTGTAGATAGGAAATTGTGCGTTCACCACCAACTTTCAATTATCTGATTTTTAAGTGGTCTATGTGCAGCTTCCAGTCCAAATGAATATAGATCAATATTTTATAGGCTTCCGCAAGCATCCTCTGCACAAAACGATTGCAAAATGTTCCATCTCTCTCTCTCTCTCTCTCTCTCTCTCTCTCTCATTAGTTGGTTGGTTGGTGGCAGCCCCAGCAAAAGCTCTCTCACCCCCTGAAATGGGAGAACAAATCCCACCACCTTCTTGCACCACTTTCCTCCCCTCCTGCTCGCTCTATGAAAAGCGGCACAGCTGGAAGAAGCGATCTCATGGGAGCTCTCCTGGATCTCACAAGAGCCCCACACCCACTTCTTCCAGCTATGGGGTTCTCGAAGGGGAAATATAGGGTGGGTGGCCACTCCAGAGAGCCCTGCTGGCCGCACTCTCAGTGCAGCAAATGCCATGGCAGGAGAGTGGCTGGTGGGGCTCTATAGAGCACCTGCTGGAGGCAGTGGGGCAGTGGCGGCAGTGGGCCCCCCTAGCTTGGCCGGGGCAGGGGGAATGGCACAATTCGCCGCTGTTCCTACAGCTGCACACCTGATGCAGGTTCCTCACCCTGCTTCATGGGTGGATTGGCCCTGAATGGAGGATTTGTATTCCACTTTTTGACCAGAATCACTGAAGTGGCTCCCAATATATGTAAAATGTAGCAGAATCGTTAATAACCATATACATTTAACAAAAACAACAACAAAACTGGACAAATTCATGGAGGAGAAGGCTATCAATGGCTACTAGTCCTGATGACTGTATGCTACTTCCAGTATCAGAGACAGTATGCCTATAGGCTGTGTACACCAGTTGCTGGGGAACATGGGCAGGAGGGTGCTATTGCACTCATGTCCTGCTTGTGGGATCCTGTGGGCAGCTGGTTGGCCTCTGAACAGAATACTGGACTAGAGAGACCCTTGGTCTGATCCAGCATGGGTCTTCTTATGTTATGTTCTTAAAACTGCAGGTGATCTAGAAGTAGACATCTGCTGGTGTCCTCGCCTGGGTCCTCACTTTCTCTCCTGGGTCCTCCTTTACAGGGCAGTTGGTGTTGGGTGGCCCTGTGATGGGGGTGGGGCAGCCCAGCCCAGGACAGGCATGTAGAGATTTCTTTATTTATTACATTTGTTAATCGCCCATCTGGCCAGTCACCCAGCCACCCTCTCTTCACCTCTCTTCCTCCCTCTCCTGGTTGCCTCATACAGGGTGGTTCTTACATGGGTCTTACATAACCATGGTGGGTGGGTGAAAGAGTATTGTCCAGATGAACTAGGAGTAGGCATCTCCTGATGTCTTCGCCTGCCTTTCTCTCTCTCTTGGGCTGCTCCCTGGTTAGAGTTAGATAGCCCTGAGGTGAGGAAGGAGACTGTCTAGCTGAAGCTGTATTGATTAATATTTGAGTGTTCTCACTTTTTTTCTTTCTTTCTTCATGGGGCTGAGGGAATGGCTTTTCAGCCAGTTTATAATAAGTACGGACTTGTAACTTCCAAATAAACTGTTTTTGTTTGTTTGTTTCACTTCTTTTCTTTCAGGCCTCAGAATACGCTTGTTCAATTTTTCACTCAAGCTGCTCAGTTGTTTGTTGTATATAGTCCGAGTGCTCCTGGATGATCCATCTCAACAACATGGATGGTAATGTTTACTTCTTTTGTTTGTCTCTCTAAATGCTCAGTCTTATGTATGATATTTGATCTACAGAGCTTTAATTTCAGATTTCACTATGTATGGGGGGGGGGAGTGGGAGAGAAGATTCTAAGCAACATTGAATGATGAGCTTGAGGCTATAGATACAGTTTAAAGGAAGAACACTATATTGTGAGACCATTTCTCATAATAATTGTTGCAATGTTCTCAGTGTGGGTAAAAGAGTTAACCGGGTTTTTTTTTAATCAAAAGGATTTCTTTTTGCCTTTTTTCATTTTGGAATGCATACATCAGGGATGGGCAACGCATGACCCAGTGGCCACATGTGGCCTGCCGTGGCCATTTGTGCAGCCCCCCGTCCCTGCCATCACCCCCCCTGAAATCCTAACAATTCTGCAGGGAAATGAGGTGTGTAGGGGGTGTATGCATTGCTCCTCGGAAGACTTGGGCTTCCAGTAGCCCACCAAGCAGCTGTTTGGTGGCCTGCAGGGAGCCCGATTGGGAAATAAAGTGTGCGCTCCCTGCACACCTTCTTGCCCAGCGGAATTGCTGGGATTCTGGCAGTGCGACCACTTCTGGTGGCAGTGTCAGGGAGCGGTACAGTCCCCACAGAATTCTCTACTAGCCAGGTGGGCCCCCCAACATTCCAAAGTTGCCCACCTCTGGTGTACGTAGTATGTAGACCAATATAACCAGATATATAACAATAGTCACTAAGTGTGTAGTACCAGTGAGTTGACCAGAGATGTTGGTGCTGCTGAGGAATAATCAGTCATTCAAGTGTCGATGATGTGGATTTCACAAACCATAGTTTGCCCGGTTCAGACAAAAACACAAATGATAGTTAGCTGAGAACCAGGAATTAAGAGGGGTGGGAGTCTGAGCGCACAAATTGAGGAGAGAGAATGTGGGCACAAGTCTCATTCACTTAGTGTCAAACCTTTTTTTAGCTTTACAGTCTGAATCAGTTCACATATTTCATTATGTTATTCCAAGTTTGGCCTTAATAAAATTGGACTTTCCAAAGTTCAGTGGAACATTATGATATGGCTCTAGAACAGGGCAGAAGGTAGATCAGGATCTACTGGTAAATCTCTAAACTTGTGGGGTGGTATGGGGGAGGTTCTGTATTGAAAGACTATGAGTTCAGTACAGTTCTGGTACTCCAAAGAACTTCCTAGGTTCAGAATTCTTTAATTCTAAGTATTTTGCACCTAGCTGCAGTTAGTGGATCTTGAGCTTCTAGTAATAAATACCAAAATAGATCCTGCCTACCTCTGTTGTAGAATGCCTGTATCATGAAGAAATAAAGTTGTCTAGATACTGTATTTTTCTTCTAATTATCACCTAATCCCAGCTTGTGAGTTCACCTGCAACTTTTTCTGCTTCCACATGCAAATTATTGGAGCAGGGACGCTTGACTATATCAGCTGCCAGAGATCATGATAACCCACGATTAAGAAGAATTGTACTTCTTCTTAATCACTGTTTCCATTGAGCTGTCCACACAATAAGATAATGGTTTGGCTACTGCCTCAAGGGAGAGTTTGTAAAACTAAGAGCTTTGAAGTCTACATTATAATAAGTAACAAAAGTAGAAAGCTTATTGTGATGGGCATGACAGTTATGATGTAGTGGAAAAGAAAATTATAGCCTTTCCCCCCATGATTTTCCCCTCAAGTTTGAATGCTGGTATTTACTCCAAAATATTGTTTTTAAAGAAGATAACAAAAGTTGTTTGTTTAACTTTATGAAATTCATTTACAGAGCAATCCTCTAGACCGCCAGACACTGTCTAGATGGCCATAGGAGTGCTCAGATCCCCAGCTGCAAGGTTGGAAAATTGCTCTAACCTCATAGCTGGGGATTTGCATTAGGATCCCTCTCCACCACCACCACCCCTCGCAGCCAGCGTGGAAAGAACTGTGCTGGCTGCATCTCCGAGGTCATTTGAGTCTCCTTGGAGATAGGCTTTTGTGGGGAAGGGAGGGGAGGAGACCAGCGCCACCAAGATATGATATATCCTGGTGGTGCCTCAGCCTCCTTCCCTCCTACTCCAAAGCGCCACACTTAGACAGCTGAAATCATTGTTGAAGTGAAGCAACCTTCACCTTTGTGCTCCTCCTGCCCTGCATAGGATGCCCATTGTCCTCTGAGTTTGGAGGCGTACAGGCAGTCTGACTGGATTGTGCCCTTAATCATCAACAATTATAATTACTGATAGCTTATGAAAGTACTGGTTTTCTGTATTACCTGGTAGCATTTAAAACATTATTAACTTTTGGTAGCAGGAATTGATATTTCTGGATAGACCCATTCATCAGTCTAGCTAGGATGAAAGATCCAAGGAAATTCAAGAGAACAAAAATAAATAAATTTGTATATACATATTAAACATTCTCGGGAGAATGCCAGTCATCCCTGAGTTGCTACTGAGCTGGTTTGCATGGTTTAGCACTACATATCTGAGTTTGAATGAACTCAACCAAATCCTTGGGCTGATGCATGCCTCTCCCCACTCCTCTTTCTGCACATGGGAGGAGGACTTTGGCAGTGTTTGGCTTCACTTTCCGTGAAAACTGGCTTGTCTTTTTGTACGAACCAGATATCATGGTTTAAGCAAACTCTAGTCAGTTTCTAAACAAACTGACATCAAACCATGGGATGTGAAAGTGGCTTGTTTAAATTACCTACCAGAGTTTGTTTTAAACCACATTTTCTTTTTTATTCATAGCCAACTCTCATGGAAAGTGAAACAAAACTTTGCTGAAGTTTCCCCAATGATGCAGGAAGAGAAAAGGGGCATTCCAGTGCTGCTTCCTGCTGAGTGCCTGAAAGCTGAGTGAGGGCTTCTTCTTCCTCTTCTTAAAAGGACTTTTAACAACAACAAAACAAAACCAAAAATGCCTCCTTCAGCTTTCAGACACTCAGCAGGCAGCGGCATTGGAAAGCCCCATGGGAGGAAGTCCTGGTTAAATCCTCTAGGGGGATTCTCAAAATCCCTGGAGAAGAGGCAGAAAAACAAGTACCTCTTTTGCAGGGAAACAAAGGTTGCAAAAGGGCAGTTGGAGTTTCGGCCCAGCACTATACAACAATACTGTCCTATACAATACAAATGTTTTGGTGTGTCTCTGTGTGTATTGAGGTCAAGTAAAGCAGTAAAAAGTTTCTAGAAATCCAGGATGTCATTGAGCCAGTTTGCATGGAATGACCAACTATGGGTTAATTCCTAGGTTGTTTGTTATGATGTGGGTTGTTGGGGGGGGGGGCACCCAGAGTTTTAATTCATGGTTTGTTGTCAGGTTAAAGCTCTGGGCTGTTTCCCTCTCAGCAACCCAGAGTTCCAGGTTCGCATGTCATGCTGAATAACCCAGGAATGGGCTGTTCCTGGGTTGTTTTGGAAACCAGATGCAAAGTGGAAGTGACAAGCAGGCAGGAGGCACCACACTTGCTCATGCACATGTGGTCCTGACAACCCATGGGTTAAACAATCCATGAGTTTCATTACGTGTGAACTGGGTCATTATGTTTCTTGGTTAGATCCAGGGCTTTTTTTCTGGTGGAACTCACCGGAACTGAGTTCCAGCACCTTTTCTTCTATTAATTGCATTACAATTTAATCGCCATCTACTCCCGAGGAAATGTAATCCAAGAGTTCCGGTACCTTTTTCTCCAGAAAAAAAGCACTGGTTAGATCTGTTTTCCATTTGGCATCCGAAGGAAAATTGAATGGGGAGGGAAGAAAAAAGCAAGCATTCAGTGTCTAATTGATGGGGCCAGGTTGGTTTCTTGGTGGGTGTAGTCTCCCATTGACCGTAGGTTTCCTGGTTAGTGGTAGAGAAGTAGTGACATTAGCAGGAGAGTGCTGTTGCACTCATGCTCTGCTTCTGGGCTTCTCATTGGGGTACCTGGTAGGTCTCTGAGGGAACAGCATGCTGAACTAGACAAGCATTTGGTTTGATCCAGCATGGCTCTTCTTAGGTTTTTATGTTCTAAAGGACAATGTTTTGTTTTTCTGTTCAAGAAGGAAACATTGATATCCAACCACCACTTAGAAAATAATTTTCACCATTAGTTTACCAGGTTCATCATTTATAGATGCGATACTGAATCATAACAATGATCTTTCCCATCAGTGTTTATAAGTATAGATGCCATCATACATTCTAGCTGGTACTTTTCAGTTAGTGGGGGTACCAAATTGTTAAAACACAATTCTTAATTCCCATCAAATTCAGTGGGACTTACAGGTTTTGGATTCATTTTATTAGTGAGAACATTTATATATGGGACATTCATCAAATGAGCACATGTGGCCCAGCTGCTCTTTATGCTAGTAAATTTCCATTTCTCTTTTCCTCTGTGTGTGTGTGAGAGAGAGAGAGGGAAATGATTTTTGGGGGTGAATTACTTCCAATTTTGGGAAAATCCAGAACTGTCCTGCAAATACAAAGGATTGGATGCAGACTTAGTCACACTTAGAGTAGATGTATTGACAACAATGAGACTTAATTTAGTCATTACTAACTTACATCCTATTGATGTCAATGGGTCTACTCTTAGTCTGGCCAAATCTGGATCCCCTGCTTTTTTGCCTGATGAAGAGTTCTGAGGAACTTGAAAGCTTGCACAATTTTGTGGAAATTTGGTTGAAAAAACAAAGAGATTGCCCAACTAAGTTATTACGATAGGGGACATGCTATAAGTAGAGTTATGGGCACTCTTTAATATTAACTGTAAATACATTTTTTTAAAAAAATCTTCATCTAGGCAGTCCAGATTTTTCACAATGAAAAATTGAATTATGTGACCTATATAAATTATGGAAAATAAGTTCTCTAGATCATAGGCTTAGATTTAGAGAACTGTAAGCGGAAGGAGAAAAATGCATTCACGCTATTCTGTGACCTCTTGCTCAAATTAGTGTTCCGTGAAATCTTGCTCACGAGCTAGCACAAGACTTCTCACAGCACGGTGCTAAAATATATCTTGGGATAGATTACAGTAGAAGAAACAATGAATAAGGAAAATACAGGCTGTAGTGTAGAAATAAACTCTATTGGGCCATTAAAAGGTCTTGAATAAATCACTTTGCTGCATGCTCATGAAAGCTTTTATTGTACAAGATGTTCTAGTTTTTAAAGGATCCCTGTAAAATGAGCCACTGGCTATAATGAAGCTCATTTTATTGTTAATAGTCTAATGTTACTAATTAATGTTACCCATTTTTGTATTGTGCAAAAACTTGCATACTTTGCTTGGCCAAACAAAGGAACTCCTCTGGATTTGTGGTCATTTTTCTCATATAACCTTCTTCCGCCAAAATGGAAACAGCCCTTATGTGAGCAGAGGTCGAGGAGGCTTTTTGCTAGCAGAAAAGCACCTTTGCATTCAACCTGTAATTTCATACTTTGCCTTTGTTCTGCGGTTTTCCGTATTCTGCATAATTCATTTTTATCTTGCTAGACAGGGGGAGAGGCAAATGTGGGAGTAGTACTAAAACCCTCTCAACCAATGGAAACTTATTTGGTCTTCTCTTTGGATTATGGGATTTCAGCAGGTTCAGTCCACACACATGCAAGCATATCTACACAAACATGAGAATAGAAACTTAACTGAACTTTTTTTTTATTTAAAAAATGAAAGCTGAGATTCTCAGGAAGTTGATTATTTTTGGTGCCTGCTACCATATTTTGCTTTTCTGTGGAATCATAGCATACATATATTCTTGGTTATATGTTTTAAATATCCTGTGTTAACCTTGGTTATATGTTTTAAATATCCTTTACTTCCTAAAGTATTGTTCTTTTGTTTTAGAATCCTATTATAATATTTATGACAATATATTTATTGTATAAACAAGCAATCCCAGCCCCAGTTGTGTCTCCTTCCATGTAGGTAGGCTTAATATCAATCCAGCTCACTTTAACTGCTCCCTTTCCTCAGACAAAACATTGTTACGTATATTGTTCTGCCTAATGTTTTGCAACCATTTAAAAAGTGTTGTTACAACAAGATAATTACCTTGCCTGACTCTTGTTTTGTTTGTTTGTTTTCATAATACCATTTTGTTGTGCTATTATGTTGTTCTCTAAATGAAAATGGATTTTACATTTGGATGTCTGGTAGCAAAGAATTAATCCGGGGATGTTCCAGTCAAAACAACACTCCTGCAAAGATAGATTGGTAAGTGTTTACAACAGTAATGAGATGTTTTAAGTTAAAATGTTATCATGTACTTTTTCTAAAGAAGATATTTATTGATGTAAACAGTATCTGTGCTTCTGCAAGATGGCAAGATGGGTGGTTACTTGATAACTCTTGCCCTGACTGAAAAATAGAACAGGTATAGTGGCAGTGGTGGGATGATAATAAACCCTACCCATTGGGAATTTGGACTCAGCACCCTGCTTTCTCCCAAAGATGTGACTGACATTTGTCAAACTGCTCTGGATTATGTAGGAAAGCCATTCAGCTCAGTAAATCTACAGCTTTGCGGTAGTTAAGCCAAGGTCACCCAGGTTGCTTCACATGTTATAACTGCAGTCTGCCTTTTCAATTTCTCTGACCTTCAAAAGAGGCTTGCAGTGGCTTTCTTATTCCATTTCAATTATTTGAAAAAGGAGGGCCCAATCCCTGTTGTTGTTGTTGTTGTTTAGAGTAAAATTACTCAAGACATTTAGAATCTCCTCATTTACTTGGAATTTTGGCAGAAGAACTATAAAATGCAACATTATAGCTAAACCAGAGCTGTGTATGTTACATTCATATACAGGGTGTATATAACACTGTATGTTATACTACAGTGGTGAAGCTTCAAACACTGATTGCCTAGTGTGGATTTTTAAATTTTTGTTTAGCATTCCAAGTGCTCTGGGAACAAAGCAGTCAAAATGAGGCCCCTCCACATGCAGATCAGGTCTGTGGGGACCACACCTTTGGCCCCACACCTGAGGTTGTGCAGAGCCTATGGTTCCACCCCCAAAATCCACACATTAGGTGTGGACATTTGCAAGGGAAAACATATGCATAAATAAATAAATATGCATGTAGGCTTTTTTTGTGTTCTGGAATCCTGATCATGTAGGGTTCCATAGCGGAAAGCCTATGAGTATGACAAGGGCTATATTTTGAGTTCAGATTCTGTGAGGGAAGGGAACACCATCAGTTTGGCTGGGATTTAAAACCTCACACAGGTCCTAGAGCAGTGATGGCGAACCTATGGCACGTGTGCCAGTGCTGGCACACAGGGACCTCTCTGTGGGCACTCGAGCCATTGGTCGGCAGATCGCGAAAAGACCGTCCCCTTCTGCATTCAGCGTCGGGTTTCCATAGTAACTCCTCTCCACTCATTCCTCGCTGGCCTCCACAGGCAGGCACACTCCAACATCTCCACCCCCAGAAGTGGACTGCGCAGGCACCCAGTCCTCCTTCTAACTGAACAGACAGCTCAGAAGCACAGCGCACGCACACCCGAATCTTTGTGTGCCCGGTGAAGAGCCATGCCCTGAGACAGAGCGGGGCGTGATTAGCTAGTGCCCCCTCCTCCTTCCTGCCAAATTTAAGGCACTTTGAAATAAATAAGTTGGTTTTGTGTTGCAGTTTGGGCACTCGGGCTCAAAAAGGTTCGCCATCACTGTCCTAGAGGAATATTTTTTGGGGCAAGCCTAGGACTGGGAAGAAGGTAGGGATGATACTCAGCAGGTGGCTATGGACCTGAAGGAAGCGTGCAGAGTTGTTGGTTTTTTAAAATAATGAGATTAAATAAAATAATGAAAAGGAAGGGTAGAGGAACATGTAGGAGACAGACAGATAAGAATATGAAAGGGGCAATGACAGTGGGTGTCTGAAGAAATTCATAGGATGGGAGGGGAAGAAGAGGAGTGCTAGGGAAGCTGGCCAGGAGCCAGAAAGGCTAAAGGAAGTGAGACAGAGTAGACCTTGGGATGTGAGAAAACTTTGGTTAATGGTGATATGAATTTGATAAAAGGAAGAGCTGAGGACAAAGTAGGACTAGGACAAAATAGAGCCAAGAGACCACAGGGACTGTGCACTAGTTAGGCAGGAGGGAAGTGGAAAGGCACAATATTAGAACTGTGGGCCAGATCTACACCGTGAGACACCTGCTGTACCTTTAATGCCCCCTTCACACATTAATCATGTGAAGGGGGCATCACATTACTACAGGGGAGCCCTGCCCTAGAGTTAGGCCACCTGCCTGTCCCTGTCCTGGTGTCGAGCATGCTGCCTGGCTCCGCCTCTCGATGTCCTTAAAGCAATGGCCCATGTTTGAGCAGCTGCTCATGCACAGGCCTCCACATGGTCAAATACCCGATGATGTGGTAGCTTGCGTTTTACCACACTAATGTGTGGACATCTAGAGGCAGGGCCAGGCAGCCTGCTTGATGCCAGGTGCAGGATAAGAGTGCAGTCCCACCCCCAGTATTCACAAGATGCCCCCTTCATGTGAGTAATGCATGAAGGGGGCTAATGAGTTGCACAGAATGAGAATCCTGACAGTGATGGGTTTTCCTGTCACTGTAGCATCAGGAAGGGGCTGATTTATATATATTGCCTTTAACTAGCCCATCAGTTCCTTGGTTGTAGGCTTCTAGTGTTTTTTGTTTGTTTTGTTTTGTTTTTAATTGTATGGACTGAAATATTTTGATAAATTTAAATTTTAAGGGAAGGAAATCCTTTTAGGATATTAGCTGGAATGCCATAGAGGGGGCATGCTAGTTTTCTTAACTTGTTTCCTATGGCAGTATTTTATATAGCTTACTGGGTCCCCAGAGCAGGCTCTCAAACATTCAGCTGGATGTGCATTCATTTGTTGCTGTAATTTTACAGGTCGCCTATTATTTGGGTGAACAGAAGCTTACCTTTATGGGGACTACAGGTAATGTACAGTTTCAGTTTTATACAGCTCTTGCAGATGCTGCTTAATAACGTTTCAGAGCAAGATTTCATAGATTTCATAGATCATAAGAGTTGGAAGGAGCCTACAAGGCTATCGAGTCAACCTCCTGCTCAATGCAGGAAACATCCAAGTAACAACCAGGCTTGACCCTGCTTAGCTTTCCACTCTCAGACAAGCTGAGCCAGCATAAGCCACAGGCCAAGTGATGGGTTCTTACAGATAGCAATACAGAATGCTAATCAGATAGCAAACTAGCGGAGATCCCTGCGTTAGGAAGCCTGGATTCAGAAAGTCTGGCCAAGTCAATGTTTTTAGAAAGACTGAGACTGCAATCTTATACATACTTAACCTGGAAGTAAGGCCCCATTGAACTGAATGAGACTTATGTCTAAATAGACATGATAGGATTGCTGCTGTAAAACTGGTGTCCGAAGAGACCTACCGGTATATACAAGCCAAAAGCACTTCTGCTCATGAGGGAAGGGTCAGTGATTTCCCCCCTACACACACACACACACGCACACACACACACACTTGCAGCTCTTTGCACCACATTGGAAAAGCCCCATTCCATGCACAAAATTCTGCCCTTTGGATGCCATTTGGATCCCAGTGTAGGCTATTGCAATGTGCTTTAATACACCTAAACTGAGCATGAAATTACAGCTGGAAAGCTGCTATTTGGCTTTGTTTGTAAAGAGTAAACCCAGGTTCATATATGTTGCTCTTGTTGCTCTTTGTTTGATGGTGCAGCAAATTAAGGCTCAACTATGCAAGTGGACTTTTGATTTGCTTCCATGCTGGTGCCCAATCACAATGTCCTTCTCCTTCAAAAAGGGATGATATCATGTGGATCAGGCATTGACACGGAGTGCTGACTTCCTCTGAAAGGAGGGAGCATGTCTGCCTCTCCACTGCACACAAAGGAGTGAACTTCCTGCAATGGATGAACTGTGGAAGACTTATTAAGTAGTATAGATTACAAGAGACTGGCTGGGAATAACAGCATCTTTATGGTGATGCTGGAGTGTGCTATAGGTTTCAAAGAACAATTTAAGGCCTACGTTTTTGTTATTAGAGTCATGAATGATTTTGAGAAATTGGAGAGATAATAGTACCATGACATCAGCCAAGAAGGAAGTGCAAACTCCTTTTCTTTTCTTTTCTTTTCTTTCTTTTGAATATAAACTATTAGTACCATATTGTTACCCAGTTAGTTAAGAGGTTTCTTCAGTTCTTCTATTAATCAGGAGCTGAATTCACCATGATTCACCTATGCCCCTTTGAAATGAGTGTATATTGTGCAGAAATACAATGATTCCCAGTGGAAAGGACAATTCCTATGATGGTTTTGAGGTGGACACCACTGTCCATAATGTATAGTACAGCTCACCTACTGTTGTGATATCACCTAGTGCTGTGATATCACATTCTGTGTTTGCCTAGCTCCACTCCACATTGTTGGCTGATGATGGCAGTGGAAGGAAATGCAGAATGTCACTAAGTCGCAACACTTTGAGAGCCAGTGTGGTGGTATTTATTTATTTATTTCATTTATTTACTGCCCAATAGCCGAAGCTCTCTGGGCGGTTTACGAGAATTCACAAAAACACTGGCTTCCCTGTGGCCCTGCTTCCCCTCTCATCTCCCACGGTGGGGTGGGGGTGGGGTGGGGCAGGCCCTGATGGCCCCTTTGCCTGCTCCTGCCTCCTTCACTCCTTCTTCTTTCCCACAGGGCCATTGATGTCAGTTAGCCCCGTGGGGGGGGGCTCCAACTGGAGCAGGCCCTGATGTTCCCTTTGTCTGCTCCTGCCTCCCTCCCTCACTGGTATAGTGGTTAGAGTGTTGGACTGGGACTCGGGAGATCCAGGTTCAACCCCTACACTCGGCCATGAAGCTCTCTGGGTGACTTTGAGCCAGTCACTGACTCTCAGCCTAACCTACCTCACAGGGTTGTTGTGAGGATGAAATGAAGGAAGAGGAGGACCATGAAAGCCGCCTTTGATTCCTTGCAAGAGGAAAAAAAATGTGGGATATAAATGTAATAATAATAATAAAAAACAAAAAAACAAAAACAGCAACACAGGTTCTACTATCTGTTACAGAGGGGGAGATGGAAACTAGATGTATAGTTGCTGTTCCTGGCAGCCTCCGTGCTTTATGGGTAACATCTAGTGGGGCCTGCAGCATCATTAAAACAACAACTGAAGTCTGGGTAGTATGCATATGTTCATGCATAAACATTTTGATTTCCTTGTGACAGGTGTGGAATTGTAGAAGGCCACCACACACCACTTTAAACAGAAGCTAGGTAGAAAAACTAAACTCCTCTGATCTATTTTATTCTTGTTGAAATTACTGCTGAATCAGCTTTGCAGTATTTTATTTAAAATTACTTCTACCTTGTAGTTTTTAGAAGTAAACATAGTTAGTCATTCCTTGGTATAGGAATTTATCTCCCAATTAACAAGGTCCGTGCAGCTTCTGATTCAATATTTTGTTCACAGATAGGTTTCTAAGTCTTCCCCATTTCTGGTTGATCAGTAATACAAATTTGTTTTCAAGGTTCTTTAACCATCTAGTATAATTATGTTGTTTTATTCTTTTGTTCTCTGTTTCTTACAATTCCATAGATGGGATTTAGACCTTTCCACATAACAGCAGTTCCTAAAACTAGTATACTTTCGCGGTATTTGAAAACATGATGAGCCTGAGCAAATACATCTACATAATGAGATGAATTCATCTTTAAAGTTTGGGCTTATACCATTGATTTCACACTGCACAGTGATAATGATCCAGAGAAAGTTAGCCACTCCTTAGATTTATGGGACCAATTAGTTCAACCAACATGTCCCATTGACTTCAGTGGGACTTGAGAATAAATAACTTTCTCTGGCTTGGGTCTAATGGATGTAGGGCACATCATACTGCAAAATATGACAAATTGCACTTCTCTAACTTTAAAATTAAAATAATAATAATAATTAGCCCTCTTAGTGCCACTCATTCTGTATGTGTCATATAGTGCCTCTGTGAAAACACCTACCCTTCTCACCTTCATCCTTCTTTGATTATAATACCACTTCATTCTAGAATAAATCTTGTTTGCAAAACTCTCTTCTTTCTTGGTCTCTGCAAACCATCTGCTTTAACCTCTTATACCAGGGGTGCTGAGTCTCTTTCAGCCCAAGGGCCTAATTCAATTTTGGACAAGCTTTCAGGGCCACATTCCAGCGGTGGGCAGGACCAAAGTCAAAAGGGTGCTGGGCCAAAATATCAAAAAAAAAATATGCCAGCTTATTTTAGCTTACAGCTCTTGCTTCCAGTAACTAAGCCTTAGGAGAGGGAAAAGTCAGGAAACCAGCAAAAGATCAGCAATCAAAGGAAAAGGGGTGGGGCCAGGAGAACCCCAGAAGGCCAGATTGAGACACCAAGTGGGTAGGTTTCAACCATTTCCCAAGCCTTGTCTTCTCTATCCTTTACTTACACTATTCTTCTCAGCCTTGTGCCTGGTCTTCTGTCTGCCCCTCCCTCCTCTGTTTCTGAGCAGCAGCTGCTGCCATCGTTGTGCCCTTCCACCTTTTCTGACTGTGCTCAGCTCACCTCAGCACTCTGGGCTGAGTACAGATTTGGGACTGAAAGGGTACTTCTCACCAGGCTGGGCAGCCACCTCCATGGGTATGCCACTCTTCCTTCTTGCTCATAATCTACTTCAAGTGGTCCTCCTGCCCATCCTTTTCCTCATGACCGCTTCCAGATGATCAAGAGGTGGGTCACGGGCAGTTCTCCAAGCCTACTTCTCCTTCACCTTCATTGCAGCTTTAGAAGCTGCCTGTACCAGATTGGTACAGATTGGTGCAGGAGAAGCCTGGTAAACACATGTGCCCTTCCCCTTGCTTGGATAGCAATGCTAGCTTATATGGTTGGTGTGAGCCTTGGCCATAGAAGCCAGTGGTCCTGGAGTCCACTTCCCATAACAAAACATACCCCCTCCCATGAAATTTCATGGGCCTAGAAATAGTGCACACTGGAAGCGGAGGTGATTAGAATTCTAAGATCTTTATCACCAAAACGAAGCATTTATTCATGCAAAGTGTCTGGATGCTTGCAGCATATGGTTCACTTCAGCCAGAAGCAGTGACACTTATTTGGTGGCATTTGAACAATTTTCTGATGATGCTGTTCTCTCTACTTTCATGGCTCCTAATATCTGTGCTTAATTTTGATTATACAATTGTTCAGGAAGTTGGGTTTTCATTAGCAAAGGACATTCATTTAAAATTAGAAATGCTCGTGCTAATCTCATTCAAGATTTCAGACTGGATGATGATATGTTTCTGCAAGTCACAGTTTATCAGATATCCTGTAGTTATTGACTGTATAGTTATTTTAAGTCATTTAGTTCTTTTTATAGTGGTTTTGAGATGACTGAGGTGAATTAATCTGAGATGTATTTATTTTTTTCCAGTTTTAAGATCTTGAAATGGTCTATAGAGAAAGTAAACCTGAGTATGAGGACTCAAAACCAGCACACATTCAAGCAACTGAATTGGGTTGCTATTTATGTGGGATGTGTTTGTTAGGTCCCCAGTGGCTGCAACAATTTTTTTTTTTAATGCAGTTGGTTCCAGATACAGTTGATTACAAATATCATATGCTGGGGACAAACAGTAGTGGAAAGTCATCACCTTCATGCTTTATTTATGAGCATCCAGAGAATTTGGCTAGCCAGTTTTGGAAATGGAATACTGAGCTAAATCAAATATGGGGCAAAATCACTCTTTGTCTGATACAGCATTGCTTGTTATGTGGTTCAACTCTTACTGTATGAGTTATCTCCACCATGTTGTCAAACTTTGCTTATTACTAGAGGAGATAAAACAATGCAATGTGGGTCAACCAACATGGAGAACTAGAAAATGTGAAACAGGCAGCTCACAGGCTGGAGTAGTCACAATACAGAGGCAGTTCAAAGTGTGCTCTGAGATGGCAGCTGTGTTATGAGAAGAGACCCAGATTAAGAGATTAAAGGTTTTATTGAAAGCTTGAAGAATAACTTCTCTACTCATAGATCAGTTATTTTTGATTACCTTCTGGGCCAGCCCTACCATTAGGCATTCACCTCAGGTGTCAGGTAGTGGGTGGTGAAGAGAGGGCAGCAGTGGCAGCCCCCTTGGCATGTCACTCTGTTGGAGGACAGAGCAATGTGTTGCACATTGTACGCCCTGCGCTCCCTAAGCTAGCTTGCTGTCCCAAAAATGAGGTGGTGGATACTGGTCTGTCACCAGTGTAAGTTTCAACTGCCAGTCCAGTTGACTTCTGTAGGTGGAATAAGCTGGTGGTTGTGGGCTCCATCTTTTCTATTACCTCAGACAACAAAATGTCTTGGGCCATCCCTGTCAGTACCTTTCAACTTTGTTATTTCATATTTTCTTAATCCTCAAAGGTTGAGTAAGATTTCATGCACATGATGTCACTTCTTTAGGTATCAGTGGCATCGATAAGTCTGTTGGAAACTACGCTCCTGAGTTATCTCAGCTATAAAGTAAGTACTTATGGCCATATTATCCCAAATCCATAGTTCCATAGTGAGGCACTTAATTAAAACAAGTGGGTTTGCAAAGTAGTTTATTAGTTGAATTTAGAGGTTGTTACAAGCAGTATTGACTCAACAGTTCAAGCTTCTTGTGGATTTTAAAATTGCAGTTCATATTTCTTTCTCTCCCCACCCTCCTCCACACACACACTTTGCCTTCATCCCACTTGGCTCCCTGAACCCTCTCACTAGGAATCCATTGCTTTCTTTGTTAGATCTGTTTGCTGCAGCCTCTAGCCATGATGGTAAACCATGACATTTTGACCATGATGACATTACTTGCTTAGAATACAATGTAATAAGTGTCCTAGCCATGAAGTAAATGTAAGACACAATATGTGTCTGATAAATCTCAGTGTAAGATCTCCCCAAGCACCATGCACCTAGTGAGAAGCTTCAGTGTGTGTGTGAAAGAGCAATATTTTCTTTCCTAAATAATATTAGTTGTGCTTTATGGGTAGTACTTACTTCATGCAAATCTCTGTCACTTAGTATGACAAACTACTACTAGACTACCAGTCAACTTTTATTGCAACAGAAGATGCTGCAGTTGAATAATTTTCAGTGGTCTGCTTGATGCTGCAATCTCACTTGAACTTGTAGTGCAATAAAGTAGGGATGTATGAAAAAAACCACAATCACATTTACGCAAATTTAAAGACCTGAAAGATGATGATGATGATGATCATGATGATGATCATAATCATGATACAACAATCCCATTTGTGCAAGTTGCCACTGCCATTAAAAAAAAATATCCAAGTTCTGTGTATTGGATCGACTCACTACGGATTGAGTCAACACCAGCAGGGGAAAATGGAATGAAATCTGCAGGACCAGACCAGTGAAATCCGTTGAGATTTCACCTCCAAAGCAGAATTCCTTCAGTTATGCCTTTATACTATATTGTCTCCTTGGTGATGCATTCATGGCTTCATCCTCACCCCACTCTTCTAGTAAATGGTTTTTAAGTATCAAGGAGTTTGTTGTTCATATTCACAAATCACATTCTCTAAAATGGTGATAACTTGTATTTTTGTTTTTAAAAAGGGTTTTCTTCAATCCCATTGTTAGAAAATATTCACAGATAACTAAAGTACTGTTCAGATGTTTTGAACACACATATGGAAGAGGGGAATCTTGGCAGAAATCTCCACCCTCCACATGTACATTTGCAGGTGTACAGTCAGAAACTGCTATTTGCAAGGTCCCCGATTGTGTGTATGAGCCTACAGTCATCTGATTTGTACACATGTAGTTCCTCAGGAGTAGTACACTGCAGAAATCAGGTGTGCACATGATATTTTCATAATATGTGAAGATTTATATTGCAATGACTTTTGATTGAAGCCCTATTCAGAAGGACTAACATGATCCATCAACACATGAGTGGCGCTGTACACGTGAGCCCCCCTGCAAATGATTCTCTACCCATTGGTGAATGCATGTACAGTGCAAACGTTTGCAGCATGGGAACCTCCATACATAACAGCTGTATGTGTGAAGGCTCCCTTCCTGCAGAGGTTTGTATTGTATATGCAAACGCCAGGGGGTGGAGCTGCTCAGAGTATGCTGTGCTGGGGGTGAGACTAGCTGGCAAAGCTCCACTCCCCACTCATGCAATCAATAGAACATACAGACCCTTCTTACCAATAACACTTGATATGAACAACTAAGATATGCTGTTTTGTTTGTATTAGAAGAAACTAGAATATTTCAGAATGTAGAGTGCATTCATCATCATCATCATCATCAGGCGATCACTCGTGACTGAGTAAGATTGTCTTCCAAGATCAAAATTTACAAAAAGGAGATTTTAAAAGGAGGAAATCCTAAAGAAAATTGTGTAGACTCTAGCGATGGGTCCGTAAGTGATTGTGGAGGCCAATTCTAGATCCACACAGCTTCCCACAGTGAGGACACAGGTTACCAGATGGAAGGTGGTCCTGTAAAGGATTCATTTGACGTGCTTTTCGCTTAGCACGTTTCTCCCTTTCACCTTGCACTCGGGTTTCTTCAAAGTCCATAGAACCTTTGTGAAAGGCCAACCTCCATTTAGATCGTTCATGGGCCAGAGCTTCCCAGTTTTCGATGTTTATATTGCATTTTTTTAGATTAGCCTTATGAACATCTTTAAACCTCTTATATTGACCACCGATATTCCGCTTTCCATCCTTGAGTTGGGAATGGATGGAAAGCGGAATATCGGTGGTCAATATAAGAGGTTTAAAGATGTTCATAAGGCTAATCTAACACACACAAAAATGCAATATAAACATCGAAAACTGGGAAGCTCTGGCCCATGAACGAAGAGTGCATTAGTATGACACTAATTTAGGTCTAGGTGATGTGTCGGTGACACATTAGTGTGTCACCTATGTCTCACAGTGTTCATGTGCAAAATTAATGGCTGATTGTGTTGTGTTTTGGTTTACCTTTGTTATGTTTTTTTTTTTAAAGGGAAACATATGGGAACAAGTTGTGCGGATTCCTTTCCTGTTGGAAATTATCAATGCTATTCCTTTTATCATTACAGTAAGTCTCTATCTGTATTGCTCTATTGTGAGAGGAGTAGACAGGGAGGGAAAAAGCCCAGGAGTAGAAACAGCAAACGGAGCCAAGGCAAAAGGGCTGAACCGGTGGATGATAAAGGTTTTTATTTAAAGACTATGTAAAATGCCAACGCGTTTCGAACCTAAGGATATTCACCTTGTTTTCTATGGCTCCTGAATAAGAGAATTGCCCTGAGGAAGAAGAACTTAGGTTCGAAACGCATTGGCATTTTACATAGTCTTTAAATAAAAACCTTTATCATCCACCGGTTCAGCCCTTTTGCCTTGGCTCCGTTTGCTGTTTCTATTGTGAGAGGGGCAGACTATTGGTTATAAGTTAAGCTAATAAGTTATTTTACAGTGCAATAAATAGTGAAGTTCAAAGTAAAAGACTTAAGGGAGTGATCCTATAGGCTCTAGACCAGGGCGCTCCAACCTTGGGTCCCCAGATGTTGCTGGACTACAGTTCCCAGAATCCCTTGCCATTAGCCATGCTGGCTGGGTATGCTGGGAGCTGTAGGCCAGCAAAATCTGGGGACCCAAGGTTGGAGAGCCCTGCTCTAGACAGTATCTGAGGGGCCATAGGATTTTTTGGATTCCCAGCTCCGAGGTCGGAGAGTGTATTCTGACCTTCGAGCTGAGAATCTGAGCTCTGACCCTCACCCCCTTGCAGCTGGCGTGGAAAGAACCAGTGTGGCCAGTGTGGCGTAGTGGTGAGAGTGTTGGAGATCCGGGTTCTAGTCCCCACTCGGCCATGAAACTCACTGGGTGACTTTGGGCCAGTCACTGACTCTCAGCCTAACCTACCTCACAGGGTTGTTGTGAGGATAAAATGGAGAGGAGGAGGAGGAGGAGGAGGAGGATTATGTAAGCCGCCTTGGGTTCCTTCTGGAAAAAAAGGTGGGGTATAAAATAAATAAATAAAATAACCATGCTGGCCGCTCTCCAAGATCGGGAAAGCAAACTTGGAGAGGGATAAAAGGAGGCAGTTTGTAGAGCAGGGAGGGGAGGAGACTGGGAAGGCCAGAATACGCAGTATCCTGAAGCCTCTCCAGCCTCCTTCCCTCCCCCTCTGAGACACCACAGCTAGATGGGTGAAAAAGCCCGTCTAGCAAAAATGCAGAGTGGGAGGTTAGGGAGGAGAAGATCGCCCCCACTGCTTCTCCTGCTCTTCATTGGATACCCATAAGCCTCCGAGTTCGAGGGCTTATGGGCATCCCAATAGGATTGCGCCCTAAATGGACATTTCTGTAACGATTTCTCTTAAGGCTCCACATGACTTTTTATTGGTAATCACTCTTTTTACGGAACTTTTATTGAATACTTACTTATTGCATTGTTATTGTATCTATTCTGTATGGTTTTTATCTGCATGCCACCTTGAGAGGGTTCCACGCTTAAAGGTGGCCTAAAAGGTATTTTAAATTAAAATTTCTCTTAAGGCCCAGGGTGGCCGGTTGCCGGCCAGATGGGCGATTAATAAATGTAAATAAATAAATAAATAAAAGGCAGCAATCTTGAACTGTTTTAATCAACTCAAGTTTTGGTTGATTAATTGGTGGGGCTAATTTGAATTGGTAAGACGGACCCATTTTTTATTAATAGGCTTAGAATGTATTTTTTACGCTATTTTGAATATGGTATATTTCTCTTCAATCCTTATTAAAAGTCCCCCTCCCCAAACAGTGAGTTGTAGCTTTTGCTTATTACATTGATAGTTGAGGCTGTAAGTCTTGTAGCCCAGGCTTGTTCTTTTAAACTTTAATTATTGTATAGCACTTAGTGTCAAAGGAGTATTATAATAACTTTTTTCATACCTCTCCCCCTGTATACAGACACATCCCAAGCCAAGCAAACAAAACCAACCTTAAAATCAGGGAGCAAAGGCTGCAGTTGTTAACCCATGGACAATCTAAATCTAAAACTTCCAGGCAATTATGTTTTGGACTGCAACCTTTATCAGAAATAAGGACTGGGATGAAAATAGAGTAGATTAAATGTCAGAGTTCTCCCTGCTTGGGTGTATTCTTCTTACCTGTATTGTTGCCACCTGTGTTGCCTAGCAGAAAAGCAATGAGGCTTGAAATTTGGTATTTTAAAATGAAACTACTTTTTCTGTACACTGGATGCAGTTTCATTGACAGAGATAGTTAAGAGGATGCATTTAATGTATTTCTGTATTTTTCTTCAGATTTTCTGGCCTGCATTAAGAAATTTATTTATCCCGGTATTTTTAAACTGTTGGCTTGCCAAACATGCTTTGGAGAATATGATTGTAAGTATAATAGAGTACTTGATTTAAGATGAGAATTGATTTAAGAAAAGAAAACCCGTCTTTTTTCTGTATGAGTCAATGCAAATAGAAGCACAAAGCTTGGTCTACAGTCCACTTAAATCACAGTGACAGTACTTAGATTTAAGCCTGTATAGAGCCACTGAAAATCCATGGAAGTAAATTGGTGTAAATCCAAATATGTTAGCTTAATTGCTTTTTGAATTGCCTTTCAAATGTCGAAGTTGTTTTACCATTGGCAGTTCCAGCCCTCTGTTTTACCTCCCTGTGGTTCAGTTAGTTTATATATTCAGGAATCTAAATGCTTTGACTATGCTTATAATAAAGCTTTGGTCCAGCATTAACCCCTTTGAGTTGTTGGTTCTTTTTTGCTGGCTCCAGACAGCTAAAGCTGAGAATTCTTTGAGGTCCCAGCTTAGCAAATACCAATTATACTTGGCTCCTACACCATGCTGGTATGCAGACCATGAAAAAAAGCAGGATACAGGGACAAGCCCGAAGAACTGCTCCACTTCACTTATTTCTGCCTAGCATATTTGGCACTGGGGCCTGCTGCCAACTGACAAATGTAAGAGTGAACCTAAATTTATGCAACAAAAGTACCAGCCTTGAAATAATGGTGCTGCTAACTGAATTTCTTGGCCGCATTCCCTGAATATTTTCCAAATTTCAGGTGCTGTATAATGAACTTAGAACTATTGGGGCAACTGAAGTGCATTACAGATGGTAGAATCACTGCAGCCCAGGAGATAGTCGTACACATTAGCCTGGGTTCAAGGAATTCCACTTAAATTGTGAACATGTAGGGCAGCCCAATCAATTTTTAGCTTCAGTTCTCTGTCTGTTAAAGAGAGATTATTATCCTGTCTCAGAGGGTTGTTGTAAGTATGGAGACAATTAATGCTATTGTCATCCATGCATTGATAACCTAGCTAGATGATTGTAAGTTGCTCTATGGGAGCTCCCATAGATTTTTGCCAGTCACCTAAAAGGTGCCAATGGATGCTCACCGAACCCTATCCATTGCCTGAACCCGCACTTACACGCCAAATGTGACCGAATTGAATAGCCAATTGACCACGAACCCAGAGAAAAATACCCTGATCCTGCTACAGTGTGGAGTAGGCAAAACACGCACACCACCCTCTAAGGCCAATCAGGGAAATGAGCCAAAATTCCTACTCAGCCCCCTAATGGGCGACCAGAGAAGCTCACACTGTAATACAGGGAGGGAGGCAGGGAGCTGCGGAAGGTGAAAGAGGGTGCGGGTGGGGCCGCCGGGACTAATTTTGGCCATGGCTGCTCCGCCCATTAATACCTGCATTGGCCCAACATGATCAGGTGTGTTGTCTCTCCCTCATACCCCCCCACCCGCAAAATTCTCCCCGCCCACAGCTGAGCGTGTTCCTGGGAAAGAAAAATGTTTTGCACATAACTAATTGAGGAAGAATCTCAATAGATGACGGCATATACATCTTAGACACTCCCATACCAGGTTCCCAGGCCATCTGAGGGTAAGCAATACTTCTAAGTTGTCCAAGAAGCCACCTAGAGCCACGCAGTTCCCAGGCCATCTGAGCCCATCCAGATGACGAACACCAGTTACCTAAGCCATTGAAGTCTGGCCCACTGATAACCAGGTTCTCTCCCAATTATTAGTTTGCATCCTTGCCAGTTTAAGTTTGTCTGAAAACAGATTTTAACTGGCAATCTTTTCACAGCGAACTCTAAACATTATGAACTCTCTGGTACTTAACACGAACTAGTAAGGAAGCAAGAAACAGCATATTCAGGCCTGCTGGAGATGCAAAGAGCAGGTATATTCATAGAGTAGAGACCCAGACACAAGTACAACAGTGGTCATATACCACTGTCTCCTCGAAATCACCATGGTCTTCCGGCCTTTTCCACTACACCTGGAGGAGGGCCTTAGATGAAGAATGTGGTTCATGGGTAGATTCACGCTGGGAGAGGCGCTCCATCAGGTATTGTGGTCTTGAGCCATGTAAGGCTTTATAGGTTAAAACCAGTACCTTGACTCAGCAGCTGATTGGAGGTGAGAGTTTTTCCCTGCAGGGGTGAGGAGGAAGGGCCTTGGGAAGAAGCCGCTGTGAGATTCAATCCTGCATGCTTCTGAGGCTCGCCCTGCTTGCTTTTGAATAGACATGCTGAGGCTTGGCATTTGGAATGCTATTTGAAAGTGCTGCTGAGTGATTCAGTCCTGTGTATTTATGCAGAAGCCTTTTCCCGCTTACTTCTATGAAGGCTTGAAATCAGTAATAATCACATTTTGGCCAGACCCACAGTTGGAATGTGCCCTCCTAAAACCTTTCCCAGATTGAAATTCAGCCCTTAGGCTGAAAAAGTTTTCCCACCCCTGTTATAAAGATATAAATGGTTTGAGTTCTGTATATAATCTTAGGGGCTCTTTCTTTCATGCATCTTCCCCATCTCTTATAGTTTGTTGGTGTTCCTGACCCCCTTTTTTCCTGATATATTCCATCTGTAAGCAGCACAGGGAAGCTTTTCTTGGTGGTGATGCCCACTTTGCGGAACTCTCTGCCTGGAAAGGTCTGCTTAGTTCCATTCCTTGTTCAGCTCTGCTGTCAGTTGAAAAGCACTATCCCATACATATCTAGTCAGAAATAAGTTCCACTTGAGCACAAATAGGGATGTGCGGATTTTGTTAAATCCATTCTATCTCTGTTTCATAAATTGTCTGGGGTCTCTTTCATTCTGTTGTCCACTCATTGACTGAATTGGATTTTTGTAAGAGAATGTTGTTCCTATTTGTGAATTGACATTTGCACAAATCCCCTTCCAAAGTAAAAAAAACCCAACAACAATACGGTTTGCAAGTCTGTGGAATCCACGTGACTCAGAAAAAGTGGATCCGCTGCGGAATCCGCAGGTCAGATTCATAGAAATCTGAACTCCTTTGAATCCATTGAGTATTCATCCAAGATCGCTAAGCTCAGTGAGACTTACTCACAGAAATCTAATACCCATTACTTGGGAGTAAGCTCCATTTAATTTAATGAGACACTTTGGAGTAGACATGTAGGATTTGTACTGTATGAGTTGCTGTTTCAGAAGGCTTTTGATCACTTAGCTGCACTATCTTATATTTCAGATCGTTATATGCTGGTTTGACTGCCACCTCCATTTTTTATTTAGGTTAGCTGGTTTTAATGTAATTTATTGTGTCAGTCATGTATTTTAGAATTTGTTTTTACTGGTTGTTCTAGTGCAGGGCTCTCCAACCTTGGGTCCCCAGATGTTGCTGGCCTACAACTCCCAGCATACCCAGCCAGCATGGCTAATGGCAAGGGATTCTGGGAGCTGTAGTCCAGCAACATCTGGGGACCCAAGGTTGGAGAGCCCTGTTCTAGTGTTTATTGATTTTCCCTTTTTTTGCTTTATCTTGTTGGTAATTTGAACAGCTCAGTTGAAAGTGAAATAAGTTAATATATAAATAAGATGCACCTGTGCAAGTATTGCAATATTGTAAGCATGTCATACATGCTTACATAATATGTCACATGCATATTAAATGCTCTGAGAATTGTTTTTATTAGTTGAGCATATCTAATGTACAAATCATATCTGAACACTATAAATTTCTCTAGAATGATCTCCATAGAGCCATCCAACGCACACAATCTGCAATGTTTAACCAAGTTCTGATTTTAATATCTACATTGCTGTGTCTTATCTTTACATGGTAAGTAGTATGTGGTGATATTATTACTACTATTGTAATTCTTGAGTTATACTGTTTCAAGCAGAAGTTTTAATTGCATTTTAGTTAAGAACATGTTTGGTAAAGCAAGTTTCGAGGGCATTTAAATGTTTGTACTAGGAAAGAAAATGCCAATCATTTCCACTTTATGAAAATGTTACAGCTTATGTAACCATACTAATCATGGGGTAGGGAAAACTCACTCTTTTGCAGATGATGCTCATGGTATTCCAGAGAGAGCCGGTTTCAGGAAGTTGCTGAAGGGCCACCACCTAGCATGGCCCTTGTGATATGGGAAGCTGTTCTTCATACATCTTTAACTTTGAGACGGAGCTAATGTTACAGGCATCAGTGGCTGGAGGGGATGGGGAAACATTACTGATGTGGATGTAAGGTTTATATTTCGATGGTTTGAGAGCATGCCAGAGTCTGTGATTGACAAGAAGGAGAGCGCTGCTCAGAAGGGAACATAATGTTCAGGTGCAGCCTGGGCTTTTGTAACTGACAGAAAAAGATGAAGAAAATGACAAGTTGACCTACAGCAATTATTGCTGCCTTCAGCATCTGCAGATAGCAGCTTATTATGTGCCATTTTATTCTGCCCTTGTTCTGACCCTTATAAACATGGAAAAATATACTAAATAGCAACAAAATACCCAACAGCGCAATTGCTAGCTAAGGAAATGAAGCAATTTGTAATAGCATGTAATATTAATTGCAATTATATTCAGTGTTCCTTAAAAGAGTCCTCTGTTGATCTGCTGTTTGCTTATGTTGCTGGTTCTTTGGACTTTGCAAGAGTTATATTTATATCTTTAGATAATTACCAGCAAATATTGATATTTTAGATAATTATTTGCATATATTGATATTTGCTCATTGTACTCTGCATAGCGATTGCCCAAGAATTTTCATGAAAACATGTAATTCCATTATCACTTCAGCTTATAAAGCAGAGGCATGCAACTTGTGGCCCTCCAGATGTTTTGGCCTACAACTCCCAGCAGCGCTAGCCAGTATAGCTAATGGTGAGGAATGATGGGAGTTGTAGGCCAAAATATCTGGAGGGCCGCAGATATCCCTGGGTCCCCACTTACCACAGGGGCTGTTTTGTGTCATTGCGGTGAGGGGCGGCAGTCAGAGATTTATGGGGACATGCTGCTGCTGTGGTTGGGCAGCAATGTAATCTGGCTGCTGCTTGGCTGCACTGCACTCCACCCACAGGCAAGCTAGCTGTGCCAGCTGGTCTCCGGGGGTGGGGTTCTCTCCCTTCCGGTCCTCCCCTGGGCCATAAATTAGGAGGCTCAGTTGGGCCCCAGCCAGTGCCTCCTCTTGTCCCTCCTTCCTGCCCTCGTCTGGCAGCTCATCAGTTACCTGGCTCTGGACACATATTAACTTCCTCTTGGTGGAGCTGGGGAGGAATTTTACCTGCACTCACAATAGGCCCAGAAAAGCAGTGGGGTTGCCTTCCCTGTAGCAATGTTTTAGTTGCTCTTTCTGTTTTGATGTTCTCTGTTTTTGTCACAACAACCATTCTGGCTAGTATTGGGCAGGATCCTTAGAAGAAGATAAGGAGAGGTGAGCTCCCCATTAATTTCTTGAGTTCCTCTTAATGGGTCTTGGGGGTGGTACCAAGTTCCAGCCCAGCTCAGGAGCAGGCATGCATGCTTCACCACACCACCCCCACCCCAGGTTGGCAGAGATGACCATGGTATCATTCAATGCCAAAGTTGGCCTGAGGCTTGCCTTCCATCCATTTATGTTTTCTCCAGCATGTGGGCTGGTAACTTGTCTGCTGGTAACTCGTCTGCAAGCAGTGCTGTGGAATTCTCAATCCTTTCCCTTTGCCAGGCCAAATTCTCTGTAAGCTGTAGCCAATAAAGTTGTGGCCAGTTTTATCCCACCTACTTGCTCAGTGTCATTCTTGCTCTCCCATACTGTTGTGCTCCATGCTATGGGCACAATTTAAGACCTGTATGAAAAGGGAGTCTTGAGTTGGCAAACTATTTTTCACTAATAATTATTCTTTAGCACTCCAGAGAGTTCAAAGCACTTCACATACACATTATCTCAATAATTCTGTAAGTAGGCCAGTATTACTTATTCCCCTTTTGCAATGAGTGTGTGTGTGTGTGTGTGTGTGTGTCTGTCTGTCTGTCTGTCTGTCTGTCTGAGTGTCTAAAGACCTGTGTGAATTCATGGACTAGACTAGATTTGATTTCTAGGATCACAGCTCAGTTCCTTAGCGATGAAACTAGCTTGGATCCAACCATGTATGCTCTAAGTAAGCAAAATTAATCCCTGTTTTATTTTAAGGTAAATCTAATATAGAATAGCCTATTAATTTGACTCTATTTGCTAAGGTTTGGGATTAAAAACTATTCCTGTTCTGCAACAGAGATGTTTGTGATCTGTTCTACTGATGATTCTCTTATTGTCATCTTCACCATATCACTGTCTCTGATTAAGTATTTATAAATCACATCTCCACTGTTGGTCTGCTTTGTGCGCAGCTGATTCATTTCTTGAGTATTGAGCAAAGCCTTGGACCTCATTAAATGTATGCAGGGTGCTGAGGTCTGTTTGAAATGGATCCTAACTTCCTTTCTCTGAACATATTTGAATTCATATTCACAGAGCAGGGATTTTCCTCCTCCTTCTCTCTGCAGTTCCCTGTGGGCTCCCACTGGAAATCTGCTTCTCAATCTTGTGGAATATGGTACAGGCGACTGCAGATGGAGGGGTGAGTTGGTGGAAATCTTTCCCCTGGTGGAAAAGCAATTAAGGATCCAAGTCATGGACCAGAATAGCCTGATACGATGTCTGAAAATGGGTCACTTCTTCTTTCTCATTTTAATGTCATTGGGACATGAAATCTGCCGCAGAGCTGTAGCCAGAATATCGGGACAAGCACAGATAGGATAGAATATTGGGCTGCGTTTCCTCCAGCCAGCAGAGAGGGGAACTAGCATAAGCACTTGGGAATGTGATTCTGAAAGTGGGGCAAGCCCCATATGTGTGTGGGTGATCCCCCTTATTTAACAATTTTAACATTGCCATCATTCTAACAAGGTTCAGATTGAGGAAAGTTTTTTTTGTGTGTGTGTTTTTACCATGGCAGTTAGGATCATATCTATGCTTACAGAATGCAAGCTCTTTTTATTAGTGCATGTCTAAAAATAGCACATCTTCACTCATTTGTCTTGACAGAAGTAGAAAATGACACTTTTCCTAGTGTGTTGGCTATTGTGTTGGCAAAACTGCAGAAAAGGGAAGAGAAATTGTATTCTGCTTTCACGAATAGTTAGCCAGGCAGTCAGCTAAACTGCAAGATCAGAATAGTTTTTGGTGAAAGTGACAGGCAGAATCCAATTTATTCCTCTGATTTCCCAGTAAAGCAGCAGGACAGGCAATCAGGAAGACATCTTTTGGTTTAGAATAGGAGTATACAGAAAGTGAAAAGAAGCACAAGAATACATGTAGGAGGATACAGTGCAGCAGCTTTGATTTTTCTGTACCTTTTCTTTGGGTGCATGGCAAATACTGTGGAATAAAAATAGTACTGGGATAGAGATTTGCTCTTTAATGACATCCTGTCCTGATTCCATTGTATAGCATCCAAGCTATCAATGTTTCTAAATCCAGATAAATGTTTACACTGGAGCTCTGTCCTTGCTATGCCAGTGCAAGGTGGCAAATGATGAAGTTGTCTCAGTATTTTAGGATCCTTATGTTGGCCTTGTAGATCTTAGGTTACGCCTTATTCAGCAAAAACTTTTGTTTCATGTTTACTGGACACCACAGTGTCTTTTTAATAAGGGCCTGTTTAAGTTGGCTAGCTGCTGGAGGTGTAATACCGCTAACTGCTTCTCTTACCCATATGTTTTGGCAATGTCCAATAGTTGCTTCTTTTTGGGAGGAGGTCATAATATGGATAAACTTTGTATTGGAATGGTCTTTAATATTTACTGATGCACACAATCTCTTACAGCGCAATCCTGTGGCCGCTAGACAGCCATAGGATTTTTCAGAAGCACAGCTCTGACCTTAGAAACTTGCTCCAAGGTCGGAACTGGAACTCTGAACTTGGAGCACTCTCCACCCCACCCTCACAGCCAGTCTGGAAAGAACCACGCTGGCTACGGCTCCTAGGTCGCAAGAGCAACCTTGGAGATGGGCTTTTGGGGGTGGGGAAGGGAGGAGATAGGCTCCGCCAGCATACGAAGTATCCTGGTGTGCCTTGCGCTCCTTCCCACCTGCTCTGAGGCCAAACACTTAGGCGGCTGAAATCAGTTGTCTAAGCGTTTTGTATAGCGTGAGGAGCACCGGGTGACCTTCGCCTCCACTCTCCTCCCACCATGCATAGGATGCCTGAAATCCTCCAAGTTCATTGGATGGAGCCCTTAAATTATTTACCTGTTGCTTGGAAGTTAATGCAAGGTCAACGCAAATGGATAATATGATGGATTGAGGACCTAATGATAATATGATGGATTGAGGACCTAATGATGCTTTCAGCATTTGAATGGGTGGTATTTGGATGCCACCTGCAAATGGATAGATACATGGATATTTGATCTGCCTTTCTTGAAGCTTATGCATAATTGTTTCTATTGATAGCATTTTTATTCATATGCACCTAGTGTAAGTGATTTATTTCAATTGAATGGGTTTTTTTAGTTTTATGTTGCTGAAAATCACAATTAAAATGAATAATAATTTAAAAAATGTTGACCTTGCAGGGACCTAGATCTGCATAAATCTTTAGGATCAGGAATATAATTATGTGGGAATGGCATGTTTTGGAACTGATTCATACATTTCTTGAGTGACATGGGAGCTGCTTTCTTGTGGCTGCATCTCATGCTGTTCTAGTAATATATGAAGTGTACCACCAAATTTGAAGGGTTCCTATTATGGGAATTTCCCACATGATCAGCTCCTCCCATGCAATTTCTTCATACTGTATGTTACAGAGTGATGTGGGCTGCAGGCACATTACAGAGTGATGTGAGCTGGATTAGAGCCAATAAACTGAGGCTGCATCCTGGCAAGATGGAAATCCTGTGGGTGAGTGTTTCCCGAGTCTGGGAGATAGGCTCATTGCCTGTTCTGGATGGGGTTGCACTCCTTTTGAAAGATCAGGTTTGTAGTCTGTGGGTACTCCTAGATCTATCATTTACGCTGGAGGCCCATGTCACTGCGGCAGCTCGGAGTGCCTTTTACTATCTTCAAGTGGTTTGCCAGCTATGGCCTCTCCTAGACAGGATAGCTGGGCCACAGTGATACAGGCGCTAGTAACCTCAAGACTGGATTACTGCAATGCGCTCTATGTGGGGCTGCCTTTAAGGCTACTCCAGAAGCTGGAGCTAGTGCAGAATGCAGCAGCTCAGCTATTGTCAGGAACTGCCCCTTTTCAGCATGCAAATCCTTTGCTGAAAGAAGGAACTGCACTGGCTACCTATTTGCTACCAGGTCAGGTTTAAGGTTCTGGTACTTGTGTATAAAGCCTGAAACAACTTGGAACCAGGTTACCTGAGAGAGCACCTCCTCCCATACAACCTGCCCAGTCACATGAGGTCATCAGATGGCATGCACCTGGTGGTTCCTCATGGACCTTTAGCCCAATTGGAGTCCACCAGGAGAAGGGCCTTCGGTGTGGCGGCTCAGTTTCTGTGGAACTCCCTGTCTCTGGAGGTCAGGCAGGCTCTGACATTGTGCTGCTTTCAGCGCCTGCTGAAGACTTCCTTGTTCCAGGAAGCCTTCTCTGCTCTTCAACCAACAATGTAATTTTAGTTTGTTTTCATTGTTTTTTGGTTGTTGTTGTTGTTTTTGTTTCTTTTATCTGTTTTTGTCTTTTTATTGTTCACCGCTCCGGAATCTGCTTGATGTGGAGCAGCATACAAATACTAATAATAATAATAATAATAATTCTGCAGGGTCTGTACCCATTTGACCCAGCTCATTTTTTGAGATCAACTGGGGAGATCCTGCCCCAGGCCCCTGTGTTGCACATTATAGAGTCCTGTCTGGCATGGGGCAAGGTGTTTTCAATGTTGGCACCACAGCTTTGGAGACCATTGTCTATGGAACCCCATCAGAGTCACCTTGTGCATAGAATTCAGGCACAGAGTTAAGATTCTCCTCTCCCACCCACCCCCGCAGGTGTTATAGCGGAATTATTGAAATGCAGCTGTTGTTTTTTTGTTTTGTACCTTTTTTTGTTCTTGGCTAATTGCTTTAAGTTTTTTAGAAATTGTATATCACCATAGACACCGTGTGGTGGATTGGTGATTATTATATTTTATAAATATAAACTTTTCATTAAAGCATACTAAGATATATTCCAATAATTTGGAATATGACATCCACTGAGAGCCAGTGTGGTGTAGTGGTGAGAGTGTTGGACTGGGACTAGGGAGATCTGGGTTCAAGTCCCCACTCGGCCATGAAACTCACTGGGTGACTTTGGGCCAGTCACTGACTCTCAGCCTAACCTACCTCACAGGGTTGTTGTGAGGATAAAATGGAGAGGAGGATTATGTAAGCCGCCTTGAGTTCCTTGCAGGAAAAAAGGTGGGGTATGAATATAATAAATAAATAAATCAGGTTTTTAATCTTTGTGAACTGCCCAGAGAGCTTTGGCTATTGGGCGGTATAAGAATGTAATAAATGAATTAAATGAATGCTAGCTACTGAAAGCTCCCATAGCCACCAAGAGTCTTTCTCCAACAATGGAGTTTCCTCATTCCTCAAGAACTGAATGTTGCATAGAGGTATGCTAGATCAGCTTGCAAGGAAGCAGAGAGGTTTCCATAGAAGGGGTAGAGTGGAACGTTTTCAGGAAATCTGAAATACCCTCTGGACAGGCACACACTCCCCGCCCCTATTGCAAAAGTATTTCTTTATAACGGGGTGATGCTGAGATGGAAATGGCCTGTTGACAGAGGAACTCAAGGTAAGCCCAACAGCAGACAAGCTCCCTGCTTCCAGCTTGCCTGAGGCCTTATTTAATGCCAGGAATAGTACCATGTAGCCTCCAGGTGGCCTGCATGGCTGCATCCCCTGGAATGTTTTCAGAGCAGCCGGATCTGACTTTTTCAGTGACCTTGAATACAGTTATTTGTACAGCCTCTTCTGCACCAAACTTGGCCCCCGTTATTCTTTTTGAATTAAAATTGTTAAAGTTTGCCTTTAAACAAAAAAAGGCACTTCATCAATAAAGACCTTATTTCCTATAAACATTAGGCCTAGGATTTCAAGTAATCAGGAAAAAAAAAAGAGTCTAGTGTACATTTTGTTGTATAAATGAGTAGAAGTGTCTGCTCCTTTGCACATGCTGGTTAAACTTCACAGGAAATGAATGTTAAAATGAGAGGGGCAGGGAGAGACGGGCAGTCAGAGAGATTCTATTTCAGGAAAGGTTTTAAATCTCTACTGGACATGATTGAGCACTTTTAAGTCACATTTGTTTTAATGGGAGGAATTTCAAGTATGTGCAAAAATTGTCCCTTGGGGAAGAAAAATGGGACCGTAGAATGCTTAACTCTGGCTCCACATTTTAGTTCCACCATCCACCCTAGGCAATCTTTCTTTTTGTTTTTGGTGGACTTATGTTTGTTAGTGACTAATTGTGATACATGCATTAAAAAAAAGAGAACATTATACCGTTAAGAATGGAATCGTGTGGAACTTTTAGGTTGAGGCTACAAATTAATGGGCACATAAGGTTGCCAATCAGTCAGAATGTTATTTTCCTGACAAGTTCTCAGAAGGGTTGGCAATTTCCCAAGGCGCTGCTAATTAGCAGGTTTTGCCTGTTTTATTTTCTGGCATTTACTGGGAAAACATTTTTGTATATCACTGCAAATTTACTGAAACACTGCAATTTGGTGATAGTTTTGCAGCCATGTAGTCTTTAATTAATTTAGGGCACAATCCTATGCATGTTTAAACAGGAAAAAGTTCCACAACTCCCAGCATTCTCCAGCAAGTCATGCTGGCTGGGGCATGCTGGGAGATGTAGCAAACTGTTGCTGTGTGTCCCGGGTATGCATATGCGTTACCTGAGCCTGTGGTTAGCAGCAAAGACAGAAGTCCCTGCTCTAATCATGTGCAAACTGTATTTAGTTAGTCAGTTTTTGAACATTTAAAAGTGCAATCAGCGTGCCTGCAAGTCAAAATGGAGCACGAGGTTTCCACGTGCAATTAAGTGCTGGGCTTGGCCTTGGAGGAGGTCTGAGGAAGCAATTTAAGTAGATTGGCCTTTGCTGCAACCTAAGGGTATGGAGAATTTTTTGATTGGGAATTCAGACTAGCCTCAGATCCACTTCAGGCCTGCAATATTAACAATGGACTATACCGTAGGTGTGCCATAAGCTACTCTCTCTCTCAGCACAGCTCCCCAACCTGCAATAGAGGCATAACAGTAAACTACACCGAGGGTGGTTGTTACTACACTCTCAGCCCAGTAGACAATGTGGGGATAAAAGCAATGGATTACACTTGTTCTCTGTTGCACCAGGGGGCAGGACTAGTAACCGTGGGTGGAAATTATGGGAAAGCAGATTTCAGCTGAACTTTAGGAAAAACTTCCTAACGGTATAAGCTGTTTCACAGTGGAACCAGATGAGGTTGCAGGCTCTCCTTCACTAGAAGTGTTTAAACAGTGGCTGGACTGCCATCTGTCAGGAATGCTGAACTTGCATTGAGCAGCGGGGTTGGACTATATGACCTTCAATGTTCTTTCCAACCCTATGATTCTGTGGACATGCTTCATTCACAGTAGCTGGAAATGCAAGTCCTGAGTAGGCAATGCCAGAATTATTTTTAAGCATCATTCTCAGGGCCTGTGGGTCAAATAGGATGTCCTATTTGTAGGAATAGGGAGAAGGTAGGGTTAGGTTTGGCTCTTGCTTTCCACTTCATACCTCGCTCCTGTCAAACTTTACAAACCTTTTGGCAGTCAGGAAACACTGTGCCTATTTGTCCCAGTTCTTGTGCAATCCCATTTTCTAAAGAAATAGCTGTAGGCATATGTCAAATGGTCACAATAGGTTTCGACAAATATTTATCTTCCAGTGGTTCACTTAACCTTGTTTGCTTATTAGATAACTCTGCAGTGTCTAGAAGTCACATGGCTTTGATGTTATAGGGTCTTCTAACCATTAGCTATGAATAGAACTATTTGAAAGAAACCACACTGGATTTTCAAGAATGCTGCAATATAAGTTGATTCAAGTGAACTTCATAACTGGATTTAATTGTTATGCTTTGATATTGATATAGGTTGGCATATGCCTTGAGGATTTGTGTTGGGGGTGGGTGAGAAAAGAGTGTGGAAGAAATTTTAAATAAATACAATGAATTATAAGTTTTAACATTTTCAGGGGGCTGTCTTGCATCCTGCTTAGACAGAAATGGGGGTGGGATACAAATGCTCAAATAAAATAAGTGTAGCCCCATTTTTGAAAATGGAATAGTTACACTGTTCTTCCTACTCACGTAAGTTAGAAGTGTATCATAAGCCTCAAAGACTTCCGAGAGACAGGCTGTGGCTTTGTATCGGAATGAAGAGCTGACCAGTGCTGTTAGAAACACACAGCTGTTCTGGCAACTCACCATAGACCTAATCCAGCTAACAGTTAGTTGTGACTATGCCCACTGAAAACAATCAGACTTAATTTAATCACAACTAACTCATTTTATTGGTTTCAATGGGAATAGCTATAGCTGGATCATGTTCAATTACTGTACTATGAGAAGCCCAGTACAAGTTCAAAACTTGTATCCAGGGAAGGGAATGGGACTGTGGCTCTGCCCTTTCCACCCGTGAACTTCCCAGGTTTACTGGGAAGGGCTGGAGGGGACATGTTGCCATGTTTAGTAGAACATGGTTGCAGAGCCCTATGGGTTCCCGACTTGACGGAGTTTTGTAATCGTATTCACCCAAATGTAGTTACATATTGCCCCTTCAGACCTTCGTGGTAAACACGAGAAGGTTTTGGATAGAGGGGGCAGGACCACAGCGAGTGTTCCAATTTCTCTCCATGGATACAAATTATGAACACCTACATAGGGCTAGAGGCACAACAGAAGCTGAATGAAAACAAAGGTTCCAGGTAAGCAGCCTGCCCCTTGTTTCACACTGGAATAGACCCTGAAGCAGTGAAGATACAATCACAGCAAAGAGATGTTCCTTATCTTAACAGTTTCCTCCAAATTGCAGGGCTTGAGTGTTCCATGGAGTGCTGTGAATGTTCCTTTTATCAAAGCAACTTCAGCTCACTATGTGGCGAAAGAATGTTCTGCAACTTCAGTCTCTCTCTAATTTTGGGGCATTTTAAATCTGGAGTGGCAAGCATGGGAAGCTAAACAGGATGAAAGAGAAATTGCTACATGATAACATGTCCCTTTTCACTCTGACTGTTAGATATATATATTTTCAATATCAAGATATTTCAGACAGCTGTTACTTTGAAGATTACCCCACCCCACCCACACACACTATGTATATTTAACCAAAACTGTTGTTGAGTAAGGGAGAGGTTATGAATAATGGCAGCCATAAAGAAATCACTCTCCACACACTATAGGCAAAGGTGAGGGAAAACATGACAATAATCTTAAAGTAGCCATTGAACATTCAACTTCCCCAATGGAACAAGCATGACTTTGTCATCCACCTAAATGTGGTCAGTGAGAGACTTTGAAAGGAAGCCTATGTTATTGACATTGGAAGGGAATTCCATTGTGATGCTCCCATACAGACGAAGACCTTGCTTCTTCCATTAACTATTCTAATACAGTGCATCATAGTATTTAAAACTGCTAATTATTTCATGAAATATGACGACAAAACTATTTTTGCAAAGGTATAAGAGAATGGCAAGGACCAAGTTCAAAAATACTTCTCTCCCGCCTATATCATGTGGTGAAGTCATGAATCACAATCTTCATTGCACAAAGATGATCAAATGTGATCCAAGTGTTCGTCTGTGATGTACACGAGACTTACCCATTTCCCACAATTATTACCCCTCCCATTTGAATGTAACAGAGGTAGAGATCCAGCAAATCATGCATGCAGATACATGCATGTAAACATGGCTCATGAACAGCTTCTTATAAATGCTGGTATAGGCACATTTGATCCCAAGGCTCCAGCCCATATTCCATTAAATGCAGGCTAGTACTAGGGTGAATGTTAAACTAACTCAAGGACAGCGTCACAGCTTAATGAATCCTGTTATATGTGTGTGAACAGAGGCCCTGGGAACATGTTCAGTTTAGGGTGTGGGGGTGGGAAGCTTTCTTCTAGATGCCTTGGTGTGCATTGTAAATTTCAGCTTCGGGAGATATGGGGGGAAAACGTCTTTTGTCTCTCTTGTCTCATGGTAAGCTAAAGACATGAAAACATAAAGTGGGGGATAGTTCACAGAGCTTACAACGAATGCCTTTGTACATGTCATCGGTTGGCACAGCTATACTTGTAATACTATGTAGTGTCACCACACCTCAAAAAGTATGTTCTAGAGCTAGAAAATATGCAGAAAAGGGCAACCAAAATGATCATGGGGCTGGAGCAACTGCCCTACGAGGAAATGCTACTGTGTTTGAGGCTATTTAGTTTAGAATTAGATAAAAGGTGAGTAAAAGGGGCATGGTTGAGGGCTATAAAATTATGCATAGTGTGAAGGAAGTGGAAAGTTTTGCTTTTTCTCTTGTAATTCTAGAACCAATTCATGGTCATCACATGAAGCTGAATGGTGGGAGATTCAGGACAGACAAAAGGAAGTACTTCTTTGAACTGTGCATAGTTAAACAATGGAATTCACTACTACAAGATGTTGGGACAGCCACCAACATGGATGGCTTTAAAACAGGGCTCTCCAACCTTGGGTCCCCAGATGTTGCTAGCCTACAGCTCCCAGCATACCCAGCCAGCATGGCTAATGGCAAGGGATTCTGGGAGCTGTAGTCCAGCAACATCTGGGGACCCAAGGTTGGAGAGCCCTGTTTTAAAAAGAAGGACAAATTCATGGAGGATAAGGCTATCAATGGCTATTAGTCATGATGGCTATCTATTACCTCCAGTATCAGAGGTAGTATACCTCTGTATGCCAGTTGCTGGGGAACACAAGTGGGGAGGGTGCTAATTGTGTTGATGTCCTACTTGTGGGCTTCCCATAGGTATCTGGTTGGCCACTGTGTGAGCAGGATGCTGGACTAGATAGCCCTTTGGTCTGATTCAGCATGGCTCTTATGCTCTTATGGTTGTCCGTTGTGAAACAGGATGTTTGAGTAGATAGGCCTTTGGCTTGATCCAGCAGGGCTCTTTTTATGGTCAAATGTTATGTTCTTATGGCTGTTTGGATTGGGAAGCTTTCCAGAGCCTGGTCAGACAAGCTCATGGGCTACACAGTATGACCCTCCATGCTTGGGAGTGTCAGTGTGCTTTCCCACTGGTCAGTGGAGCCTTAATAATCCTGCAAAGGTATTTGCTTATCTCTGTGTTAGCATTAACTAGACTTGGGCTAAAAATGAACATGGGCTTAAAAACAAATCAAAACATACTCTGCCCATGGGGAGAGTCATTTTTTATTTATTTTTTTGTTCTAAGCTACAGAAGAACCTTGGGGGGAAATGATGTTAGAATTATATTGCCTCCCAGCATTATAAAATAGGCTAATGTATATTCCAAAGTGGGTAATAATGAGTTTGGATGAGATTGCTAATCATCTGCTTTTTCTTATAGAAACAGTAGTAAGTATTAACACATGTCTAAAACATTTGACTAGTAAGAATACAGCTGTGTTTATGAAGCAGCTATATTCAATAAGCACAAGTTATCGGTAGAGAACCATCCAATATGACACCTGCAGGTGTGACATTTTCCTCTTACTGATTTTTCTCACAGTTGGATGAATTGTTGGAAGAACTTTTAGAAGTGGTGCTGCTTTCTTGCTTTGTTTTGTTCTTGTTTTCTCTCTACGTGATGTTCATCTTCACCCAGGGAGATGCACATTTGAATAGATATATCTGTATCTGAAGCCCTACTCAGGCATTACCAGTAAGCTGAACATGCAAGCAGAGCCATTGTGGGTAGCTACATCTTGGTCAGAACAAGTAACCCCCTCCCTTTGGCACCCATGCATAGAGCATGAGCATCTTCAGGGATTGGGTCTTTGCATGTACAGCTATATGTGCAAAGGCTTCTACATGACCTGGATCCGCAATCATGCAGGGTTCCAGGTCACATGGGACCTTTTGTGCATGCAGCTGTACGCGCAAAGGCCCTCACCCTGAAGATGTTTGCAATACAGTATATGTGTGGATGCCTGTGTGTGTGTGTGTGTGTGTGTGTGTGTGTGTGTGTGGACTATTTGATGTGTGTAGGTTAGTCAGTGTGGCCCTGCTCTTGTGTTCAGCTTATTGGTAAACATAATGCCTAAATAGGTCTTATTTATTTATTCATCCATTTATTTTATTACCTTTCGATATCGCCCAGTAGCTGAAACTCTCTGGGAAGTTCACAACTATCTATATCTAGGAAAGTCCAGGCTTCCATTTTGTCATGGTAGTCAAAGGCAGACATAAGGCCATCTTTTAGACAGGGCCGGCGCTACCGCTAGGCAAACTAGGCGGTTGCCTAGGGCGTGTGGCTGAAGAGGGCGCAGAAACGCTGCGCCCGGAGGTAGTGGTGGGGCCGAGCCTGGGCGCCGCTGCCGCCGCCACCCCCCCCGCTGCTGCCGCTGCCACCCCCCACTGCCGCTGCCCCCCCGCCGCCGCCAGACCCCCGCCGCCGCCAGACCCCCGCCACCTACCTTCTCCACGCCGCTGCCGGAGCCCTGCCTGCGCTCTGTTTTGGCAGGGAGGAACCAGGGCAACAGGGCTTAAACAGCCCTGTTGCCCTGGTTTCCCCAGCCAAAAACAGAGCGTGGGGGTCCCGTTGCGTCACTTCCTCCTCAGAGGAGGAGGCGGCCAGGGCGGGGGGGGGAAGGTAGGTGGCGGGGGGGTCCAGCAGGTGGCGGGGGTGGGTCCGGCGGCAGCGGGGGGTGGCAGGGGGGTCCAGCGGCTATGGGGGGTGGTGGTTTACAGAGCAGGGCTGCTTTGCTCCGGCCCCCCCCACGGCACAAGAGGGGGGGTGCTAAATATAATTACGCCTAGGGCGCCAAACTGCCCTGCACCAGTCCTGCTTTTAGATCAGTGTTCTCCAACCTTGGGTCTCCAGATGTTTTTGGCCTACAACTCCCAGCATGACCCAGTGGGAGTTGTAGGCCAAAAACATCTGGGGACCCAAGGTTGGAGAACACTGTTTTAGATAGCATGACATGTAGAGGCATGTTTCCAAAAGCACCTGCAGTATTTTCCTTTGTACTTGTGCCTCTCAGCATAGTAGCACAAGCTGTGATGAAATTACTCAAAACAGGCTTGTGCAAACTGCCCTCAGCCTCAGATATTCCCCAGTTAAACGCAATTCCAAGGTTAATGCCACACACAAGGGAACAAGGTCTGTGGGCCTCCATTGGCAGTCACACTGAAGTCCTTTTAATCTTCAATTCACCTGAAGAAACTTTTGTTGTTGTATGCCTTGCCAAGACTTCATCAGCCTCCTTATTTTGTTGTCTCCTTTTGTGTGTGATACTCTCTTATTTTCTGTCAATAAGTAAGAACTCAAATTTCATTATTTTCAATAGATATTTTTTTTTACATTACACTTAGGAAAGATGTACTGGGGGCGGGGGAGATTGGCAGTAGTTTTGGTGTAAACATGTAAGATAAACCCCTCTTTACGGGAACTAGATAAAGATGTCAGTAAATAATGACTCGGCATTACAAAGTTCAGGTAGTACATTACTGTGTGTAATATTCAACATTAGCAGTATCTCCCCACCACCAATACACACATCTTCATCTGTCTCTGTGTTACTTAATTAAGTACAGACTAAAGGCCTGTATAGTCCAGCACCCTGTTCCCACAGTGCCTATGGGAAACCCACAAGCAGGACACAAGTGCACAGCACCGTCCATCTCATGTTTTCCAGAAACAGCTATTGAGAGCCTTACTGCCTCTGATACTGGAGGTAATATATCCATCATGACTAACAACCTTATCCTCCATGTATAAGTTAAAATGGCTTTCTCTCCTGAGCCCCTATACATTAGCAGCAAACAAAAATGTGATTACATTTTAAAAATGAAGTGACAATATGTAAACTTGAGTTGTCTTTTAGCTCTTTTTATCAAAGTTCTTAGAGGGAATAATTCGCAGAAATATCTGGACAGAGCAATCCTGTGGCAAGCAGAGAATAGGCTCCATGGTGTACAGTGCCTTGCAGAAGTATTCACCCCCCCCTTTTACTTTTCCACATTTTGTTGTGTTACAACCTAGAATTGAAATGGATTCAATTGGCATTGTTCCCACTTGATGTACACAAGATCCTCAACACTGTGAAGGTGCAAAATATTTTTTTATTGTGGCACAAAACTTAAGTAAACAAAAACAACACAACAAAATATGGAAAAGTCAAGGGGGGGGTGAATACTGCTGCAAGGCACTGCAGCTTCGTATGCCCTGCTGACTTGTTCTGGCCAGGGTGAGAAGTGAAAGGTGTTTTTTGTTTGCTTGCTTTTTGCTATTTTTCACCACCATGCTCCTTTTATTTTAATTTTTCCTCCCATTGATATCAATTGCAGTTAATTGATAGTAGGTTAACATAACCTTTTTTAAAAGCTGTAGCTCTGAAAGCATTGGTTCTGCAATATACTAAGACTATTTGTCTTGGGATATACAAAACAAGAACCCTCAAAATGGCTTTAGGCACAGCCCACTGAAGTTGATGAAAAGACATGATAATTTTGCCCAAGGTCAATCTGAGTGTGCATGGCCCAGAGAATATCTGGCAGAAGAGTGAGAATAAATTAATATTGTTGGGGAAGAGAACAACACAAGAGACATTTGTGCTGTAGGTAACCAAGCTTGACTTATGTGCAGAATTGCATAATTAAATGTTGCAGCACAGTATAAATGCAAATGTGAACTATTAGCTAGATCCAGGTTTTCTCTCGCTTGAATTCTAACTGAATTGCTAACAGACTTCTTAGGGAAATGATGGAAAAAGAAAACAATGTTATTCACGCTGCATCATGCCTTACTCTACACCAGTGTTCTCCAACCTTGGGTCCCCAGATGTGTTTGGCCTACAACTCCCAGCATGCCTCAGCCAGCTATGCTGGCTGAGCCATGCTGGGAGTTGTAGGCCAAAAACATCTGGGGACCCAAGGTTGGAGAACGCTGCTCTACACCAATGTTCTCCAACCTTAGGTCCCCAGATGTTTTTGGCCTACAACTCCCAGCATGCCCCAGCCAGCGTAGCTGGCTGGGGCGTGCTGGGAGTTGTAGGCCAAAAACAACTGGGGACCCAAGGTTGGAGAACACTGCTCTACACATTCTAAATAATGCCTGATCTTATGCTATGGGAAAATCTTTATGATCAGACATGAGCTGTGTGAAGAAACACTGTATTTATATATGTTTGCTTATGTTTTGGCCTGTTTGTATAATTTGAGTAACCACGAGAGATGTTATAATCAGGGGAGGATGGTGACTCCTGTGTCAGTGGGGCTCCTTCTCGAACACATTTATTTTGAGCTTTATAGAAGCTATCCATGGTGCTCCATGGTGGTGAACCTATTTTGGGGATGGAATATCACACCATGGATAGCTCCTATAAAGCTCAAACAAAAACATGCAATGGATAAGGAGCCCCACTGACACAAGAGTCACCAGCCTCCCCTGGAATGTTACTGAGTAGGCTAGAAGCCTGGCCTTGCTACGCTGTTGGCCTTGCTACATCAGTTGTGGCTGCCTTGGTTACAGTTGCATGAAAGGAGGCTTCAAGATGAGTTTTAAAATGTCTATGAGGAGAAGCAGTACCTTTGTTTGGATTGGTCAGGTGGGTCAACAAAGGTGATTGGTAGTTAAAAGTTACACGAAGAACATGATTAGCCAGGAGATTTGAAAAAAAAACAACTATTAGAGACAGTTGGAGAGGTGGAGAGTTCATGGTTATTGGCTGAAGGGAGAGAGTTCAGAGCTGGAGAAGGAGGAAGGCTTCCAGTCTGAGGGGACTCCACTGGAAGTTCTGAATACTGGAGTTGGAGGCTGAGAGGAGCCATGCTGTGGTGGTGGTGGTGAAGCATCAAGCAGGCTGCACAGCCCAGCACCAGAAGGTTTTAGGCAGAAGTCCGAACAGGGGAACTTCAGCAATTGGTCCCTGAAACAGTACAGGTTGTTCCACCATATTTGCTGGTAGCTGTGGGATAACCCGAGGTGGTGTTCCTCCACAAGCTGCCTCTTGGCAGTGCTTTATATATATCAAGTTCAAATGGCATCCATAGAGCCAAACCTGCATGCTCAGGAAAATGTGTCCTGCTGTGGCAATACCATTTCAGACTGCATGGTGGTGTATGGTGTGTGTGTGTGTGTCACATGTCCAAATGCTCTCAGGTCAGAGATCTTTCTCTGCCTGCTGCTACCTGGGATTAGTTAACTGGAGATGCTTGGGGTTGAACTTGGGGCTTTCTGCATGCAAAGTACTCTACCCCCGAGTTACAGTCCCACCTCACAACATATGTAGTGAGTATGGTGAACTGAGAACTGACATGCTGCAGAAAGAAGTTGGCTGTACACCACTGTTGTGCTTTCTAGTAAAATTGTAATTCTCTGTATAGGGTCTTCTTTATGGTCACTCAGTGAGCATAAAGGGATGACTTTCCTGAGTGAAGCACTTTACAGTGAAGCACTTTTCATAGCATCTCAGACACAATTGCTTTGGACACTCCCACAGGCAGAAAGAGGGAGGCAATGATTCCCCCTTCTCGCTGCAGCTTTCTGTGCCCCTGAAAATCTGCTTGGGAGTATTGGGGGGGGGCCTCTTGAACAGTGTGGGAGATGGTACTGGGGGCTTCAGTGGGGAGGAGTACAGCAGGTCTGGATCCAATCCAATTCTTTTTGATACGAAGAATTCACACATTCTGCCACAAGTTGCTGTGATTACTCATTGTGTGATGTTCTATTGAATGATGCACTCATATCCGCATATCGGCCCTTCATAGTTTCATCTTGGCAGGTCTTAATATTTCACATCAGCTAGTAGTTCCAATGGCAAAGTTAGGAGGCAGTCTCAAAGTACTGTTGATAAAAATGCTAGTATGATTTAGCCGTCTATTATTGAAAGCACACCGTGTGTTATCTACATTTGGCATAACAAGAGCATGTGGAGCTTAACAATGGGACAAGTTTGCAAATGGCATTGGCTTGCCAGGTCCAGATCCATGTCCAAGTTTAAAAGTGATATCCATGTCCGGCTAGTATTCAGTGGCTGTTAATTTTCTTCACCTTATTAGTTGGTCTTGCCACTAATAACCTGCCTGAAAGAGTGTGGGACATAAGCAGATAACAATAGCATTTCTTGTCTGTACTGTGCGGAAGTAACCATGCAGAAATATTTTAAATGGTGGTTTAAATCCCTATGTATGACTATAATGCGTTGAATTCTATATGCACTTTTCTACCCATCCCTGATGTTTTCAGTTGGAGAAATAGCTAGTCCTTTTTAATACCTTTGCCCTGACTACTGTCAGATCCTAGTAGCTCTAATGTGCCAGTGAACCTTTGAGATAAAGGGTAAAATGAAATTTGTTGATGTTGAAATATGCAAGCTTTAGATACACAGAACTCTTCTTCAGTTGGGATGAAAAACTGTACATGGAATTCATTATTGTGAACTGTAAAACATTCTCTTGAAAACCAGGGTATTTACATGAATGCAATCATGTGTATCAAACAATTGATCCCCTCTCTGAGCAGAATTGTCATAGCTGTATTTATCTACCTAGTTACAGGTGTTGTTTTTGTTTTTATTCATTCTTTTCTTTACATAGTATTTGTGGAATTCAGCATCTGGAACGAGCAGGAAACAAGCTGACTCTCTTTGACTCCCTTTATTTCTGCATAGTGACATTTTCCACTGTGGGCTTTGGGGATGTTACTCCCAAGATCTGGCCTTCAAAACTGCTGGTTGTCATTATGATCTGTGTTGCCCTTGTGGTATTACCAATACAGGTAAAAATTACTGGGTTGTTTTTTTTCATTATAAAAAGGGATTAATAATGATTTATTTTTAAATGTTTTGTAATGACTAAATGCCCATTTTATATAATCTTTTCAAAATAACCATACGTTCTTGTGTCATTTATATGCAAAGATAATTTCTTGGTTTCCTATTTACTAGAGAGAGTTTGTGTAGACATTAAAAAGCGGATTTCCAAATTCATGTGTGAAGAAGTCGGTTTTGGCTTTCTGCCATTAAGAATCTAGATCCTGTGCTTTGCTTTTTGAATGAATTGGAAGTTGTTGCTTAAGGCTGCAATTCTATGCACACGTACCTAGGGGTAAGTCCCACTGAACTCAATGGGACATTTCTGAGTAGACATGTATAAGATTGTACTGTAAATGTATTTAATTCATTTTCTTGTCTTTTCAGAATTTGCATTATACAGTAATACTTGCATTATACAGAATTTGCATTATACAGGATTGCAAGTAACTTGGTTTGAGAGCGTTTTGCAAGACAAGCAAATTTTTAAATATTTATTTAATATTTTTTTTAACTTGATATACAAGCGACGTCTTGCAATACCAGTACTGTAGTACGGCTTAAATTAAAAATCTCTGTACAAATTTTTTTGGGGGGATTTTGTTTTGATATAAGAGTGTTTCGGATTACAAGCACGTTTCCGGAACGAATTATGCTCTCAATCCAAGGCATGACTGTATAATGTATTTGTTGTTTTGTTTTTCGAGAGACTGGTTGGGAAAACCAACTCTTATTCAGAATCAGAAAAACTAATCTCTGTGTGTGTTTTGCTGATTCCCCCTGCCTCCTCATGCTATCAGTTTGAAACCCCAACTGTCTCTGTGTGTGTCTCTCTCTCATACACGTAGACACAGATTTTTTTGCCATCCTACACACAGACTGATGTAGTACTGAGTTTTGAAATGAGATATAAAATGTAAGGAATTATTAATAACTTCCATAGCACATCCATTTGCAATTTTTATTTCATTACAATAAAATGTAAGTGGCATTATCCCCACTCAACAAAAATGGGGAAATAAAACTGTTACTGACTTGTCCACAACCACCCAATTAAGCATTTTTATTTATTTAGGATATTTAGTGGCTGCTCTTTAGCTGAAGCTCTCAGAGAAACTTACAATGATTTTAAAAAAAACAAAAAACCTAAAAGGCCTGGGCAAATAAAAAGTTTTTCACAGAGCTGAAAGGAAAACAAAGATGGTGCCAGCAAACCTCCTTGAAGAGGTTCTACAGAATTCTACAGATTGCATGCCACAATTGAAAATTGAAAAGTTCCTGTCTGTAGCGAAGGACAGATCAGTCTATTTCTGGTCCTGAATCTCCAGGATTCAGCCAGAATCTGGATGATTGGTTTGGCAGTGGCCAGGTTGCGTTTGCCAGTTGTGCCCATTCCTAGAGATACCTGATCTGGCCACAATCACAAATGCCTTGGTTACATGCTGTTTGGGCTACTGTAATGTGGTCTACATGGGGCCGCCTTTGAAAACTGTTTGGAAGCTTCAGCTGGTGCAGAATGCTGCAGCCAGGTTGTTTACCGGGGCCAATTACAGGGAGCATGTGATTCCCTTGTTCCAATAGCTTTACTGGCTACTGGTCTGTTTCTGGACACAATTCAATGTGCTGGTTATGACCTATAAAGCCCTATACAGTTTGGGACCAGGCTATCTGAAAGACCACCTTCTCCTATATGAGCCTGCCTGGGTTTTAATATCTTCAGGGGAGGCACTTCTCTTGTTACTTCTGCCATCAGAGGCACATTTGGTGGGGGCATGAGAGCCTTCTCAGTGGCCACTCCCAAACTCTGGAACTCCCTGCAGAGGAAGGGTACATTTCCCCCCCTCTCTGTTGTCCTTCTATTTGCCGGCAAAGGCATTTTTATTCAGGAAGGCCTTTGGCATATAAACTAATCTGTTGCCGAAGGGGTTTTTAATTGGTTGGTGCTGTTTCTTTATTCTTTTGTTGTGTTTTGAACTGTGTTTTTAATTTATTTTGTTTTTATGTTTTTAATTAAGATCTGTTTTAAATCTGGATTTTATTGTTAGCTGCCTTGGATGCCATTTTTCGTGGAAAGGTGGGATAGCAATTAAATAAACCATAAAATGTCAGTTCTGTTCCATTTTGTTTTGGCATCAGTCACGATCACTTAAAAAACACAAATTCAACTCACCGTTAAATGGTTTCCCCCAAAAAATATGTATTTTGTATGCATTTTATCCTAAAATACACATTTTTGAATGCATTTTAGCCTAAAAAATGCATTTTGATATGGCTTTTGAGCCAAGAACAAAATCCTCAAGTATGTCTACCTGTCCCTGGTTACCACCTGCCTCACCTCAGATGTGGGTTTGACTCATAGCAGGCCTACTTGAACAACAGGGCCTACTTGAACTATGGTCCATGTCTGAAGTTACAGACTGGACTTTGTTAAACACACACAGAACAGAACACAGATTAAATAGAGGCCACACATTTATTTACACAGTCATGGAGTTTCTCATAGCAATTTCTGTTAGGCCAGTGGCGTGGCCCCCTCTTTGACCTGTTTCCTTTCAAGTGATAATACTTTTTTTTTTTCATGACTGTGGCTCTTCTTCTGAGCTTTCAGGTTCACCATTCTGCTCATATTCATAATATCCCCTGTTCTCTTATCACATAATTTTAAAAAGCCATACAATGTTCATTTGTTTGTTCATTAAAAAAAAAAAACAATCTTCTGCTTTCTGGTATCTGAAAGAGGGCTTGTCTTGTGTACAAACTCAGGCCAAATTACTAAAGTTATTTTGTCCAGTTTTTGTAAAACATTACAGAATTAAGATAATTATACTTCCCTACATAATATGAGTGATACAAAAATGAGCCTGCTAATGTTTGCATGGAAGGCTTAGGCCAGAATAATAATAAAGGAGTTACAATAATGAATGTTGTCAAATGGTAAAACATTCAGACTTTATTTTTAAGATGACAGTGTTGATTTTGAATGGTTGTGGTCACTATAAGTAGTACTTTTAGTTCCCAACTCAGTGATATCCACAAATGCACTCTCTTACTTCTAGATAATGTAATGGTACCCATCCATTCCTATGGCAGGCATATTAGGTTGTAGCCTATTCCTCTCCCTGACATGCTAGCTTTCCACAGACAGGAAGTTATGAAGGGAGCATATAAACATGTCAATTCCATCTACTGCCAATCTAAAGTACTGCAGTACCTACCAGCCCCTATCTTTTGCTTTCTTGGAATGTGTATATTAGAATTTGCTGCCAGTTTATCCATGCATGTACATCATTCACTGAGCGTTGACTCAGCATGTGTTCTGTATATATGAATCAGCCATCTCAGATCAAATCACTACAAAGAGAAGTCTCTAGGCAACTGGGCCATATGGTTTCTCTGCTTCTGTCCCATTGGCTCTTTGATGCTTTGAGAGCCAGGGTATTTATACACATTTATTTGCATTCATTTATATAAATATACCATATATATATATATAGTATGGTTTTTTTTCTTTCAATTTCATTGCAGTTTGAACAGCTCGCTTATTTGTGGATGGAAAGACAAAAATCAGGTGGAAATTATAGTCGACACAGAGCTCAGACAGAAAAGCATGTGGTGTTGTGTGTCAGTTCTCTTAAGATTGACCTGCTCATGGATTTCCTAAATGAATTCTATGCTCATCCTAGGCTCCAGGTAAATCAAGCAGACCAGACTATCAATTCAGGCAGAAATCTATTGCAAATAGTCTTCTAAAATGTTCAGTTCAGAAATGTTCATCTAGGCCAGCTTCACAAGACTGGCAGATTTCCCTGTAAATGTTAGGTAAATCAAGAAGCATTTATGAAAAATACATTGCTACAGATGCTTAAAAATGATAAAAGCACCTAATGTCTCCTGTTGTTGGGGTTGTTAGAGCTTGTTTAGTGCCCATCCTGATGTTTCTTGGGAGCAGTGAGATGTCTGTCGTAGCGCATCAAACCTGTGTTTTCTGCTGCAGAACAAGATTGTTCCCCAAAACATGTGATGCTTAAAATATGCTTTGCCAGGGAAAGTGATTTAAATTCATCACAGCATGGTGCCAAGCTTTGTACTTTGGTATCTTGCTGGGCAGCCTTGGCTTCAGGAAAATCACAGTGGCAGTAAATAGCATGGAGCAATTTTCCTTTCTCTTTAGAGAGCTGAAAATTAAAATAAGTTACCTCGCATGAATTTCCCCCTCCCCTCCCCCGCCCCAATTTCTCTGAGCGAAATATTTAACAAAGTGTTCCACTCACAAAAATATACCTATATAGCATTCTCGCTTGTTTTGTTCTCCCCTCTTCCATTCCATCTTACACACTTTTACAGGACTACTATGTGGTTATCTTGTGCCCCACGGAGATGGATGTTCAGGTACGAAGAGTGCTACAAATCCCAATGTGGTCCCAAAGAGTTATTTATCTGCAAGGTTCAGCACTGAAGGATCAAGACCTGCTAAGAGCTAAGTATGCATAAAAATATCAGTGTTTTCTTTCTTTCCTTTCAATTTGAGTTTCATAATTTTGATCTTCATACATAAGAACTAGAGGAAAAATGGAAAGCATGTGTTTGAAATCCTGCATATCATTGGTATAGTCCAGAGGTGGGCAACTGTGTGTGTGTGTGTTGGGGGGTGTCCAGGGGTCATTTTCACCCACAGACACCGCCCAGGGGCCTGCATTTCTATCACCACTGCCCCATAGAATTCTGTAGGCCACCACTGGCGGTGGCAAAAAGGATCAGTGGGTTGCTAGTGAAATTCGGTGACAAGTCATTGCAGAGCAGTTAGATCAAATTTCGTTTTTCTCAAGCTAAATTTGACCTAGTGACCACTCCATAGTGGTGGCAGAGGCCACTTACAGCCATGTGCTGCATGTTACTCACCCTTGGTAAAGTCATTCATTCTTACATTTTGCTCTTTGGAATTCTAGATATTAACAATCTTGGTTTTTTAAAAATGATATTGGTCCAAGATATCTTTCGACCACCTCCGTGCCTTTTTCGAGCTTTTATATATAATCTCTTAGTTCAGTTTCATCTGAGTTAATGGAATTGCTATGGGGAAAAGCACTTGCTTAGGGAGCTTTTTCTATGCTGTGCCTTGGCAAACCTGGGTAGGGATGCCAGAGAAATCTGCAACGGATTCAGAGGAGTTCGGATTTCTATGAATCCAACCCACAGATTCTGCAGCGGACTGGCTTTTCCTCAGCTACACGGATTCTGCGGAATTATGGACCATTTTTAAAAATGTTTTATTTTACTTTCTGTAATTTTAGGCAAATGTAGTCATAGAAAAATAAAATAATAAAAAACTACCGATCAAAAATGCACATTTCCCCCCATAGAATAAAGTATAAAAATGCACAGGGGTGGTGGTGTCTGCGTATTTTCAGAAGTGCAAATTTGCAGAAGTGTGAAATTTGCGCAAATGTGTATGAACGCATTTGCACAAAATCTGATTCCATCAATAAACAGACGACAGAACGAAAGGCGCCTGACAATCTGCGAAACGCAGACAGAATTGATTTAATGAAGTCCGTACATCTCTAAACCTGGGTTTACATGGATCAGTGAGCTGCAAGCCATCAGGACTTCTTCATATGTGTTCACATATGTTTGTTACATGTACACTAAAAATATCTTGAGTGTACATCTACCCAAGTGTACTTGGTGATGTGACTCAGTAAAGACGGACACATTACAGCACTACTTACAGTGACTGTATGATGGTTAGTTTTTCTGGAGAACAAAGTAAAAATAACAAATATCATCATCCAGTCATAGATCAGAACATTGCTTGGTTCAATGTGATTAGATGTTCCATTTTCAAAACCCTCCTTATGATCTATAATAAAATTCTGTGCCTGTTAGTACTTATAGTTCTTACTTTCATGCATTGCCTGCCCTGGAACATCATGGGGAGCAACTGTAGGGAGCAACTATTAAGTGTACTGTTCCTGTAATGTAAGAATTGGGTCTGTGGGCTTCCTCTGTTTTAAATCTCAGGACAGGATATTTCCTGCTCTACAAAAGTGTTTGAAAGCTCTATCCTGCTAGAAGGCAGAAAACCAGGTTCATAAAATGTCTGCTATAATGGGCTTTCCTGATTTTGAGCAAGTTATATTTCATGTCAGCTATCTTAAGACATCAGTCAAGACATTGAGGGGAAATATTCCATTCATTCACTTGTTTCTGGTTTTCACCTACATCAGCCCCTTGGACTTGCACAGTGATCATACAAACAATTCCAAAGCTGAGGTCGTATGAAGAATTATTATTTCAGGATGGTATAAGCAAACCTTGATTACCCTTATATTCAGTCTTCAGTAATTTATATTTTATGCAACATTCAGTGTTTGTCAGACACCCTGGGGATTTCTTCAGTCGTTTCTTGTCATCAGTTCCGATAAGTCTTTTGTTGATGTTGTTTTAAAAGTTAGACATTATATGTTGAAGGTAACAACTCGTTTGATATTGAAAACTGCATCATAAGTTCTGTTGTTACCGCATTAAAATGTATCTCTCCAGTTTGGAGTGCTGAAATGGGTAGTAGTTGTTATTGTTGACTCCCAGGATTTCCCCAGATTCTAACAAGAGTTTATGGATTGCAAAGTAGAGACCTACAGCACAATCCTATACATGTCTACTCAGAAGTAAGTCCCACTGAGTTCAGAGGAACTTACTATCAGGTAAGAAGGTGTAAGAGTGCAACTTCACACTTATCTTGGAGTAAGACCTGTTGAACACAGTGGGATTTCCTTCTGAGTAAGCATGTACAGGAAGTCTACTTAGGGGGCTGGATAAGGCCTATGAACTTGGTATTAGTTCTCGTTTGAATAACAAGTAATTATAGGAGAAGCTTGCATTTTCCTGGGAATCTACAAGGGGTGTATGTCTATTATTATTATTTTTAAAAATGTATGTAAAGAAGCAGTCAAGCTAGGATCTGCTTGAAAGGAAATATTTATTTTTATTATATTTATACCCCTCCTTTTCTCCCCAAAAGGAACCCAAGGCGGCTTACATAATCCTCCTCTCCATTTTATCCTCACAACAACCCTGTGAGGTAGGTTAGTCTGAGAGTCAGTGTGTGGCCCAGTCACCCAGTGAGTTTCATGGCCGAGCGGAGACTAGAACCCGGATCTCCCGAGTCCCAGTCCAACACTCTCACCACTGTGCCATAGTTTTTATGTACACATCCTTTTCGGAAAGAAATGCGGCTGTTTCTAGGACTAGGCAAGTAAGGTGTTTGCCTCATGTGCCAATTAGAAGGGGCTGCCGAGCAGCTGTCATGGCGGGTGGTTGTCTGTCTTTGTCTTTGGAACCGTTAGTGGCAGCAACTGCACACCATCACCACTTCCTCTCTCCGTCTGCTCTGGGGCCATTGCTGCTGCTGAGTGTGCAACCTGCCACTGCTGCTGCTTCAGCTCCTGCCCATCTCCCACGTGCGCACATGCTGCCTGTGTTGGAGGATATGGTTAAAAGGAGTCAGTCCTAAACTGATTAGGACAAAACAGGGTTTCCTCCTTAAGCGCAGCCTGCTTTATTGAAACTAATTTCACCACGTGAGTTGCTAAACTCTTGTCTCTTAAGGCTATTAAAAGGAATGGAATGTCCACACAAGGTTTAAACTAAAGTCATTTATCAGTTCTTACTTACAAATCACTCACATATATGCAGGATACATATAGGCAGATTAGTTTCATTATAGAAGATCTCTGGCTGGAAGCCAGCTCTGGCTTGCCTCCTCCATGTTGGGAAAGAGGGAGAGCAGAGAGCCAAACTAACTTCCACAAAGAAGCAGGAAGTAGATAGAGAACAGGAGAGCTCTGGCTAGAGAGGACGAAAGTAGGGAGGAGAGGTTTCTTTAGTTAACCCATTTCTCCCACTCCAATCAGCGGTCACATCACCCTGTTGATTTTAAGCAGGCAATATTACAGTTTCCAACAGCCTGTGTCTTTCCCCCTCCTAAGGCACAGCACTCTGGCATCCTGGAAGGGAAGGAGCTCCTCCAAAGATCTGTCTGCTTTTGCATTCCTGGATCAGCAGCTTCCTCATTGCTCCCATCCCAATTACCCACCCATTCCCAGCTTTCAAAGGTACCACCTGCCAGCCCTCTACCCAGTGCACTTCAGTCCCAAACACAAGTCCTTTCCACACACTTGTTCTCCCCTTCCTCTCTGGGGCAGTTGTCTCCGCCGAGTGTGTCCTTCCACTACTGCTGCTTCAACTCCTGCCCCTTTTCCCAACTGCTGCCTGGGTCTTTCCTCTTCCTGCCCTCCTGACTCATGATTTTAGAATCCCAGGAGGGAAGGAGCTGTTGCCACTCCAAAGGTTTGTGTATTTTTTCCTTTTTTTCTTTTCTTTTTTTTTTCCATCCTTGCTGCAGCTTCCTTGATGCCCCTGTCCAGCAACTGATGACCCATTCCCAGCTCTTAAAGGGCCCATTCAGCACCGCCTGGCTAGTCCTCCACCAAGTGCTATGAGAACACCACACAGTGTGATACAACTGCAAACGCAACAAATCCTCTCACCTTTGCTAGATAGGAAGGGGAAATTATGCAAAATGTTCCGCACGCCCTACCAAGTTCTCTTGGAGTAGTTAGGATCCTGAGTAAATGCCACCAGGCACCTAATAAACCATTCACTGAGATTTTGTGGCCTCACTCCTGTGCATACATCCATGGCAGTAAGTCTCACTGAAGTCTACAAGACTTGTTTCTGGGCAAACATGCATAGGATCAGAGCTGTAAGGAATGATTTGCAAAACTCATGTTCTCCAAACTTTGTAGATTGATTAATTTTGGATTACTTGATCTGAAAAGAATATATCACCTTCTCTGCTTTTGTATCCGGCCACTCACACAAAACAGAACCAGTACTCCTCAGGGTGCAGTGGGTTTTGTCCTAGGTAGTATGGCTTATTGCTCTGCAGATCTAAACCGTATTAGTTGATCTGTTGACTGCATTCTAGCCATCATTTAAAATTCCAGATTAACTACCATGGGTGTTATCAGCACAACCCTCTGCATGTTTATTCAGAAATAAGTGCCTCCCAATACATTCAGTGGGGTTTACTTCCAAGTAAGTCTGCATAGCATTGCAGCCAGAATATTTTAAGAGTGTTTGTTGGCATTACTTTTTAAAATGCCTTATTACATATCTATGACAACGTTAGCCACCCAGGTCAACCTCCACTTTTCTTTCTTTCTTTTTAAAGCAAATGAATTTATTGCTTCGGCATCTATGCCTACTGCTTTTGATGATTATACTAGTAGTTACATGGTGTGCAGAACCTGAGAAATGTAGAAAACGAGTGAGTTGGCCAGAAATATAGGTGACCCTAAGAAATAATCATACATGGGGCAACCACCACCAAAATAAATCCCCTAAATACAGACCATCAGTCCAGTCTACTGGCCAGTTTACTTGAAATGCTAAAATTGCATACTGACACCTCACCTATCTTCAAAGGAAATGATTTGCTTTAGGATAATCAGCAGCGAAGTTGCTTGACCTTAAATTGTTAATATGGTTGGAGAAAAAACACAAGTACAAACTAGCATATTTTGAATGTCAAGGGTGCAGTATCCCACTATAGTGAGATGTATTTAAATTATACTGTAGTTTGATTTCTAATTTCATATCTATTCATATATATTAGCATATGCAAATTTTATGCAAATTTGTCTCTTGAGGCTGGCCTATGGGCCCGTGCCCTGAATCTTTTAAGCACCCGGCAACACCCCTGGTTGTAAAGTTAAACAAATTAAAAATAGAATAAATCAATATTTATCTACCTAAAGCCGCTGGGAGCTATCATCAGGAGGTTTGAAGTGCGCTGTCATCAATATGCGGATGACACGCAGCTCTATCCTTCAAGTCCTCACCAAGGTTGGCTGTTGAAACCCTGTCCAAGTGCCTGGAGGCAGTGGGTGGCTGGATGGGAAGGAACATGCTGTAACTGAACCCCAACAAGACCGAGGTACTTCTGGTGGGGGACAAGGGGAGGTTAGGGGATGTTGACCTGGTGCTGAATGGGGTACATCTACCCCTGAAGGACCAGGTCCGCAGCTTGGGGGTCATTCTAGACATCTAGCTGTCCATGGAGGCTCAAGTGTCAGCTGTGAGCCAGGCGGCGCTGTATCAACTCCATCTGATACGGCAGCTGTGCCCCTACCTTCCTAATCATCTGCTTCCATCAGTGGTCCATGCCTTAGTCTCCTCTCGCCTAGACTACTGTAATGCGCTCTACGTGGGGTTACCCTGGAAGATGGTTCGGAAGTTGCAGCTGGTACAGAATGCAGCAGCTCGCCTGGTTAAAGGCTGCCGCCAGTGTGATCACATCACTCCAGTGCTCAAAGAGTTGCACTGGCTACCAGTTGTTTTCCGAGCTGAATTCAAGGTGTTGGCGTTGACCTTTAAAACCCTGCACGACTCCGGTCCAGTTTATCTCAAGGAGCGCCTCCAGCAACACCAAGTAGGCCGCTCAACAAGATCTGCCACGGACGGCCTTCTCCCTGTCCCATCAGCCAGAGAAACCCGGCTGGTGGGGACTAGGAGGAGGATCTTTTCTGTGGTAGCCCCCAATTTATGGAACTCTCTCCCCAGTGACCTCCGCCATGCCCCTTCCTTGATTAGCTTCCACCGTGCATTAAAAACGTGGGTTTTCAGGTGGGAATATGGGGTGGATTAGGATTTTTAAATTTTGTACTGTTTTTAATTGTGTTTTAACACTCTGTTTTTTCCCCCCTTGTAATTTATTGGACTGTACATCGCTCAGAGTGGCTGGATGACTGGCCAGATGGGCAATTCAAAAATATAATAAATAAATAAATATCCCCGAATCTCATATTTTCCGCCCACCCCATGAACCCATTTTATGCTATTCCAGAACTAATAGAAGTATTATGGGGGCGGGGTGGAAAAATTGTACCTCACCTAGAGCTCAAAACCTTGAGATGCTTCCTTAACAAATAATAATCCAAATGCTTCAGGTTTTCGCTATCAGTCTGATCTTGCTAAAAAGAACTTTGTGGTTTTCTCTGTGTTAGAAGGTTAGCTTGAATAAAAAAACTATTCCTTGAACATAATAGGAATTTAGCCTATAATAACCCCAAAGTCAAACAGCTATAAAAATGTATTTTTCTCCTTGCAAAACATGTAATTGAATGCATCCTTCTCAAGAATATTTTTTTTAAAACACTTTCTGTGGAAGGCAACATGGGGAGAGCTTAATAGACCATATTATAAGAAACGTAGCCCAATAAACTGGGAAGTTGCTAAGCAGCAGTATGTATATCTCTTTTTCTAATGAGGATATAGTAAAAGATCACTCAGTAGCCCTTCTAGTAAATGAAGTGCTTGCTCACTATGTTCTGGCTACCATTTTAAAAAAATCTGAATCATTTTTTGTTGTTCATTATCTCAATTAGCATATTATTATGTAGCCTCTGTATAGAAAAATGTTATGTGCTAGGCTAATGAAAATTAGTGGCTATAAAAGCAGCTAAATGAGTTTATTTAAAGCCATTCATGTCTTTCTTTTTTTAGAGTAATTTTCACTATTTCCTTTCCATAGAAAAGGGCAATAAGAGGACAGGACTGTGGTTCACGCTGGCTCAGTTTGTCTTGAGTGTGGAAAGCTAAGCAGGGTCAAGCCTGGTTATTACTTGGATGGGAGACCCCTCCTCCAGTTTTCTGCATTGAGCAGGGGGTTGGACTCGATGGCCTTGTAGACTCCTTCCAACTCTGTGATCTATGATCTATGAAATCTATGGATGCATTGAGCTGCTAGAGATTCAGCAAGACTCGGGGAGCGCAAGAATGATATTAAGATTGCTTTCATGACTGATGATATGGATGTGTGTTGTATTCTACCTTGATGGAATTTAATTCTAGTGAAATTATGGGAGGGGGCACCTAAACAAAGGTGGGACTACCCCCACGGTGTAGTATGGGGTTCCTTTGGACCCAGCCTTGACCCTGGATACCCAGGAGTTCGCTTTGGCAAGGAGCACCTATGCCTAGCTGAAGATGGTGCAGCAAATACAGCTATTTCTGGAGAATGCAGATCTGGCCAAGGTGACACATGCCCTAGTTCAGGGCTCTCCAACCTTGGGTCCCCAGATGTTGCTGGACTACAGCTCCCAGAATCCCTTGCCATTAGCCATGCTGACTGGGTATGCTGGGAGCTGTAGGCCAGCAACATCTGGGGACCCAAGGTTGGAGAGCCCTGCCCTAGTTTAATCACATCTGGACTACTGTAATATGCTCTACATAGGGCTGCGTATAAAGAGCTACAGTCGGTTCAAAATGCAGCAGCCAGGTTTTAAACAGGGCTACATATAATGAGCGTGTGAATTCGTTATTGCAACAACTGCACTGGCTCCCCAACTGTTTCTAGGCCCAATCCAAAGTGCTGGTGATGAGCTTTAAAGCCCCTCATGGTTTCAGACCAAGATATCTGAAGTGCTGTCTCTGCCATATGAACCTGCCCATGTGCTAAGATTTTCATCAGAGGCCCTCTTGTGACCCTAAAAGTACAATTAGTGGGGACCAAGACCTTTTTAGTGGCTGTGCCCAGGCTTGTTGCAAAAATGCCGTGAGTCCTTTCTCCAAAGAAACTCAATTGCTCAGAGAAAAGGAAGCAGCACACACCAGCAGTGAGTTTTTCAAAGTTTTATTTCTGCGCAAAAAGGACCAGCTGGGGCGCATGCCCAAATCAAAGCTGGACAAGGATCAGTGGGTCACGCAAGCATTCTTATACATTTTTACAGCCATGGGTGGTTCTACTTTCAGCGAATCAAATACAACCATTAAACCGTGCCAACCAGTCAGATTCTGTTCCCCCTTTATGACGACAACCAATCAGATGTGTTTCTCTGAACATGACAAGTTTTAATCTTTAGTTAGATAGAGGGCCACCTGGCCATCTTCTTGGCTAAAGACGTGGTTTCTCATGACCTCTTAGGTCACCTAAGATATTGGCCTTGCTACTCTTGGTGAACATTTTATCACTCAAAGGGACTCTTCTCTTGCCTGTATTTTGGGATTTGGCACCCAGAAATAGGCTTTTGGGACTAGATAACAACTTAAGCGAAAACATGGCGGCTAAACATACAATTCAGCAAAGAATACAATACAATCAAAACAGACCTTCAAGGTTCTCTGTCTGGAACAACAAAGTAGATAAACAAAGCAGGTGCAGTGGCAAATGGTATGCGGGCAGAATCTAGGTCAAGTAACGGGGTGCAGCACAGAGTTCATGAGGCTTCTGGACCTTTTACCTTAACAAATACCTATTGACAGCAAGGTGGTCTTTCAGGGATCTTTGGCCTGTGTGAGGACTGTTCCCTAATGTCATTTTTGCTGGTCAGGGGATGCTGGGTCTTGCAGGACCTTTCTCTCTGTCTAAACATGCAGGGACTGGGTCTTCTGTGCAGCTTTCTAACTCAGACCTCTGTCATGCTAGGTTATACTGGTCCTTTGGCATTTCAGGCCTGAAACTGGGACCTTTTCTGAAGGCAGGTGACTTCTGGGAATCTTTGTGTACAAGGCAGGTACCTTGTTGCTGAGCTTCTGTGTGGCCTATGTGAATGGGCAATGCCTCTCACACCTTAGGGGTCTTAGGAGTTTTGGGCCTGGCTGGGTCATTATTAGAATGGATCTTAAGAGTCCATTCTGTGTCTTTCTCTTTATTCCTGGAGACAGCTCCTATGCTACCAGAAGGAATTTCGCTAACAAGGTCCTATTGTTCTCAAAAGTATCTTCTTCAGGGTTGCTTTGGACCGACCAGACTTCTGGGCGTACGGCCAGGCTAACTGATACTGATAACACTTTTGCAGGTGGCCGGCCAGGAGTGTGTGTGCGCCGTGTGTCTGGCCTGTTTTTAAAATGGGGTTTGTGTTTTCTTCTGATGCAAGCTATGTACCTGTCTACACGTGAAAGCTAGGCAGGAGCTTTTTGTACATGCTTTGGGTCTATTTTTTTCTAACAGGCTCAGGAACTTGCTTTCAAGGGAGACTCATCTCACCACCTCATTAACAACATTCCACTGAATAGCTAAAAGGTCCTGTTTAGGAGGGCTTTCAGGATATGAATAGTTTTTAGATCTGCCCTTCATTTGTTTGTCAGCTCTCTGCACTGAACTGTTTTTATTGCTGGACGTTGTCTACTTTTGTTACTGGCTGCCTTTTATTTGTTGCATTATGCTGCTTTTAGTAATTCTGATTTTATTTTTATTTAGTTTTAACTTATTGTTAGCTACCTTGAGCTTTTTAAAGGGGAGGGTGGGCTTAGGGATGTGTGAGGAATCCAATAGGGGTGTGTGAAAATCCAATGGATTTTCTCAACTCGGGCACAAGGATTCCATTCTGTCAAACCTGCACTGGTGCCAACTTGATCTGACTCAAGTCCAGCTAGCACACAGACTTCAATTTTTTAAATGGGCTGTGATTTGAATTTTTTTTTTAAAAGAAGCCAGGAAATTTGTGCAAAATTTGGGCCTCTGCTCTGCAATTTGCATGAATTTGCACAAATTGCGTATATTTGTGCAAATTGCTTACATTTGTGCAAATTGTGGAGCAGAGGCCCAAATTTTTCACAAAACTGAAATTAACTGCCAGAAATTTAAGGTGGCCACAGTGGAGTGTGTGCATATGCAGTGAGAGAAGGATACTTCCATACTTCTCATGTTAAATGCTACAACAAGAACAACAGCAACAACAACCCGGATCTAAGTAGTTGGCCTAGATTTGTGCAAATCACAGTAGAGATATGCAATTTGTGGTTCCAAATTCGTGCAAATATGTTGAGCAATTTCGTGGAAGTCGAGCCCCTTGTGTCCCCTGATTGGCCAACTTTTGGGTCGGGAATGTGCCAAAAATCCATTGAGCTCAAATGGAACAAGTTTTCCAGTGTTGCACATCCCTAGGTGGGCTATGAATGTTTATAATAATTAATGATAAATTTACCTAGAAAAATATACCAATACGATCTTTTCAAATGTTTAATGTAATGTAATTTAAATTTAACTTAATGTAGAAATATAATGATTGATAAATAAAATAATTTTCTGATTTCATGTTTTTCTGTTCCAGTTAATAGCTTTTATAATGCATTATTATATTTTTGTTGTTGTTACTGAATATAGTTTGTTTTGATGTTTGTGTTCCTTAGTCAATATTGGTTGTATCTAAAGCTGAAAATATGGGGGGGGGGGATAGGCGAAAAGATGACAGTTTTAACTAGACTGTCATTGGAAGTGGGAATGTTAAATATATTTTGCTAAATGTTCCTATCATTTTTAGGATGGATGATGCTGAGGCCTGTTTCATTTTAAGTAGCCGTTGTGAAGTGGACAGAACTGCAGCAGTAAGTTCTTTACAGTATTCATTTGGTTCTTGTTCCTTTATTACTTGCTGTGAATACCTTGTCAGAAATGAGGAAGAACTGTTAAATTATGCATTATTGCAGTAGCTGGATGAAAATATGGTATACATGTTATGGTTTAAAATTCTTGTTAATGGAGCTTGCAGCAGACAAAGCAAAATGGGTCTAGTGCAGGAAAGCATATCGTAGCCTTATCAAATCAACTTTACAAGCAAACTAATACAAACTGAATGCAGTCTGCTATTTTATAGAGCAAGTGCTCCCTCATATACAGCTGGTCTTTACATCCTGCTGTTGGCCAGGTTCTCCCACTTCAGTACCCCTCAGGTTGTGAAGCAATTCCATCTGTTGTGAACCGCCCAGAGAGCTTTGGCTGTGGGGCGGTATAGAAATGAAATAAATGAAATGAAATCTAAGGGTGGTAGAATCATTCTAAAGGACTCAGAAGTAGTTCATACATTCTGTAATAGTCACTGTGAAGATCCCCAGAGTTGTCATTGCTTCTTCTAAGGCAGTCCCCCCCCAAACCTTTTATCTTCACAGCACACTTTCCACAATGAGTTGTCTGTTAAGGAACTTCTGCACATTGTAGTATATTCTGGGCATATTTTAGGGCACACAGTCAGTTCAGGGTGGGACACACACTGACCAGACCTGGTAGGTTTTACCATCAACCTATATGGAGAGTAAGTATGACCTTGAACACACCTCACATTTCCCTGCTTTGTTGCAAATTGCAGGGAAAGATTGACAGTGGTGGGCAAGCAGCTTCTCTGGAAAGCTCGTCTGCTATTATTGTTCTTCTCAACGAGGAACCCTTGATGTTTCTGAGAAATCCCAGGGTTCTCCTAAACACGGTTTGAATACCACTGTTCCAGGCTTTACTTCAATATATTCTCATCAGTGCACACTCCATTATGCAAATAAATCCAGTATAGGGTTTTGCTCATCTGCCTGGCCTGCAGAGTATTTGCGCCCCGAGATAAGTGAAGGGGCCCTGTAAGCTGCCATCATCTGGTTCATTGCTGTACTGAATAAATTGATTTCAAATGCCAGCACTGCATTGCCCTGGTTTCTCAGTATGCTTTTCGAACCCCTCTTCCTCAACTTAATTACGCCCCCTCAAGCTGTTCTGTGAAAACCCGCAGCTTCAAAGTCCTGTCTGGCCACCTATCATGAAGCTGATGGTTACAGATACCCAGCACCTCTCATCCATCTTGCCTTACTGCTTCCATGGCCCCCACCTCCCAATCAGCTGGTTAATGTAGGTTTTCAGGCAGACCTCTGTCTAGATGTTAAGTGCATTGAGCCAAGGTCTTAGGCAGCTGCATCCTGGGTGGTTATGATGGGAATGTTTATTCTTGTAGTACCATACACTCTACATTCTAAGGTATTCCTCTGTTTTCAGAGTGTGGCAGGAGAGGACAATTTATATATCACTGTTGCTGATATTTAGTCTTAAGGAACTTGTCCATCATGTGCCTGCAAGGGCACGAGCTCCAGAACTGAAAATAGATCTTGCTATTCTTTCTTCAAGGTTGCAGCCATCTTACTGAAACTGCAAACAACATTTAGAAATCTGTTGGGCATCTAAGCTATTGCACTGCCTGGTATTGTCTAGATGCTGCTTTGCTTGCTGGTGGTTTGGTGGCATATGGGAGAAATCTTTCCTGTTAGAATCAGAGCAGAGAAAGGCACATGGAGAACATTCTCACCATTTTTGTTTGACTTGAACATTACCCAATTCATACATTACTCCACAGCAGTGTGGGAGTTTGATCCCTGGGAGTTTGAGTTTGGATATGTGGGATCCCTGGTCCCACATATCCCCAATAATGGATGGATGGAGAAATAGCATGACTCCTTCTTGCACCAGTGTCATCTTCTCTAGGACCTAGGCAATGCTTGCACCAGATGGAGCCATGGCATAAGTCCCATCCATGTTAACTGAGTGGTGTAAGACCAGACCATGGGAAAGCAGCTCCCTTGCTGCTGCAGTAATGTATTACTTGGGCCCTATATAATTTTTGGATCTTTTTTCTCCCCTATAACCAGTGCCTATGGGGAAGGGCCTTGTCGTGGCGGCACTGCTTGTACCAACGCTTCCCCCTTTTTATGGTCTGTTGTTTACCATGTGTGTCACTTGTGCACTTAGACTCAGAAAATGGAATCTCAGATGAATTGCCAACTCTTGAGTTCTCCCTGCCATTCCTACTGAAATAGTCAAGAATTATATCTTTCACCCCCACTCTTCTTTTGATTCTTCTGTGTCTCAAATGGCTGAACCCAAAGAAGAGCAGATCAAAACAAAGACATCTAATGGTTTTAAACCTACCCAACCATCACCCCACCTGGAAGGGAGTAAAAAGACAATCTGATACATTATGGGTAGCGTAGCACTGATAATTGAGACAAGGGCTGAGGCACACAGTTGACCCTCTATTATATTGATGTGCTATCATTTTGCCTCTTGACCCAGCCGAGTCCTTTTTGTTTGCCTGAGCTTGTTATCATCTAATGTAAGCTGACTGGCTGTAAGTTTTGTTTTGCTTTTTATCTATTCCACTTAATTCTATGGTTGTTTTTTAGCTGCTGCTCTCTGCTGTTTATCTATTTGATTATTGTTGGATTTATACTTATTGTTCCTTGCTTTTATTGCCTTGTTGTAAGCCACTCTGGGAGTTTTATTGAAGGGCAGCATAAAAATATTTTAAATAAAACATTTGAGCCTCGTCTAGCAACCATTCTGGCTTCCCAGTGGTATCTTGCATCATGCTCTGAGCCTAGATGCATGTTAGGCTATCTCACAAGAGGCAACTCGATGCACCCCAGATATTTTGGACTACAGCTCCCATCATGGCCAATGGTCAGGGATTATGCGAGTTGTAGTCCAAAACATCTGGAGAACACCATACTGTCTACCCCTGGGCTTTCTGATGACAATACTGAGGATCTTAATGAAGGGACACAAGTAAGGCTAGCTTTATATAAGATGGCTGGAGATGACCAGAAGAATGAAGTGGGCTAGAGGCATACTGGGAGGCAAATGCAGCTATGATTACAAATGGGTGCTCTTGACAGCTTCTAGGCCAGTAATCCCCAAATTATGGGTTGTGTGAGTGCTGCTAGAGTACCTCACAAAACAATTTAAATAATGAAAGCCTCTAATGAACCCAAAGCACAGGCATGGGTGCCCACTATGTCTTTGCACAATGTACTATTCTGGCCTGGCCAGTCCTGATATAAAGATGTAGCAGATGTTTTGGTTTATAGCTCCCATCAGCCCCAGCCAGTGTGGCCAGTGGTAATTTTGGGAGCTGTAGTCCAAAACACCTGGAGGACACTGGGTAGCCTACCCCTGATGTTGCAGAATTAGTCAATGCTGCCCACATTTCATCACTGCATGAAAGAACCATATCCAGAACAAGCAACCATTGGAATGGACTCCACTGAAAGTGGGTAATACTTATGCTTTAAAACTCTAAAAAGTAATACTTTTGAGGTGTAAGGGTGAAGTAGGCTCCACATTTAACTTGGGGGGTGGGGTGGGGGGATATTTGCTCCAGCTATCTGAAGTTTGGGAAACACTTTTTTCTTTCTTTTTTTTACTTTCACAATGTGGCTTTGGTTCCTGAATGGAAAAACAAGCTTCACATTGGGTTGAGTAGATACACCCTGAACATGATAAATCTTTCATGATTTCTGGGAAATTGGAACTTTTAAAACCTTGAGAAGCTTCATACGGTCCACTTCCTGCTTCCTCTTTATTCATACCAATAGGAATGTGAATAAAACAAGAAGTGCTTATGACCCCTACTTGTTTAATCCATCTGCCACAAAAAAAGATGGGGGAATAGATCACATGGGCAGGACATACACTCATAGAAACCATTTATTTTTCCCATTGTGAAGTTGAAATTAATGCTTAATTAGCAATGGGATTTCAAGAACATTTGAATTAACATGCATGCACATCAATGTGCATAGTTTCTTTTACAGTGCAGAATTTGAATGCTTTGACACTCAATTTTGGGAACCTGGGAAGCTGCCTTATACCAGGTCAGAGTATTTGTCCATCTAGCCCATGATTGTCTATGTCTGCTATCTGTGGCAGCAGCTTTCCTGGGTCTCGAGCAGAAGTCTTTAACATCACCTGCTATATGATCCTTTCGAGTGGAGATGCCAGGGATCAAAGTGGTACCTTCTGTATGCAAAGCATGTGCTTTGTCACTGAGCTTTGTTTCCTCCCTTTGCATTGGACCAATTCACACACTCACATTTCCCATCTGTGTTCATTACAACCCATGAGAACATGGCTCCATGTATTGGTCCTGTCCTTGCTGATATCACAGAAACAGCATTCTCATCATATAATTATAATTCTCATCCATTTAAGGCATGCTATATATTGGTTTTAGAGGACTTGAAGGTTTAAGGCCAAATGTAGGTAAATGGTTATGTATTTCCTAGAACCATTATTTTACTATTACGATATAGGTGCATTTCTTTCTTGCTGAAATATAAAGATGTATTTGTTACTTTAAGTAAGCACAGAGTTGTTTTAGAAGATGGCCCTGTTTGCGACATAGATTACAGTAGGGAAGCATGTAAAGATGCCTACACAAAGGGTGTGTGTATGTGGGGCGGGGCGGGGGAGAGGCACTGACCTCTTTTCAAGTCAATTAACATTATTTGAAGCATGGGCAGTCTGTATCTCATTTATATCTTGTCCTTCATAAGAGGCCAAGGTAGTACATATCCATTCAGTGAATTGAAACTATACAAAATATACATTGAAATGGTTTTCTTAATTGCAATCTGGGCGGGGGGGGGGCTCAAAAGGACTATTTGAAAAATGAGCTGCCACATGCTAATGTCATCTTACATGGCCCAGAATTATGTACTGTATATGTATTAAGAACAAATAAATATTTGATTCACTGGAATGAGGACCAAAAAAAATTAATACATGGGCATCATTGTATACAGATGTAAAGCTTCTATACCTATAGACCCTTTTCAACCATAGTTTGTTTACTCATAGGACTACATGGGCAATATTATTCCCCAGTCAAAAATATCATAATGTTGAAAGGAATTATAATCCTTATCTATGTATGAGTCAGACATGGCTAAGCCATGAATCCCAGAAACAGCTTGACAAAACCAATGCCTGACTTGAAAACAGATAAGGGCATCTGACTTACTGAAGTTTTGTCTTTGGGAATGACTTGTTGTCGTGCTCCTGAGAAAAAAAAAAGTGATACCGAAAGAAGATGTGAGGGCAGTTCCACACGTTCTAGGGTAAATGTGTTTGTTGCATGTACATTACTGATTGGGCCAGGATCCCCAGAAGTGTGCACATTCATGTTCAAAGATGTGTTTACCACAGGAACATTGGCCTGGCCAAAGGTGGGCTAGCTCTACCAAGCCTAAAAATATATTACTTTGCAGTTATATTAATTGGCTGGTGGATCGGATAAGCTATTCCTTCTCTCACAGCAGCCCTCTGTTGCTTTCCATGTGGCCCACAAATCCCCAGGGAGCCCCACCTACATTTCTGGGCTGCAGTGAAAAGACTGCTTTAGCCTCCCTGTGCCAGTGATCCCAGTGCAAGGCTGGATTGCTGTTTCAGCAGGGGTCACTACAGGGTGGGAGATGTTTTAACTTCCCCACCCCCATGGCCAGATTAATAAATGGACTAAAGGGCTGTAGCCCCAAGCACAGCACCTTGGAGCCACTAGCTAGCCCAGATCCCCAGCTTTCAAATAAAAAAAGAGCAAGTCTCTAGTCCTTGTAGAACCCAACATATGAGACAAAATGTTCAAGCACTATTCTGCCTAATTGTTTTGTGAGAAACAAGCCTGCCACCTTTCGGTATGTTTAGTCAATGAAGTCATAGTAGTTATTAACAATTTGTGAGCTATATTGGCTATAGAAATAAGTACGGAGTTACCATTGTCTTCAGTAGGGATGTCCTGGTTCATTTTGAACACATTTTTGGTCTACCCTCATGGAGCAATGATTACTACCCATAGAAAACAATTGAGAAAACCAGAATTTTAATTTAGCTGTGACTGGGCAGTACCACATCCAGTCCAAAGGATCAGGTAAGGATGCAGAGAGACTTACTCTGATCTGTAAGATATAAATTTTGTAGAAATCATACTGGTTAGTATTATGTCTGATCAACCTGATGAATCATACTTACGTATTTACTGCATTTATTAGAGTGATTTTATTTGTAACTTCTCTATTAAGGAAATCAATAAAAATTGAAAAATTTTATGAGAAGTACACTGCTCAGGAAAGAAGGGATCTATGTTGTTAGTCTCGGGCAGGGGTGGGTAACATGTGCCCCACTGGGGAGAAATCGGTCCCCAGACCCATGGAAGTTGCCCACCCCTGGTCTAGGGATATGATATTTTGTTTAGGGCATGAACAGTCCTATGCTCAAATCCTACCCAAGCCAGATCAGCTGTAATTTTGGTGTGGAGCAACCATACTCATCTCAGGACATGTTGCACAGAAGGATTTTCTCCCCTACAAACCCATTTGGTTAAAAGGACGTAACCTTTGAGGCAGTGCCTCTCTATGTAAACTGTGATTACCGACAGCACAAGAAGCTTTTAATTTTTGAGCAGCTTGCAGATTAACCTCAGTGTACTTGTCACAATATTGTTCATGGCTACCATGCAGAGAGAGAAGAAGAAATAAGGCAGATTTTGACATCTTTCCAAGATCCAGGAACGTATATCTCCAGTATCCCTACACGAGCATGGCAAAGAACACATCTCCAAGACCCTATTGTGAAGGTTACACTGGTTGCATGGGAGCCACAAAAGCTCAGCTCCTTCCTATACCACTGGGATAACCTCGAGAAGCTTTAGAGTACGTGGGAGGAGCCCATAGTGTGGTTCCTCCCAACATTAATGTCAACCCTTCCAGAAATTGGTGCAATTCTGGCACAGAAAGCAGTGCCTGAACATCATGTATTTGGACTCAGAACAAACTTGTAACACAGCTTCCTTTTTCCAAAAAACAAACAAACAAACTCCTTTTTGGGAAAAAATGGAGGAGTATTGGTTGTCACTTAGCTTTATTTCTTTAAACTCCTTACATTTCTGGCTGTCCAATTTGTATTTATAGCCAGACATGGTAGTATGGCATGTATGTGTATATATTAATTATATACAAGTGACTCATGTCCTTTAAACACTGTTTCTGTCTGTGCGATTTAGTGTCAATTCTTGTACACTCTCCATTTTATTTTCATATCTTTTCTTTTCATTTCTATATTGCCCAATAGCCAAAGCTCTATGGGCAGTTTACAACAGTTTGTAGAACAGGACCTTAATACAATAAAGAGAGCAGGAGCCTACATATGTTCTCGGGCCCATAAAGTCCTATCAGCAGCACTGGCTTCCACTCTTCCTGGGATTTCAATGTCCCTGATTATTAAGGTGCTTGTCCCTTCCTATATCTTGGTGACTTCTCAAAGACAGGATTGTATGCTTCTCTTTATCTACAAATCCTAGAGTTTCCTGTACAAGTGTGCACTCACTTGTGCCTGAGCCAGCAGCTCACTGTTCAGAATAGTGTGTTTTGTTTTGTTTGGTTTTGTTTTGTTTTGTTTAAGACTGCTTCTCATTGGCTCCAGCAAATCTCAGAAGACATTACAAGACACCCAACATAGCTCAATGTAAAAAAGATTGAATAAACATCCTCAAGCATGATCTACATTTTTCCCTTCATGGTAATGACTTTGCTCAGCCCAGGCTGGGACCCTCGGACTGGGTAAAGTGTTCCTTGCTTGGCCCTGATAGGAAAAGAAGTGCAGCATGGGCACCTTCATATGGCTCAGTGCTGCTCCTGTTACCCCAGTTGCACAGGAAGGAGCCACACTGCAGTGACTCCCATGCCACCAGTGAAAAGTAAGAAAGGGCCCCAATATCCAGTGGGTAATATTCTCCAACTAAGACCATTGCATCGTGCTCTATGTCCTTTTATCCCTGCCGCTACCAGCATTTCCTGGATATGATTTAGAGTTTTCCTCTTATTAATCTAAAAACACAAAATGTAATGAGGAAGTCATTGGCATTCAGACTGCCCATCTGATGTTTTTGAGTTTCCCTAATGTAGCTTTTATATATAGCAGGATGCCTAAGTATTAGGCTTACAATTAGTACTGGAACATTCTTTGTGAATGTGTTTGAACATGCTGAGGCATGCAGTGTCCTGGAGATGCTAGCCTTTGAATTCTTAGGCAGATTTCTCTCCCTGTTTTGGACCCCAGCCTGTAACTGCTTTCTTGAGTTCTGAGTCCAAAGGTTTATTTACTTCAGATTGTGGTGTGTGTGTGTGTACCATAACCCTGACAGGCTTTTATTCATGGGTACCATTATTGGAGGGCAGAAGTATGTTCTTCTTCGTGGTCTCTGTGCATCACACACATATGGGTTCTCTGCGCCTGCACTGAGATCGTTCGGTAAAATTCTATAGCTGAGGTGAATCGGGCGGGAGCCCCTCCCCCTGCGCATGCTCCTTAGCGTGGCTCCCGCCCGTCTCCTCAGTTCCTCTTCGACCGCCATTGCGGTCATTGGGTTCTTCTCTTCTCTCTCTTCGGAGTCGTATAGCTGAGTTTGTTCTTCTTTAATTCTATATCCAAAACTTTTCTCTCAGAAATCGTTTTATTCTCGATTCTCTTTCAATCTATAACTTCTTTTTCCAAAAAAAAAAAAAAAATCTTCAAAAAAATCCTTACTACGGTATATCCTCATCTCTCCCCCATTCTTATCCTCCTATCGTCTAATCTTCTAATAATGCCTCTTAAGGCAGCCTTTCAGAAGTGCCAGCAATGTGGAATGAAAATCCCACCTGCTGACAAACACCCGCTGTGCTTGCTCTGCCTGGGGCAAGAACATAAAATGGAGTCCTGCCAGCACTGCCAGGCCTTTACAAAACAGGCCCGAAAACACCGCCAAACCAAGCTGTGAGCTCTTCTCTGGGAGCAGTTTCTGTCAGCGAAAGGGCCTACTCCGGAGGAGAGACCTGGGGGATCTCAGGTAGCCAAAAAGCCATCGAAATTGCAGGACACTTCAGCGGCTAAAAAATTGGCTAAGAAGACCCACAAAGACAAAACAGAATGTCTTAAAAGGAAAATGGCGGAGAAAGGCGGTGAAGATGCTGGACCATCAACTTCTTCCACCATGGTGGTCTCAGAGTGAACCGCTCTGTTTATAACGGCTGTGACTGAGGCTTGGGATCGAGCTACGGGACCGATTGCCCGCCATTCCCCTCCGGCCTCGACAACGTCTCCTCGAGGCTGAGAGTCGGGTTCGAAAACCCCAATAAAACAGCCACCTCCCTGTCGGAAGGAGAAATTGTGGCTTCGCCTCCGTTGGAGAGACTTCGTTCGGGCTCGAGAGGTCCTCCACCGCGTCTATCACCTCCTACAGCATATGCTAGAGAGGAACGGATGGAACATCGCCGATCACAGTCTCCTCGGTACCGGAGCCGTGATTCAGCTTCCAGAGGATCCCCCTCTCGGTCTGTCTACTCTCGCCACCGAGATGACAGCTCTTGGTCGGGCTCCTACTATTCGGAATCGAGATCAAGGAGTTACCGATCCCGAGGCTCTCCAGACCGGAGAAGGCAAGACTATTATTATCGCCGCCACCGACGCTCGCCCTCTCGGGATCGACGCCATAGATGCAGATCCAGGACACCTACACTGCGATGGGATACGGCTGTGTCCCGTGCACCCGTCGAGACCGTCACACAACCTACCGCCTCGACATCGACCACTCAGCCAGTTCTTGTGCCTGCTGCTGCGGTTCACTGCCTCGTCAGGATCGGCGTATGTGTCGGACTTAGACTCGGTGGTCTCCTCCTCCCATTCCACTTCCCCAGATGCACAAGTGGAATCTAAGGAAGCGATCTCCCCATCAGAGGACATGCGAGTTTCGCTGAGCATGTCAACCGGATGGTGACAGCTCTGGGAGTTGAGGCAAAAACGGCAAAGGGGAAAGCAAAAGACGATATATATGCTATCCTGAAGACCACCCAGTCCAACCATCTGCTCCTTCCTTTCTTGCCAACATTGCTGGAGACGGTGCAAGAAACCTGGAAGGCCCCAGCCTCCACGAAACCAACAGCTAAGAGGCTGGAGTCAATGTACAAGATCCAGGAAGAGGGAGCAAAGTTTCTGTTTTCCCATCCGACCCCGAACTCGCTCATAGTAAAATCGGCGCAGTCTCGTGGGGGAAAACAGCATACTACGCCGGCAGATAAAGAGGGTAAGACGTTAGACTCCTACGGCCATAGGGTCTATTCCTCGTCTTCCCTCGGACTAAAAATATCTAGCTACGAAGCATTGTTAGCTAGATACCAAATGTTTATCACAGAGAAGCTGGGAGACCTCTGTGATTATCTGCCGGATGACAAGAGGGATCAGGCAGCGCAGTACATCAAAGAGGCAACCAGCATCGGTGCACTACAAATGAATACTGCGCGCCACCAGGTCGAAAGTCACGCCAGGTCGATGATTGGGTCCGTGGCCCTGAGGAGACACACCTGGCTTTGCTCTACCAACTTGACTCCCGATGATAGAGCGAAGATCGAAGACCTCCCATTTGATGGAGAGGGGTTATTCAACGCCACTACGGATGACTCCCTAGACTCCGCTCAGAAGGCTTTGGCGACGGCCAAGAAGATGGGTCTCGTCCGCCAACAACCGCCTCAGCCCTTCAGGCCAAGACGCTGGTCTCGGTTCCCATACCCATCTACCCAATATCAGCCATCGGGTCAAGGTAGGGGTGGGAACCACCGACCTCGTGCCTCACCGCAGCACTCTTATACCCAACAGTGGTCCAGGGGCTCCAGGAGAGGGGGCGACTTCGGCCGTCGGCGTCTTTGACTCCTTCACTGGCCCGACCGAACTGTCTCCACCGCTTCAACCAGCTCTCGACGCCACTATTCCAACCGCCATGTCTCCACCACCTCAGACAACTCTCTTTGGCTCCCGACTTTGCCAACACCTTCGATCCTGGAGGATCATCACGACGGATCGCTGGGTGTTAAGCATCATCGAGCACGGCTACAGGATCGAATTCAGAGTCCTCCCTCCCTTTCTCGGCATCAAGACCACCCGTCCAACTCGAGTGCTCTTGGAGGAAGTATCAACCCTCCTACAGAAAAGGGCGATACAACCAGTTCCTGCAGAAAACTTGGAAGATGGTCTATACTCCAGGTACTTCATAGTGAAGAAAAAGGGAGGAGGACTCAGACCGATCCTGGACCTTCGGACTGTGAACCTCTTCATTCCACCGAAGAGATTCCGTATGGTCACAATCCAATCAATTCTGCCTCTACTTCGAAGGAACGATTGGTTTGCGTCCATCGACCTCAAGGACGCGTAGTTTCACGTCGCCATCCACAAGGACAATCAGAAATACCTTCGGTTTCGAGTGGGGAACGACACCTACCAATTCGTCGTTCTTCCATTCGGTCTCTCCACTGCACCGAGGGTATTCACAAAGTGCATGGCGGTGGTGTGTGCAAGTCTACGGGCAAGAGGCATCACAGTCTTCCTGTATCTAGACGACTGGTTGCTGGTGGCGTCGTCGAGACTGGAGCTTCAACACGCACTAGGAGAAACCCTCCACCTCCTAGACGAGTTGGGACTCTGTCTGAACATGGAGACGTCAGTCCTTCAACCAGTGAAGGAGATACAATACATCGGTGCAAGATTAAGCGCGTTTGATGGTCGGGCATACCTACCAAACGACAGGGTGCAAAGTATACTTACCCTTGCAAAACAGGTCTTCAAACAACCAATTTGCTCAGCTCACACGGTTCAACGCCTCCTAGGGCACATGGCCTCGACGATCGCGGTCATACGATATGCGAGACTTCGCATGCGACCCCTACAAACCTGGTTTATCAGAAACTTCAAACCATAAAAAGACAAACCATCCATCCGATTGAACCTTCCATGAGCCGTAAGAGAGTCTTTGAGGTGGTGGCAGCAGGAGTCGAACCTGACCGGAGGCGTACCATTAGATCCACTCCGACAACCACGTCGTGCAAGGCACATGGACGTCGACACAGCATCAAACATAGCAATTGGCTGGAACTCATGGCCGTTTGGAAAGCACTGCAAGCCTTGTAGCAACATCTCTCGGGCTGCCACATCCAAGTCGTGACCGACAATACCACGGTGGTCGCGTACATAAACAAGCAAGGCGGCACGAAATCGACCCGCCTCACACGACTGACTCTGCAACTCTACAAATGGGCTCTACCTCGAAGAATGTCTTTCGTAGCAATTCATATCGCAGGGAAGTCCAATGTGCTGGCAGACACATTGAGCCGTGTGTCGATGCAGTCACACGAGTGGAAACTGGACAGGAAAGTAGTCAATTTACTGTTCCAACATTGGGGTCGTCCAAAAATAGACTTATTCGCCATCAGCGAGAACACGGCCTGCCCCATGTTCTGCAGCAGGGCTGCCTCGGATCCAAATTCGATCACCGACGCTTTCCTGATGGATTGGAGCAACGACTTTTACTACCTGTTCCCTCCAATTCCACTTCTGACGCGTGTACTTGTCAAAGTATCTCAGGACAGAACCAACTGCATTCTGATATCCCCATGGTGGCCACGTCAACCCTGGTTTTCACGCCTGCTCAGCCTTTCACAGGGAGATTATCTCCCATTACCACTTCAAGACAATCTGCTAACACAACACAAAGGCAAAGTGCTCCATCCCAATCTACATTCCCTGAACCTAATGGCTTGGAGGATCAGATAACAAAAGATACAGACCTCTCCGCTGCTGTGAAGGAGGTTCTATTGGCAGCACGAAAGCCCTCCACGAGGCTCTCCTATGCCAGGAAATGGGCAGCTTTCACCAATTTTGTATCGTCCTTGGGCAAAGATCCTATTACATGCTCGATCTCAATCGTCCCCGATTTTCTCCATTCACTGATGACCCGTGGCCTTAAATTCTCTTCAATTAAAGTATATCTAGCTGCGTTAACAGCGTATAGAACTACTTCGACTGGGATATCTTTGTTTGTGCATCCGTTAGTGAAACAATATTTGAAAGGTCTTAGAAATCTACGACCCCCAATCTGAAACATGGTACCGGGTTGGGACCTCCCGTTGGTCTTGAAAGCCTTGACGAAATCTCCGTTCAAGCCCATGGCGAAAGCAGACTTGCGCCTAGTCTCATTTAAAACATTATTTCTAATAGCAATTACATCAGCAAGACGAGTCAGTGAGCTGCGTGCTCTCAGAATAGATCCCCCTTACACGATTTTCCATAAGGACAAAGTCGTTCTAAGGCCAGATATAACTTTTTTACCCAAGGTGGTTTCTGAATTTCACCTGGAACAGGACGTTATTCTTCCTACTTTCTTTTTGTCTCCATCATCACCGGCTGAAAGATCAATGCACAGCCTCGATGTCCGTCGGGCACTGCTTTTCTACAAGGCCCGCACGGAGTCGATAAGGAAAACCCAGCAACTTTTTTTGTGTTATAGTCCTCCGAAATTGGGCTATCCATTATCGAAACAGAGACTGTCCTCCTGGATAGTAGACACTATCAAACTTGCGTATCAACTTGCTAAAAGCACTCTGCCAGGATCCGTAAGAGCTCATTCTACCAGAGCTCTGTCGACCTCAACAGCATTCGGGAGAGGGATCTCCTTGCCGGACCTATGCAGGGCAGCAACTTGGTCTACTCCTTCCACTTTTATCCGGCACTACCGTCTCGACATTCGAGCCAGGGCGCAGAACGCATTCGGAAGGGCAGTCCTATCTTCGATCACCATCTGACTACCGACACCGACCCACCTCCGGTAAGTCAGCTTGCTAATCTACCCATATGTGTGTGATGCACAGAGACCACGAAGAAGAAGGACAGGTTGCTTACCTGTAACTGTGGTTCTTCGAGTGCTCATTTGTGCATTCACACAACCCGCCTTCCTTCCCCTCTCAGTGTCTACATCGAGTTCGATGGATATCCAAAAGGAAATGGACTGGGAGAGTGATTTAATTCACTCGATATCAAGAGATATATCGAGTTTGAGATTGTGGTGTAGGAAAATGTTAAATATCATCCTCAGTCCCGAGGGTCGCAATAGGCGGTCTCAGGGAACTGAGGAGACGGGCGGGAGCCACGCTAAGGAGCACACGCAGGGGGAGGGGCTCCCGCCCGATTCGCCTCAGCTATAGAATTTTCCCGAACGATCTCAGCGCAGGCACAGAGAACCCATATGTGTGTGAATGCACAGATGACCACTCGAAGAACCACAGTTACAGGTAAGCAACCTGTCCTTCTCACTTCAAATGACACACCCTTTACAAGCCAAGCAATTCGTGATGGCCTCTTGCTTGAACACTTCCAGATCCTGGAGCTAGCCCTTGTTACTTTGCTATTCTGCGTCCCAGCAAAAATAGTCCATCGTTCTCCTAATGAAACTGATAATGCTGTCACTTTTTTGGCTGAAATGTTTCTTTGTGTACTGGATCTTAGAAGCCTTTCTTATCTACTGCCACCACAGATATAAATGAATTATTTCTATTCTCTTTCTCGCTTTTCTCTCACTAGCAAGTTTATAACTAGGCAATCCATTCCTTTCCCTAGCATCATTAGGTCCTGTAAATTACCCTTGGTTGTACTTTTGAGAACATACTTGAAAAAAACCCCAAGACTGATATGGGTCTTGGAGAATGATGTTTTAGAAGTTAACAGCACTTCAAAAATGGAACATTTTAGAGAGTGATCCTATGCCCTCCAGATAGCATCTAGAGGGCCATAGGATTTTTCGGAGTCCCAGCTCCAAGGTTGGAAAGAGCTCCAACCTTGGAGCTGGGGATCTGCACTCAGATCACCCTCAGTCAGCACAGTAAGAACCATGCCAGCTGTGTCTCTGAGGTTGTAAGAGCGACCTTGGGGAAGGGTAAAGCTGGGGTTCCAGGGGGCAGGGAGGGGGGGAAACCAGATCCTCCAGGATATGATGTATTCTGCTGGCACTCCAGCCTCCTTCCCTCCCCGTCTGAAGCGCCGCAGCTAGACAGCCGAAATCAGCCATCTAGCTGACTTGCAAGGCGGGAGTGGGGAGGCGAAGATCACCTCTGTACTCCTCCCACCCTGCATAGGATGCCCATAATCTTCCAAATTCTGAGGCTTTCAGGCATTCCCATTAGATTGTGCCCTTAATGTATTAACACATGTGATTTGATATACTAGAAGAGTCCTATTGGGTAAAGCTCTTTACTAAGAGGAAATTGGAGTGATTGGAGCCTTATAAAATCAAAGTGAAATATATTTTTGAAAAACCTTGGAAACTAAATGAATTAATTTGTCTTTAGTGAGTGAATTCATACATATACATTTAATAGAAATCCATCTGCATACATATATGTTTAAAAGAAAAATATGTTAAATTAAATAAATATTTAAAAATTTGCTTGTCTTGCAAAATGCTCTCAAACCAAGTTACTTGCAATCCAAGGTATTACTGTATTTGTAGACCAGTGCCTCTTCCCCTCTAAAAGGTACGCACTGGGGCTTGCATAGAATATGCATGTTAGACAAGTTTTGTGTATGCTGCCCTAGGATGAAGGTAGTTTTAAACAAGTAAATAAATTATTGGGCTCAAAAAACTTAGTCCACACATCTTTTGGGAGGTTACAATTTGAAGCAAAGGGCTGTTGTCCTAGAAGAGAATGCTGAGTCCTTCCACTTACCACTTCTTTTCAACTGCAGCACCATACCACCCAGCCCATTTTATCCCACCAAGCATCTCACATTCCCAGGGCCGGTGCAAGGCAGTTTGGTGCAGTTTGGTGCCCTAGGCAAGATCAGATATTTGCCCCCCCCTCCCACTTGAGCCCTCCCTCCCTATTTCTGGAGCCCCCTTTAGCCCTGCGCCCTAGGCAGCTGCCTAGTTGGCCTAATGGTAGCACCGGCCCTGCACATTCTAAAGCAACCCACAGATGTTTTGCAGGTGGAAGTCTCAATGCAGTAGGGAATGAATATTTTTCTCTCTCATTCATTTTGTTGCAGTTCCAAATGCAGAATAAGAAACTTAAATGCTCACGTTATTCAGCCTCACTGTAGTGCAATACACAAATGTTCTCTCTGTTGAGCCAGCATAAAGATGGTGAAGGTTGCTAGAAGAGCAACCTCCCCCCCCCCCCGCGTTTAATCCATCCTGCCAACTACTGGTGTAAGCAACAAACAGGCATGGGTCAACTCACAGGAGAAATCATCTAGCAATACAATAAAGCTTTGCAATTTTAAAATCATCCTGTCTTATGTGATGCCTTCTATTTTATTCTAGGATCATCAAACCATTTTAAGAGCTTGGGCAGTTAAAGATTTTGCACCAAATTGTCCTCTATACGTTCAGATCCTGAAGCCTGAAAACAAGTTTCACATCAAATTTGCAGGTAAGTCTGGGTCATGAATGATACTTGTGTTTGGAAATAGAGAAGGACAATTCATTTTTTTCTCCACAAGTGCAAAACATGTAAAGCTATCAGCTTTATGTGAAAATTTCCATATAAAAATTAATTTGCATGCAGATCCCTAGGAATAGAAACCAAGATTGTTTAATAGAGAGTGGACAATAAATGACTTGCTTATATGCCTGTGCAATTGTTCCATAAAGCAAGAGAAATACAATTTGGACCATATATGTACTGTATTTAATGACTAGATACACTTGTTTAAAAAAATTGCAGTACCTACATTATTGCCAGTAACAGGAATGGTTGCAAAAGCTGTTATGCTGTTCAGCCTGTGGGTATAACTTTCTGCTTCTCATGCCTCTGTTGATACAGCTGGGCCAAGACACTACTGAAAAAATAGTATAGATTTTATATATTTATTTATTTATTACATTTATACCCCGCCTTTTTTCTTGCAAGGAGCTCAAGGCGGCTCCTTCTCCTCTCCATTTTATCCTCACAACAACCCTGTGAGGTAGGTTAGGCTGAGAGGCAGTGACTGGCCCAAAGTCATCCAGTGAGTTTCATGGCAGAGCGGGGACTAGAACCCGGATCTCCTGAGTCCCAGTCCAACACTCTCACCACTACTGCCACACTGGTTTTTAGGTTTCTTATGTATACATTTATGGAATATTAGAAACCGTCTGCAACAATAAAACAAAATACAGACTTATAGTGGGAAGATTTCTTAAGTTAATGTCATAATTCAGTGTTGCTGAATATATCTTGTATTCTATTTTCGGTACATGTCACTTTGGCATGTTAACCCATAAGTCCGATCTGTCCAGTTTCCTCATTAATCTGCAGTTTATTTAAAGATCTGCATGAAAATTTGCATTTAAATACATATTTTAATATATGTTCTCACAAAATATGTATTTCTAAACATATCTTCTCTCAGAACACATTTTAATATGTATTTTCTCTCAAAATACATATTTTAAACTTGGTTTGATTCTTTGTGGAGCTGAAAACTGCATCAGAACATTCTGGTGGATAACTATGTTCCTATCTTCACCCTAGGTGCAGATCTATTCAGTTTGTAACAGAATTAGAAAAAAGAATGAATTATTGAAGCATCCCTGTTTAGAAGTAGATTCAGATTAAGAACACAAGCATTCTTTTACTGGATCAGACCAATGTCTACCTAGTGGAGCATTTTGTATCCATCAGCATCTATCTAGATGCCTTTGGAAATTCAGAAACAGGACATGAAGTTAATGACTTCTCCTGTTGAGTCTCCCCATCATCTGGTATCTGCCTCTATACATGAGGGTCACACTCAGCCATTGGGTGGCCGGGTGACCGGCCAGATGGGCGATTAATAAATATAATAAATAAATAAAAAAATAAAAATTGATAGACCCATGTGCCATGAATTTGTCTCATCCTTTGTGAAAACCATCTAAACTACTGCACACATTAGGGGACTGAATTCCACAACTTAATAATGTGCTGTGTGAAAAAATCCTTTCTTTGTCTGTTCTCAATTTACCACAAATAAACTTTGGTGACTGGTTGCCAAGTTTTAGTATTATGAGGGGGGGGGGGGAATTAGTTGTGCTATTCATAAATACAAACCTGTTTCACAAAGGTTGCACAATTTCCATTCACACGGAATAATTTTCATATCAGCTTGTAATCTGGGGAATCCTTGCATGATTGCACAGGACATTCTCTGAGCACTGCAGAGGACTCCAGGGACAGGAGAGTGTAATTGAACACATACTTAGTTGACAAGAAGGACTGGCCAGGCATATGGTACCTCATGGTCATCCTACTTGAACTGAGGCCTAGTTCACCAGAGCCTCACGGAGGGCATTCCTTAACTTCAGGATGACACCTCCCTCTGGAGCTTGTAGGCAGGGCCAAAAGTTGTTTCTTTGAGGGGGGAGCCACCCTACCTCCCAGACCAACTCTGCCTCCTGAGCTAAACAGTTGAGCAGAGCTGGAGATCATAAAAGCCCAGAGTGTTTTGTACTTTCTTGTTTGTTTCATTTTCTCTCTTTGTCTCCTTCTAGCCTAGGGTTTTGGGACAGAAAGTACCAAAGGCCACAATCTTGCATTGGCTGAAGGAAACTATTGGGGTGGCTTACCGGGCGCTGGACAGGCAACCTCCAGGAGGGATAATAGCCCATGCCTTAAGGGGTGGTGGCAGCTTCAGCAGCATTTAATGGGGATTTCCCCATAATTGACATCTGCAAAGTGGCCATTTTGGTATCTGAACATACTTTTACTGAGCATTATAAAATTGATGCTGCTGCCTCTGCAGATGCAGCCTTTGGGTGTAAGGTATTGCAGAAGGTCCTGATGGCTTAGGGCACTGGTTCCTATTGTCACACCCTGAGAATTGTGTACTGCTCTGCCAAGTCCCAAGTTTAAGGAATGCCCTCCATGAGGCTCTGGAGAAAACAGAAATTTGTTTCTCACCATGAATTTCTGTTCTCAAAGCCTCACGGAGGACATTCCACCCACCCAATCTAGGGACCAGTTTAGTTTTCAGTGGGAGAGTGCTGTTACGGCTTCTGAAGCCACCTTGCATGTGGGGGAGGTAGACAGGAATTCCTGGGTTCATTCCTTCATGTCCCAATTGTTTACTGTGACAATTTAGGCTTGGTGGTTTACCAGGTATTGTCCCTTTTAATATCTGTTTTCATGCTGATTCCGGACGTAGTTCTGTTTTTTTGTCTATTTGCAGTGTGGGGTTGAAGGATTGCTTGCTCTGCCAGTCCAGTCTGGGAGGTTAGGGCGGCTCCTCCCACTGAAGAAGCAACTTTTGGCTCTGCCTACAAGCTCCAGGGGGAGGTGCCATCCCGAGGTTAAGGAATGCCTCCCATGAGGCTCTGAGAGCAGAAATTCACAGTAAGACGCAAATTTCTGTTTTCTCACCAATAGCAGAGGAGGTGGTAAGCCTGCATCTGGACTATACAATTTCAGATGGCAGGTAGATGCTTGTATGATTGAATACAATAAATGAATAAATATTTGCACATGGAAAACTAATAGACAGAAGACTAGGCTAGAATCCTTTCCCCTGACACCTCCTTCCGTGTGCGGTGAATCATGTTTTATGTGAGACTCTGCCTGTTGTCTGAAGTAGTGCAGACCAGACACAGGTTTACCACCTCGTGTACCTCTTTTATGGAAGTATGCCTGGTTGATTACTTATTTAATTTTATGGATTTATAACCAAATGGTTTACAGGTAGTTTACAGACAGGTGCATTGATCTTCTTGCTGAGTAACTGCTGAGAAACGTCCAAGAAAACCTAGGTTTTCCCAGACACAGTTTGAAAACCACTACTCGGTCATGATTCACCTTAATCCTCTCTTTTTTTTAAATACCCCCCCAAAAAAACTCCCCATGCACGTTAGACTTTCCTTTTGTAAGGTGTGTCAGCCCAGTAGCCATTTTAATTGTCCCTTTCTGCACCTTCTCCAGCTCTGTGCTATTCTTTGCATACTGCAGCATAAATTTACACGCTCTGTTGTTTCTTCAAGGTAAGAATAAGTGAAATATTGTTGATATAAATAGCTAGTCATGCTTGTACCACTGATAGCTGGAATACTCAGCATTTCTTCGACAATATTTGTTTCTAAGGAACATATTTTGCTAAGCCTGAAACTGCTCTATGTGCCTCCAACTGTATAGTTTTGCAAGCCACTTTGTCAAGCAAATGAAGGGAGAAACCTGGCTTTTTTCCAAGAACATGTGGTTCTGCTGTATAATAACCCATACTCGCAGCCTGATGAACACCCACTGAGATTAATTAAGAAACTTCTAAACTGGAATTTAGATGAAAGAATGCAGAAAGTTTAGGTGACTGACTATTGGGATTCTTGTACATGTATTGTTTCTCAGCTACCTCAAAACTTCAAGGAAGTTACACCAAATTTCAGTGGAAAGGCATCATAAAAATATGTGTATGCTCATATTATTAAATTATTCTGCCTCTGCGACTAGACTGTTTACCATTTTTCAAGCCCCACAAGGTGGTAACTTACATTTAGAATACAGAGGCAGTGTGGTCCCTGCTTAGACGACTTACTTTTTACAATAGAGATGGTCTACACATGGCACTCACCACATGAATTTGCCTCCAAAAATGGTGATTCTGCAAGTTCATCCACCTTGCCAAGCCACTTCCATCAGTGGAGCTTGGCAGGTCAAGGGACTTCATGGAAACACTTCATTCATCTAAGATGTACAACTATTGCATGTGCTTTCAAGTCTCATGCCACTGAACAATACTACCCACAGATCATAAGAGGCCACTACCGAACATTACAATGCAGACTACAACTGTGCCACAACTGGAAAGCAACTTGCTACTGGAAAGCAAACTGACCTGCGGACTAGATGAGTGTCTTGCTCAAGTCACAAAATGAATTCAAGGCAGAGATTGCTTCTGAGCCCCAAGACCCCAAACTACTCCTTTCAAGCAACATTTGCTACTGCAATACAATATCCATTTTTAAAGAGGCAAAACATTTATTGTCCAACCCAAGTCCCATCCCAGTACAATTCCCTTTGACTTAATAGGAAAGCAGGTTAAAGACTCACCAGCTTTCAAATGATGGAGAACTTGTCTCTCAAGAGAGCAAGGAGGCAGGCCTGGGGTTCTGAGACTCAGCACTTAGAAACAGCTTTCTTATAATCACCCTCTGTGTCCTGGCAGTACTGGGATTTCAAGTGGGGATTTGCAGTATCTAAACATACATTCTTATCTACTATATTACAGTATGCTATATTACTTCTCATGATTTCGAAAGCATCCCTAACAATGAGCCAAGCAGACTGCCACTGAATATATCCTGAATACCTTTCTGTCCACCAAAACATAACAAAGGCTAGGGCATACAGTCTGCATCACCACATAATAACCCAAACCCATACACATTTAACGGCAGAATCCACATAAGTGCTCTGATTTTCCAGGGACCTACGTTACACAGGGAGCTTCCACAGATAGAAGAGGCTCCCTGCTTCAGATGTTTTCCCTGAATACAAGGAGAGTGATGAAAATGGGGAAGAAATGGGGTGGAGCTAGCGTGCTTCTCCCCACTCATGCTCCTTCTGTGTTGTGATGAGTAACACTAACTTTTAGAATGCATGAAGAGGGCTGGAGACTGACACTGTGGCAAACTAAGCTACCCCACTGGTAGCCATTGACACACAAGCTCAGCCAATGACACACAATCAGCAGGCAGGATTGAGACTACTGGGAGGAGGGTGCATGATTAAGGCAGATTAAAGTTGCAGACTCTTTCTGAGCATCTGTAGACTGCCTTTATTACCAGACACTGTATTCAAAATCAGCCTCTCCTCACCCCCATGATAGAGCAGTGCTGCAAACTCAAAAATCTGACAATTTGAGATTGCATCCTTATGGGTGGAAATGTACTTCTCAGCAAACATGCGTAGGATCATTCTGCTCTGCAGCCTACAAGCCTCTTCTGTGCTACTGCTTCCCATTAGATCATGGGCTCTCAGATTATAACGGCATTGCCTGCCACTCAGCCCTCTGTCACTTCCAATTCATTTCTCTTTCCACTGCTTTCTGTTCTGACTCATTTCTCTTCATTTCCTACAATTTATCTCTTCTGTCCCATTCATTTCTGCCAGCCCTAGCCAGATTAATTTCATTTCTCCCTGAATTTTCTGTTCTTATTCATTTCCATTAATTCCCCCCTCCTCTTTTCCTTTCTTCCCATCTCCAACCTTAATTATTTATTTTGCCCCCTTCCACATCTCATATATATATATATATATATATGTGTGTGTGTGTGTGTGTGTTTGACATTATCACAATAGTTTAAATTAAATATACCTATTCTATTTCTAAAATTGGCATGTCTGTTCTAAAATTAAGTTAAAATTAATATCAATTTAAATGCTGTCTCGAAGTCAGTGAAGCCTGCTGTCCTCCAATAGAGCCTTGTTTATTTATTTTAAAACCACTTAGGAATTTAAAGAAATGGTTGCTGCTCTACCCTATCAGACACCAATCAAGTCATCAATCACTGAATCATTTCAAACAACGGATCAATTAAAGCCTCTCAGATGACTCACAAATGAGGCAGGAAAAGTTTGCTGCACACATTCCCGAAACAAAGGACAAAGAGACAAATTAAGGACAATAGATTGAAGCAGTGGAAGTAGCCATCTTGCCAGTGAGCACCACAGTGAACATCTTCCTACTGTAAACTGCTTGTTCAACTCACAGCCCACTAGGGTTGAAGTAAGAGACAATAGAACACAAATACACAGGATCAGTTGAAGGCATTTCTAGGGATAGTCATATGAAGTCATATGCAATAATCCTTAGCCTCCCTCCAAGGTACCTATATAAGAACAGGAATGCATTTAAAGGCTGAGTCAAATAAAGATGCTACAAATCTTTTTGTTAATATTTTTTTTAAAAAAAAATCATCCTGAGAACTAAGGGTGTCTGTTGACCACTTGATCAGATGCCTATGGCCACATGGATAATGCTGTGAAAGCTATACTCCTTAGGCCTATCAGATAGTGTTACCAGTTTGTGCCTTTGGCAGCAGCTGGCAGAGGTGGGATACACAATACATCATGGCCCCAGTTCATGCAGGTCAGTGTGGTTTCATGTGGAGGGAGAAAAACTCACCACTGGGATGCCAGTTTGTCCAGCACCTGCATGGCATAGTAATGCATAGATCATCTTTTAAATGGACAACAGTAAAACAGATGGGAGGGATGTGGCTGCAGAGAGCTATGAAGAAATTGAGGAATGTGACTCACCCTCATGAAGACCAGCAACAGAAGGAAGAACCAGGGCTCACCTGCGGCCCTGGAGTTCTAGCAGTCCAAGACTTATCTGTACTCTGGAGCTGGCACTACACCCAAGCAGAAGCCAACTTCAACAGAAAATAACCACTCTTCACTTGATTGGCACAGCAGCAGTCACTAGGATTAAAAAAGGAGTTATGGCAGCACTGGATCCTATGCTGTAAACAAATTCCAAGATTGGACAATCTAGTTGCCTCCCCAAACAATCATTGCAGCTGTAAGAAGCTGGCTAACGTGACACCAGGACCTGTAATGTAACAGCTGGGAGGCAGGGTTGGGAGAAAGAGGAATGCAAAAGACATATAAATGCTTACCTGCAATTTACCTGCACTTCTGACCTGTGCCTAACCAAGCAAGGTTACGACATCTCCAAAGGTTCTCCTTTGTAGTGCAAAAGGATTCAAAGGATCTACATTCATGCCATTGAATATGAAACAATGATGTTCTAAAGATCATGCTTTGTACTGGCAGAATAACTTTCTCTGAATATAATGAATTATTGTGTGTGGGGGGGGACCTTTGGCAGAATGTAGATATCCGTTTTGTTCTCTCTGTTATTTTTCACAAAAGTTTTCTCATTTTACCAGAATTCCCTTTGAGGACCATGGCAGTAGTATTGTGTTAAATATCATGTGGCAAGGCCCTAGTAGGTGTCTCAATATTTTTATCACCATAGTTTGGTTAAATTCATGTCAGCAGTGTGCAGACTACTTTATTGTTCTTGCCTTACAGAAGTATTGGCATGGGAGCAGCTTTCCCATGGTGAGGCCAGTCATTTTTATTCTCTTGACTGGTGAACAACAGGTTTCATCAACACAGACAAAACTGGTATATTATCCAATGCAAACTCAACACAATGATTGTCAATAGAACCAATCCACATACCGTACTCAGCTGTGCATCCCCAAGTGGTGAAAGATCAAGTGATGTACTCGTAACTGTGAACCTGCTTCCACTTGAGGATCACATGTTCTAACTAAGATACAAATCTAGCAGAAGAAGGGTAGATGAAAGAATTGTGCACACACTATTATACGATGTGGAAGCCTCTTCATCTCTAAGCTTAGCCATTTCCCACCAATATTTTTGCAACCATTGCACAATACTATTTTCTGTTTACAACATCATTTAAAACATGATTTGGTTTGGCACAGGTAATTTTTCTTTAATATTTATTTATTTATTTCTCTTTGAGGGTCACCAAGCTGATAACTTACATTTATTATTGCACCTGTGTGAAACCATTTTTACTTTGACACATAAGGCAAAACATAGAAAGTAAAACTGATTGATGTCTTTATTATTAGGAAAATGAATTTAGCAGTGTGTCAAGTTAAGTACTCAAAGCAAAATAATAACAAGTTGTTTGTCGCAGCCTTCAGAAATATCCATTTTTATTTTTAAGATTAAGAGTTTGACTGATTTATTACTTACAGTCAAAGGAAAGAATTTTTGTTTGTTTTCTCCCCATTTTATTATCCTTTTGCCTGCAAATCCTTCTGCAGGACAAGTCCATATTTCTGCAGTGAAATTTATCAGCCTGATTTAACAACTTTACTGCTTATATTCCTTTTACGACTGATTTTCAGAAATACCATCCTGTGCTAATTGAAATTGTAAAAATTAGTAAGTAGTCTTCATAATGACAAATTTCATTTAAAGAAGCCACCTCTATCATCAAATTGGTTTAAAATCACTTGAAATGTCTACCTGCTCTCGTAAGTTAATCAACTACGCATATACCTGTGGTTCAGGAACTGTCTCAACTTCCTTGTATCTGCTTGATGAAGACATTTGTGAAAATTACAGACCTGGTATAAACCAGGATTTTGTTAACCCTAGGTTTCTTCATTTCACAAAGGGTCAGTTCACATAGTTGCTTTCCCTCCATGCAAGCAATCCCTTCCTCATGATTGGGCACACATGGAGCAAAGGAAGTGTGAACCAGCTGGCAGTGATTGTACTACATATGTACATAGTGCTTTTGCTAAGTGCTTATGGCAGTTCACGTGCATTGTAATCCTTACAACACCTTTCTAAGATAGCCAGTTTTACTATCCTTCTGTTACGATTGGGAAGAGAGAACTTGACACCTGACTCAGCCTTGAGGTCAGCATTTTAGCCCATGAAGAAAAAGGTATGGGGTCCTATACCATTCACGCTGATGAAAAGCACTATGTACCCCCTCTTGCCCCTGCTATAATCAAATTTGGAGCCTCCCACTGTCGCATCTCTGTTGTTGTTGTTTTTGAAAAATGAGAAAATTTTGGTGTGATTCCACATATCATCTAGCTTGGTCCTCAGCCTCCTCGAGTGAGGAAACAGAATCCACAGCTCTACCATCTTACCAGATATCCAAGGCCCCTCACTCCCATGTAAGCCAGTCTTACTCTCATGACCCCCCTCCAGGAATCCTCCTCTGAGGACGAGTGTGACTCACAGTTCCCTGGACATTCCTCAGGAGCAGAGTTCAGACACTGCTGCTCCAGACGGGGCCGACCGGGCAGCTGAAGAGCTGGCAGGACCCTCTGGAATGACCCGTGGGCAGGGCCGGATTAAGAGCATTATGGGCCTAGTGCTGAGGATTTTGGTGAGGCTTTTTATGGAAATAAATAAAATGAAGACGCAATTTTATATTAAAACAAATTAAATATTTTAATTACCATTAAAGTGCCAAAACAGAAACATATTGAAAATATTTCTTTTTTTGTAAACAATAAGCTTGTTAACTCAATAAAACCGTTATAAATAGAACATTCACAACAACCATTTTTAAATAAACATAAACCATATAAACAATTTAAATATAAGTGTATGATGTTTGGCTCATAAAAATTTGTTCCTTAAAGTATTATTATTATTATTATTATTATTATTATTATTATTATTATTATTAAAGCATCATAATCAATACAGCCTGCGTTATGATTATGGTGCAGAGAGTAACTCTTGAAATAAATAGCAACCACTAGTTTTAAACACACAAACAGGTTATTCACTGAACTCTGCATTTAAACTAAATGAATCAAGCTGGTAGATTAAAATAAAATTACACATTAACTTTTCTTGCTTTTTTACTTGCAATTTCCTCAATTGTAGAATCAAGATTAAGCTCGTTCAGCAAACCATTTTCAATGCACAACAGAGAGAGCGCATTTAAACGCTCCTGACCCATGGAAGACCTTAGTTCATTTTTCACATGTTTTAATGCTGAAAATGAACGCTCACCACTGCAGTTGCTGACCATTAAACACAAATACATGCGGAGGGTCACAAATGTATTTGGAAATGCACCGACTAGAGATTGTGCAATCATAAACTTGTACATTTGTGTTTCTTGACTCCCATGAATGTCTTAATTTGCAGTGGAAGATTGGTACATTCTGAAAATAGATGAAAACTGTACAATTTCGTCTGCAAACAGGGGTTCAAGATCTTCAGGATATTTTGACACTAGTGTAGTGGCTCTGGAACGTAGACTATCAGCTGCTAGAGTGCATATTTCTGATACAGCCCTCTCAGCCCTGCCGTTAACCGGGCCGGGGTTAGGGCTAGGTCAGTGAGAAGGGGGAGGGGGTGTCAGGCAAGTGAGCAGGCCTCCTGGGGCCCTCCAGATGTTTTGCACTGCTGCAACCCCATAAGCCCTGACTATTGGTCATGTTAGCTAGGGCTTATGGGAGTTGTAGTCCAAAACATCTGGAGGTGGCCTCCCGCGGAGCAATCTTTTGATCAGGGAGTGTTTGAGGGTTCAGGCGAAGAAACAGGCCGTGCAGTGGCAGCAGCAGCAGCGGGGCCCACCGGGGAAACACCGGCCCGGCTGCCTGGCCCACCTGCAGGGGGGCGCCGGCGCGCAACAGCAAGTCCCGCTCTCGAGTCCGGGGCAAGGCGCTGCGGACAAGGCTGGCCGCCTCCCTCCCGCCCTCGCTCGCTCGCCGGCCCTTGGCTTCAGGCCCGCAGCACAGGCCAGACCGCGTCACGGCACTTCCCCCCCAGGGCCCCCCGCGCTTCGGGCCCTCGGCGGGGCTTCTGTGTGGAGTGGGCCGGCGGCGCGCTGCGAGACACACCGACCAGGCCTCCCCCGTCCCCGCGCAACAGCGCCGCCCCTCGCCCCCGGAGACGCCCCTCGGAAGGCGCCGCCTGCCCGGAGGGATCCCGCGCAGCCAAAACATACCGCGGAGCGCGGCCCCGGAGAGTGCACAAAAGGCCGAATCGAGCAGGCGGCCGGAGAGGGGGGAGGCGGCGGGCAGGCGGGCGCTGTGCCTCTGCCTCTGCCCGGGATGCGCTTTCTGATTGCCGCCGGTGCCACAGGGCGACGGAGGCGGCTGGCCAACGCGTTCGTCGCCCGCTCGCCCCGGCCCCCGCAGGTGGCAGTGCGTCCGGCCGCGCAGCGCAGGGGGCGGAGCCAGACAGGCAGGTGGCCAGGGCGGAGCTGGACTGGCCCCGCCCTGTTGGCGGCGGGGCGCGGCGGGGCGGGGTGAGCGGCCCGCAAGCCTCCGGGGAGCAGGCTGGACAGAGGCGTGTCCCTATTGTGGGCCTGTTTTGTGGTAGGGGCCTGGAGCTGCAGCTCCAATAGCCCCTATCTTAATCCGGCCCTGCCCGTGGAAGTTCCCCAGCCCGGCAGGAGTCAGAATCAGAGGTGGAGGTGGTGCAGGCCCTGAGTCCTCGACAGTGGAGAAGGATGAGGCGGCAGGAATAAATGCAGGCTCCCAGACATACTGCCCAGCTGCAAGCCAGGACATTAGCCTTGTGAGGCGTTTATAATCAGCCTGCTGCTAAAGAGCTTCAGCGGTGGGACGGGCGTGCCCAGGCAGCAGGCAGTATAAAAACGCTCAGTCACTGAAGCCTGGGTATCGGGAAACAATGTCTTCCTTGATTCTTGTTCCTGATCCCTGACCCTGCTCCTGAACCTTGCCTTGCTCCCTGGACTCTTGGACTCAAACCCGGACTGACCCTGACGACGGCTTTGCTTGATCCTTGGACTTTTGTAAGAACTTTACCGGCTAACAACTCTTTAGACATGCTGACTACGCATTTATCTGCTTCATTCCTCTGAAGGCAAAACAGCTTCCATTATCTTCAGCTGTTCCATTGGCAATGCTCCCAGAGCAAGCCAGTTGCTGGCTGCTGGCCAGCTTCAAGCCGGACACTTACTCAGCCCGGTGCCCTCCAGATGTTTTGAACCACAACTGCTAGAATGCCTGCCTATTGGTCATGCTGGCTTGGTGTGATGGAAGTTGAAGTCAAAACTTCTGGAGGGCACAAGGTTGGGGAAGGCTGGTAAGCCCTCAGCAAGGAAGAGACTACTCAGTGATGCTAGATGGGGATGAGCAATTTGTATTTTAAATTTGGTTTTTAATTTTTTAATAATGTTTTATTGTGTATTTTATATTGTATTTTTTAATTGTTGTACACTGCCCAGAGAGCTTTGGCTATTGGGCGGTATAGAAATAAAATTAATAATAATGATGATGATGATGTTTTGTGCTGTAAAACAAATGAAAAGCATACCCTAACAATAAAAGAACATATCAAACAGAGACATGTGTCAGCATATAAATGTCTCTTGTGTGTTAAAGATTAAAGATTTTGTCACTGTTTTATACAATAAAGAAGGTACAATACAGGTTTCAAATAAGAATGTGTATGTATTGCAGTGTGATGTCTATGGGCTCCAATGTACTCATGGACACCTTTCTGGGTTCCCACTGAGGTGCTCAACCCCTCCCAATTCTATTTTTTAAAAAATCTTACTGGTAGTGTGTTGGGGCTGAGACCCCACCTCTGCCTTGCACTCAATCTTTTGAGCAGGCTACTTGGTGTTGTGACTAGCCATGCTTCCCATGGCAGCCATTTTGTGGTGGTGTCAAGGACAACTTTTCAAATTGCTAAATGTGCCCATGGGCCCAAAAGCTTTGCCTATGTATTGAATATATAATAATCCTGTTTTTTCCCCTGCTTTAAGAACATAAGAAGAGCCATGCTAGATCAGACCAAGGGTCTGTTTAGTTCATCATTCTGTTCATACAGTTGCCACCCAGCTGCTCACAGGACACGCACAAGTAAGGCATGAATACAATAGCACCCTCCCACTCAAGTTCCCCAGCAACTGGCATAGATAGGCATACTGCCTATACTGGAGGTAGCATATTGCCATCAGGACTAGTAGCCACTGATAGCCTTATCCTCCATGAATTTGTCCAGTCCCCATTTAAAGTTGTCCAGATTGGTGGCCATCACTGCATCTTGTTGAAGTGAATTCCATCATTCAACTACGTGCTGTGTGAAGAAGTACTTGCTTGTATCTGTCCTGAATCTCCCACCAATCAGCTTCATGGGATGACCCTGAGTTCTAGTATTATATGAGAGGGAGAAAAATATATCCACACCATATATAATATCTCCATACCATACATAATTTTGTACACCTGTGTGTCATGTCCCCCCTTACTCGGCTTCTGAATAATACCATTAGAGCTATCCAATGACTGCAGTACAAGCTATTCAAAATAGAGAATAGCTTTCAGTTTTCAAATAAAATACTTTGTGGTATATGAATGAGAAAAAGAAATCTAACTCAGAAACCCGGCTGTGACTGGATTAGGTTTTTTATCTCAAATTGAGATGTGGATTAAGTTAATGGAGATCAATACTACTGGTAATGTGAAAATAAGATAATCCTACTGAGAAAAATCAGACTTCTAAAAAGCAATTTAGGGATAAAATTGGGAGATTGTTCTGAAGGTAGATTATGAAAAAAAAATTATAATAACCAAAGCTATTACTAGTTATGCCAACACTTTTAAAAATCCTTTTTATGATGTTATACAGAGAAAAGATTATACACAGAATTGTGCTAGCTGTAGAATGAGGTAATTTTGAAAAAAGTGATGGCTGCATTTTAGAGGTGCTATAGTCTCTATCCATAAACCAATTAAGAAAGCATATTTGCATTTATTCAATTGACTTCTGTGAGACACAGCATCACTCACTGTCTTGAAGTAAGTTACCCTGAAAAATATCATACCACTGGACTGGGAAGTAATCTTATTGTTTCATTGGAAGCAAGGGTCAGTTTACATCGATACAAGTATATACTTGAGGTGGTTTAACTACCTAGGACTAAATGAAAGAGCAACGAACACTGGTGGATTGGAGACTTGTTTAGGCTACAGTATGTGCTATCGCAGCCTAAAGGCAATCACCAGCAGTGCATTGTCTTCTCTGTGATAACTTGCCACTGCCATCATCTTAACATTTACACGATCGTACCATGTGATATAAGGTGAGGTTTGCTCAACCTCCCACATGCATTGAAAGAACATAGCTTCATCTCCCACAACCAAAGCACACACAAGCCAGATATTCAGCAGCTGTATGAAGTGGCCCTACGTGCATACTTATGTGTGTAGATAGAGCTTCTTCATGTAAGGTGGGATCCTGGACCAGTCAGGATCCTGCCTTCCCACTTGCATGGAGAGCCCCTTCATTCAGCCGCTGAACACTTGGCTGGCAGGAGGCATGGCTTTGCATGCAGGGGCTGTGGAGCATGATCCCTTGACACACACCCCTCGTGCATTGGATGAATGTGTGAGAGGGACTGTCTGTTTCCCTTATGGTGCCATCTTATTATGAGCATCCTCGCACATCAGTGGAGGTTGCTTGCAAAGGCAGAGTGACTCATGATGTCATGAAACTCACAGGGTAAGAAATTGTAAATGTTACAGCTGTGGGGTGGAGAACTCATCACAGGGATATCGCATGGCTGGTTGGGGGATGCTGGGAGCTGTAGGACTTATTTCTGTCTAAACATGCATAAGATTTTCTCTTAGTTATATAACTCAAGTAATGTACATGCACCTTCCAGAGCAATGTAAGCAAAAAAGGCAAGTGCCTGCCCCATTTCAAGTTCAATAAGGCTCAATAGAGGCATTTGGGCACAATCAATTCATTGCATCTCCCCTTCCCTTCCCTGGTCATTACCAGTGTTCCTTAGTCTCCCTCCACCACATCCTTTTGTTGCCTTTTCCATGTTTGAAATTTAGATTTCAACAGGAACTTGAAAGGGGACAGGTACTTACCTTTTTTTGCTTACATTGCTCTGGAAGGCGCATGCAATATCAACATTGTGAAATATATCTGTTTCTTGTCATTTATTGTTTTGGTTTTTTTCATTTTGTAACACATGAAACAGTGGTGAAAGATTTTACCATATCTTGGTTCAACTTTGGCAGTACCTCTCTAGACTACATAAAATTACCTCAGAGGCCAAATCTAGACTATGGCATTCATACCTTAAGTAAAATTCTTCTGTTTGTTTTGTTTTTTAATTGCAGATCACGTTGTATGCGAGGAGGAATTCAAATATGCAATGTTAGCTTTAAACTGTATTTGCCCAGCAACATCTACACTCATCACTTTGTTAGTTCATACCTCAAGAGGGCAGTAAGTATAAACCCTTAAGGGATGGAATGCCATGTGTACGTGGCAAGCAATTATCAATTACAATTGCTTTCTTTGTTCTTGAGGAACAAGAACACTGTATTCAGATGAGCAACCTACTTCCTCTATTTTGAACGGTGTCGTTGCACTGTCATACTGGCAGAACAATCTGGGTTTTCAAGTGGGTTACTACTTCAAGGGGAGTGGCTGATTTTCTGACCCTGTCTGTTCTGTATCTTTCCTTGGGTTAAGGTGCTTATTAAACCACCTGTTTATGACATGGCTTAGATGTTGCTTTCTTCTATGTGTTGCTCTCTGTCCTCTGAGTGAATGAATGAATTCTTTATTTGCATCAGCCACTGGCCTTAGCATGAAGAAATACAGAAATAGAAAACAAAATTATACTTGACTAAAATTACCCCTGTCCTCTGAGTTCTGGAGATGCTTCCTTGTACCTCTTTCCTCAGAGGTGGGATGAACAAAGGGATGCAAAGCATAGTTTTTTCTGTGTTGGCACCCACTTTATGGAATGTTCTTCCTACAGAGGTCCGCCAGAAAATATCCTTTGTTACTTCATTTAAATGAATTATATTAAAATTGTATCCTTTCACTAATTTGTGGTGAAAAGTTAAATATATTGAAAACTTCTTTGTAAATAAATTCTTATGCTCGAAGGGTTGGGACATAAGAATTTCTTTACAAAGAAGTTTTCAATATATTTAACTTTGTTCACACTTGAGATTTGGCCTCTGAGTGTTAAGTGTGTTTAAGAGACTGGAAGCAGGCTGTGGGATCACACGTCCCTCAATCATAAGTAAAAGCAGGAGTGGAGATTTGCTCCAGGGAGGTGAATGTTTCCAGGGAAGGAGTGCAACCGGCTCCCAATCTCTTGAGAAGGCCCGTGCTGAATCTCTTGCCAACCCAAATCTCTTGTCACAAATATTTTGTACAAAAATTTTAAGCAAAGCAAATGATGTAAGGGATGGGTTTCACGTTGCAGCATATTAGTTTAAGGAAAGTTTGGCTGCATCCATTGATGGCCTGGCCCTAAACATCTAATCTATGGGCTGTATCCAGTAGTGCTGCTGCACTCCTGCTCGTTCTGTTGCACCAGTGGGACCCAGCGCTCATGCAACAGAAATCTAGCGGTTCAGAAAGCCACCCCAGAAATGAGCGAAAACGCTTTTTTCCAGATCGGGACAGGTCAGTGAAGCGTCCTTCTGCAAGTTCTGCTGACCTGCCCCATTCCAGAAGTGTTTCCACTCACTTCTGATTGCTTTTTTAACTGCTATCTCCCCATTGTGCTAGTGGTGGGTCCCACTGGCACATGGACGGACTTGGATACAGTCTCGTATATCTCTATACAAGGTCTATTACCATCTTGTTTTTCTTTTTTTCTGATGGGGCTCCAGTGCCTTTAAGAGCTGCATGACAGGGAAGAATGTTAACGGCTGCAGTTTTTCCCATCATAGAGATGCTGTGATGAGGAAAATTGTGCCTGATAGATTTCTAGTAGTCATGCAGCTTTCAAAGGCAAGGGAGCCTGGCAGAAGAAAGGTAAAAGACTACATTTGACTACATTTCTGCCTAAGAATTGTATTAAACTGTGAAGTCCAGTGTTGAGGTGAATACTGCAGCTAATTAAGAAGACTGAAAAAAGTTACAAGGAAGTAGCTATATGAGTATGAATAAAATGCTGACATTTGCCCACAGGGCTGTTTAGCCTTTTGTATGACAATTGAGTATCCCCCAAGGTAGACGAAACACACAACACACAGAAGCAGGAAATGTCAAGCTATTAATGGTGCCCATTTCGTTGGCACCTGCTAAGAGAAACAAAATGGAAAACAATGCTGCCTGCCAGCTGAGAACGAGGAAGGAAAAAAATGTCACTTCATTAGCATTAATATGCTCAGCCAAGTGTATACAGAATTCTGAGCCCATGAAAATCTAGCAATTTTCTTTAATAAATGGATATTAATTAACATAAGATAGAAAAATGTTGCTTTGTCATTTTATCTAGTATTAGTTTCTTATCACAGTCCCCCCCCCTTTATACAGAGTGTCACAAAATGACTCCCCCCCCCCCTTTGGACTTTCACAATAGAAAAAAAATCTCGCTTATCACAAAATCTTGTAAAGTGAAAAGGTAAAGGGCAGATGGAGAGAAAATAAAATGGTTTGTAACAGCTGGCAAACAATCCCACCTCAATAAGTCCATGTGTGATTTTGTATTTTGGACAGGAGCAGACCATGAGGGAGTTCTTGGCACTGTCGCAGGTTGTAATCAATGCTATCTGATGATGAACAAGGACAGAGAAGAGGCCCCATTCATATCATACACCCAACCCTCCATTTGCATGGCAAAACACTGATTCACTTTTTTTCTATTTGTGTTTCAGGGAAGGCCAACAGTCACCAGAACAGTGGCAGAAAATGTACGGCAGATGCTCTGGTAATGAAGTGTATCACATTAACCTGGAGGAGAGTGTGTTTTTTGCTGAATATGAGGGAAAGAGCTTCACATATGCATCTTTCCATGCACACAAAAAGTATGTTTCTTTTCTAACAGTGGAATTTAATATGACTTCCTTTCAGATACTCTTGCTTTGGTCCACTTGGAATGCATAGAGCTTCTTGGCCTAGTGTAAGAAGCTTGTATTATGCTGGATGGGCTGTTGGATTCCATCTGGGTATAGGCTACAGTACCAGCATTGGGCATTTTAGAATCCTAAAATGGCACCCTTTCCCTAGATCAGGTGCTAGAACTCCTATACCTTACCTGCTGCATTCATAGAGAAAGAAATAAGTGTCAAGCCTGTCTGGAAACCTCAGCCTCTGATCTAGAAGCCCTGCCCTAGTCCCAGATGTGTGGTGGCTGGCTGGATTACTCGGGGCCAAGCTAGATGAGGCAACACTTTTCATTGGAAAAATGGCACCATGGTCCTGATCTCAATTGCCCCCACCCCCACTCAACATGGCTAATGTTGACCAGAGATCCAATAGTTTGGCCCTCAGCAGAAAACACTCAGAGGTATATGTCTATTTCATTACATATTCTATAGCCATTCCCAAGCATTCCCATTCCCAGACTGAAAAACAATCTGACACCTGGTGAGAGCTGCTGCTGAGTTATGTGCCCTGTTCTGATGGGGCCTTCCTTTAGCCCTCCCCATTCCCAATCCCATTACCAAAACAGGTCACACCCACATCAGGTTCCTTAGTTAGTGTTCCCTCCACTGAGTAATCCTTGGCCTCAGCTAGCAGCTGCTACTAATACAAATAGGGAGGGTGCTGTATCTCATCACAAGCAAATAGAAGTGGCAGAGGTGGTGTTAGGGGGCAGCCTACTGGTGCTGGATCCCCAAATCTTTCATTTGGAACCCTGAATCTCTGGGAGGCCAACTGCCCCACCACCCTGCTGTCCATGGGCACTTGCTGAAATATAGGTACAGGGGCCCTGATGATCTCTGTTGCATCCAATCCCCCTGGATTAGCTGGCTTTTGGCCCACATGTGCTTCTTCACCTCCTGCTGCCCCCTCCCCTGAATCTTTCTGCCTGAGTTTTTTTTCTGAAATCAAATGCCCTCCTCTCCCCTATCCATACATCCCATTTTACAAATAGGGGTGTCCTTAGAAGACAGAGTCCTAAGACACAGACGGAAATGCACACACACAGACTTTAGAGCAGGGGTTCTCAACCAGGGGGGAATTCCCCCGGGGGGGGATTTTAGGGTCTCAGGGCGGGAATTGGGACTGTTGGAATACTGGTCTTTCTACAAACTACAATTCTACAGATTGTACATAATCTACAGGACATCACACCTTATGGTATGGCACAGATTAAGTCAGGCAATCTTGGAAAGGGGGGAATTACATTCTGACATGTGGTGAAAAGGGTGCTTGGGGCAAAAAAGGTTGAGAACCAATACTTTAGAGCATATGTAAATAAGCATATGCAAATTTGCATATATTTTTTTGGTCCTGTGGGCATGAGCCCCAGCTCTTTTAAGTACCTAGCACTGCCCCTGAGAAGCTGGAAACCACAAAGTTGTGAAAGTGTTTAATATGATATACATGATATTGCTGGTGGTTGTCACATTGTGTTTTGAGCAGCAGTGCTCTGTTCAGGGGATATAATTGAGTATTCTCTCTCAGTAAGTTACAGTGAGGAAGACTTGCCTAGTTACTTACACCTCAAAGTAAGTGTAAAATTCTCCTTACCCTACCTTTGGCAAAGGTTTTCCTAGTAGTTATATGCCACCATGATAGGTTTTTACTTGGCAATTGGTTGTATACGGACGTAGTTGAATATGTTTTAGAATGGGCAGTTTCCATCTTAGGATATGAAGCTTAGAGGTGTAACATATAAAAGTAATCTTCTGAAAAAAGCTGTGTATCTATTTTCTGTGGTTTATAAATAGATTCTAAGAACACTCTGTAGTGAGAAAAGTACCTGAAAATAGGTCTCCACTCAGCAATAATGGTATAGTTTTAATATGATGCATAATTTCTTGCAAGAGAGCATCATTCTTCTAACAGTTTATAATCAGAATGAGATAAGAGTCTCATTTGAGAAATTAATTAGCATAACATAGAAAAGGCTTAACTTTTTTCCCTGTTATGTCCCTTGAGATGCCATTATAACATAGGCTCTGTGTTTGATCACAAATAGAATTTGGGGGAAACTAATTTTGCACAACACAGGGCTCAGATGTGTGTTTATTATTGCATTGTGTGACATCTTCAGTATATGAAAGGCAGTATATAAGGGAACGCTATTACACTGGTATCTTAAGTCTATAGTTGGTATCCTATATTTTTTGAAGCCCAATTCAAGTGAGTTTTCACTTCCAATGTCCTAAATATATTGGATCCTACATGTTTGAGGGTGTATCCAGAACAATGCTCTTTCTCACTGTCCTTTTCATTTTTGTTTCTCATTGTCCCATAAGAAATCTTTGCATGCTTCCTGTACAAAGACATTTTCTCTTTCTGAAGTTAAAGGTCCATGTTTTTTGTATGTATGTATGTATGTATGTTTAGTTTATCTTATTAATTTCTTTCTTTGCACAATTGTATGTGTCTGTCCCTCGACATGTGTGATCCCCTTTGCCCAAAAACATGGATTTGGGGGCCTTGAGATGCAGCATGAATGCTTCTTGTATCAACAACTAGCCAGGTTTAAAGAAAATGAAAAATGGCAGAAATTCACCATTTAACAAAAAGGAAAGGAAAACAAGTCCAATAATGATGAAAGAAGTACAGAATGATCAGCAGGAAGCAAGACAGCATGAGAATATACAGGCCTGTGGCTCATGCTGGCTCAGCTTGTCTGAGTGTGGAAAGCTAAGCAGGGTCAGGCCTGGTTATTACTTGGATGGGAGACCCCTCCTCTAGTTTCCTGCACTGAGCAGGGGGTTGGGCTCGATGGCCTTGTAGGCCCCTTCCAACTCTATAATCTATGAATAAGAATTTTGTCCAGACCAATCTCCAAAAACCTTGTACTTCTTTAATGAAGAAGTAGAGATATTTGCTAGACTGCTAGAGATATTTGTGTTCCATTTCCAGCAGTTTTTGTTTTGTACACAAAGTGTTACTCAACCTATTGACAGAATTGCAGCAGCTCACACAAACCACTGCTAGTCTGGAGCATCAAGAGACCGCAGCCCAGTAGGACATCTACTGGGCCAGTGAGAAGTTTTGCTTGGTGGAGGAAGAGCATGCCTCCTTGCTCTCCACCACACAGGTAAGGTCATGTATGATGTAGGCACTCAACATTAATGCTCAATTTCAGTGATTCTCTTTCATCAAAACAAGAGTGGGGGAAGAATTGCACAAATTGGTATTCATGAAGAACATAATCATGCCTGCATCACTGGTCATATTTATCTGCATGTTGGAGGGAATGGGTTCACGGCCACTTCCTCATCACATACATGCTCTCACCAACCCTGTAAATGGGCTCAAATTATTCCATATGCCACAATCTGGTTCTCAAGTGTCCTTAACAGGGCAGCCTGTCAATGATAAGGAATTGTAGAGAAAGGTATCTGGTGGTTGCTGCATGATGATAGAGATTCGTTCTTTTGGATGTTCTGCAAAGCAGTTGTATTTTCTGGAAGCAAGAGAAAAATTCTTGCTCTTGGGCTGAATTTTGTGAATGGGCAAAAGTAACTAGAGGGTTATTTTTGGTATAATGTATTTCCATATTACCCATCTTGACTGTAAATGAACATGTAATGTCCTGTGTTTTGTTCAATTTTTGCTAACTGCATTTTATTTTTTTATTTTAAAATTAAGGTTCGGTGTCTGTTTAATTGGTGTTAGGAGGGAAGACAACAAAAATATTTTGCTGAACCCAGGTCCTCGCTATATCATGAGTTCGTCAGACATATGTTTTTATATTAACATCACGAAAGAAGAAAATTCAGCTTTTAAGAAGCAAGAGCAGCACCGGAAAAATCACCCATCCAGATCATTTTATCATGGCCCTTCTCGGTTGCCAGTGCATAGCATTATTGCTAGTATGGGTAAGGAAAAGTATAAAGTGATAATGTATTAAGATATACAGTAGATAAAAATGCAACAAAACAGAAAAAAATACAAACTGTAAGACATTAGCAGGAAACAGAATTTTGACATACTCTCAAATTAATTATACACATAGAAACCCCAAAAATTGTTTTGTGAAAGCATTCAATTTTCTTGGCATGTGTAGCCATTACTTAAAAACTTCTGCGACCTCCGCTGCCCTGCCCTGAATATCTTGAGATTCCTTCCATACCTTTTGACAAAGTTTTTTCCCCTTTCAATTTTTTTAAGATTATTGTCCCTCCCGCACACCACAAATATATGTTAAACTATGCATATTGTTTACATTTACAAATGTTGCATACATTTACATTGTTGTTTTCTGGTACAATCACAAAATATGGGGAAAGTATGGAATTTGTCCAAAAAAGTTGCTTATTTTAATTTTCTCTCTCAGAAATTTTATTAAAGGAAGTATGGGGTATATGTGTATGTGTATGTGTATGTGCATGTGTGCATGCGTGTGTCCTGTCTGTTTATATGTTTGTATGTAACCAATTTTATATTATGTGCAATATTGTATTTTAAAGGTTTTAATCTTTGTAAACCACCCAAAGGGCTTTGATTATTGGATGGTATAGAAATGTAATAAATGAATGAAAATGAAATGACAAGTTTTACAAGGAGGTGTCTTGTGGCATCTTAAATTATGTGGCATGAGTTTTTATAGGCTGGAATCTTCTCAGGTGTAGTCCCCCTCCACCTCCAAGCTGGATCACTGAAACTCTCTGCCCATTTGGTTTGGAAAAGTTATACTGGAGCTTCTTTTTTGTTTTTTTCCCCACAGCAGGTTTACTTCTGCCCATAGAGCCCCACCTGGAGAAAAACAGTTTTAAAATGTTGTAGAGTGGGGGAGGGGAAGCATGGGTGATTGGGGGTAGGAGAAGCCACCAGTGTGGAGGCGGAGGATTCAGTCCTCCAGTCATCTGCCCATGACAAGAAACCCAATCCTGTGCGTGGATCTGCCACTGTCACATCTAGATTGGTCCTTGGACCTCATGATCACATCAAATATGTTGGCCCTTTTTCCGCACTGTCAAATGCTAAATTGTTTTGCCTCTTCTCTGCATTTCTACCCAGGTACTGTGGCTATTGATTTGCAAGATACAGGCTGCAGATCTCCTAGTGGGCCTACCCTAACTCTTCCTTCAGATGCAGGCAAAGCAGGCAGAAGGCCCAGCATAGCACCAGTTTTGGAGGTTGCTGACTCGTCAGCACTCCATACCTGCGACCTCTTAAGTGACCAGTCAGAAGATGAAACAACTCCCTCGGATGAAGATGTTTCAAATGGCCTAGAGTATGTTCAGTTCACATAAACAAGTTTATATGCTTCAAAAGGCATGGAACTGGAGAAGGGAAACTATGTGTGTGTGATGGAGCTCATTAGAAGCAGAATATTAATATTTTCCATCTGAGGTATCGGCCAGTTTCCCCCAGAGTATTTACTTGGTGCTAAAGGGTCAAACTGAAGAAAAGTGTTAAGAAGAAATGGAAAAGAAATAAATAGTATCCTACTTTTTAAATTTAGTGTATGATGTATGCTGTAATTAGTGAAATTGTGAAAGGAAGGAAGGAAGGAAGGAAGGAAGAACAAGCTGAAAGCCCAATTGTATGAACATGCATTTATACAGTGGAACTTGTAGCATTCACTAGAAACTGGTTCACTTCTGGTTCTGGTTATCCGGTTATCCTGGGAGCCGGATAACTATTAGCAGAATTAGTCCTCTTTTGGAGGAGAAGTATTTGCAAAGCAGAAGGGTACAACGTGTACCACAAGAATAAGGGAAGGTTGCAGCCAGCAGTCATTTCAAAAGGGTAAACAAAAAGAGATTATGCATACAGAGAATTCAGATTTGAGCCAAGGTCAAAAGCTGGGTGTTTCTGTTGGAAAGTTCAAGGGAAAGGGGATTAGACAGGAGACACTGAGAGTGAATGAGACCAAGGAGTGGCGCTTGGGACCAGAAAAGCTACATGCTCTTTTTGCAAGTGTATGACAGTTAAAGATTTTCCAAGTGACTACATAGTGGCACTTGTGGGGCTGTTTAAATTGAAAGGAGTGTTCTTCCTAGTAGCCCAGCCCCCCAATCAAAGAAACTATAAAACGGAGGAGGTGGTATTTAGGCACAGTGGGGTCCATGGTGTGGAAATGTGTTGTGCAATAGCTCATAACTAACAGTAATAACAACACTGTATTTTTCCTTGTTTTAGGTATCTGAAAGGCTATCCCCCTTACTCCCCATATATAGGAAGCTCTCCCACCTTCTGCCATTTGCTTCATGAAAAAGTGCCATTTTGCTGTCTAAGGTTAGATAAGGTAAAATCACTGTTGTTTCCTGTAGACCACAGGTGGGCACCTTTATGGACCTCCTGTTGTTTTGGCCTACAACTCCCATCAGCCCTAGCCAGCATAGCCGATGCTGAGCGATGATGGGAGTTGTAGGCCAAAACATCTGGGGGGCCACAAGTTGCCCACCCCTGATGTCAATATATGCAATGCTTTTGCTATTTATTTATTTATTTGGTTTATATTAAGGATGTTAGACCATGGTAACTTTGTAGCTCAGCTGATTCAGCTATGTGGAAACATTGTGGCTTTGACCGTATGTGTATCAGGGGGATAGTCTGGCCACACCCTGTGATGTTCTTCTGAAGGAGGCAGCAGCTTCATCCACTGCTAGTGTAGGGTTACCATGGAATTTCACACAAGAGGGATTTCACCTCAAAATTTGGGCTGCGCTTCAGCGTTGTTTGATTCCTTTGTAAGCAATGGATTCTTTCAGAAAGGGCAGTTTATTCAAGGAACTCAGAGACCGAGTTCATTCATCTGTATGCCTGTGTATGGTGGCCAGCCCTGCAGGCAATCCTTAACAACTGACTGATATTATATTGAAGATACTGTCTTCTTCATTTCATTTCATTTCATTTATTTAATTTATATACCGCCCCATAGCCGAAGCTCTCTGGGCGGTTCACAACCCTCTATACATAAAAACAACATTAAAACATACAAAACAGTTTAAAAAATTAAAAACCAAATTTAAAAACACAGTTTAAAATAACAATACAAAAAGCCAATAAAACTGAGCCTACAGGTGACAATCCCCTCCGTGCTATTCCAAGCTCCTAACTAAATGCCTTGGCATAGAGGGAAGTCTTAACCTGGTGCCGAAAAGATAGTAAGGTTGGCGCCAGGCGGGTCTCAGTGGGGAGCTGATTCCATAACTGGGGGGCTACCACCGAGAAGGCCCTCCTCCTCGTTGCCACCAACCGAGCCTCTCTTGGAGGTGGCAATCGGAGGAGGGCCCCAGATGTTGAGCGTAGTGTCCGGGTAGATAACGGTTGGGAGAGACGTTCCGTCAGGTATTGTGGTCCTAAGCTGTGTAGGGCTTTATAGGTTAAAACCAGCACCTTGAATTCGGCTCGGAAGCATATTGGCAGCCAGTGCAAGCGGGCCAGAACTGGTGTAATATGCTCGGACCTTCCGGTCCCTGCAATAAGCCTGGCTGCCGCATTTTGCACTAGCTGCAGCTTCCGAACAGTCTTCAAAGGCAGCCCCACGTAGAGTGCATTGCAGTAGTCTAGTTTAGAGATCACCAGAGCGTAGATTACTGAGACCAGGCTATCCCTGTCCAGATAGGGGCGTAGCTGGGCCACCAGCCGAAGCTGGTAAAAGGCACTCCTTGCCACTGAGGCCACTTGAGCCTCAAGTGACAAAGATGGCTCCAGGAGCACCCCCAAGCTACGAACCTTCTCCTTCAAGGGGAGTGCAACCCCATCCAGAACAGGTTGAACACCCTCCATCCGGTCAAAGGAACCACCCACTAACAGCATCTCAGTCTTGTCTGGATTGAGCCTCAGTTTGTTAGCCCTCATCCAGTCCATTGTCGCAGCCAGGCACCGGTTCAGCACATCCACAGCCTCACCTGCTGAAGATGAAAAGGAGAAATAGAGCTGCGTGTCATCAGTGTACTGATGGCAACGCACTCCAAAACTCCGGATGGCCCCACTCAGCGGTTTCATGTAGATATTAAATAGCATGGGGGATAAGACCGACCCCTGAGGAACCCCGTACTGGAGAGTCCATGGGGCCGAGCAACATTCCCCAAGCACCACCCTCTGGAGCCGGCCATCCAAGTAGGAGCGGAACCACTGCAATGCAGTGCCCCCCACCCCCAACTCAGACAGCCGTTCCAGAAGGATACCATGGTCGATGGTATCGAAAGCCGCTGAGAGATCCAGGAGTATCAACAGGGTCACACTCCCCCTGTCTCTCTCCCGACATAGGTCATCATACAGGGCGACCAAAGCCGTTTCCGTGCCAAAACCAGGCCTGAACCCCGACTGAAATGGATCCAGATAATCAGTCTCATCCAAGAGCACCTGGAGCTGGTTGGCCACCACCCGCTCAAGGACCTTGCCCAGGAAAGGAACATTTGCCACCGGCCTAAAGTTGTTAAGATCTTCCGAGTCCAGAGAGGGTTTCTTCAGGAGTGGTCTCACCACCGCCTGTTTCAGGTGGCATGGGACCACTCCCTCTCGCAAGGAGGCATTGATCACCTCTCTGGCCCAGCCGGCCGTTCCCTCCCTGCTAGTTTTTATAAGCCAAGAGGGGCAAGGATCCAGAACAGACGTGGTTGCACGAACCCGTCCAAGCACCTTGTCAACATCCTCGAGCTGTACCAACTGAAACTCATCCAAAATAACTAGACCAGGCTGTGCTCCGGGTACCTCTCCTGATTCTACTGCTATAACATTGGAGTCTAAGTCCCTGCGGATGCAAGAGATTTTTTCCTGGAAGTGCCTAGCGAATATATCACAGCGGGCATCAGATGGGTCGATGATGTCCCTGGGGCCAGCGTATAACAGGCCCCGGACGACCCTAAAGAGCTCCGCTGGGCGGCAGAGAGATGTTTGGATAGAAGCAGTGAGATGTTGTATCTTTGCCACCTTCACTGCCTCTAGGTATACCTGGCTATAGGCACATACCAGGGCTCGATTGCATCCACTAGGAGTTTTCCTCCACCTGCACTCAAGCCGTCTCCTGTTTTGCTTCATCACTCTCAGCTCCGGGGTATACCACGGAGCCGTACGAGCTCTGCTACAGAGAGGGCGCTCAGGAGCGATCGTGTCCTTGTAGTCTGTTCTGTGAATGGAGGCCATTGTTCCTGTTTTTGTTTGATTTAGTTTTGATTTTTGTTTTGATTTTAGGGATGCCAGCATAACTACTATGAAGATGCCAAAGCCTATGGATTCAAAAACAAAATCATTATAGTTGCTGCAGAAACTGCTGGGAATGGCCTCTACAACTTTATTGTTCCTCTCAGGGCGTATTACAGACCAAAGAAAGAACTCAACCCAATAGTATTGCTACTAGATAATCCGTAAGTGGGTTTTTACATGCTTCTTTTTTAAATCACAGATATGGATTCAGATTCAGAACATGGCATGCGTTATATGTTGTTGCTAACGAATTTATTAAATGTTTGGTTTTAAATCAGAAGTATTATGGCATCAGTACCCTTGAATATCATCAATGGCATGGGAAATACAAGGTTTATTTTATGTCTCAAAGGCAAATTTTAAATGCTAAGGTGTAACAAGGGCCAGCCCTACCATTGAACAGAGTGAGGCAGTCACATCTGGCAGCTGATTTTGGGTGTCATGAAAGGGCAGAATATTGTTAGTGATCCAATTTATTGTAGTAACATTACTGCTGAGTATGAGATATGGCCTTGGATACTAGGCATTTTAATGGTGGTGGGTGAGGTCATTTGCTGCTCCACCTCAGGCAGCAAAAAAATATTTTCTTGGGCCAGCCCTGAGTATAACTCTCCTGAAAACATGGCCAAAATTGTAGCATGTACAAAATTGTAGACACAGTTGTAGCATGAGATAGAACGATCATCCATACATGTTAGCATGTCATTTGTATTGCTGGATAGCATCAACCTTCACTAACAGTTGATCTTGGACCCATGATCTCTGGTAGACATCTTTCTGAGTCCTCCTGTCTATGAACCATAGTGTGTGAAATGTCTTTAAAATAATTGTTTCAACTTCAACTCTGCAAATTTCACAGCTCACTGGAATTTGGAATTTAGAACCACAGTGCCCTCTAGTGCTTGCATGCATTCTGTTTTTGGGGGTTATATTTTAAGTACATCATTTAAAAAGTATCATTCCCCCATATGTCTTATGTATGCTAGATCTTATTTCCTGATTCCCTCTGGCTGTGGCTCCTTTTTAAATGACATATTGAAGGATACTTCAATATAACTTCTGTGTATAATTATTGTGCTTATAGCAAAATAGAGATTACACGTGAGTCCTCTGATCATGAATTTCATCTCCCAGTGACAAATACACTTGTAGTGCAGATGGAAACTTCCTACACTAAAATGATCGTCCACCACAATCCAGCACAGAGTTAGATATGCTTAAGTCTCACTGATTTCAACAGGATTCACATGCATGTAATTGTGCACCAAAATTTGGGCATTTTATATTGGATGATATGAAAGCTCTGCTGTGCTGTTTGATCTACTACAACTAATCTCACTGTGGTGCTGACTCCTTGGGAAAGGCCCACACAATCTGCCCCACCCACAGTGTTGCATCATTCACATGCAGCCTCCAGTCATGTGGGATCACATCACAGAAAAGTGGCTCTCACAGCGTGCGTGTGAAGGGTATCCATACTTAACTGTCATTAACATGGTATTTTGTATATCACTGTGCTGTAAAGCTTCTGATATTTTAGATATTTTTGTTAGAAGTATTGTTATGTATACAATTATATTTATTTGGTAGTTCTCCCTGAGTAAAACCACTGTTCTCAATGGTTATAAGGAGAATAAACATTGTGAAATAATAAATAAGCTACTCCTTATGTTACCATAAAGAATACATTTGTATTTCCAAGCTGGTTTAAAACTGTTTTTTAAGTTATTAGCATTAAGTACTTGTCAGTTGCCACACAATTTTTGTGATGTTATCTTTCACTTTGTGACCCATCTGCTGCTTAGGCCAGATATGCATTTTCTGGATGCAATCTGTTGGTTTCCAATGGTTTACTACATGGTGGGCTCTATTGACAAGTAGGTAAAATAATCCTTGGAACACTAGATATTGTGTGTTGTGGTGTGTAGTGCCATGTAATTGCATGTATCTGTGTGATTCTGGTATTTAATAGGTTGTAACTTTGCATGCATATTTGTTCCTCAACCTTCTGAACTCTTACGTTACTAGTTTAGACTTTAAAAAAAAAAAAAAGATTGCCGGACTTGCACCTAGTTATACAGATCACTGTGTCTGCTTCTGAGACCCAGAAGACCAAGATTCCAGTCTCTTTGGGAAAAGGTTCTCTTGCTGGGAACCAGACCAATATCTGACTGTTAGAAATAGCCACAAGTCACTTCCAACTTGCAGAGCCACCTACAAGTCCATCAGTTTCACTCTTGAGAGACTACAAGAGGTGATCTGCATAAGTTCATGAAGTTCCAATCCACTGTACAGAAGGCACTTTAGGAGCCTTTTCTAGCTGAATAGTGGGGTTAAAATGCTGTAAATAAAATAAATAAAAATAAAGGCATAGGTTAGACATTTGAGGAGAGTGCAGCTGAGGAGAAGCATACTTGCCTGAAGTTCTGAGGCAGGGATGATGTGGGATTAGGAGAGCTAGAACCGCACCTCCTCTTCTGAGTTTACTTCTGCTTAAATTTCTCTCTCACATAGATGTACAAAAATGTAATGGCAAGTTAGATGAATCCAATGAATAGGTTAATTTCCATTTGCAAATACATTGAGAAGAGCAAACTAGATAGTCTGTACAGATTGTGCACTTTCAACATACCTCATGGAAAATGTCCATATAATGTGTTTGTGACGAGGAAGTTGTGCACATTCTATGGGCATTGTTCATAATCCCCAACAGGCCTTGGGAAATGTGCATATTATTATTATTATTATTATTATTATTATTATTATTATTATTATTATATGCACATTCCCAAGGCCTGTTGGGGATTCTGCACAATGCCCATAGACTGTGCGCAACCTCCTCTGGTATAAGTCCCCCCCCCCATGCCATTAAAAGCCACTAAATTCCATTAAATGCCTTGGCATAGAGTGTTTATAGAGTGTTTGTACCTCAGCGTGACTCAGTAGTGTTTTGTACATTCTCTGGGCAATGTATGTAGTCTCCAAGAAACATTGGAGAATATGCATACTTAGAATCATAGAATCATAGAAAAGTAGAGTTGGAAGGGGCCTACAAGGCCATCGAGTCCAACCCCCTGCTCAATGCAGGAATCCAGGTCAAAGCATCCCTGACAGATGGCATAATCAGCATAATCAGATCATAATTGTGTAGTTTGCCCATGCAATAAGGAACCTCAGAGAATGTGCAGAAATCAGCAACATAGGAAAGGAATTGTGTACGTTTTTCATTCAATGTATTTTATCACTTCCTAGAGCAGCTACCACGTGGAGCTGCTCTAGGAAGTGATATTAGGAATCAGGAAGCTGCTCTGGAAGTGATATTAGAGAATGTTCATAAATAACTAGTAACTGAGATTAACCTGAAGGGTTAATTCTACACACTGGTGCCACATGCAGCTTTTACAGACTGCAAGAAGTAATTGTATTTTTTATTGCTTGCCTTTGTGAAAACTATGTGCAAGTAGAAAAGTATCACTGGATGGATTGGGCATGAAGGGTGTGTGTGTGTGTGTGTGTGTGTGTGTGTATAGAAGGATTCATGGATTAGAAAAGTGAGTCAGGTTTCTGTACTTTTAGGGAGTATGAGACATGAGCATCACCCTGTTCTTGCTTTCCAGTGATCATCACCCTTAGAGCCCCAGATGTGCAGTGTTTGAGGTCCCCTCCTTCCTCAATCTGTGTTTGTCTCTAGCCAGACTTATTTCTCTGTGCCAACATGGCCTACCTCCTGTCCTGGAACCTTCAGAACATTGCAGTGACTGACTAGAGACAAAGGCCAAGTCTACACCTGCAGAAGGAAGAAGTGATAGAATCCTGACGTGAGAGAGTGGAATGTGTTTTTTAAAAATGGGAATACTATTTTGAATTCAATTCTCCCCTGCATAAAAAATAAATCTGGAAGTAAAAACACTTGTGCACGGGGTGGGGGAGTTCTAATCCAGCCTACTTTTTTACTTTCACATGGTTTTCACACCGGTGAACAATTACAAATAATAAATAATTGCTACTTGCAGTCTGTAAAGCAAGCCCAGTCAACCATTTCTGCCCTCTATCATTTCAAAACTGCTAATCCTGGGGAAAATATTCAGTGGGAGCAAAACTTGTCTTCTGCTCTTTATGCTGAGTGGCCCAGTCTCCACCAACTGTCCAGTAGAGATACATACCACCCTGTAAATATCCCTGCAATGTTTGTCCATACACACACCCCTCCTGCCTTTTTCATGGGCATTTTGCTAGTTATATATACTACCTGCATCTGAGGTAAATTCAGCTTGATGTGAATATGGTAACAGCATTTTATAGCATCTTCCTTCTTGTTCTCTAAACAGATGGTGGTAGGAATAAATATACTCAGTATTTTTACAGGCTGTCATGTACATTGAAGCTTTTTTTGTTTAAATATCAGTGTTTGCTAATTACATTGGGTTGGATCCAGACTGAGTGAATTGAATTTATTTCCCATTGAAATCAATGGGACTTAAATCGCCATGACTAATTGTCCCATTGATTTCAATGGGACACAAGTTCACCTAGCATAGGCTGTAATCTTATGCCATTAATCTAGAGGTGAGCTCCACTGAGCTTAGTGGGAAGTACTTCTGAGTGTGTGTGTGTGTATAAATATATATATAAAACTCTGCTGATGCATTTTCCTTCTTTGAATCTCATTCACCAGCTCCTTAACTGACGTATGTGCAGATATGAATATGCTCCATCCGCATGAATATAATTATGACAGGCTTGTCATCTTAACTGTTTAGCAGATTGTGTTGTCCAGACCTCCTCCAGAGGAGTGTGGAAGAGCTTATAATAATAAATGCCCTTGTAAGAACCCGTTTAACTCGCTGAAGCTCTTAAGAGAAAAGTCAGACCTAGCAAGAAGATGGTCCACAAAGCAGTTAAAATGAGCTCCGTTGTTATTGCCCAAGGGTGGTATCCTGCATGTCCTCCAGGTGCAGAGTACCACCACGTGGAGCTGCTCTAGGACTAAGTAGAGCCGCCGCCCCCCTTGCATGGCTGCTACTGTGCCCACACTACCAAGCACGCAGCATCATAGCCAGGCCATTCATTCCAAGGCAGGCCCTTCCATTCCTCCCCTTCAAGCAGTCTCCCTTAGCCTTCCCTGCTCCTTGCCCATCTGCTCTCAGGAAAAGGAGAGATAGTGAGAGCTGTGTGCAGAGGCCTGGAAGAGAACAAGCTGGCTGATACATACAGGGGGAGTCAGGATGGCCTAGCTGCAATGCTGAGTGGTCAGCATCATAGCTTCAACTGAGTCTGGGAGTTGAGGGTTTTAATGACTACTGTGGGGTTATTTCACACAGTACTTAGCATGTGTGGGCCATGCAGGATTACATCCCAAATGATCACAGTTAAAATATATATCAATAAGTGTATTTGAAGTGCAATATTCCTTAATGTTCAGTGAAATACCACACAGGAATGCTAAAAACCAGTTCATGCTCTTCACACGATCCATCCCCTTGCATGTGTGCAGAATTACGCAGTTGTATGCACAGGTGGGAGGTGACTTCTCCCTCTCTCTCCCATTGGTCCTCAGATGGGTGTATGTTGTGACAGGCACTGTGCAATGAGTTGAACCAGTACTTTAAATGGGAAGCCTATGCACTCTTCTAATGTCCAGGCCGCTGGTGCATGGGTTACATATATTCCTAGTAAACACAAACATTAGCAGCCTTGAGGAGGTGAGTTAGTGAATCTCACATGAGCTTTCTATTTATGGGAAAGATAGGGGGGGTGTTGTACTGTACCCAGCACTACACCAGCCTAACCAAAGGCCAGTGAGAGGAAGGAAAGGATCCAATGATGCCCTGTGGGGACCCCCCTCCCATGGGCAGCTCACAAAATTGCATTCATGGGAGGCATGAATCATCTTCTTAGTGCTTGATACTAGTTGGGGATGAGTCCAAGTGAGGATGAGTCAAGACAGAATATGTGATAGAAAGGAAAAGTAATAATTTGATGACTTCCCCCTGTTGGAATATATATAGAAACACTGTGCCAAAAATTACTCCCACGTTCCCCTCCCCCATTCTCATTCAATTTTATAGAAAAGAAATTGTTGGTTTTTTTTAAAGAAATTGACTGGTGAAGAAAATTTTGGAGAAATTCTCATGGATTGGGTTTGGGTTTCTTGTGCTTACCTGGTCAGTTAGTACATCAGTGCAACAACAGATCTTTCAAGGCCCCCATACCCAAAGGTTATGCCATTTGTCAGTCCAACTAATCGTAGGGGAATTTTTGAAATCTCTGATTAAAACTCCAGTTGATTAGTAAGACTGATTAATCCATGTAAGTTTGCAGCCATAAAGGGAAAATGTATAGCACTACAAGGGATGAGCAGATTCTTCCTTTATTGTTTTGCATGTTATTCTTCTAGTTCTGAAAATGAAGCATTTCACCTCCCTCAGTGTATTTCTGTCTTTACTTCTTATAAATTAACATTGTGTTGATGGGATTGTTCGTATGATTGTGTCAAGATTCTTTGTGTACTCGCACTCCTGTGCAGGCATAAAACATTCATCAAAAAGAATCTTGATACAGCCAAGCATACTATAACATCAACATTCCTTGACTACTTCCTCGTCTTCCTCCTGTGTTTTATAAATATGCAAAACTAGACCTGGGCATAAGTGAAGCACTGGGTAATTTAGTGCTGCAAATCCAGGGAGAAATTCAGATAGGAAGAATTTTGGATCTATCCTTAATCTAAACTAGGGGCAAGAGCCTTTTTTGTTCTGAGGGCCACATTGCCTTTTGAGGAACCTTCTGGGGTCCAAATGCCAGAGGTGTGTGCTACTCGTGTGAAAGTGGCTGGTGATAAAACTAATACACATTGTTTGCCCACATCCCTCCATAGATTTTACGAGTTCAGGATGACTATATTTTCATGATAAGAGATGAGTAATTGCTCATTAGGATCAAGTTGTGCATATTTAATTATTGCATTATTAAAGTTGGGCTAGAAAACACTAACCAAGTTATAAATGTAAGTCCACATAGTTATTTAGGTAAAAAGCATTGTACTGAAACAATCCTATTAGTGGAAATTCTCCTCAACTACCTGCTGTGTTGGTAGCACCTACTACCAATAATGACAAGAAAGTCCTCCAGATATTAAACTAGGGTCTAGACATTTAATAGGGATGTCTATAAGGGGACACACACACACACACACACACACACACACATATCTAGTAGTGTCTTGTTACCAGGTTGCCCCGAGGAACATCTCCCCAATACCAACCTCCTAGGCCACTACAATCAGGGGAGGCCCTGTTGTCCAGGCCACACCATATGGATTTCTGTTTGGTGGTGACACGATGACGGTCCTCTCTGCAGTGGCGCCTGCCCTGTGGAATGGTCTCCCCTCTGAGGTACATCAGGCCTCAATGCTGGCATGTTTTAGGCATTTCTTGAAAATGTATCTGTTTACTTTGGCTTTCCCCAGCCATGAGCTATCTTTCTACCAGCCGCATGATATTATTTTGTATGTACGTGCGTTTAGTTTTTGTTTCTTTTCTTTTCTTTTGTAAACGACTTCAGAATTTGTTTCAAATGAGAAGCAGTATATAAATATTGCCAATAAATAAATAAAAGTAAAAGAAACATGAGACATGCCATGATTGCATTCAGCATTTCCCTGACTCCAGTGGAAGCCTACGAATTAGGTTACATGAATGCTGAATGTGATGTCATGTTACATGTTTCTTTTATGAGATGTTTGTGTGGTTTAGATGCCACTGGTTTAGTGGCACCCATGCATATAACATCTAGTGAGGCCCTCAGTTTAGCATTCATTCCATATGTTTCTGTGCAGCCCTCTTTTGTTGTCATTAACTGTTCCTGCTTCATTTATTCTCCAACTCTTTCCCTTTTGGGGACATTGCTGTTATGGCCTTCTTTCTCCTCCTCTTCCCCTGTCAAATGCACAATATCTAAGGGCAGAAGTTTACATTAGACATGGGGCTGCCACCAAAAATTGCAATCCTGTGTCTAGTTCTCCTCGTCTTTTCTATAACGTGTAATGACATTTGCCATTTGATCTGATGTCATGCTGTCCAGATTTGGCTCCCCACACCTAGCAATGGTAGCCAAATATGTGGAGCACAGAGAGATTCACTAGATGCAATTAGGCAAAGACAGAGAACTCATTACTACTATCAGCAGTAGCCCTGTTTTTTTTTGGTTTTTTTAATTATTATTATTATTTATTTATTTATTTATTACATTTATACTCTGCCTTTTTTCCTGCAAGGAACTCAAGGCAGCTTACATAATCATCCTCCTCCTCTCCATTTTATCCTCACAACAACCCTGTGAGGTAGGTTAGGCTGAGAGGCAGTGACTGGCCCAAAGTCACCCAGTGAGTTTTATGGCCGAGCGGGGACTAGAACCCGGATCTCCTGAGTCCCAGTCCAACAATCTCACCACTACGCCACACTGTTACTGTAATAGATAGTTTTACCCTAAGAGCCAGTTTATTACCATCACTTTAAAAGTCATTAAGGCTGCAATCTGATACACCCCTGCATGTGGCGTAGTGGTTAGCCAGTGTGGCGTAGTGGTTAGAGTGTTGGACTGGGACTCAGGAGATCCGGGTTCTAGTCCCCGCTCGGCCATGAAACTCACTGGGTGACTTTGGGCCAGTCACTGCCTCTCAGCCTAACCTACCTCACAGGGTTGTTGTGAGGATAAAATGGAGAGGAGGAAGAGGATTATGTAAGCCGCCTTGGGTTCCTTGCAGGAAAAAAGGCGGGGTATAAATATAATAAATAAATAAAATAAATAAACATGTGAGTAAGGCCCATTGAACTCAGTGGGTCTTACATTTGAGTATGCATGCATAGGATTGCATTCTAAGTCAATCTGAATTGAACATATAACTGGGTTTGGGAATATTAAATTCTTTCATAGAACACAATCCTCCATGTCTTAATTTCACCCACTTTTGAAACATTTTCCAGAAATTGGAGAGTAGTTGTCTGGATGTATAATAAGGAACATCCATCCACGAAGCCAGTTCAACATACTGAAATCAGTCAATTTGAATGCATCGTATGCAAAATGCCAAGGATGTAATGACTGATTTTCCAAGTCAATGCCTCATTTAGTGGAGACTTCATTTTCTAGCCTTTGCAAGCTTAGTCCTCTAACAGCCAACGCACACGTTATATTCATCAGAAGGACGATAATTGAAACAATTCCTGTGTGGCAAATGCCAGGCTTGTGATATCTAAAGCAGATAACCACACGGACTACTCCCATTGTGTGGAAAGTCTCCATGGTGGTGATGATTCAAGGGCAAGCAAGCTGTTAAATATGCCAGAGTAGTAGCTTTTGGCGAATGTAATGTGCAAGGCAAAGCATGCAGACACAGCCAAGCAAGCAGTGGCAACAGAGGGCACCGCTGGAGGAACTCAGTGTGCAGCAGCCACTAGTGGGTGGTTTTCTCCCGACTTGGACAGTGCACTTCAGTCAGAGTGCAGAGAAAGCCACCCGCTGTTGGATACTTCATGGCCAGCTGGCACACCCATCCCAGTCAGCTTTCTCTTTTGGGCACTGCTGTGAAGAGGGGTGGTAGTTCTTGTTTATTCATTTTAAAAATTAATCTTTAGTGATGGTGGCAGTAATATTGTCCAGAACATCAGCCATCAACCAAAGGAAATTAATCACACTGGACCAGTACATATGTAATGCTAGCTCCTTATTAAAGATAATTTAACAATTGGGTCTCAGCCCTGGAATGTGTTTTTCCTTCCTGCATCCTTTCTCTTCCCCTCCTTGAAGCAAATTTTCCTCTCCCTCCCTTATCAGTTGTTGAGCAGTATGTTTGCAGTGACATTAACTGTGATTAACTGGGGTTCTCATTTTATCAGACTCCAAAACAGCATTTTGAGGTTAGTTTCAGTTCCTGGGTTAAAGAAAGCCTTGGACCGCAATCCTATATACCAGGGGTGTGCAACATCCGCTAGTCCGAGGGGTCAGTTTCCCCCTCCTGGAACCCAGTGGCAGCTGTACTCTCCCTGCAACTTCCACCACACCAACAAATTTGCTGCCAAAAATTTGGTGGTGTGGCGGTTGAAATGGGAAACCATCCCCTACCCACCAATTCTCCTTTAAAGGAAGATGTGTGGAGAGCATGTGCCTTGTTTTAGAGCAAAATCACTCTCCCTGTCCCTGGACACTTCCAGGAATGTGATTTTGCTTTAAAATAAGGCATGTTCTTCCCACACACCTTGTTTTAAAGGGAAAATTGTGTTTTTTCTGCTGCCATGCTGCTGAATTTCAGCAGCAAATTCATCAGTGGCACAAAATTAGCCAGGAGACGCACACACAGCCCATGGCCCATGTGTTACTCACTCCTGCTATACACACTTGCCTAGAAGTAAGTTCCATTGAACTTAATGGGGCATAACTCTGAATAAACATGTATAGCTTTGCACTGTTAGTTAACTGTGGTTAAGCACTTGGTTGCCACTGAAGGTAACCATAGTTAAGAGTGTGGGTGGGGTAGGGATTTGTTCTTGGGAGGAGAGGAGTGACCGGAAAGGAAGCTGCACTCCTGAGACTGGCTCTTGATTTGTTAATCATGGTTAAGACAAAAACAGATTTATATGCATGTTGATTTTCTAAGGGCCTGAGTCATGTGCCCAATGGTAACTATTTTGAAAACCAGGTGAAAAATGCTATATCTTAGCTCCCTGCTTCCCGGTTGCATATGCCCTGCAAGCTGGCTAGTGGCAAAACTCAGGTTTTAGCATTCCAAGAGGCAGCAAAGGCTAAGTCCTGTGAGTTGCAGTAGTGTATGCAATCAGCTTACCACAACTAAGAAAGGAAGCCCGCATGTTCAAGCCGGCAGGAACAACCATATGGTCGTAAATTGGCCCCAAAGGTTCAAAATTCCTGAGCATAGTAAATTGTTCCCAAAATGCATGGCAAATTTATGTATTTTTGACATTGCTTAACTTTTTGTTCTGTTTACAAAAGCCTAGATGATTTGCTAAGATGTGGCGTGACCTTTGCTGCCAACATGGTTGTGGTGGATAAGGAAAGTACTATGAGTGCTGAAGAAGACTACATGGCAGATGCTAAGACTATTGTAAATGTACAAACCCTTTTTAGGTAAGTGGTGGTGCAACTACTGTCTTCCCCCTGTGTCTTTATCGGATACAATATAGTGTTAAGATTAAGATTCCCATTATGGTGAATCAGAATAACTAGTGGCATTATTTAAAAGGCCTCTCTAAATAAAAAGGGTTTCACTTGATCAGAACATACAAAATGATTAAGCCTGAAACTTCAAGGTGCATTAAACTGCTTCAAATGTTTCACCAATGGGTCCCAGTAAGTCTAGTGAAACTCTGCTGTGGGGCGAAAGTGCGTGTTTGAGCACCCATCTCCACAGCTAAGATGTCAAGTAGTACGAATGAGGCCCTCATGTCCCACAACTCTTTCCCTGATGACCATAGGCTTTCCTTCTCAACGAAACACATGCTATTCAGAGCAAGCAAACAAAACTGCTTACTATACTTTGCGTGGCAGCTGCTAGAAGTGAATACCAGTTACCAAATAATAAGTAACTACAATGTGCAGTGCAGGGCTGCCCCAAGACACACACCAAAGCCAATGTTGTGCATTGTTCCCAAGGCCAGTCAATTTAGTTTGTACCTGAAGCAGAAAAATCCCACCAGAATTTCTCCCACTCCCTGGCAATAAACATGCTGTGGTAATAAAGTAAACAGCTAACAATTTGCTGCCCTTCCATCCATGTGGCGGTCCCATTATAATTGGTGGTCCCATATAATGTCTTCTTCTGTTGAGCAAGCTTGCCTACCAGTCTCCATCAACCACCAATTTCCACCCACCTTCTCCATCCCCCATCACTCCTCTTCCACCCAAGAATATGTATAATCCCAAGAATGCAACCTATGAAAAGCAGAGGCATCTTGCCTTTCATAGGGCCTCTCACAGTCTGTGCCATTATAGGTCCCAGCCCCCATTGGTGTGTGTCCTAATCACTGGTTTCTCCCCCCACCCCTGCTGCTTTTGGTGCCAGTGTGTGCAGCTATGCCATCATGAGAGAGAGAGTATGCGGGGGATGGCTGGATAAGAGCGGAAGGAAGTCTGGGGTGTCTGTGATAAATGAAAGAATGATTGAGGGGCAGAAAGATTCACATGGAAGGGGTAAGGTGTGTGCGTGCGTGCGTGCATGCGTGCGTGTGTGTGAACTCTTGAATTCTGTGGGGCTTACTTCTGAGTAAATGTTCATAGGCTCAGGCTGCAATAAAGCCAGATGGAGAAGAGAGAATATTAATGGTTGGAGATCAAAGTGAAGGAGTTTCCTAATACATTTACCAGGGCCGGCCCTGCCACCTCAAGCAGTGGATGCTGAGTGGTGGGAAGGAAACAGAGTTGTGTGTGCCACATGGCATACCCTGTGCCCCCTAGGCTAGCTTGCTGTCACCAGATGCTGTGGAGGATGCTGTCCCATCAACAGTGTTGAAGGAAGATTCAACAGCCAGTCTGGTCAGGTTTTGTAAATAGAATGCAGGGAGCTGCCATCAGGCAACTGGCCCTAATGTTAAGGAGGGCAGTTCAGGTTACAGATGGACATAATTTAATAGAATAAAAACTGGAGGTGTATAGACCAGTCCACAGTCATGACTTGAGGGAACTTGTTAAAGCTTGTACAGCACTGCAATCCTTGCGGCATTTAGCCTTTTGCAAAAAATGATCCCCCTCATGTAAGTTCTTAAGTTGCCCTAGGTCCATTCACAAACTCTGTGGTCTTCCCCAGCCCAGTATCCAGCATGGCTTGCTCCTGTGTCCTCCTCCTGCCTCTCTCATCCACCTCCTTATCACTTCCCTCCTATGGCGCAGCTGCCACTTGCTCCTGTTCCTCCCATGTGCAGCAGGAACTCAGTAGAGCAATGGAGGCAATGGCAGTCACTGCTCTTGGGTTGAAGTGTGCTGTGCTTTCAATCCCAGACAAGAAAAATGGAAGTGCCGGCTGTTCTGGGTGTTCCATGAGTGACAGCTGGCTGCTTTCTCCATTCGCATTTCCATGCAATGTATAGAATGAGATTGCATTTCCATGCAACATAGGGCTGCCGTGGTGTGCCAGGACTGGTCAGTGGCTGGGTTTCTTCACTGGGACTGAGAAGACAGCACGCTTCAAAGAGAAACCCAGATGTGGCCAGCGGTGCAGCTAGGGTTGGACCTTGGGGGTCAAAGCCCAGGCCTTGGAGCCCAGGGCGCACCAAATAACCACCCAGAGAGCGGCAGGTGATGAGGGCCTCAAGGCAGCAGCTGTTAACTCCATTTTATTCCTGTAGTCATGGCGGTGCTATGATTTAAGTGAGTTTAAAATGTAAAACTGGATGTACACAGAGTTGTTGTTTTAAATCAGGATTGACAAACAGTTGAGTTGTTGTTGTTATAACATATCAGGAATGTAGAAGCAGTTGTACAGCTTTGGAGGGGTGGGGAAGAGAAACGTATTGCTTCACAATTGAAGTAATGCACACAGCTGTCTAAAGGCCATGCCACCCCCCAATAAGTCCAAGGTCTAAAATTCCCTAGCTGCACCAGTGGAATTCCCTGGCTGCTCCATAGCCAGAAGGTATGTGGCTTTCTCTTCACCTAGTGATATCTGTGGGGTAGTGGGAAAATTAATAGGCTGGATGACACTTAAAAAAAAAAAAAATTAACTCCTGCAGGCACCATTTTTCTTACAGTCCTACTGTGATCTGTACCCTGAAGATTAACAGTGATGAAGATACTTGCCAATAGTTCAGTTATGGTACCCATGACTTCACTCCTACTTTTTTCTGTTTGAAGAACAAATGCTTCCTAGCCATTCATTCATCCACAGTTGGGTCTCTCACCTTCTTTTTTTTTTGTCCTGTTTCTACTTAAGAGCACACAGGTTTTTAAATCACTAGAGGAATATTCAGAGGATGAAGTAGAAATCTAAATTAAAGCTTGATTTCAGAAGCCAGAAAAGATACTGATGTAGCCAACAAAAATGACACACGCTTAATATAATTACATTTGCAGTCTTGATTATCGCTTCTTATATAATATTATAGTTATCTCAAACTAGTTCTTCTATAGCTAGAGCATACACTCACTAGATGGCAGCCTTTCCCCATGTCTCCAGTATTAGGAATTCTAGTGTTATATACTGTATTTGCAAAAACATAAGAAAATGTGTTTGTTTTTAAATGAAAGAAACATTACAAAAATATAATAGTTTTAGTTCAAGTTTGAGTTAGTAAATCAAACTTTAAAAGATTTTTGTAGCAGAAATGTGAAGATATAGCAAAATATTTTTAGAAAATGCAAAAAAAAAACCATTGTCTAAAATCTTTTGAGGATATCTATTTGTCAAGGGAAAAAGTTTGAAAAGACTCTCTGTTACAAAAGTCACTTTATAATGATTTACTAATTAGGGGGATCTCCTTTTAACCACAAATTGAGAAATTATTTTCTCTGTAGAGTACATCAAAATTTGAAGGGGCAGGATAATAGGAACTGTTGTTTTGATACTTGGTGGATCATGCAAAGATGCATGACAAATTAATCTAAATTGTAATTGTCATAAAATTAATTCAGTTTGGTACACATCATTGACCAGCAGAGTGCTGGGACTGTTGCAAATCTCCTGAGCCTTGGGCTGGCCTTGGCCATTCCAACTTTGGCATTAATCACTAGCAATGGAATCATAAGAAACTATGCCATTAGAAGTAGGATGCGGGATAAGCCCAGGCTAATTTCACTCTTCCTGGGAGCACAGGGACCACCTCAATCATTCACATGGCGGGAGGGGTGAGATGCATTCCACTGAGATCTGAAAACGAATTTACCCAGTTTGCACCCCCCCAGACAATAAGTGAGCTGAGCCATCATTATGTAACAAAATCCACCCTTTTCCAAGCTTGGTGATGCAGTTCATTGGGGGAAATGCATACAAAAATGTACATATTAAAGGAATCTGTGCACAAACGTGCATGACATCTATGTAAAGTACTTGACAAAATGCTTATTATATTTTTAAAATGTATACATAAACACATACACACACATTCACATGGAAGAACGTGTCCACAAAAAAGTGAAAATTTCTGTGCAGACTTAAACAAAAAATCTTGTGAACTGAAGTGGAAAGGAGATGGAGTGAGTTTAAGCTTGAAAATTTTACCATCTCAGCAAGAACAAGATTGACAGATCCATCCATCCATCCCTATGATTCTTATCTTTCCAAAGATAAAGAGAGAGGGAGGGAGCAATATAGTAAAGCTCAACACTGTTGTTCTAAACTTCAAGCATGTTCAGGTAAAAAAGTGATGTAAACTTAATAGTTAAAAGTGCCAGAAAAAAGGCTCGTGGCGTACACTAAATACAATTAACTCTGAAACAGAAGGCGATATGATGAATTCTTCTAATCCAGGGGCAGCATCCAACACTGCCACTCCGCTTATGCTATTGATGTCCTGCTAGCATAAGCAAGCTCTAGCGGTCTGCCAGTAGTGTAAGCTGGCATGACAGGTTTCCTCAGAAAACCCATTGTGCCAGCTTACACTGTTGGCAGTGCTGGATACTGCCCCAGGCTTATAGATTCATAGATCATAGAGTTGGAAGAGGCCTACAAGGCCATCAAGTCCAACCCCCTGCTCAATGCAGGAAACTAGAGGAGGGGTCTCCCATCCAAGTAATAACCAGGCCTGACCCTGCTTAGCTTTCCACACTCAGAGAAGCTGAGCGAGCCAGCGTGAGCCACAGGCCTGTACACAGGCTTGCATAAGTTGTCACCCATCCAGCAAACTAGGTAATTATTTTAGGCGGAAAATATGTTCAACGTAAATGTGGATTTTTGTGCAGTTCTTTTAAAAAAATATTAGTGGTGTTAATTGAGTGGGGAGCTTACCTGCTTGGGGGGTGCTCCCGAGCACCCCCCACCCGCTCTCTCCACGCTCGCGCCGCCAGAGAACAGGAAGTGACATGACAGGTTCCCCGTTGCGTAACTTCCGGTTCCCTGGTGCTGCGTGGCCATTTCAAGCTGGGTTGCCCTAGTTTTTACACTAAAAACACAGTGCCAGGGAACCGGAAAAAGACGCTCCGGGGACCAGGAAGCTCCTTTCCCCGGGGCGTCCTGTGTCGAACAGCGGGAAGGTAAGTTGCACGAGTCTCGGGGAGGCCGAGCGGGCTGATTTCAGCCTGCTTTCACCCCCCCCCGAGACTCGCGGTTACATCCCTAAAAATAATAACAAATTTTTAACATGTCTAGTATTTTTACTGAAATTGTTTTTAGCTGTTTAACAGCTTTATCCAATGTGGCTGTCCGAGGATTACGGCATCCTATGGAGGGCAGGAGGAGTGTGGAGGCTTCCCTTGCCCTCTAAAACACTTAGATAGACAATTTTGGCCATCTAGGTGTTTTACACCGATTCACGAGGAGAGGCGCCAGAGGCACCACCAGGATTCCTCATAGGACAGCGGTGCCTCGCTCCCCCTTCCCCGCCCCCCCAGCGCCAGATCTGAGCTTGCACTTCAGCTTTGCAGCCAGCGCTGAAAGGACCGCGCCAGCTGCGAGGGCAAAGGGAGGGCGCTCCATGTTTGGAGTCCCAGCTCCGACCTCGGAGCGCTTTTCCGAGGTTGGAGCTGGGGCCCTGACATTTCCTATGGCCGTCTACACAGCATCTAGCAGCCACAGGATTGCACCCTTAATTGTTTAAAATGTTGCATATTGTGGATTTTATGTGGTCTTTTATTATGTGTATTTTGTGGTTTGTAATTTTTATGAATGGTTGTGAACTGCCCAGAGAGCTTCAGCTATTGGGTGGTATAGAAATGAAATGAATGAATTAGTAATCACAGACTGATGTGTGACGTGCTGCAAAGAAAGCTGTCTCCCTCCAGTGCCATATCCTCTTTATTTCCAAGAATGCCTCTGAGCCCCACATGGGCCCTAGAGACATCCTTAGGAAATAACAATGGTGAGTAGCTGCAGCCCAGTGCTAAAGGGATGGTAGGGAGTGCAGGGGATGTTTACCTGTGCTGTGTGTGTTGTGTGTGTGTGTGGGGGGGGAGTTGCCTGTTGTTGTTTTTAAATGTGCTGTGTGTGAGAGCTGGTTTGTTCATTTGTTTTGGTGTGGTGTGTGTTTTGCCTGTTTTTCTGTGTGTCTGTGGTATGTACGGTACGTGCTTTGCCTGTGTTTGTGTGTTGTGTGTTGTGTTTTGTCTGTGTAATATGTATGTGTTTGTGTTTCTCTGAAGACTTCCAGTTTGCCATCTGTGAAATGGGCATTGTGTTGTGCTTTCTGAGGGCAAATGTGTAATTTGGCATTTGTGGCTCAGATCTCACCTCTGCATTGTATTCAGTTTCATGGGTGTTGGAGCAGAAAACTGGGTTCAAAAGAGTGGTTTTGTATTTTGGAACTCAGACCCTCCTTTGTGTTGTACTTCGGCAAGTTATTTTTCTTTTAGCTTCACCAGTTTGCCTCCTGGGAAATGGGTCTCTTGTGACTGGCTATGCCCACAATGGCAACCATTTTGACATCTCTTTGGTTAGACCAAAATGGTATTCCCCAATTCACCACCCAACTGGTGGCAAATCAGGGACATCTGTTTCTATACTTCAACTGAGCAACAGGAGGAATGCCACCATGGCCACCTCCACCCACCATCCTTCCTATCCAGGATGCCTTTGCAAAGAATGCTAGAATGTCTATGCTGGTGGCCAGCCTCTTCTCCCTACGTGCCCAAACTGTGCTTCCCCAAAACTGTGTGAACTGCAGAAAAGAGAAAGCAAACCAGTTTAGACTCCAAGCACAGAGTCACTACAAGTTACCCAGTAGAACAGAATTGCAGACAGGTTCAGGGTGTGAGGATTAGCCAGAGTTGGGGTTTGCACTTAGTGTTTTGTAGTGCAATCCTATGCATGTCTACTCAGAAGTAAGCCCCACTGAGTTCAATGGGACACACTCCCTGGCAGATAAGTATAGGATTGTATCCTAAATGTAGTTAACTAGTCTGAGAGGTTACTATCTGACAAGTGGGATGGAACTGGTTTTAATTAATTAATAAAGAATGCACCAAAAAGGCTAGGCAGTTCCCAGTGTATCCACATCAGAGTCAGCATCTATAGCAGACAAATAACCCAATACTAAGGTTTATAGCTGCTCTGTACTTACTGTAATTGCTACATAGCATTTCCATTTTGTATGAAACATCCACAAGAGCGCAGCCTTAGCTAATATATGAAATGTTATGTTTAGAGTGAGTTAGCATGATGGGGACTTACTGGATGTATTTTCATGCTTTTAGGGTTCTGTCTCTTTGGAACTAGATGCAGCTGACATAATTGTACATCATCATCATCATCATCATCATCATCATCATCATCATCATCATCTTGAGAACACTACATTTAATGCCTTGCATTTCCCCCTTTATTTCTGACATGTTGAGTTGCCAGGTTATGTATTATGAAAGACACTGTGGTGTAGTTGTTTGGCCAACAGTTGCAACATAGGACAAGAGCAGTAGCTTGTACTCAGTTGCCAGAGGAGCCAGTACAAACACATGTTCCCTAAAGCAGGGATGCAGAACCTCTGGCCCATAAGCCTAATGTGGCCTATGGAGGTTCTGCATCCAACCCACAGAGCCTCCTTGTGTCTCTCCAGGGGTGGGTCTTGGAGTCTTCTCCACGTCCTGGAGGAATTGCCTCTGGAGAAATCCCTGCTATCTCAGATCTGAGATCAGAGATAACAGCTGGAATGTGGTCAATAGGGGACTATAACTGTTGGACAGGGTACACTGACCAGGAGATGGAATCTTTATAGACCAAGGCTACCATCCCTCAAGTGAAGCTTGGTGCTATACAAGGTACCCTTCTGGACATACCTGAAAGAGATTTACCCCTCCCTCTATATCCAGCCAGATCTTGATGACACATGCCAGGTTGGCATGCTCTTCTATAAACAAATCAAAGATGATACATCTTTTCCCATTAGCCAACATAGCTTTCATTAACAACACCAGCAGACTGCAGGTAAGCCATGAAAATTGCAGAGGATGGGGGTGGGCTGGAGGAGGAAACAGCATCAAGATGTTTCAGAATTGTCTTCCTTCAACCAGTGTCATCATCCCCACTGCCTGTATACCTTCTGCTCTCCACTAACTTATAGTGGGCCCACCTTCCAGGCCACAAATGAGCCCTGATAGAAATAGTTCTTAATATCTCTCATGAAAATGACCAAATCCTCTCTGTGACTACTGGCGGTAAGTCTTCTGGCTCGTTCTTGTAACCACAATGCCAGAGGGGATGATGTTTTCAAAGTACAGTCTTCCCCTGACTCCTAGATGTTACAGCTACTGCTGCTGTTACCAACACATTATATTGATAGCAGGCTATCCATTAGATATCTCCACATAAATTTGTTCAGTTTCTCATCACAGGCTTTCTGTCACAGACTAGGAGCCACAGGGGCTCTTGCCCTTCAACTTGTGCCAAAGGCCCACATTCCTGGAGGGGGTGGAGCACAAAAGAAACTTGGTTTGGAAATCCAGGAGCAGATGATAATAATGCCCTTTCCCTTCAACTTCAGCAACCCTTTCCCCATTTCCTCTGGCAAGGTGCTTGCTTTATATACCTGGAGCATATACAGTAATACCTTGGATTGCAAGTAACTTGGTTTGAGAGCGTTTTGCAAGACAAGCAAAATTTTAAATATTTATTTAATTTTTTTTTACTTGATATACAAGCGACGTCTTGCAATACAAGTACTGTAGTACGGCTTAAATTAAAAATCTCTGTACACATTTTTTGGGGGGGATTTTGTTTTGATATAAGAGTGTTTTGGATTACAAGCACATTTCCAGAACGAATTATGCTCTCAATCCAAGGCATGACTGTACATGTGAAAGTAATATATGGATGTAGACATAACTTAAAGCACCCATTTACACACATCTGAGAAACCTGGACTAATGAATTGTCTTTTCTGCAATGCATAATATAGAATATCGAAGATTACAGGAGTGTGAGCTTTAAAAAAAGATGAGGTGGTGTTTTGTTTTACAGAGGACTAAAAGCTCATTTGAAGATTTTGGTCTCAATTATTCTATTATAATCCAATATTGCTATCTTGAAATATCATGTTCCTTTCCTTGTTCCTCTTTATGGGTCCCATCTGCAGTTTCAGTGCCATGGAACATCTGGTGGATCCCAGAAGTTGATCATTCCTTCAAATTGTACTCCCTCCCCCTCATCACACTCTATGGCAATCCAGATTTTATACGTATTGGCACATTTACGCCAAAATTTGCATCTTAGAGGATATTGAACTACTTAAACCAGTCCATTTATGATGCAAGAAGCTAGAAATAAATCCGAAAGCTGTGTGAATCTTAAAAGCCAGGCTGAATGGGGGGGGGGGGGAGAATAATATTAAGCAGGGCTTTATCATCTATGTTTGGATCTCAAGTTCCTAAAATTGTTTGGCATCTATAGTTAGGTTGACCTGTTCCTGCATAATATGGATGTGCATCTGGCAGCCTTGCAATCCAGTATAGCTTCTTAAGGCCTTCCTGTCTGGCCCTCAGTTTGGCCCTGATCCAAAGGATACTCCCCATTTATGCATGAGAGGGCCAGGGGGAGGGAGTAGAGGAAAAGCTGCAGCTACTTCATCCCTCGGTGCTGTGGTTTAAAGTTCATGGCAGATTTTTGGGTTGTGACTGAACTAACCTTTCTTCTGCAAAGTCAGACTTTCCCAAACGTTTAGGACAATGTCCTAAAAGTCAGTATATAAATGAGCATATATAAATATAAATAAATGTTCAAATGCTGATAAGGCACATTTCTGTATGTCATACTTAAAATATTTCAAATTACTAATTCCAGAGCATCTAAATAGCTACTTTTTAACAGCAAGAAATTGGCTTTAATCCTAACTTACTGGAATACTGTTCAATTTCTTGCACGTCTATTTAATTAATCTCTCTCTCTTAGGGCTGTTCAAAAACAGCGGTTGGAGATTCGGTCTGCTTTTGGTTCTTTCCCAAAACAATTGAATGTTGAGTTCTTTTCTGCTGATCTCGGTTCTAAGACAATAATAAACAATTTTAGCTGAACTCTTTTACTAGCATTGTGTTAAAGCACTGGGAGTTTTGCTACTGATTGGAATACAGTCACCATTTTATCCATCTTATATCAATCATGAGTGTAATTTAAATTCTTAACACAGTTATAATTCTACACACTGGAAAAGTTACTTCCTTGATAACTAATACAGGCTACATAATCTGTACGTTGGTTTTTCTGAATTTTCATCTTTTTCTGCAGACCTGTCCCATTTTTGAGAATTAGTTACTAACCACAGCTAAAGTAATTACTGTTCAATGCTTTCTCTGTCATATTAAATGTTATACTAGGTACCTTTTAGAAATTAATATACTGGCTCCCTCGGAATATCTGCAGGACATTTGTCCTATTATGGGGCATGTTTGCTTCTGCCAAAAGCTGGCATTTCCTTACAACTAATTGTACATTTAGACTATTTATGTCCGAATTAGGTTCTGAATGTGTTACCATGTTTTATCTTAGCCAGCTGATATTACTGTAGGAATAACTGTATTATCTCCTTGTAAAACATTTAGGTTGTTCTCCAGTCTAAGCATTATCACTGAATTAACTCACCCAGCCAACATGAGATTCATGCAATTCAGGGCAAAAGACTGCTATTCCCTTGCTCTGTCAAAATTGGAGAAGGTAAGAAAATATCTTCTATAATTGGGTTATGATTAATATATTTAATTCAATGCTTTTCAAATGAAAAAATTGAAAAAATAGTTTTTCTGGGTTTTGTTTAATTTGAAATTGATAATACGAAAATGCAAAGTCCTTACAATCAAAACTATCAAAATAATTGTGAAATAAATATGACTATTATTATATTAGTAAATAAAAAGAAATGAACAGTTGTCACTGATAAACAAAGGGATGATTAGAGCTGTTGTGCATTAGTATTTGCAAATATTCAAAATTTGCCAAATTTGCCAGTTTCTACTGGGAAATTCAAAGTGTGGATATTACATTTTTACTGTAAAATCCAATATTTAAATGTAGGCTTGTTGGCATCTCTTGATTTATTTATTTTTTAGCTTGGCAGGCCTCAACTCTGAAATTTCATAAATTGCCATAGTTTAATATTTATCTGCCAAAATGCCATAAGAGCCATAAAATACTGCCAACGTACCAGTGGTTTCTAAACTATCTTCCAAATAACTTTGAGTTCTCCTTAAAGAGAAGACCAGTAAACAAACTTTCTTGGATGACGTTGTGCATCACTATTGATTTTCCTCTGCATTGTGGACTGAAGGAAATTGTGTTTTCTAGGATAAACTCTCTGTTCAAAGTGGTAATGACCAACAGTGCCCCATCTGAACTGAGTATGCATTTTAGAATATGCCTCAGAACTCTAAACAACATGTAGAAGGTTAATTGCAGTCCGAAAATATGACTTGGCTGCCAAGTCATTGTAGGTTTCCCCCCCTGAACTTAGAAAGTGTGAAAACCATTGTCATATGCATAACCATATTCACAAAAGATTGATCTCATACTAATAGTATATGTAAATTAGTACTGTGCTGAAAATTTCTTCCATCTTTTTTTACTATTCTCGTTCAATTTGATAGAAAATAAATTCTTTTCAAAATATGTTCAGTGGAGAACATTTCAGATAAATTCTCATGGGTGGCGTCTGGGGTTCCTATGCTTACCTTACTTGTGAGGTGGCTGAGGAGTGTGTGTGTGTGTGTGTGTGTGTGTGTGTGTGTGTGTGTCCTGTCTTTCATTGTACAATAATCTCTGCAGCTGCCTGCGGCTTGCTCAGCTTTCCATACTTTAATTAAAGACCAGGGGAATATGTCATGAGGTAACTCTTTCCCCATGGGGCTTTTTGCAGATCAGGAAGTGCAGGCAGCCAAGAAGGCTGCAGTGTAACAGAGATGCATAATAGAAAGAAAAGCACACAGCACGCTCTGCCACCTCACCATGATAAGGTGCCACCAAAAGAAATTATAAAATGCCCTGAGAATAAGGCAGAAAAATGGAAGCCTATTTGACAGGTGAAGAAAACTTTTGGGAAATTGGAGGACAGATTTTGGCATAGCTCTAGCTCCACTTCTTCCCTGGAGCTGGACACAACACTGCCCCCTCACTGCTGCTACAGGGCTTGAAGGGAATGAGCAGTATTATAAGAATCTGCATTAAATACAAGATGAATCCACAATCACTCTTCAGAAACTTAATATTTGGAAGACCTTGGGCAAGGTGCTGACCCTGAAGAATGGCAGCTAGAGCTGAGCCAACATTTCTCATTCATTCTGGGAAAAGTTCTGATTCCCTCCCCCCTTTTCTTACCTCCCTAGAAATAGAAGGCCACCTTGCAGAATTTTCTCCATGATTTTTTTTCTGGTGGCCCCATTCTCCCCACCCATAATGCCCCAGAACAATGCTAGGTATGGGTCATAGTGGAGGATGCAAAATGGGGGCCAGGCTACTAATACATTTGCTGCCATTGCCACTTGCAGGGGCAGCACCAAAAAACAGACAAACAACCCTTAGGAGAAAAAGAAAAAAAGTTGTACTACAACTGTTGCTAATGGTGAGCCCCATGTTCCAGAAACTGTTGGAGAATTTATCCTCCCACTGGAGAAATTTTGGGAAATGGTCCCCCCAATTCTTCTGCTCAGAAATAGGGTAAAGAATTTTGAGAGGCCATTTGCACACAGCTATTTTTAAAATGCAGTCTACTCAACTATCTTTATTATAATATCCATATACAAATATATATTTTAAACTACACAATATAGCTGCTCAGGAAGATGGGAGTCAAAACATGTTTGGCAGTTTGTTATTGGACCAAACTCATGTCTAAGGGCCGGTTCATACGACCCAGGCAGCGAGTGGGGGAGGCACCACGGGCCGGGACCGTCCGTGGGTTCCAGCGGGGCGGTGCAGACAACCTGCGCCCTGCACGCGTGGGCAGACCGCGGTGGAGCCGGCAGTTCCCGGCTCAGGCCTCCCAGCACTAGGGGGCGGCAGCTCGGGATGCCCAGCGGGGCCATTTGCCCCTACAGACCGGAGCGGCTGCAGCTCCAGCCGCTCTGGGCTGCCGCCTCTGTGCGGCCATGGGAGGCTCCCGCGGGATGGCCGCCCACTGTTCACACAACAGGGTGGCCACATGCGGTAGGGGCTTACCCCTCTACAGCCCATGGTGGCTTTCTGTGCTTCCCGCGTGCGGCCATCCCGCGGGGGTGCCCCCAGTCGGCGTTCGCATGACACGGGAACCGCGGGGGGATTCTGCTCCCCCACGGTTCCCGTGTCGTGTGAACCAGCCCTAAGAGTGAATTTGTGATGGTTTTATTTTTAAATTTTTGCTCCAAATGACTTATAGATCATAGAGTTGGAAGGAGCCTACAAGGCTATCGAGTCCAACCCCCTGCTCAATGCAGGAAACTAGAGGAGCGGTCTCCCATCCAAGTAATAACCAGGCTTGACCCTGCTTAGCTTTCCACGCTCAGACAAGCTGAGCCAGCATCAGCCACAGGCCTGTATATTGATAGGTTTTATTTCGTTTCAAGTGTATGTTTTTACTGCATATGATACTATATTAAGGAGAATTGAATAGATTGATTTTGTATATACTATTAAATGTTGTTTATATAGGACTGAGGTTTTTTGGTTGTAATTCTATTTGGCAAGGTTTGTGATATACCACTGAATGTCGACTATCAGTACTATCAAATATTAAATGCCCTTGCAAATATCAACTACTGGGTCTCAAATATTGACATCAAGTATCATGAGTTGTCACATACAGTTATGAAATATATGGTAAAATATTCAGCAACTATCTGGGGGATATTCTACATCAACATTCAGAGAATTTTGAGGAGAATTTCTGGGAGCAAATTTATTTCAGTTTTGTTTTCAAACTTCCTACTCTCAGGGAACACTTCCCATCTCAACTTGCCGTTCAAGTAACCCCTTAACATCTTCCATGGAATAATGTAAACTTAGGGCAGTATCCAACAGGGTGCAACCACTAATAAATTACATTGCACTAGCATAAACTTCCGTAGTGCAATGCCAATAGCATTAGTTGGCACCCCAATTTCCCTGGGAAATCAGTGCACCAGCTAAGTCTATTAGAGTTGCTCTAGAGTAGTTTGCGCTAGTGCAATGTTATTTAAGTTAGCAGTCACGCATTGTTGAATACTCCCCTTAGTGTGTTGTAGAGGATTCTGGGGCATGGTCCTGAGTTAAGTGAACTGTTTAATGCAGTCTGCTGGCCTGGCCTGTTGGGTCTCACTGTTGACCTGTGTAAACGGAGAGTGTCTCCTGCGACTACATATTGGTGTGGAAGATTGACATTTGTGGGCTAGCTGTCTTTCAGGAAAGCTTATTTGCTATTATATATTGTATTATATTGTCTGCTGGAGTTACCTGCAACACAATTTGAAAACCACTATTGAGACCTATTTATTGGGTTTCTTGCTGTAGCTTTTAAAATTAAACTAGGCAGTCTGGCAGGTTTGGGGGATTTTGTCTGTGTTAAACCCATCTATTTCTCACTGCCCCATAAAATTAAGTTAGGTTCTGATTTTCCAAAATGGAAAGCAAGTCATAGACAACCTTTTTACATACGGTAGCCTATTTCATTGTAGAAGCAATGTAATGTGTACTCAAGTAATTTCACAATAGCAGCTCTAATGTGATGCTTTGAGTATTAGTCAATTAATTGGGAAAAATATTGAAGCTAACATATGCACTTTTAATATATGTGCATTCATTTGGATAAGAGGGATATGATTAATTTCACTTGGAGGGCAAATATGACATGCTATATCCAGATACTCCCTTCATAATTGGCTTCATTATGCTAGCTCTGTTTTAAATGTGTTTATATATGATTGCTTTCCTTCCCATCTTTTCAGTGCCAGTTTTTATGTACTGCAAATGTATACATCAAGTAGGCCGCTCAACAAGATCTGCCACAGACGGCTTTCTCCCTGTCCCATCAGCCAGAGAAACCAGGCTGGTGGGGACTAGGAGGAGGGCCTTTTCTGTGGCAGCCCCCAATTTATGGAACTCTCTCCCCAGTGACCTCCGCCATGCCCCTTCCTTGATTAGCTTCTGCCGGGCATTAAAAACGTGGCTTTTCAGGCGGGAATAAGGGGTGGGTTAGGATTTTTAAGTTTTGTACTGTTTTTAATTGTGTTTTATACTCTCTGTGTGTGTGTGTGTGTGTGTGTGTGTTCCCCCCCCCTCTTGTATTTTATTGGACTGTACATCGCTCAGAGTGACCGGATGTCTGACCAGATGGGCGATTCATAAATATAATAAATAAATAAATAATACGGTCCATATCCAAGGCATAGGAAAACTTTAACACTCAGCTGTTGTGAAAGAGATTTGTGGTTGTGTGAGGGCTAAAAAGAGTTTGCTAGGAGTAGGAGGTTTTTTCAGGGAAGTAGCCATGTAGGTTATATAGGCCTAAAGCCAGATGAGTGGAAGCATGGCAAGAACTGAATCTTTCTTGCGAGTGGTAATGCGTATTAACCATTCCTGCATGGTATTTTCAGACACTGGAGTAACTTGCAGTAGAGTGTAACAGAGGAAGTGATTGAAGGAACCCTAGCAGGTTTGGATGACTGTGTGTGCACACGTGCATATCTAGGTATGTCAAAACAAACATGACATGCAATTTCATGTACTTTTGCCCAAGCTCTTTTTTTCTTAACCAAAAACAGCTTTGGGAAGCTGCAGGTTTAAGAGGACTACTTAAACCTTTCTCCTCCAGCCATTGTTCTACTCAAAATTGCACTCCCAGCTGTTTCTCTCCCTATGGTACCTGTGTTTTTTTCCTCATATGGAAAGCAACGGGGACAATTTTGAGTAGAAAAAAAAAAAAGGCTGGTAAGGAAAAGGTTGAGCAGCCCCTTCTTCCATTTAAATTCTTAACCCCTTGAGGCTGCTTTTGATGTGTGTGTGCTTTATTTTTAAGATTGTCATGGGAATTTTTAAGATTGTTCATGTGTTTGGACCAAAAGACCAGTTTAAATTTGCATTAAGGTGTAGACGTAGTATGTTTTAAGTGTGAATGTGACAAACGCATGTCCTTATATATATGTATCATACACCCATTGGGAAGCTATGACTGGCAACAGCCCTGCTCCAAATCTTGTGAAATCAAGTGCCTAAAGCAGGGGCAGGGAAGCTTTTTTCTGTCAGGGGCCACATTCCCTTGGCTGTAATCTGTTTGGAACCACATGCCATTGGTGGACGGGGCTGAAGCCAGTGGTGGTGCGGTCACCCCTTTGCATTCTCCCTTTCTGCCATTCCCTTCCCCTCCCTCTCTCCAGTGGGCTGCCAGGGGAAAGACTGATTGCTCTTGTCACAGGTCTGCACAGATTGCTTTGGAAATTAGGCCCCTCAGTTTCCCACCCCTGGCCTAAAGACTGGAAAAACTGAAGAAGAGTTGCTTAAGGCACAATCCTATGCAAGTTTAGACAGAAAAAAGGCCTACAACTCCCAGCATGCCTCAGCTAGTGCTGGTTGGGGCATTCTGGGAGTTGTAGGCCTTTTTCCCCGTTTGAATTTGCATAGGATTGCACACTTAATTTACTTTAATCCCACTTAGCAACCAGTAGAAAAATTAACTCAAAGAGTTTATCTTTCATGTGGGACACGTGAGCTAAGGTCACTGCTCTGTTTCATTCATTTCACTTTTACCAGTCACCACAGCACTTTTTTTTTTGCAGGTGGAGTTTGTAGTTCATTAAGCTCCACAGAACTCCCTTGTGCAAAATGCAATGCAATTAAAATTTTGAGAGGAAATTGTCTTATATAGCCCAGTGTACAGCTGATAGTTAATTCCTGTGCAATGTTCTCCCTTTACTAAGGGACTCTAAAAATGAGGCAGTTGCCTGCAGCTAAAGCGTACAAACATACATGGAAAATTGACTTCATGGCTTAATGGGCTTCTGAAGCAAGAAATCCCTGAGTCACAGGAGAACTCCATCTGCTGCTACAGCTGCAACTTCCCTTGTTTTTCTCTTTGGAAATACCTAAGCAATCACAGTTGGCATCTGAACAAGCAAGAGCCTTTTGCTCAGCAGAAAAATCTGAGGATGAAAGATATGGCAACCATATGCCCAAAGTCAAACTCTGTCCTTCCTGGTTTCTTCATAAAAATTAAAACTCAAGAAAGCTTCCACACAGCATCCTAATAGCTGCAATTTTTTTTTTCCAATTAAGGCGTAGGGAAATTGACTGTCTAAGCATGCATTCATTATTTCCACTGAAGATAGTAGCTGGCTGTGCAGTCTTTTGCATAGTTAAGCTGCTTAAATCCCACTGTCTTCAGTTTGACTTAAGCAGTCTAAGGTCTAGTTGACAAAAGCAGGTACACACCCATTGGTTACTGTGCACTCGATCACTAGCAGCTGAATGTATGAACTGACTCCACTGAACTGATGTGACATGAAATGAAAGTTCTGTCTCTGGTTTCATTAACTGGGACTGTCTCATTAAAACACATGTGAGTGATTTCTTCACGTTGCACTCATCAACGGATGAGCATATCTACATGAATCAACTCCGTTTGAAGGATTATAGCCACTGTCCATGTGTGTGTATACACAGTTTAGCATACTTATATACATACACAGTTTAGCACACCTTTCATTAAATGTGAACATTTCCTGACCTGATTTTGTAATGCATAACAGGAACTTACTTTTCCTCCCTTTTAATTTTTTGTCTACAGATTTACTATATATATTCTCTTGTTCCAGTCCACCCTGGGCATAGCACCTACAGATGGAGGGATCACCATGGGGTATAACAAAGCCTGTTTTTCCCCATTCCCCCTCAGCATTTATGTATGGGCAGTTATGCCATATTTATGCCAGGCAGTTATAAGGAATGGGAGGCTTCCATATCCTTGTCTATCCCCCCTCCCCTTTTCCTTGGTCAAGTAACATGAACTCTGATCTCATGATTCTTGACTGAGCAGAGAAGGTGGGTTTGATGGGGATTTGGAAGGTTCATACAACCCCCCCCCAATTCCCCCTATATGCCCAGTGAGTATGGTGCATATGCCCTGCAAGGGGATGGGAAAAGGTTTTGTTATGCTATATGGTGATCCCTCTATGCATGGCTACTTCACTTACATGGTAAGATGGTATGAGCCAACAGAATATATGAAAAGGTGGTTCCTCCACCTTAGTTTCTCCCTCCCCTCCCCCATAAAATTGGCCTGCCCAATAAATTATGTAGATGCAATGAGAAAGAACTAATGAAAGCAAATACAGTTTTACTTTGAAGTCAACTGATTAAAAAATAATAAAATGCAGCCCTCTCTTTTCTTTTAACTCTCCCCCAACGATAAGCGCCCAATAATATAATAATAATGTTTATTTACAGTCTACCGACCACACCAATATATATATATATATATATATATATACACAATACAAACAAGATATACCAGCTCTCAGTTGTACACTCAGAATAAAAACATACAATAAAACAGAATCAGGCAAGCATAGAAGGCCTAGTCAGAATAGCAACATTCAAGAATTTTGCAACTTCCTTAGTGATTAAACTATTTGAGCCATCAAGCAAAATGGTGCCCAATAATAGAGCTCCTTCATTCATCTCCCATCCAACTCTACATTTTTTGCCATTAAAACTGTATTCATTTTGTATCAATTAGAACAGATGAGGAATAAATAAACATTACTCTCTTTTTGTCGAAGTCCATTGTTAGCCCAAGCATTCAGTCCCCAGTCTGTTGATCCTACTATATGGTCATATTCTAAAAGGCTTTTATACAAAGTAATTGCAACAAAAAAAAGATAAAAGTGAATTGCAATCAGAATGTACTGAAGGAAAAGCAGTCTTATGCAAATATTTAATATTTCAATATGTACATGAATCATTGTATTTATTTAAACATGAGTGAGAGAGAATGACATTTCTTCAGCTGTCTAGTTAAGAAAGGAAATATATGCCCAGTATTACTATATGTGGGTTTTGAACCCTGTAACCTTTGCAACCATTTCACAGCACCCCAACATTATGTGATCAGGCTAATACCCTTCATCTCCCCCTTTATAGGAACAGATTTAGGACTAGATGCCTATGTATGTATATACATTAGTACATGAATGTGTAACCCACATAATTTATTCACCCTTTTTTTGTGGTTTGTTTAAAGTATGTACAAAGTGTTGTAATTTATACAAAATGTTTATCCGGCGTTAGGGAACTGATGAATCTTGAAGTTCGATTCCACTCAGTTCATCATTTTTCCTACATTAAGTTCATTCTGTCCCATTTCCGCATCAGTTTGCAAATTGGTTTTTTTAAGTCTGCATGAAAATTCATATGTATTTTCAGGCACACTTATCTAAATGTACATATTTTTGTATGCATATTTCCAAATATACATACTTTTTGTACGCGCATTTCTAAAGATATGTAATTTCTTTTGCAAATAATAGTGGTTTTCTGTGCACTTAACGCTTTGTGAACACTTTCCCCTATATTATGCATTTTTACTAATATGTACCACTATATATATTACTGGCACATATTTTTTTGATTAGCAAACTGCATTGCAAAGTTCAGGAAAGTGTGATTATTGGGATATCAGCGCATTCTGGTTTGTATGTAGGTTTGCGAATTTTGTAAGTTCGCCTTAAAATGTGAACCCAGTTCATTTCTTCACCACCTCTAAATTTATTTATTTATTTATTTCTATACCACCCAAGAGCCAAAGCTCTCTGGGTGGTTCACAACAATTCACAAAAACACTGGCTTCCCTGTGGCCCTGCTTCCCCTCCCAGGGTCAGGGAGGGAACAATCCACTGCAGCAGGCCCTGATGTTCCCTTTGTCTGCTCCTGCCAGTGTGCACGTCTCAGATTCCTTCTCGGGGGGGGGGGTGCTTGGAGAATTCAGTCTTTGCAAATTCAGATACAAACTGACCTGATCCGCACCTCCCATACCAATGTGCAGATCAGATTATCATTATTCTTCCCATCTAGCACTTCTCTGAATTTTGTGATACTGTCCTCAGCTCATAAAATGTACCAAAACATATTAAAATGTGTATTTTAGGATAAGATATTTTGGAAATGCATACGTCTAGATAAAATATTTTCATAAATGTATATTTTGTTATAAAATACATGTGTGTGTGGGTGGGTGGGTGGGTGAAATTAACATGGTCTGGAAATAGAATGATCCATCCATCCATAGTTCTTTCATAGTTCTACCCATAATGTGTACAATATATTGAACTATGTCTCATCGTTGACCTCAGTGGAACTCTTTATGAGGCAAGAACTAATTACGTAAAGATTTTTAGGGTTCTGCCCTTCTTCCTAAAGACGAAAATGTTATTCCTATATGTGTTTAATGCCAAAGAGGCATGGATTCCTTGTTGGAGGTCCATTTTAATTGGTAGGGCTGAGATTGAAGGGCATGCTTGCTTGTTTGTTGTTGGACTATCTTCGTTCGGATCTTTTACTTTAATAGGGAACGAAAGTGAAAATATTACAGATGGCCATTCCTTCTTACAATGAGTAATATGTTTTCTTTATTAAATGGGCAACATGCTTTACACTTCCTTCAAAATATACCAAAAAATGCACATATATAGGTAACTTGCAAATTTATGTCGATTTAATCAGATAATTGGTTAAAGTAAAGATAGATGACGAATCTACATACAATTCTGTAATCAGTTGGATGCTCTGCTTTTGTTGTTCTTTATTTTATCTATCCAAATGCAGTTACTACCTTTGGGCATGGGGCCACCTTTATACCCAGCACAGGTGAGGGAGGGAGGAGCCTTCATGGGGCTGGCAGTGTCAGCCCACCATGTTACCCCTGTGCATCACCTCTCAGTGATGTATACAGTCAACCTATAATTAAACATAACAATTGCTATGCTGGGTCAGACTAACGCCCCAAGTTCAATATCCTATATACCAGCCACATGCCACAGGGGAGTTCACAAGCAGGGTGTGAGAGTTATATCCAATCCCTATAGAAAATCCCTACTATCTGATAGGCAGTGGTGTCCTCCTGTCTCAGAGCTGGAGCTGAACAGATCTCAAAGCATTATGCAGCTAGGCACTCTCCTATCTAAGGGAGCACTCTTCTTCCTTTCAGTGCACTCTTATCTCCTGCAATCTTTCCACTTGCAGAGTCTCCTGCTGTGAAATATGTAGGGGGACCGAATAATCCAGTTCCAAATCATAAAAGCTGTTGTGGTGGCTTTCTTTGTGCCAAGAAGTAAATTGTATCTCTATCTCAGTGCAGCTTGAATGATCAATTAAAAATGCATGGGAGCAATTACTGCGGCAATTCAAAAAGTATCTGTTCATCACAAATCTCAGCAGACAGGGCCAGAGTTAACATCCAGAGCAATGTTTCATTATTCATAAAGCAGATGTAAACTTGAATGCATGTCAGTTGACATGTTAGTGCTGTGATAACACTTGCAATTCTGTAACTAAGATTTTTTTAAAATTGTGGTGGGATTTTTCATCATTATTATTTTTTTGCTCATCATTTTGAACAAGCAAATAGTGACATATAATTTCCCACAAAAGTGGACTATAGAATATGGATCTTGGAGGATGTGGGAGACCTGGACTGAAATCTGAAATGTGAACTCCTTCCTCAACCATTGTCTCAATGGGTGACCTTGGACAAGTTGGCTCTATCTCAGCCTCTTCTCATACCAACATACCTCACAGGAACAGGATTGTGGTGATGAAACTTGGGATAAGAGAAGCATAGTAGGACAGAAAAGATGAGCATTTTACTGAGAACCAATGATGACTCATAGAAGCTATCATTTGTACACAGTCCTGTGGGGAGTGGTTGCCAGGTATATAGTTAGGCTGCTGTGGCATTTAATCTTCACTAGGTTAGAAAAGCAAGATTTATTTCGAGAGAGAGAGAGAGAGAGAGAGAGAGAGAGAGACCGCAGCTGTTGTGGAGTCTAGATGTTAGTCATGTTATATAATGGAAGATACTTATTGGTCTTCTTGTACCAGTGGTTTTCAGGCTAGGGTCCTGTGGCACCTTAAATACTCATCATCATCATCATCATCATCATCATCATCATCATCATCAGACGATCACTCGTGACCGAGTAAGATTGTCTTCCAGGATAACAATTTACAAAAAGGAAATTTGAAAGGAGAAAATTCTAAAGAAAAATTGTGTAGACTCTAGCGATGGGTCCGTAAGTGACTGGAGGCCAATTCTAGATCCACACAGCTTCCCACAGTGAGGACACAGGTTACCAGATGGAAGATGGTCCTGTAAAGGATTCATTTGACGTGCTTTTTGCTTAGCACGTTTCTCCCTTTCACCTTGCACTCGGGCTTCTTCAAAGTCCATAGAACCTTTGTGAAAGGCCAACCTCCATTTAGATCGTTCATGGGCCAGAGCTTCCCAGTTTTCGATGTTTATATTGCATTTTTTTAGATTAGCCTTAAGAATATTTTTAAACCTCTTATATTGACCACCGATATTCCGCTTTCCATCCTTGAGTTGGGAATAAAGTAACTGCTTTGGGAGACGGCAGTCAGACATTCGAACAACATGACCGGTCCACTGAAGTTGGCGTTGAAGGATCATTTTTTCAATGCTAGTAGTCTTTGCTTCTTCCAGTACACTGACATTTGTTCGCCTATCTTCCCAAGTAATTCACAGGATTTTCCAGAGGCAACGTTGATGAAATCTTTCAAGGAGGTGGAAGTGATGTTTATAGATAGTCCATGTTTCGCAGGCATACAATAAAGTTGGCAATACAATGGCTTCATAAACCAGTGTTTTGGTCTTCTTACAAATATCCCGATCCTCGAACACTCTATGTTTCATTTGAGAAAACACGGCACTTGCAGAGCTCAAACGATGCTGTATTTCACTGTCTATGTTAGCTGTAACAGAAAGATAGCTGCCAAGATAGAGAAAATGATCGACATTTTCCAGTATTGTCCCACCAAGCTGGATAGTCCCACCATCATCAAAGGGTTAGCTTGCACTTGCTGATGAAGCACTTTGGTTTTTTTGATGTTAAGTGAGAGACCAAGTTTTTCGTATGCTTCTGCAAAGGCATTTAGGATAGTTTGGAGATCATCCTCTGAATGTGTGGAGACCACATTATCATCAACATACTGAAGTTCCACAACAGAGGTTGTAATTACCTTACTTTTTGCTTTCAGGCTGCTGAGATTAAAAAGCTTTCCATCTGTTGGATATATAATTCCCACACCAGTGGGAAGTTTCCCCTCGACAAGATGTAAAATCATGGCGATGAAAATAGCAAATAATGTTGGGGCGATAACACATCCCTGTTTAACACCTGATCCCACTTTAAATGGAGCACCATGAGAGCCGTTGTTGTCCAAAACCGTTGCCATCATGTTGTCATGGAGAAGTCGCAAGATATTCACAATTTTATTGGGGCATCCAATTTTCATAAGGATAGTCCAGAGAGCTGTATGGTCTACAGTATCAAAGGCCTTAGCCAGATCAATAAATGCCACATAAAGGGGTTGATTTTGCTCCCGGCATTTTTCTTGGAGCTGACGTGCAGTAAAAATCATGTCTACTGTCCCTCTAGAGGGGCGGAAACCATATTGAGTTTCAGGGAGGATCTCTTCTGAAATAGATAGAAGACGGTTTGCGAGAATCCTAGCAAATATTTTACCTGCGGTAGCCAAGAGAGAAATGCCCCGATAGTTTCCACAGTCTGTTCTATCACCCTTCTTAAAGAGGGTGATAATTATGGCATCCCTGAAGTCTTCTGGGATCTCTTCTCTTATCCAGATTTTTTCGATGAGTTTATGAAGATGTTGTACAAGTTCGGGGGGCCTTCTTTAAAGATTTCAGCAGGAATCCCATCTGGGATCAATAGACAGAGTCTATTGCACTGCGTTGGAAAGAGCATTATTATGACCTTTTAAATCGTAAATCTAAGGTGGATAATGAGATTTTTTCGCAAATCCCGCAAAAACAAATCAGAGAGGAACTTGCAATACTCCCCACTTTGGATGAAGTAAAAAAAAGCCATTAATCAAATGAAGAACAACAAAGCTAGTGGACCAGATGAGATTCCTGCTGAAATCTAAATACTAACACATTTATTGTGGCATAAGCTTTCATGGACTAGAGTTCGCTTCATCAGGTGCATGAAGAGTTATCTTCAGCTGGCAAATATATACACATGGGAGCAGAAGAGGAAAGCAAAGAAGTAAGCAGTGGCATCAAATGTCATGAAATGCAAAAAGTACAGTCTGTGACAATTCAATTGACGTTTAAATGCATGCAACACACACACACACACACACACACACACAGAGTGACCATTCACAACAGTATTATTTAGTGATGATAACAGAGCAGTCTTAGCATTGCTGAGTTAATTAACACAATTGGGTCAGGAAACCATCATCCTTCTTCATCCCAAAATGAACATAATCAAATGTCCTGATCATTTTTAAAATTATTTTTACAGTTTCATGCTATGGTCTCCATTTATAGGAGGATTGCAACTTTTAGGTCAGTAGTAGTGGAGCATCCTAGAATACTGAAATGTTCCTCCACTGGGTTCTGAATGTTGTCAAATCTGTATCCAGTAGCAGAAAAGATCAGTAATGGTGGGAAAGCTTTTTTGAAATACAGCTTACCTGGCATTACCAGTCTTCCCTGCAATGTGCAACTGTAGGGACAAGTTTTGTAGCATATGGGCCTTATCACAATCACATAGATCAATGATGAGGCCTGGTTGGTAGCCCATATGAACTAAAAGTTTGCCCCAGGAACTTGTGTAGATGGGCATTCCTCGCTGAATAGGAAAGTGTTGAGGCATATAATTATACCACTGTTATATGATGGAAAATATTTTTTTGTTTAGCCTGTAGAGACCAGGGTATTGAATAATGTACTTGTCTATTGAAGCACTAAAATTATAAGAATTCTGAAAACCATATAGTTGTCCCCACAATGCTGAGACTAAATGTTAGTGGTCTTATTTGCCTTGGGATTTCAGTTTGTGTGTTTCCAGCAAAATTACCAAACCGATGACCCAACTTTATGTGTGCACCCATGAAAGTTCCCTATTTTTCTCAGAACAAGAAGACAATTGCTCAAAATCTGGAGGTTCTGAAGGAAATTAAATCCATTTCAGAATTGCCATTATTGTTCTTCAAGTGCTGTATTAATAACTGAATCAGCAGGAGCATAAGGAGAAGTTTACTTTGGCAGAATGTTTCCTGTGGAAGCCCTAATACGCCATTTACTTAATGCATTAAAGTTTTTACTGCTTCTTTCTCTCTCTCTCTTGTTCCTCTTCCACCCGCTGATGTTGAACAGAAAGAACGAGAGAAGGGCTCCAATCTGGCATTCATGTTTCGATTGCCCTTTGCTGCTGGCAGAGTTTTCAGTATCAGCATGCTGGACACCCTGCTATACCAGGTACTGTGAAGAGCAAAATGTAGTCTTCTTTTGTACACATATTCACATCCTAAATATCTTGCCTTTACCTTTGAATACATTTCAAGCTTGGGTGCTGATGTTCTTATGAATTTCTGCATCAGACAAGTAGCAGCCAGGGGAGAACGTGATGACATCTGCATCTGCCCCAGTGTCAGGATCAGTGACATTTGGCCAGAACCATACACCATTTCAAAATGTCATGCTGTCTCCTGAGAAGGCAAAGGGAGAACAACACAGAATGCTGTTTATTGCATGGTACAAAAAATGGGAAGAGAGATGCCCATGATGGGATGGATGGATGGCTATACAACTTAGAAGCACTGCCCTGCTGAGCCCTTGCTGGTAGGGTAGGAGGAGCGACTGAGGCCTTTTTTGCTCTCTCTCCTCCCATAGAGCAATCTTCATTAGAAAGGCCTCTGAGTCCATCTAACTTGTTCTTTCTGCCGGAGATGAAGATGGTGCTGAGAGGCCTTTGGATCCAGCGGATCCATGGCTTGTCCCCTCTCCACCCTCTGGCCCGCCCATGACACTTCCCTTTCTTCCCTCCCCAAGGCTAGAATCTCGACCTCAGCAGAGCGTGCTGCCATGGAGCTTACTGTGGTGGCTGGGAGAGGCTTGAGGAAGAGATCCACAGTTGGATCTCCTTCTCTGAGATTGGAGCTCTGTCTCCGGACTCATACGAGGAGATTTGCTTCCTCCTATGTCCCCTCAGTTTCCATCTAGGGGCTATGCAATTGTTCTTGTAATTAACTGTATTTACATTTTAAAATATTATTAGGGATGTGGCATAATGCCCCATTATGTCAGGGGGTATGGCCACACCATGTCAAGTCATCTGTCCTGTGGATGGCTCGGGGGGGGGGCATCCAGCCCTCCACCCCAATTCAGTTCCCCTCCCCTGATACACACACACACACCCTAATACCATTCCTTCTTTTCCAGTAGTGCTTCCTGTCTTACTAAGCATCATCTATAACAACTCCTGATCATGTAAGGGGAATTCCCTTCACACCCCACGCTCCTGTGGTGGTGGGGAGAGTTTTTGCGCGGGGGGGGGGAGTGGAGAATGAGGACTCGGAATGAGGTGATTTCACCTCCAATCAGGGCACAGGCAAATTGTTTGCCCGACAGGGATAGGCATAAGGGGTGGGGCCCTGAGGCAGTATTTAGGCACAGTGGGCCCCACCCAGTGCCTCTTTCTTTGCAGCTCCCTCCCTCCACTCCCGATGAAGCAGTGTGAGCTCCTCTGGTCACCTTTTACGGGGCCGAGTAGGAATTTTGGCTCATTGTCCTAATTGGCTCGGGGCAATGTGCGAGTTTCGCCTACTCCATACTGTGGAATCAGTGGTGGGTTTGTTGTTTTGGGTTACCTGTTATTTCGGTCACATTGGCCTTAGGTTAGGCGGTAAGTGGGGGTTAGGGTTTCGGTGTGCATCCCATGGCACCTTTGAAGGTGATGGGCGAGAACCCGAGCCTCACAAATGTCGATGCCTTGTGGCTCAATTTGTGAGAGGTAGGGTCGCCTTTGGGGTCTACCCATCTCACCCTCCTCGGTTGTCCCGTGGCGCCGGGGGGCGATGACCCTGGGTAGATCCCCCAGCACCCTGTGTGTGGAATTCGAGGGTGGCGAGTCGCTGCGCCGCCCTCGAGTTTGGGATGCTTTCGCCCGGACATGCTCCACTGGCCTTTGGGCCGGTCTTAGTTAATCCCGCACTTCTCCCTTCGCAGACCTTTGAATTAATCAATGTGGCCCTGATTTTATACCATAACTGCTGTCTCGTCTCTTCATTTCCCCCCTTTACCCACGCAACTCTATCCCATAACTGTCTCCTCCTTTATCCTTTATAACTGTATTGAATGTGCAGACACTTTCATGGTTGTTCTAGATATGATCCAACAAATCTGTACCTTCAAAACTGCTACCAAGGGGCCAGCTCTCTCAGGCATGTGAACTAGTGCTAGAGTTGAATCAAATATATATATATATATATATATATATATATAAATCAGTGTCAGGGGAAAGGGAAACTGGGCATACAATAAAAGGAACCTCAAGACACACATTTATCACCACTTCTCAATACTCACTGCAGAGTTAATGAATATCCTGCTGCTGAGAGGTGATTAGAGAGCTGTGAGGTTTTTGAACAACTCCATCATACCAACCGCTAGACTTCTGCTGTTTACTACCATTATCAATAAAAATAACACTGAGGTTTTTTTCTGCCTTGTGTTTAATCTTTTAGCAGCTGAATTGTGTTCTCTCCAAGGCTTGTTGTTAACTTCAAAGGCAGGTTTTGGAGCTGAGGAGACTGATTGGCAACAGGATCGGTAACTGAACAGTAACAGGATAGGATGCCACATAGGCACACACACTCCAACACACACTCACACACAGCACCACCACAATCAGTGTATACTTTAGTACAACCCATTTTATGATTCTAGGCATCCCATAGGATCAAACGACACATTACATAGAGTTCCATGGCTGGAACTTCACAGGTTTTCTTTTTTTTTCTACAAGTAGCTGTGGGGGGGGGGAGAGTTGGATTGGGGCTGTGGTGCAGGGTGTTAAGCAGCGATGTACGAGAATTTCATTTGTGCTCACAAACCCTGAATGTGGATGTGAGCAGAATGTGTTCTCCGAAAATGTTCACAAATTGTCAAGCATAAGGTCGCGTTCAAAAAATGTGTACCGGTAATTTTTTTATTGAACAAGCAGTGTGCAATTGTGCAGTTTTAAAATGGCACCATTTCACGATTTAGTCTATGGGAGAAGTGAAGTTGTGCGACTTTGGACAATACACAAATTTTGGGTGCAATTTTCCTGTTCAATTTCCCCATTCATGCAAATTGATCAAAGATCACAATTGACCACGGTAAATGAGACGAGAAGAACATCAGGCTGATGTTCGGAGAATCTGGGAGAACGTGAACATCGCTGTGTGCTACTTTCCTGACTTAAACTTAAGCTTTCCTTAATGGGGCAAAGTCTATCATGCTGTGCATCTGAAAACCAGATTTTAGCACATGATTATGGCCACACAGTTTTCCTCCTCCCTTGCTTATGACCTGAATAATTAGTGCCATTTTCTTCGTTGGTGTTAGTGTCATAGGACTCTCATAGCTAAATAAACATAATTGAATACATAAAGTGAAATTTCAGAATCAATGTGCACAAGCCATTTTTCCCTGCTTATGGCAAACAGGTCTTAAATGCATTTGAAACAAACTGGAGTGACAGTGTTGCATGGCATTGCAAAACTTGTCAGTGTAGATTAAGTGACAGAATGCAAAACTGACAGTATATGATTCTGCCATATTCTGTCAGACCATTGGTTCATCTAACCCACACTGTCTATTTGGAGAGCTCAACGTTCACCAGGTTTTCGAAGTTAGCTGAGATCTTTCTGAGGTCTGTTGTCTGAAATCCTTTTTATTTGAAGATATGAGGGATAGAACCTGGGATCATATACATGCCAAGCATGCACTCTATGCCAAGCATGCACTCTATGCCCTTCCTGAGGGAGCAGGGTAAACAAGTCAAGAAGCTGCTGTGGACAAAGGAAAAGGTGGGTTCCATAAGCATACCCAGTTTCAGTTTGTGCAACTCTCAAGGGGGTTTCAAAGCTGACCCACTAAGTAAATATCCAATGCAAAAAAAAGAAGTTATGTATAGATTTAGCCATTCTATTTGTGAATTTTGATTTCTTACCGATATATGCTAAATCACTTTTTTCTTTTCTTTTTAAATCTTCATAGTCATTTGTTAAGGATTACATGATCTCTATTGCAAGACTTTTGCTGGGACTAGATACAACACCAGGATCTGGGTTTCTTTGTTCTGTAAGTTATCAGCTTAAAAAACCCATTTGGTTAAGTTCTGCACTTCTGCTAAACAATGGCTCTTTGTTTTGGCATTTTGGTATTGTCTTTTCTTCCTATCTCTAAGAGTGAGTACTCAATTTCTTTTGCTACAGAAAATGACTAACAAAGGTAGGTACAAAACAAAACATTCATAGTTTTGCTTATTGGAAAAGCAAGTACTTTTTGAGGTGGATGTAGAGAAATCTCAAAAACCATCAGTACTTGAAAAACAGGTATATTTTGGAACCATGATGATGCTGATGATGCTGATGATACTGTACAGTTCTCAAAGGATTTATCTGCAGGACAGAGTCTGAAGATAGAGTCTGACCTAAGATCGAATATGGCAAGATTCTGTACTCCTTAGCATTTTCTTCCTCAGGCTGAAGTGTATTTTGCTGTGTGAAGTGATACCTTTAGGAGTGGTCAGGTTCCATAATAAGATAGATACCAAGTAGCAATGAAGCATTCCGTCTTATAGAACACATGTATAGCTGGGGCACTACACACAAAATCCAAAAGAGAGCTACAACATTAAAGTGTGGAATATTTCTATTTCTTACAACTTGAAAGCACTGTAATTTCCTTTGCAAGTGAAGCTAATGGCATTTAAAAAAAATACACCTTAATTATAATTTGGGAGGGCTGCCAGAAAGCAGATAAAATTTCTTTGGGGCTGTATCTGGCTCATGGACTTCCAGTTGTCTACCCTGTCCTAGGCATTGAACTTAATAGCTGATAGGAACTTAATCTCCACATGTCCAAGTCTACCGCCAACACTACACCAGCAAGCCACATACTGTAGATTTGGTTTAAGAATGTCTTCTATGAGAATGAATTGAGCACAAACTAAACAGAGAGGTTACTGTATTTCATAAAGTAAAGCTGTCTAAAAGTGACATTGAGATAGGGATTATTTGAAGTAAAATGTTATCTGTTTAGAATTTGTTCATTCTTTTCTGCCTTGTGCTACTTCAGGTGTCAAACCGTTTAAAAAAAATCATTCTCCATAATTTCATTCATGTTATTTTTAATCCACCCAAAAGTCTTTATTGCCATTATTTCTAGTATAAGCTCTATGTTTTTCACACCTTGAAAAGCAGGAACTCCCCCCACCCCTGGTCTATAGTTAATTTGGATGTGGCCATGTTGTATAGAAAGAGCACCATTGTCTAGCATCTAAGAAGATACTCTATATGGAAGAGTGAAATGACAGGATCCCATGGCTCTCAGTATGGATACTACAAGGATCTTCAAATCATAGATCATAAAACCCATCACACTTTTGGTCTCCTCAGTCAAATGAGAAAAATAATTCCCAAGATATAAGCAGAGTTAAGATTAAATATAGATGACCAAAAATCAGTTTGGTTTTCAAGTACACCCTGTGGTTGTTAGGCAGCTGTTAAGTGTTTTCACATACTCTCTCCCCCTAGAAATACCACAGTGGCTGGCTGGACTATGGTCACACTTAGCAGACCTACTAGCTGGCCTTACAATATCATCAGAAGGTCCTTTGTCCCACCTGTCCAAAAGGTAGATAGGCCATGTCCATAGTAAGAGAAAGATGTAAAATAAATTTGGGTATCAGATAGTTATGTGTTGCTGTGTTTCAGGCATCAACATTTAAAGTTTCTATTCCCATAGAAAGCACTAAATGCATAACAATTTCTGCTTAGGTGTGATGATTATATCTTCCAGACTGTCAGTCATGTTTCATGGCTAAGGGAAAGCAAGTTGGTTATCCTACATATAAATACCTTTGCATGTTCCCAGAAATTCTTCTTTTCTTCCGTCACTCTGTGACATATTTTCAATTCTTGCAGCCATTTTACATTCCTTTGAAATCTGTACTTGTATATTTGGCACTCATTTTATGAAAACACAATCTTTTATAGTCAGTGAGGGCCAAGCAACATATTTGGTAAGATTTTTAAGAGGACAGTGATAAGTCTTTTGTTTACAGCAGTAACTTTGGTCATTCTATTTGTGTAAATAAAATAAACCAGAAAATTAGAGCTCTTTTTCTTGCTGTTGTTGTTGCTTAGATGAAAATCACAGAAGATGATTTGTGGATCAGAACATATGCCAGACTTTATCAGAAGCTTTGTTCTTCTACAGGAGATATTCCTATTGGAATCTATAGAACCGAATCACAGAAACTAGCAACATCTGAGGTTAGGATGGTTTAGTATTCATACACATTTTTATAAGGAATGTTATCCATGTAATGTTTGTAATGAACTGTTTTGCTCACCTTTCTCTCATGTCTTATTCATACTTTACTCTGGATCTGTGTTTATAACCTACACCATGTTTTTTCTTTCTTTCTCTAAATGTAAAATATGAATGGGAGGTGTATGTCTTTAAACAAACATGCAGTAGATATGCTTCATAGACACACAATTGCCTGCAGCCCCTGCTGGCACCTATCCACTATGTGCTTGGAGGTCTGATCCCTTCTCCTACACTTTATGAGTAATTTACAAATTGTTCAGTTACTTAATAGCCAGTTACTTAAATAGCAGCTCCTGTGAGCCTGAAGTAACCACTCACAGAGAAAGGTGGCCTGCTGCATCTCTGCATGATTCATTGCTCTGGCTTTGCTTCCTTCCAATCAGATTCTGCTGGGACATAGTAATTCTGTCCTGATTCTCCATTGGGTATGACTGGATTGACATTCAATCACTCCCCAAAGAGAGATGCACTGGGAGAAGCTAACTGTTGTATCTCTGTGTGAGTTGTTGCTCAGATCTAGCTTCTTTCCATTTAGGAAGCACACCAAGGGCAGTGACTCATGCAGAAACATGAGAGGATGGGTTCCACCAAGGATTAATTGGAAAAAAGCTAGATTTCACTTTTTATACACTCTCAAATTAAACTTTTGAAGTGTAACAGCAAAATGTCTGTCCCATTTTTATTCAGGGAAAAATGTGCCTCAGCTATCAGAAGTCTGGAACTTTATACAGTTGTGATACTGTATATGTATTCATCTCACATACATTAATTTGTTTGTTTAAAGAATTCTTACCCCATTCTTCAGCTGAAAAGATTTTCAGGATGGCTTATGTAAGATCAGTAACAAACAAGACAGTCCCTGCCCTCAGGCTTACCTTCTAAAAGAAATGACAAAAAAGGAAAAAGGGATGAGGAGGGAATAGGAAGATCCCAGTTCTCAAGGTTACCAAAAATCTTATAAAGACCAGCTTGGATTGGGAAATAGTTTTGGAAGAGGAGCTGCAGCAGAGGGAGCAATAAGAAGCAGGGCCACTCCATTTCCTCTGCTGAGAGACCAGGCTCGTTTTGCTCCTTCTCTCTTTCAATCTGTTTCCATTGAAGGTGGTTATAAGTTTTGTGCGCGCGCGTAATTTAAAGCATTAGTGCTGAGTTTGCTTGTTTTCATTTTTCCTCATCCACCCCTGCCACCATACTTTTTGTGTTGGGTCTTTTAGATTGTTAGATTGTCTTGTTTGTTATTGATCAGCTCCAGCAGCCTGCCTGGCTCAAGGGCAGGATAGAAATGCTTTAAATAAGTATTTGTAACGTATGTCAAATAATTCAGACATATAAGAGTGGACACACACCCACTCAGCATGCCATTCGTACTGGCTTCTGCTGTTTATGTATGCTGGTGTCACAAAATTCCCGGATGATGTTCCACATTGCCCTCCTTTGAATAAGGCATCATGACATGAATAATGGGCAGTCAGGGCCGGGTATGTAAGGAAATCAAGCAAACGACATTGAAATTCTGTTCATTTTTACGCACATGCATCAAAAAACAAAACCTGGAGAAATACACAGCAGTAAAGCTATCACAAGAATATAAAATGGACAGGGATGCACACCCCACCACAGAGCATACTTTGGGTAATCACTCAGGAGATGCTGGGGTGGGGTGTTGGTTAACAAATATTAAACATAACATTAGATAAGCAAATATTAAACACAGAGGCCTGTCTAGGTTGCAATGACGTATGTTTTGGGCTAACTATGTTTTACACATAATTACTTTTACTGTGCAAACATCACTACATGCAATCAAACACGTATACAAATAGCACACATACAGGAATTCCCTTGAAAGATGCACTGCATTTAAGCTATGTTCCACTTGTGTGCATTTTTCAAAATAAAGGTATATAGAAATTCTCACATTATATTGTGTTCAATGGAAACTCTTCAATGCCCGTAACATTGGCATAGGGCTTGGGAATAACTGTTATGTATATGGAAAGCAAATATGATTGCCACATAAAATATTAATCAGGGTAAAATGCCATATAAAATCCGAATGAGAGGTGGGAAGGAACTTCACAGCAGTTATTCCAGGGTCAATTTCTTTGGGGAGAAAACACTGAGGTGGTACAGTGTTTTTCAAAATATGTTTACAGGTTTAAAAGAGATGGTTGGGAAATAACAGGTCAATACATACACTGTTGTCCCAAATATAGGTACAAAAGCAATCCCACTCAGAACACACTAGGTTTCTTTCATTAGTATCTGCTTTCAACCCCCAAGGAAACCACTTAAAACTCTCTCTCTCTCTCTCTCTCTCTCTCTCAATCTCTCTCAATCACAAACTCATAGATTCTAGGAAATATGGTACATTCCATGTGACTGGCAAAGTTTGGAGGTTTCTGTGCTTCACTAACATTTTATTAATTTGCATGGTTTTTTAAATTAATTAGTGGGTGATACCTTGAACGTATTAGCTCGCAGTGAAAAGCTGACATCACGTAACACATTAAAATGGTCTGAAGTATTTGTCCCACTGCAATCAATGGTGCAACTTCAACAGATTAACTTGTCTTCCAGAGTTGTTGTAATCCTCATAATTCTTTTCTGGGCTCTTTCCCATTAGACAAAATGCTTGGAAACAATAATGTGTCTGGTGGAATAATTGCCAGCTCTGCAGTGGTTAAATTCCAAATAGTCAGGAGTGGGGGACGGGGGGATGACAGCAGTCTGGATGTGAGGAACCAGGTGCTTATATTGCCTTGTTCTTGCTACTGTATCGTGCCACCACTCAAAGCTGCTCCACATATTCATTATGTCATTGGTTTTGCTTATTTACGGTAAGTGGTCCATGACAAGTTTAAAACACTTTCCTTTGTACCACTCACCCTTAATCAGAGAAAGTGTCAAAATATAATAAATATGAAATTCATTGAAATCAAAATATGAGAGAGAGATTACCCCAAATTCTGTTACATTGGGCTTAGTCAGATACTGGGTGCATCTGGGGACAACTTTAGTCTTGAGTTTCCATGTGTACTGCTCTCTTTCACCTCACTGTAGGAAGTAAGTGAGAAATGGGTCATGGGTATGGCATGTTTATTTGGAACTTAAATTTCCCTAACCATGTGATTCATCCTTCGAAAGACTAGATATTTTAAACCAATGGGCACGAAGAGACCCCATTTACACAGTACAGCTCAATTTATTAATTTCCTTCTCCATGTAGGAAGGGGGAAGTGCATGTACATGATACTAATACCTGGTTGATAGTTCTCCCCAGAATTACCTGAAAGGTACCTTAATGAGATACAAACAACACTAAGCTGCTAAGAGCAATGATGAACTTGCCTTTATTACCATCTAAGAGCAGATCTACACATTATCAGAAAGATGAGCCCACCACACCAAAAGAAAAAAAGTCCCATGTTACATTTCCTCCTCCATATGTGTGGTTCAGCTTACCCCATGTCCTGATGTCATGACACAAAGCATTTCTCCACCAGCAGAAGCCAATGTGGGAAAAGGGCAACACTCAACATAATGATGTTGGAACACAATTAAATTCAAGTACACTTACACATTAGGAACGGGGTCATTTTCGGCAGCAGCCCTATGTTTCTGATAAAGTATATTTCTGCTCCGATGCATCTCAGGATTAATTCATCTCCTAGCTACTGTCACATAGAATAATAGCCACATCAGTTACTACAGTATTCTAAACCTGATAAACCTACATATTGCTATTATCAGTTCTCCCACAGATGTCCAATGTTGTTTCCTTCATTTATGAAGGATAGTTCACTTACATGTTCTGTTTCCATGCAAGCAGTTGGTCCCAGTTGCCTTTAGGTACACATTTGCATGGACAAAGGCAGTGTACGAACTAGGCAATTTTGGATTTAGCCAGTAGCAGTTCCCATGATCTCAGTACTACTAGTAGCTGTTAGAATCATAGGAATTGCTACTGGTGTAATTTTGAGTGCCTAGTTCATGTTACATTTGTCCATGAAAGTAGCCCTATGCAGGTATTCAACCTGCTCATGTGAGGCCTAAACATGGGGAAGGGATGTGGGCATGCATGCAAGCACTGTCCCCCCTACTTCCCTGTTCCTTCAGTCCTCAACTTTCCCGTGTTGAACAGGAGGTCGTGATTTTACTGCTGCTGTTGTTGAATGTGAGTAGAAGCGCACTTCAGACCTCCTCTCTCAACATGGAGTGGCTGGCGACTGAGTTGGCATGGACAGGGATTTTTTTTTGGGGGGGTACCATGCACACCCATGTCCCCTCCACACTTTTACCCCTCATGTGAGCAAGCTGAACGCCTACACAAGGTTAATGTGTGCCAAAGAAGGTTAGAACTCTTCATGTGGAAAAACACTGTAAAACCAACCCTTAGACTTCCACCCAAAAAAAATAAAAAATAAACTGATTGCAGAAACTAAATCTTCCGCTTTCTTTCATTATTTTTTTTTCATTTTATAACTATGTGTGTTTTGAAACCAACAGAATAAGTTCTGTTGGGATCATAGGGTAAAATCCAACATAAGTCCTACACAAATCCAACATAAGTCATGATTTTTCTCAGCCCAGGATCAGCATTACCACCTCAACTATCAAGCAGTCTATTTAACATAAATCTGCTGTTTGTGTGTTAAATAGGCCTTATTTGCCTGTATTGCCATCTTATCATATAGCTTGGTTGCAAATGCAGAAATCCCATGGACTAGAACATACTATAGCATTGATCATAACAGTGTGAGATACAAAAACATGGAATAAGCTCATTTACTTATTCAGTATTACGAACAGTTATTCTTATATCAGAATATAGCTTGACTGTCACAGAATTTAATTGAGGAATGTGTTTTCTCAAATGCTTATGAAAGTTTAAGCAATAGAACTCTTCAGTGGCCAATAAAAAAAAATGAACATTACTAATGTATGAGAAGCAGGCTATAAAGTGGAGGTCTCTCTCCTTTATCTTTGTTAAAGAATTAAATGGCCCTGCAATTCACTTCTGTCTGTTGCAATTTAAGGTAAAATAAACTTGCACAAATTCTTTGATATGTAATTGGCATCAACATTTATTTGCAGAAAATATGACATAACCATTTATTACATTCTTAGTTACGTGCGTATTAAATTTTGAGGGCAATTGGAGCTGTGGTTACATTTCCATGTCATGTATCCCCCTTAATAGTCCACAATTGCTCATGATGAGAATTCAGGGAACATAAGAAGACAGTTGTGGGAAGGTTGGGTTTTTTTTTGGAGTTTGTCCTTATTTTAAAGGGAATGAACTCAATCCTCTCTTCACCCACAGGACTGACTAATCAAGTCACAAAGCACAAACAGCACATAAGCAATATATAATACAAAACAATAGGCTGCTTGGACCAGGGTTCTTGTGAGAATTGGGTTGCTTGGACGGGGGCTGTTGTGAGACTTTGACTGGAAAATGTGAACTTCCCCCCCACTCAAAATATCTGACCTCATTCCGCCTCAGGCACATCCCCTTCCAAGCTGTCCTGACTCCAACTGGGATTGTCGTCTGCCTCCACTGCTTCCCTGACCTCCTTATGCTTCCCTTCCCCCCCCCCTTCTTGAAGCCAAGCAAAGCACTTTGCCTTGGGGAAGAGTGTAGCAAACAATGGCGGTCTCATTTCAACACAGGGCCTTTCTTTATCTGTAAATGATGCACAGATGCATCATTTTTATTTCTGCCAGGGGCAGGAATGATGGAGCGTGTACTTCGGAAACTACAATGTCCATTATCCCTTGGCTGGGGCTCAGTGCAGGGCCTCTCCTGGGTTGAAGTGAGCCATCTTGATTGTTACTCCTTTCCCCAAAGTAAAGTGAAAGAAGCTAATAGGAAAGTGAGAATTGGCAGTTAAGAATCAATTGGCCTTGTTAAGTGTCCATGCTGTCACTTTTGAGTGCTCTATACTGAGCGCTCAAAAAACAAAGCCAAAACTAGCTCCTTGACTTTTTTTTTAGAGTTCATTTGAAAAGCCCAGTAGATTTTCAGGGTAAGGTAGTGGGGGCTCAAACATCCTTTGCTTGGGCTGGACTGGACAAGATGAACTATACTGGTGGCAACATCACTGTTTTGTTTGCTGCCTAGATTTTATTTAAGTCGGGTGTGGGTGGGGAGGGGAGAGGAGAAGGAGGAAAAAGAAAGAGAGAAAGAGATAGGGAAAAACAAGATGTGGAGAGAGAAGCACACATACTGTAAAAACATTAAAAGTGGATGTCATGTTGCAGGTTAGGATTAAAGGTGAGTCCTAGCACTAAAATATAAATCAATATATATCACAGATTTATTGCACGATACTCACATTCCCTCAATGTAAGTAAAGCGTGTGTATGGTATCCACAAATTTGTCTTCATGATTTCAAAAAATGAGTAAAATGGAGGCACTTGAGTTATATTGGAATGAATGAAATTTCATATGTGCACATGCACACGCACACACACACACACACACACACACATAACCCATTCAACGGTATAGGCTGATCAAGGGGCATTTTTGGGACATGGGAAATGATGGCTTATGTGACCACACCTTCATTCATATGTTCAAATGGTTGTAAATTGGAAGTGCAAGTATATTTCACAGTAAACAAGCTACTGACTGTGTGTATTTACTTGTACAACCCCAATGTGGTGATCACTGTAATTGTGTATTCCTTGTTTGGGCACTGTTGTCTGAATGGTGTTTTGTTTTCTTTCCTCCTCCCGACTTCCCACTTTGTGTCAGTCTCGAGAAATGGCTTCACAAGTAAGTATTTGCTTTGTGTTTCCATTTGCACAGTGTTCGCCTAATGAACAAAATCCCTGAGCTGTTATAGGAAAATGAGACAAATTATAGAAAAGGAAGGTTACTTAATAGTCCTGAGCCTATGTTAATAGTCAGTCGAGGCTGGCAGCTCCTATGTCGGTGGGGCAGTGTATCTGCTCCGGATTTCGGTCTGAACTGTAAAGGAGCCATCCATGGTGCTGAACATATTTTGAGGATATGGTTCAGCACCATGGATGGCTCCTTTACAGTTCAGACCGAAACCCGGAGAGGATACACCACCACTCTGACATTGGAGCCACCAGCCTCCACTGTTAATAGTGTAGTCTAGTAATTGTGTACATTTACTAGAGTGTGTATGATACAGATCCCAGTGAATGTTTAGAATGAAAAATTCTGGTGGCTTCATAGAATTACAACACTTTGTATGCATTTTGGGCGTGTGTGTGTACATCTCAAAACTATGTTGCGCTTTTCAAAACTATGTTTTACTCCAACATCCCCAAGAAACTGAAGATAGGGTGAAGAGATGCCAGTAACAGCTAGTTTGGTTCTTAGTGCTTTTTAGTGAGTTATGTAGGCTACAGTATGGGATACAGTCTAGAGGGTGGGGACTTCCGCCTAACTACAGGCATTGGCATAACCATAAATAGGGACATGTTTTAGCTTCCCGTTCCCAACTCAAGTGTGTCCTTGAGTTGCATCTCTTTAATGTTATCCTATATCACATCACACCTATTGAGGGAGCGGGGAGAGAAAGCACAGGATTCAGGAATTCCCCTGTGCCGCTCTGTCTCTCATTGAGACCGGAGTACCCACTTAGTCTCCCATAGCACACACCCCATCAGTAAAAACAAAATGCCAATGCTTATTGCAAGGGTGCTGAACCTCCAGCTTGTGAGGTACCCCAGTTCAGCCTATGCCACTTCTTGGGGTTTCTCCAGGGGGATGGGGCTCAGACTCCAAGACCCACCCATTGGAGGAATCCCCTTGGAGGGCATCCCCACTGTTACCTCCAATCTGAGACTGGAGATAGCAACAGGGATAATGGGCAACCTGGGCTTGAGTAGCCCATGCTAGGAAGAGAGCCGCTATTCCCTGTGCAGGCCAGTCCCAGCGCTCCTCATCCCTGCTGCTATCTCCAGTTTGATGTGGGGCAGCCCGGTCGGTGGGACTTGCCCGCACAGGGGGAAGTGAGTGCTCTTCCCCATACAAGGTGGAATCACAACCCCGACTGCCCCAATATCAGATTGGGGTGGTGGGTCTCACCTGCTTGGGGGGAGCATTCTTCTCCATGCATGCAAATCCCAATGCCTGCCCCTGTATCCCCACTGCTATCTCAGATAGTTCTCAGATAGTCGCTGGCTTGCTGCAACCACCAGGACCCCACGAACCTTTAAGCCCAACCTGCAACACAACATGGGCCCCAATTTTCATTTTCTATCATATGTTTGTCATATAGTTCTCATTTCTGTGCCTCCTTCCAGCACAGACAAAAAATGGATTTCCATCAGGCGGCATTGCCAGACTCCTGATGTGATGTCAGGGGCAGGCCTGCAGGGTGCAGGGTGGTGGGCAATCCAGTTCCCCCCACAACAGCTCTGCACCCCTAGCCTATTGCCCATCATTAGTGTTATCTATATATATAAAAGAAAGTGTCCTGACTGACTGACTGACTCATCAACGCCCAGCTCAAACCGTTTAATCTAGGAACGTGAAATTTTGAAGGGACATTGCTTTTATGACGTAGACCTCCCCACTAAGGAAGGATTTTTGGGAAATTCCGTCCCTAAGGGGCTGAAAAAAGGGGGCAAAATCGCCCCACTCTCATATCTGCAGTTCTGCAAATAGGCCTCACCTTATAATTGCTGCAGGAGCCAACTTGCTGCAGGAGCCAATAGTAGCAGTTATGCAAATAGCCCATAGGAGACTTAGAATGTTTGTATGAATTCCTGCAGGGGCCAATAGGGCTGGGTATGCAAATCTCCCCTAGGTCATTTAGAATGTTCTCTGAGGGGATGAAAGGGAGGGAAACTTTTTACATGACGGTGAAAAGGGAGGGAAACTTTTTAAATGACTGACTGTTGTGTGGGGAGCATCGTCGCATAGGCTCCATCACGTTTAGACGGATCTACCCCAAACTTGGCATGCTCACTCTTCATCACCTGTAGACTCTCGGGATTAACCTGATTTTTCTTTACGAACAGATATTTTTGTCACAAAAGATTCCTGTTGCCAGCACCCAGCCTAAACATTACACTTTCAGTCAGAGACACTGCATCTTTTCCATACATGTTTCTTTTAAAAACAATTATACCAAATCCTAAAATCCATGTGAGCGCAGCCACAGGCAACAGCTAGTATATTAATATGTCACCGTGAATGTGTAAAACTAGTATATATCCTGCTGCTGTCAGACAGCATTGTGACTGCTAGCCTTGTCCCATGTTTAGCCATTCTGAACCCTGCATGAAAAGCATGAGCCTATGGAGTCTCTGCTGGCCTTCTGCTTAGACCTCCTGCTGTAGTATAGGTTTAGAGCCAGAGTAGCATTAGGTTGTGCTCTGCCTTTTGGTCCTGCACTTTTCAGGCAAGACCGCATGCACCCAACATAAATCTGAATCTGTTCCCTAAACAGGTTAACGAACCAAGATAGTCCCCGGCTGTTGATCACTTCCAACATCTCGCTCATTCTTTTGCTTCCACTGCTATTTCTCAAACTCTGGTGTTGTAAAAATAAATGGGCAGTATCCAACCGTGTCATTCCACTAGTGCAACTAAAGCGATTGCACAGCCTCTTTCAGGAGTGGGTCATGCACTCCACTAGCGCATGCTCCTCTAATATAATGTGCAAGCGCTTGCACAACTGAAAGATTCAAAGGAGCTCAGCTAGTGGTATTTGAGTTTGCGAACAGACACTGTTGGATACTGCCCACTGCATACACACACACACACACACACACACACACACACAAAGCACAATGTCTCAATGGGAAAAAGTACAAGTGAGGTGGTATCATGAATGTACATATCCAAATTAATAAATATGCAAACGTCTTTAAATGGTTATATAGCCCCTGTGCAGTTTAGCAACTCTTTTATATTCTGCCCAGTTCTGTATACTCTTTCACCAATACCATGCATTATTTTGTACAATATGGTTTTAAGTTATTTTGTACCACTAATGTAAACACTATCTACAGTGATCTAATAGCATCCCCCCCCCCCGAAATACCAAGCGTTTCTTGGCTGTACCAAGTAGCATAATTGGAGGCAGGAAGGTGGCAGGTTGAGGGGGGTAGTGAGAGAAAGTTTCCTGAGTTAAGATGATTTCTTTGTGAGAAGGAGAAAGCATTTCCAAAAGGATTTAATTTCTGCATTGGGTTTCTCTTTAAAGTCTCAAATTTCTATCAGTGTGGAAGAATGGGAAGACACCAAGGATAGTAAAGAACAATTTAACTACCGTAACAATCATCGTAACTCAACGTCCAGTGATCAGTCAGATCATCCATTGTTACGACGAAAAAGTATGCAGTGGGCTCGACGGCTGAGCCGAAAAGTTCCAAAGCACTCAGCAAAAACCGCAGAGAAAATAAGTCAGCAGAGAATGAATCTTTACAGAAGGTCAGAAAGGCAGGAACTTGCTGAACTGGTCAAAAACAGAATGAAACATCTGGGACTTTCAACAGCAGGCTATGGTAGGAGATTGTTCCATAAAGATATATGATTTTGTGATTTTCCATGTGGGTGAAAGAAAACTAGAATGGTCAAATTCCCTTGCCAAAGCTCCTGAGTAACCTTAGTGAGCATGGAATGAGAGGACAGGTCCTCTTGCAGCTTAGGGTGCAATCCTATGCCTGTTTAGACAGAAAAAAGCCCTACAACTCCCAGCATTCCCCAGTCAGCATGGGTATGGCTGTGGAATGCTGGGAGTTGTAGAACTTTTTTCTGTCTGAACAGGCATAGGATTGCATCCTTAGTAACTTAAACATCAGGAAGAAAGAAGGCAGGTGTAAATGAACAGTGCTCGTAAGGGAGGGAAGTAAAGAGCTCTTGCTGGATCAGGTGATGTGTCTTTCAAGGTGCAGAAGTGCCTTTACAGTTATGGCATAGCTACTTTGCCAGCAACAATAATGCAAGTTTATTAACTATTAATAGTTGTGGTTTCTGAGTAGTAACAAATCTCCATTAAGAAAGCTTCATTGTACAGTGAAACTACTTTATTGGATTATTGACAGGCAAAGTGAAAGAATGATAGCTTTTGATTAAAGAGATTTAATGTTAGTGAGTGCTGACTCTCTCTCTCCCCAAAGCTTCTAAAGATAGCTCAAACTTCTCAGGCGTAATGGAGCCAGGGGCAGGATGGGTCTGCAGGAACCCATTAAGCTACTTTATTTTGATAATCTGATTGAGAAACAAAATGAGGGCCTGTCAAATATTTCCAGTTTTTTTAAAAATAGTAGTCTTTGAAATAATTGCTGGGCTTCTATATGGGCTCATTGTTTCCCTTATAAAGTAAGCCTTGATGTAGTTTTGTTTTAACAGCTATAATAGGACTAAACATAATTGCTTAAAGATAGTTTTATCAAAAGCTATTGTTCTTTCAATTTGCCTATGAATATTAAAATACACTAGCCTCCAACCTTTTCAGACCAGGGCTTACCTTTAAGCCCAACGTGCAGCATGACATGGGCCCCAATTTTCATTTTCTATCATATGTTTGTCATATATTTGTCTTTGTTCTCCTCACCCTGCTCTTTTACTTTTCCTTCTACTTTAAATAAAATGGTAGTGGTGCTTCTAGTTTGACCCACCTTAGCTCAGAGCATGACCTCTTATTCGAGTTGTTTAAAGAGCAATGGTCCAACACATCATTCATTCCTTCATTCATTGATTCTCTCTCTCTCTCTCTCTCTCTCTGTCCTGTAGATGAAATGAATGATCATCATAACATTCTTTCTTACATCCTGATCAATCCTTCGCCAGACACACGACTTGAGCTGAATGATGTTGTGTAAGTTAAGACAATAAAAGTTAAGATTCACCAAACATCTGGTTTGCACTTTCATATGGCAGAGATCGTTAATTTTTAAGACTGAGCTGGAAGTTTTGTTTTGAACATTGTCAGCTTAAAATGGGAGGATTTTAGAGAGTGACAGTTCTCACACACCCTTTGTCGCTGCTGCCTGTTCGTGGGGTCCTGGTGGTTGCAGTGATCGCATCCACTTCTGCTAGGCACCATTTCTCTTCTAGGTTTTCTTACCCACACAATGTCAGTAACTCACTGGCTACAAATCAGAGTGGGAGGATTGGAAGAAGCAATGTGTCTTCTGAGTAAAATGAAAAGGTATTTTCTGTTTCTGGCAATCTTTTTCAGCATAATTGCTACCAGCAATAAGTAAGGTAAACACTTTGCCCCTGTTCACCACCACCCCCTCAAAATTGTCAAAATGTCTCCCCCAACTTCATATTCTGCAGACAAGATGCTCAACCTTATATATTTTCTCTCTTGGTTGCTTCCTTTTTGTTTTGCTTTCCCCCCTAGAATGATTCGAAGGAATCTAAACTGTGTTAGCCTGGGCAGCATCTCTGTTTGGCCTGGCCACCAGAACTGAAAGGTTCTAGGCCTGGTTCATACACTTATCTAAAACTTTCTCTATGTGAGCATGGTGAGGAAGTGTGATAATTCATGCTTTCCCACCGTGCCTATGTATGTATGTATGTATGCATTTATTATTTATTTATTTATTACATTTCTATATCGCCCAATAGCTGAAGCTCTACATGCCTGTATGGACTCTTCACACAACACAACTCAACAGCCCACTGTGTGTTATTTAACCCACAGTGAGGCTGCAGCACATGCAGGATACATGCGGCTGCCATTTTGAATATTCAACCCTGCTCAGGGGTTGTTGCGTTGTGCAAACCAAGTGAGTGTGGGTTATGTGGTGGTTACCCCACGTGTAAAACATAGTCTGTTTTAAACAACCCTCACATAACCCACGCTCTCCAGGATTGCATGACACGACAACCCCTGAGCAGGGATTGCACATTCAAAATGGGCACCACAGCTCGTGGTGTTGTCTGAACCCCGAGATTGTGTCCGTCCCTCAAAAAACAGGGAAACTTAGAAAGATCTTTCCATTCAAATGTCTGGATTCCTGGGGTTCCGAATTACCTGATCTTGTTTGATTTTCACACTTTATTAAGACTGTTGCACATACACATTTTGGCACACTTTTCAGGGATGTATGAGAATTTCATTTGCACTTGCAAAATATGTGAGCATGCCCTGTTCACAACTTGGAACATGATCACAAGTGCGAGCCCGTGTCTGTCAAAAATGTTTGTAAATTGCCAACAGGAGCTCGCATTGGATTTGTGTAAATTTCCTACTAAAGTTATGGAAATCTCCTAAATTTACACAAATTTTGTAATTTGCACAATTTCCCCCTGTATACTGAATAAGCTCCGGTTTAGTCTAAGCAGGAAAGTTAGGAAATTTGGTAAATTTACTATATTTGTGCAAATCGAATAGGGGAAAGTTGCACAAATTTCATGTTTGATCGCTGCTCAATTCATGCAATTTCCCCATGAACGCAGAGTGAGCAGTGATGTGAACAGGAATCAGGAATGAGATGAGCAGTGAATAGATGCCCAAAATGGAATATCAATGCAGTCATACCATCACATCACGGTTTCTTTTTATGCAGTGTTTTAATCAATGTGTGTATGTGCTCAAGCACATTGGTAATCTCTACTGTGGGGGGAGATGCAAACTGAAAACTGGCAAACTTTGCATGCATCAATGCCAAGATTAATTTGATAAATTCTCCACTTTAACCGGGAAGGCTGGCAGAGTGGAATGTGGGGTGGAGCCAATCCAAGGAACAGCAGTGGAGTGGGAGGCAGATGTTCACCTCTATTTCAACAAATACTTAATGGGAGCTTTCTGAAGATTGGTGAAGGCATAGTTTAAGAGAGTTTTTGGACTGTGAGGTGGCTGCTAATTTAATGTGTTGCATCTCTGGCTTCTGCTTAATTGATTTTGCTTTGTTTTGTACTAGTTTTAAAAATCTTTGCTGTGCTATATTATAGGTGTTAGCTGCCACAAGGACCAATTTTTTATTAGTCCAGAGTGAAATGCATTTTAAATATCGGTTGCGTGATTACTGGTTAGGATACAGAATCAATGTGAATTAATGTGGGGGCGGGGGTTCTTGTCATCTTGTTGTTGTTTTTTAGATACTTGATCCGCCCAGATCCATTGTCATATGTTCCAAACACTGCATCCAGCCGGAAAAACAGCTTCTGCAATGCCATTGGGCAAGACACCAGGGAAGAAACACAGCTTTGATGCATCACACAGATCACTGATGAAAAGACTTTTTTGATACAAATAGCTGTTTTGAAATTTAGTGAAAATATAATGATGAATTTATTATATCTGGACCTTTATGAGAACTGGGTGAATGGTCAACTGAACAACTGCTTCACTGAAATTGCAGGAATGACTCTGAAAAGCTTTGTAAGGTTTCAACAATTATTCTGATCCTGGAGTTAAAATGAACAAAAATACAGTAAAATCCAAGCAAATATGTCCATGGTGTCGCTCAGTACAAGGAAGACTCTAAATGTGAGAGATGCTTAGCATTATGATCTTGTTTTCCTATCCTGATTTCAAACAGTCACTGTGGGGCAATGACTAATTCTTAGACATAATTCATATCATAGCAGTCATTTTGATTTGTGTATCCCAAAGCCATAAATGTGTGGCTCACGCTGGCTCAGCTTGTCTGAGTGTGGAAAGCTAAGCAGGGTCAGGCCTGGTTATTACTTGGATGGGAGATCCCACCTCTAGTTTCCTGCATTGAGCAGGGGGGTGGACTCGATGGCCTTGTAGGCCCCTTCCAACTCTATGATCTATGAATCTATGAAAGGAAGGTTCAGGCAAATCACATTTCTAGTATCTTAAAGCTGTAATTCACAGTGGATGCTCAGAAAGTTTACTGCTTGCTGAAGCAACTAATGTCAACATTGAATAATAGTAATCTGATCTGTGTTTTCATTGAATCCTTTAGTTCTCTGTATTTCAAATCTCACATATAGTTTTTCCAACAAATTTTAAATCCTGGCTATTTGAAATCCATGATTTGTTTATATTCGCAGTCCTCCATATTGAAAAATTCAGGGCAGGTACCAGTCTCACAGACAGAAAGACAGCAAATGGATCTCTTTCCTAAAGACTCACAGTTTAAAGGAGAATGGAATGGGAACCTGCTCAATATTGTTGCCTGGGTTTGGAAACCAGCATGCTGAAACATCACATAAAATCCATGCTTTCTGTCCATGCATCAAGAGGTGAAGAGCTTGGAAGACTTCATAAGATCCAATCAGAAAGTCAAGCCATTTCGAAAAATGGTGTGGGGGAGTGTGAAGTGTCCATCACAGAGGAAAGCTTAATAACCACTGCTGGACAACATGTATCTGATGCTCTAGCATTGCTGAAGCTAAGTGGACGGTGGCCTGATCAGCCCATTGGATAGCAGGTCACTGGGAACACCAAATAAGAACAGAAAATGAGTTTCATGAGTTTTGGGGTTTTTTTAATGGGTGGCTGGAAATATAGCCTATGGTATGTTCATGTAACATGTAGCTTAAGGTCCACAGGCTTGTAATCCGCCTGCTAAGACTTTTCTGCCAGCCCACACATTCGCTATAGGGCGACTTGCCCATGGGTCAGTCATTCCTGGAGAAAAGGGGAAAATAGTTTTTGTGGCAGAAAAGCCTTGGAGGCCCCAAACAACCCACATACTTTTGGTTGCCTGCCCCAATAGTTAAACTGTAATGAGAACTCTGGTTTTTCTGGGGCACTTCTCTGCAGAGTACTTAACTGAATGACTCATCCAGACCTAAACCTACTTAAAGGCAGGCCAATCCCAGGTGGTTAATTTGGATGGTGTTTTTGACTGAGATTTAGTCACAACTATGGCCTGATTCATGTATCATTTGCCGAAGTGTGGGGGCCACCAGTTAATAGCTTTAAACAAAGCCATGAGGCATGGGGTTGGAGGACTACACAGAAGCAGCACTCACACTGCAATGGTAATAAAAGAGTCAGCCCTCAGTTGACATCAAAGAGATCGAGCTTTTATATAATTTTTACTTAAGTAACAGGATTCAGGAATTAATAGATATTACTACACAAAGAATGGTTAAGATAGGACAAATGGAGTAGGTATGGGGCACTGCTGACTGTTGTTTGATTTCCTTATTAGCATTATATGTATAGGTTATATTTTCTATATTATTTGAAAGAACTGCTATAAGTTTGTATGTACGAATCAGATTATGCCAAAACTGCTCAACAAAACTATCCATGCATGTGACGGTAGCATACTGCATCTGCAGCATTTTAAATGGTTGTAATATTCGTTGTAAGGAGCCAGCTATTGTTCCAGCCATATGCACTAACAATTGCTTTATTTCTCTATCTTTCATGTGTCAACTATGTGAATGAATAAAAGCCATTTTCTTATGCAGTCCATAACTTCTTCATCTGCAGTGTCACAATGGTAACAACTTCTGCACAATTCCCCATGTCAGCTGAAGCCAAAATGCTCTCTTCCATGCCTATTGGGGGGTGGGGGGGGAGGGAAAGGAATTGAAAATGATACTTAGGCTTCTGCTAGCTCAGTGGGATTTTTCATTTCCCATTTTTGTTTGGAAGAGGTGATCCGCAATGCATTTATCACAAACTACTTTTGAAATTCACATCACTTTCCAGAGCAGGTTGCCATGCCAATTGAAGGGAAGGGTATTATCTTAGATTCTAAAGTCCACATGGGCTCATGGAAGTAGTTCCACAGGTATTTGGCTCCTGTCTAAAGTGCTAGAAATTTGGTGAATGATGGCATTTACCATTAATTCTTAATATTTTAAATGGCCCAGAGGGAAATGTCAGAAAATGCTGACATTTACCAATAATGACAAAGCTAACCAGGTCATTTCAGTAAATCTCCAAGAGATGATAGATTTGTTTATGTCTTTCAGGGACTCAATATGGACTATGGTTTCTATGCACATCTTAGTGCTCTTTATGGTTTGTAACTATCACTTTAAGAGAATGGAATGCTTGCTGCAAATCTGCCTATTTAACTGTTTTTTCAGACTCAAAGCCTACATTTCCACTTGTAGCATCTGATGAAGCGGGTTGTAACCCACGAAAGCTCATGCTAATTTGTTAAAATATCCGAACAACTAAAATATTTAGCCTATATGTGTGCTACACTTAACCCTAAACCCTTGAAGTTATAAACAGAAGGCTAACACAGTTATGCTATAATATTATTTATAGAGAATGAAGTTAGATAATGGAGCTCACAAACCAGAGCCCACACATCTTTTCTGGTGTGATGTTTGCTTCAAACTGCGTCCTACCAACAAGTAGTGTACTACTTAGCCCTTCCACTTATCACTTATTTTTAACTGCAACACCATAACATCAAAATTGTTTTATCCTCACCAGGTCTCATTAATTCCAAAGCAACCACAGATTGCAGTATGCAATCTCAATGTGGTAGAGAATGAATATTTTTCTTTCAGACTGTTAACCCATTCTATCCCAAACAAGCATCTCGGTTTCCAAAGCAACACCAAATATCTTGCATCATGCCTGCTGATGGAAATCTCAGCGTGATGTTGAATTATTATTTTTTACTCATTCATCATGGTGCAATTTGAAATCCAGAATAAAAAGACTTGAACTCTCATGTAATTTGGTCTTACTGGAGTACAATAACAACAAAAGCAGATATAAGGATGTTGAGGAAGTGCTAAAAGAGAGCACTCTCACACTGTTCAGCACATCCTGCTAGCCTAGCTACGGATGTAAGCAACAAACAGGCATGAGTCAACTCACAGGAGGATTCCTCTAGCAATACAGGAAGGCTCAGATGCGTCATAAGGCTATACAGGAGCAGGACAATGTGGAGTATCTTTGCTGGTCCCAGGTACTCCCATCTTCCCCAGCTGGATTTGGGCCTGAAAGACCCAGGAAAAGTGTGGGTTCATAGAGGGTAAGTTGAAAGCAAGCACAACTTGCGACATTGCACAACATCATCACTGATCACAGGGCACATCTGTTAAGGCATCAGTCTTAGCTTCCCATTGCCTGGCTTTCTGGAGTTTGAGCCTTAACTCTGGTCTTTTAAATCAGCAGTTTATTTGTTTTTTAAAAACCCACCCACAACAACAATGGAATGTTTCTTATATTCTCCCATTCCAACAGCTTAGTTTTGTTCTTCATTCAAGTCTTGACATTGTTGAACCTTCTGCTTTCACCCATTAAACTTGCTTTGCATTCCAACCACTATATAAGGGAAGGCTTGTCACTGAGTATATTCTTCCATTTACTGCCACTTCTTCAGTTCTGCATAAGCAGTAGGAATTTTCAGCAAAACAGACAGGTTTCTAGTAGGGATAGAGAACTGGAGAGTTTTGTTGCCTTTTGTAAGGAATGGTTTGTTATAGGGGGTATCGCAAGTAAACAAAGGGGTATTCACATCTGTCCTTGGGTTCTGTGAGCAGAATCGTGGTGTGCAGCAGCAGCCAACTTGAGCAGCACAACCAACCCCACTTCTGCTCTAACTCACTGCCAACTCATCCAGGTCCCCAAAAGCAGAAAGATTCCATTGGGACTGCAATTGCTGAAAGCCAGAGAAGATGCATAGTGGTGCTGTAAGATCTTCTGCCTCAGGTTGTGGGGACTGAGCTGCAATTCTCATGCTCCCCAGTGGAAAATGTCAGTGGCTGGGGACAATGGTAGTTGGAGTTCAACCCCCATGATCCTAGGCCAGTGCTCTCCAACCTTGGGTCCCCAGATATTGCTGGACTACAGCTCCCAGATTCCCTTGCCATTAGCCATGCTGGGTATGCTGGGAGCTGTAGGCCAGCACATCTGGGGACCCAAGGTTGGAGAGCCAATGGTTCTCATTTAATCCTTGGGAGCATGCAACTGGTGGAGGAGACCCAAGGTTGGAGAGCCCTATCCTAGGCAGAAGAAGACCCTTGCACTGTTTAATACAGGGCAAACATCTTCTGCAGTTTTCAAATGACACAGAAACATAGGAAGCTGCTTTCTACCAAGTCAGACCATTGGTCCACCTAGCTCAGCAATGTTTTCACTGACTAGAAGTGGCTCTTCGGGTTTCAGACAGGAATCTTTCCCAGCACTACCTGGAGGTGCCAATGGTTGAACCTGGAACCTTCTGCATGCAAAGCATGTGCTCCACTACTAACCTATGACATTTCCCTATGGAAGAAGGCAGAGGCTTGGACAGGCTTCTTCTGTCCAAGAAGGTGCCACTGGAGCCTGCTACTTCATCCTGGCCCAAAGGTAAGCTTCCCCCTCCCACCAGGACAAATTGATTGGGAGATCCCCCCCTTTTGAGAACTCAGTTAAACATTAACCCCCCTCCCATGTCAATCAAATGGGAAACAGTATTAGTCACAAGCAGCACCTGTCTAGATCCCCCATATCAATAACTCCTTTTGCAAGCCCGAAACCCCTGCACAATCTTTTCCAGAATATTTCCCCCTCTTTCACTCATATTCAGCTGTATTAATTGTTTATTTCAGCCATCTCCTAAAGGGGAGAGATACAAATTCCTATAGCATGGGCCAGTCAAGAGCTATTAAGTATCAGTCAGGCCCCTATGGTCTACTAACAAGTATTAGCTGATACAAAAACTTAAAGGAGTATTTGCATAATCAGGGAGTTTACAGAAATATTGTAATATCCTGAATCTCTTCACCCTCAAACATAACATACGTATGTCCAAGATCCAAAGAATTAAGTAGTTCTATGTGCTGAAGGGGCTTTGTGCTTATTTTGCTTCCCCCAGGATGCCACCTGACAAATTATTTTTCAGAAGAAGCAGATTTTTGAACTTAGTCTGTGATAGACATGAGGGTCCATTTTTAGAAGAAAATATAATAAAACTCCACTGGGCATGCTGAAGGCTTTGGGCATTCCTAAAGTAACTCCTTGATACTTGGATAACATGTTTAACAGGTCTTAAGTTAAAAAATAATAATAATGCTGCACAATATGCAGTACAGCGTTTGACATCTGTGTGGCTCTATTCCATTAAAAATCTAAATACCAGGGATTTCAAGAGAGGAGGAATGATGACTCAGTTATTTAAAAGGGGAACTAAATGATTATAGAAAGAAGCAGAATATTTAGAACTAGAGCTGCATATTCATGATGCTGTAAAATGGTTAATGCTCTATGATTTACAAAAGGGAGTGAAATATTCTTCTTAACATAAGCTAGCCTTGGGAGAAGTCCCCCACCATGTGATTCATTATTGGCTCATTCATTCCAAGCTTTCCCAATGAACATTCAGAGAAAGTTCTGTGTCTTTTTACTGTGAGTTTTCTCCTGAATCATCTTGTAGGTGTATACAAGTTAATGCTACGTGGCACATGCACTTTATTGCCCTCTGAGATTTGTGGTTTCTGTGGTCTGTGCATTGAACTTTTAGCACACTTGGATGTTACAGTTTTTTGAGGTATAGCTGCTAGTATGAGGATGAAGACTTGGGAGTAGAGCGGACATAGATGCAGAAAAGGGTGGGTTTCTCCCTCACAACATTCAGGCACACCACCACCAATTTAATTTAAATTGGACATGTTGGGGGTTGTTCTCCTTGGGAATGGAAAATATTATTTCCCCCCTTCCAGGGTAGTTTTGGAATTCTGTGACAATTTTTTATGTAACTCCCACCCCCATAGCAAGCTTGGAAGAATAGCAAGCTTGGAAGCCTCCACTGTGCTGTTAGGAATGCTCAGATATGTAATATTGATTCCTCCTGGCTGAACAGACTGAGCTGGGAAGAAGCTCCCAAATGGTCTTGTTTTTTCCTGAACTTTGAGAATACTCCCAGCCAGGAAAGCCTGAACTTTTCACTGAGATTTTTCTGGAAAAACTTGGAAGGGCCAGGACCTTTCTAAACCAAGATGTAGGAAGCTTGCTAATCTCTATGAATTACCAAGGCCCACCTGCTGCATGAGGTAAATACTTGACATTCTGGCCTGGGTTCTTTGTTGTCTGTTTGATTCAACTGCCTTTATTTCAATGTGTTGTATTCATCTTTCCCAGTGGTCATTGGTGTTTAAGGACTGGAAACAAATGAGCAATCTGCCCAGCTGACATGGGTCAGGTTCTTCCTCTCCAGCTACTAACCCTGCTGTTCCCTTGCCTTTCCTCCAAACCATTAGTGTGAGGGGGGGTATGGGTAAGAGGAAGAGCCTTTTTTTTTCCATTTGCACTCAAGCTTTATTGTTTTCCTCAACAGGAATGTAGGAGATCCAGACCATGCCCAAAAAAGGATGGATTACCTTCCAATATTCCCTAGCAGGCAAGCAACAGACCAAAGCATGCAAATGGGCAAAAGGACCCCATTGTTCCTCCGGGTGACTCCTAATTGCTCCTAGTGCTCTCCAGAGGGAAATGAGAGATCTAAGTGAAAAAGAGGAATCAGATCTCCCAGGTCATATGCTCCCCAGCCTCAGGACCAATAGGAGTAATAGTGCTTATCACTAGTTTTTAATGCTGGTTCAGACCCAGTTTTACTATCAGGACAATTTGAAGGGCAAACCAGCACCTACTGGCTTGCCACAAAATGTGCCCCCCCCACACACACTTCATTCTGAAATGGAGGTAGAAGCACAAGAGACCAGTATATGCCACTCAGACAGTATGATTTATCTCCTTTCCCTGATGTCATAGATGCTATGTAGCTGTCATGGTAGAAAGACTAACTTACATCAAGACTGCTATAGTAGTATCCTTTTGAGAAGCGCGTTTATTCCATGTGCTGCTTCCAATTCCATGGTAATGGCTTATCACAGGCCTGAAAAGCTTGGTGGTTCACTAAGCCAGATGTTGCAGCTATATAATATGGTCATCTAGGGGCTTGGCAGCCCCTCCCCCATTTTTGCAGTTGTAGTCAGACAGCAAAAGAACAAGAGCAACAACAATAGCAACAGATTCATGGCTAGTGATGTTTGTTCAGTTTGGTGTGTCACAAGTTGTGCAAACCTGGTTTACTGCTGCACATCTGGAACATGTATTTGTGCTAGTATAAATGGCATCTGACTCAAAATACCTTTAGGATTGTAGGAGAGTCATCCCCAATTATGTCTTCGCCATGTCATATCTTCTCTGAGTATTGTGCGACCAAATGGCTTTGCCCATCACCACTGGCAATGCAGCTGGTACTCAACTAATGCAATGTAATGGAGACACTGCATGAAGACAGTAATTACTACTGCCTATTCCATTGCTTTAATAATACAGCAAATCAGCAATCTATACGGATGTGTTTTGATCCACAGGTTTTTCTGAATAGGAGCCCAACAACACAAAAAGCATTTGCGAGTGTATGGGTGAGATAAAGAAGAGTCAGACACAGAGTATATGGTTTCAAATCAGGGCCACATTTATTGAATTGAAGATCTGTGAAGAGCGAAGTGCGGTACTAACCTAGCCTGGCCATTGGCCGGGGAAAAACCAATATTTTGGCGAATACATCCTAACCGCACCGGAGGCGGGTTGGTCTGCCCCCGGCCAGTTGCCCTCCATGTGGAGCTGGAGGGCTTTACCATCGTTGCCTTACTTTGACGCCTCCAGGCACCCAATGTAGGCGAGAAAGGCAAAACCCCAAAGACGTCCCAATCTCCCTCCTGCCAAGCCTCAGGGCATTAGCGAGGGCAGCCTTGGGTAAACGTCAGTCACCTTGAAAGGTGCCACTGGATGATCACCATAAGCCTAAACCATATTGCCTAATCCCGCACTTCCCGCAAATGCGACCAATTTAGCTATGATCCCCCTGGTGGGATCAAGATCGAATTCAAAAATTTCCCTACCCTGATTCACAGTGTAGAGTAGGCGAAACCCGCCCATTACCCCGGCCAATTGAGACAATGAGCCAAAATTCCTACTCGGCCCCCATTAATGGGCGACCAGAGGAGCCTACACTGCTAACAGGGCGGGATGGGAGGGAGCCGGAAAACAGCAGCAAAAGAGACCGTGGGCGGGAACCCAGGTGCCTAAATAAGCCCTTTCCTGTGTCCCTGCCTTAGTTGAGCCATTGGCTCAGTATCTGTGACCAACCTGACCTGTTACCTGACTCCTCTCTCCTCCCCCACTCGCAAATCTTCTCCCTGGCCCCAGATGAGGAGCCAGTGGAAGTCTGTTAGAGGTAATGATCATAATAATGATGGGCAGGAAAAGTTATTCAGACTATATGCAAGCCGTAGATAAACATAATTGCCCAAGCTGATCCCTGAACTGGTATATAAAGCCAACAACTGTGGAGGATTATGGAATGCGCACAGCTTGAGCATTAAGATCCTGCATAGAGTTGGTTTAAGTATTGTTGGCACTGTAAAAAAAAGAATTGCTTGAACTCGCAAATATTGTGTGGGCTTCAATTAGAGAGATCTCTAAGATGCAATTTCTGGACCATAACAGTCAATAGATCATTAGAGAAAAAGTGAACATATTTCAGTTTCTGCTCATTGATGCTTTATCTCCTGGCTTAGACAATGGACAATTAATTTTAAAAAATTGTGAATGGATGGCAGACTTCCCTTCTAGCAATAGAGGGCAAATTATGGCAGATGTTCCAGAACTAAATACAGCCTTACAGTGGACTCAGTAGGTGTTGGCTGAAAAAGTGCTGTAATCATGGAGCACTGATGCGGTCCTCATGCATAAATGCTCTTTGGCATCTGCAGCTTGCCACACCTCCATTTGAATTCCATTCAGTGAAACAGAGCCAAAAAGTAAGTTTGAAATTATGGGCACACAGATATGGCAGCATAAGAAATTGACCAGTGGAACATTCTGGTAAATGATGCTCTGCTTTCTGGAATTCTGGAACACAGCCAACACGGTTTTGTGAATTGCTCCAATCATTTTTTCTTTTCCATGGCCACATCTGTGAATGTTTCTTTCATATCCTGTGCAGACTGCATTATGCAGAATATGCTGCTCCTCTTGTGCTGTGACAACATGGTGACAGATTGGAATAGCTCCCATAGTGAGTATCTTATAACTCAGAAGTGCAAGAATGATTTTTAAAATGTAGAGATTGTGGAGATGGAGAAAGGCAACACGCTTTCTACAATATCATTTTTATGGTTTTCCACAGAAGTTCATTTCTCCAAAGATGCATTCTAATCAGTAGCACATGCTGCCTGTCTCTTTCTGGCCAAAGGCTGAGAGACAGCTTGACTGATCCACAGCTGCAAAGAACCATTTGGAAGACTGATGGGTATTGGCATATATGAGGAGAAGCTTGTGGACCTCGGAATTGGAATCTAAGATCTATATATCAATCCCTTGAATATTGAGCAAAGGTCCCACTGGAACAGGAATGACTGGGAGAAATTTAGCTCAAATGTGCTATGGGAAATAGTTTCCCCTTGAGACCATGGATCTAGTCTTCCAGATGACAGTGTGCTGTCTGTCTGGTAAAGCTGCCTCAGAATCTAGCATCTTTACTCAAATTACTCAAATACACAGGAGCACAGCACTAGTGACTTTGGGTTGAAGTCTGGATGGTGGATGAGATAATTTATTTCCCCCACATGAAGTTTTATTTTTATTTTTTTATTTTTATTATTTTTTAATTGAATTTTCCAAAACAACATTTGACTTCCGCCTCATTGTCTGACAAACATTACCAATCCTTATCCAATCTAAGTTTCTTCTATTTTCACAGAAAAAAATTATATCACCTTGCCAATATTCAGAAATCAAAACCCAATGTTATTACCGGTAAGTCACTTTCCCTCCTTCCCAAGAAGTCCACCAGAGGTTTCCAGTCTTTCTTGAATGAAGTTTAAATTTTTTCTCTAATTAAACAAGTCAATTTTGCCATCTCTGCTAAGTCCAACATTTTCAACAGCCAGTCTTCTATAGTTGGTATTGTTGCTTCTTTCCATTTTTGAGCATAGATTATTCTTGCTGCCGTCATCATATATTGTAATAATGTTCCATAGTCTTTCTCAAGTTGTAAGTCCATTATACCCAATAAAAACATTTCTGGTTTCAGTTTAATATTCACTTTTAAAATCTGTTGTATCCATGTGTGTATTTGTACCCAATATGTTTTCACTTTTTTACATGTCCCACCAAACATGATAAAATGTTCCTTCATGACTTTGACATTTCCAACATACATTTGACACATTATTATACATCTTAGCCAATTTCACAGGCGTTAGGTACCAACGATACATTATCTTGACTTGTAAAAATTCTCTCTGAGATCAGAACACAATGTAAATTTTATACCTTTAGTCCACATGCGTTCCCATTGTTCCATCATTCTCATTTAATTTAACCAACAGAGTTTGTACTCCTTGTAGTGGATTTTCCAAGACTATCATCAAATCATCTGCAAAAGCTCTCAACTTGTATGATTCTTTTTTAATTTTTATTCCCGGGATTCTTCCATCTTGCCTAACATCTCTAAGCAAAACTTCTAAAACTAAAATAAACAGTAGTGGAGATAATGGACAGCCTTGTCTTGTTCCCTTTTGTATCATACAAGGCTTTGTCAATTCACCGTTAACAATTATTTGTGCTTTTTGTGTCGAATATATCGATTTTACTCCTTTAATAAAATTCTCTCCAAAATCCATTTCATTCATTACTCCAAATAAAAAACTCCAATTCACGTTGTCAAAGGCTTTTTCAGCATCCAAAAAAATCAGTGCTGCTTGTTTTTCATTATGACAATTTAAATATTCCAACACATCCAACACAGTTCTAATGTTATCTCTTAATTGTCTTTTAGGCAGAAAACCACATTGATCTTGATGAATAAACTCTTGTAGAATTTTCTTTAATCTTTCAGATAGAATCATTGTAAATAATTTGTAATCATTATTCAATAATGAAATTGGCCTGTAATTTTTAACAGAAGTCAAGTCTTGTCCTTCTTTTGGTATCAATGCAATATCAGCCTCTCCCCATCTATCTGGTAACTTCCCATTTTTTAGGATATTATTCATAGTCCTTTGTAGTGGTTGTAACAACTCATCTTCAAAACACTTGTAATAAATTGCTGACAGTCCATCAGGGCCCGGTGTTTTCCCTTTTTTAGATTTTTTAATTGCTTGAGATAATGCTTGTATAGTTATAGGGCCATTCATAATTTGTCTTTGATATTCTGTAATCTTTGGTAAATTTTGCCGTTGCAAATAATCTTCTATCCTTTTTTCAGAATTTTTCCCCCTTTATATAATTGTGAATAAAATTGAAAAAACGCTCTTTTCATACCCAAATTATCCGTTATTTCAGTGTTGTCCTCCAACAGCTTAAATATTACTCTCTTCTCTCTCTCTTTCCTTAGTTTATATGCCAACCATTTCCCTGGTTTATTAGCAAATTCAAAATTCCTTTGCTTGGCATAACTCAATTTCGTTTCCAGTTCTTTCGTTGACAACATAGATAACTGCCTCTGCAGTGCTTTAATTTGCCATGAAATATTAGTATTATTTGGAGATCTTTCTAATTCCTTCTCTTTCTCTCTGATTTCCAATAAAATCTTTTCTGTCTTTTCTTGTCTCTTTTTTTTAAGAAAGGAGTTATGTCGTATAAATGGTCCTCTCATGAAGGCTTTACTTGTATCCCAATCTATTTGTAAGTCCACACCTTTGTCTAAGTTATTTTCAAAAAATTCTCTCAGTTTATGCTTACAGTCTTGGACCACCCTTTCTTGTTTCAATAGTGATTCATTAAATCTCCATCTTAATGAACCCTTCTTCCTTTTGAAAGTCACAGAAACTGGATTATGGTCAGAGAACGTTTTTGGCAATATTTCAGCGTTATAAATTTCCATAGCCATAGCTTTCGACAACCAAATCATATCAAGTCTTGCATGTGATTTATGTCTATCAGAAAATGTGAATTTTCTGAAGTCTCCATTTTTAGTTCTCCAAATGTCCACCAACTCCAGATTTTCTATTAATTCAAAAAAACTTTTTGCCAATTTTCCCTGGTTTTTTCTTATATCTTTTTCCGAACATCTATCTTGTATTGGTGACACCACTCCATTCCAATCTCCCATTAAACACCAGTTTTCATATGTAGATTCCAAAAGTCTATCCATAAGACCTTTATAAAACATAGATTTATTTTCATTTGGTGCATAAACCCCTACTACCAGTTTTCTTTCCAGAAATATTAACTTCTACTCCAACATATCTACCTTGTTCATCTGAAAAGATCAATATTGGAGAAAGTTTATTCTTTACATATAAAACCACACCATTTTTTTTCTTTGTACTGGCTGAAATAAATTCTTCTCCAAGTTTCTTTTGTATCAAATATTTTGAATCTCTTTTATTTATATGTGTCTTTTGTAAACAAATCAAATCCAAATTCAATTTATTCAAATAATGAAATATTTTCCTTCTCTTTTGTGGTGCATTCGCACCATTTATATTCCAAGACAAAAATGTGTAATCCATTTTTAATCAGATTAATTTGTAGTCCACATAGGAGTTTCTAAACTGCACCTCCAGTCTCATCCTGAGACCCTTGTGGTTTTATTTCCCACTTTTCCACAAAATGTCTCGCCTCCTCCACTGTACTGAACTTATATCTCCTTTGGTTCATGGTAAAACTAACTCCTCCTGGCAATTCCCATCTATATCTAATATTTTGCTGTTTAAGCTTCTCAGTCAAAAATATATATTCTTCTTTCCTTTTTGGCAAAATCCTTGATGGAATTTCCTTCAAAACAATTATTTCCACATCTTTCCCCTCATCATTCAGCATCATTTTCTCCTTGTAGTGTTGTTGAAGAACTTGATCTCTTAAACTTTTCCTGACAAACCAAATCAAGACATCTCTCGGGACTTTATTTTTAACAGCAAAACGAGAGTTAATTCTGTAAACTCTATCAATTTCTGCTTGCGTATCTTTCATTTCCATACTCAAAAAATTTGCTAACAGTTCAATAATCCTCTTTGTAATGTCTTCTGATTGTTGTTCTATAATTGATCTCAATCTTAAACAACACTCATTTCGTCTTAACTGCATCAGAGCCAAATCATTTAAACATTTTTCGAGCTGTTGTTCTGTCTCTTGACATTTGGCTTCTAAGGTCAAGACCTTCTGATTTGTGTGACCCAACCCCTGTGAAACTTGTTTATGCGATGTTTGCATTTTATTAATTGTTACTTCTCAACTTGTCAATCTTTCATCAAGTTTTTTCTCTAAGTTCTCAAAGGATTGTTTTTGTTCATTAAAAAATTTTGCTTGCTCTTCTGAAGACTTTTGACATTGATCCATCATGTTTGTCATTTTTGACATCATTAAATTAAAACTCTCAGCCATTGCTTGATTTTCTTCCACATGGGAAGATTTCCTTCTTTCTTCCAATTGCCTTACATCCTTTTTTGGTGGCATCATGCAATATATATGTTCTTTTTAACACTGCTACAGCTTCTGTCTGATTTACGGCAGCACGTGCCTAATCTTATCTTGTTCTTGGTATTTCAAAACAAGCAGAGTTTCTTTCCCATAACGTAACAGCAAAAATAGTTCACATTTAGCAACCGCCCATTCGTCATTAAGTCAAAAAAAAAAAAAAAATACACAGTCCAATTAATTCTTCTGAAACTCCCCTCCTGTATATACTCCTTATTTCTTAATTACTTCTTGACCATTTATTTATTTCGGTTTTGGTTTAAGCATTTTTATTTCTTCACCCTCCTTCTTCTCCGATACAGAAAATAGAAACTGACCTGGGAATGGTGAGTCTGCCAGACGCTGGGGTCTTTAACTCATAAATTTTTCTTCTTAAAAAGATGTTACAAGGAGGCTTGTGGATCTTGTCTCATAAATCAAAGCATAAGCCCTAATTCAGAGATACGGAACCTGGTTCGAGGACGTTGTTAACTCCTGCCGCTCCCCTGCCGCTCAGAACTTGCCGGAGGAAGAATCTCTCTGTCGAAAAATCCCGCCTCTGACAAGGAGCTTGCACTTACGGAGCATATGAGGTTAATCCTTCGATCTGTCTCTTATCCGAGGCAGATTGGTTGCCAGAAATTTTATCTGGTTACCACAGAAACCAGGTTGCTTCTCTTCCCTGGGCGAGAGCCCAGTGAAAAAGCTTCAAACCGCCATATCCGTCCTCCAGAAGTCTGCCCCACATGAAGTTTTATTGAGAAATTATAACAAAAAGGAAAATTTAATGGTTAACTATTGAAGGCTATCCTGGCGATTACAGGATCTGAAAAGTAATGCTGCCAAGAAGATTACATGGTGGATTGCTTCAGCTTTCTAGGGAGAGGGAGGCAAGTTGTACTGGGAATTGAAAAGCTGGCAAGAGAAAGAGAGTTATCCCTTTCCCAGTTTATGCTCTTTGTAAGAATTAACAATTTCAGAAGGCCCAATGCCAGTGGCGGCTCATGGCCAATATGACTGGTGGAGTGGAAAGCAGGTCAGCAGAGGCAGAGCCAACATTATGCAGAGGAGCTTTTAAAGATATAAAGTTGGCTGGCCATCCAGCCATCCAGCATTGGGTTTTTTTTTAATGACATAACATTGTGCCAATGTATGTTTATGGCCAGTTTGTGATTTTTCCAGACTCACAAATGCATTATAAGCTAGCCTGTGTTTTTTCTAGTCTCACAAATGAACTATATTCTAGTCTCACAAATGAATTATATACCCCTCCCCTCTTTAAATAAGTTTACATATTGGGATTGTGCTGGGATGGTCTAGCTCCTCAAACCAAATAGGGAAAAAGCAAGCAAGCAAATTCATTCTCTCTCTCTCTCTCTCTCTCTCTCTCTCTCTCTCTCTCTCTCTCACACACACACACACACACACACACACACACACACACACACACACAGGCCTGTGGCTCACGCTGGGTCAGCTTGCCTGAGCGTGGAAAGCTAAGCAGGGTCAAGCCTGGTAATACTTGGATGGGAGACCCCTCCTCTAGTTTCCTGCATTGAGCAGGGGGTTGGACTCGATAGCCTTGTAGGCTCCTTCCAACTCTATGATCTATGAAATCTATGAACCTCTTTCCTTCTTTTCCAAATATTTCCCAAGTGTTTGATTGACTGGCTTGGCTCAGTCAATGAGCCAGCCAGCAATGTGCCCCTGGGCAACCCCATCACCCCTGTAGACTGCCTCCCTTGTCTTTTCTTATTGGCTAGCTCAGGCGAAGAGCCTGAGCGGAGCCAATTTTACTTTTTGTTAATGTTTCCCCTGATCCAGGGAAGTATGACCCACTGGGTAGCCTTGAAAAGGGGAAAGGCTCTGTGCATGTGCATCACCACGCATGCATGCACAGTCCTAAAAATGACACTGCTGTGTCACACCAGGACTTTCTGGTCCCAGCGTAGCAGTGCAGCAGCAGCTGCAGCCATCTGCCACAATGGGAAGCTGATGGTGGTGCAGCATTTATTTATTTGTTTCAAAAAAATCCAGGTAGGCACAAGTTCAGGGGGGTGGGGGCAGGCTGGCATTTTTGTCCTAGTTTCATAGATCCTTGCTTGACCTTTCTGGGCAAAATGGGAGCCAAGGTGCTAGTGAGGAGACAGACAAATTGGCAATGGAACAGTGCTTTCTGGCAACACCGAACCAGCTGTGGTTAGTCTTAACTAGATTTTATTGGAACAAGCCAACTTCAAACCTTTGTTTATGAAGCTTGCTTGCTTCAATAAACCATAGTTAAGATTTATTTATTTATTTATTTATTTATTTGTTCCATTTATGGATCACCCATTTGGTTGGCAACCTGGCCACTCTGGGCGATGTACAACATGATAAATTAAAAAACAGAATAAAATACAATTAAAACAGTATAAAATTTTTAAAATCTTAGCCCACCCCATATTCCCACCTGAACAGCCATGTTTTTAGTGAGCGGCGGAAGCTCAGCAGAGAGGGGGCATGGCGGAGGTCACTAGGGAGAGAGTTCCACAGTATCAGGGCCGCCACAGAAAAGGCCCTCTTCCTAGTCCCCACCAGTCTAGCTGCTCTGGCTGAAGGGACAAGGAGAAGGCCGTCTGTGGCAGATCTTGTTGAGCGGCCTACTTGGTGTTGCTGGAGATGCTCCTTGAGATAAACTGGACTGGAGCCATATAGGGTTTTAAAGGTCAAAACCAACACCTTGAATTCGGCTCGGCAAGCAACTGGTAGCCAGTGCAGCTCCTTGAGCACTAGAGTGATGTGATCCCACCGGCAGCTGCCTTTAACTAGGCAAGCCGCCGCGTTCTGTACCAGCTGTAGCTTCTGAACTGTCTTCAAGGGTAACCCCACATAGAGTGCATTACAGTAGTCTAGGCGAGAGGAGACCAAGGCATGAACCATTCCTGGGAGCAGATGATTAGGAAGGTAGGGGCACAGCTGCCGTATCAGATGGAGAAGATACAGCACTGCCCGGCTCACAGCCAATGTAACCTAAACTATGGTTAACTGAGAATGGAAGTGAAAACTTCCAATCTCCTCCTCACAGCTGACCAGGGGGAGGGGAGGGAAGCACACTTTGCTTTATTATTTGCTGGACTTACAGTATGCATTTACTCAGAATCCAGTGGAGGCTGGTGGCTCCAATGTCAGTGGGATGATGTATCTACTCCGGGTTAAGGAGCTATCCATGGTGCTGAGCCTAGCTGGGGGATAGGGTTCAGTACCATGGATAGCTCCTTTAAAGTTCAGACTAAAACCCAGAGTGGATAAACTGCCCTACTGACATTGGATCCAGCAGCCTCCTGTGCCAGAACCCATTGTTCAATGGGGTGCTTTAAAATAAGTGTGCAGCCTTAAGTCTTTTTTCTCCAACACCCCCTGCCCCCCGGTTGTTCTCAGGACAGTTGTATACAGTGACTTCTTCAGTTCTGCACTTGGTATGTGACAAGTTCTTGAAAAGGATGGCACAGAGAACGAACAAACTAACATGGGGATTTTAGCCCACACATCAGGTACAGACGTGTAGTAAAATGTTCATCTGTATGGATTCTGATAACCAGTTTCCCAGGTGATTCAAGGCACACCATACATGGTTGTTTGTATCCATCCCTTGTTGAAAAAGTTGATGATACTATATACCTTTTATCCCAAATTTTCTTTCCTAGGCTGGGATTTTACAGCCACAGGCCTATTGCATAAGTTCTCACTGAAAGAGCTGTCATGGAGAGAACCATATTCATAAAAATAACCCTGACACTGTGGCATTAACATAGGACACACAATTGGCCTAATTAGTGAATCTACTGTCATTGATAAGTTCTGCTTATTCTCTTTAATTACGAGCTCTATCCACATGAGCTTTTCAGAGTGAACAATATGTCATTATAGACTTTGAAATTCCTAGCAATTACAAAACAAAGATATGTTCAAATAAACTATCCGAAGCTCTGTTTACTCATCCAAATGTGAAACATTCCGCTGGAATTCATCAGTAGGTTCTCTTCCATTTATTTAATCTCATCAGCAGCACTGTCATAGGCAGCATTTGCTCAAGCCAGCCAGTGCTCAGAATACAATACTGATAATGTGAAGGAGCTACTACAGCAGCCTTCCCCAACTTGGTGTCCTCTGACTGTTTGGGGCCACAACTCACAGAATTCCTAACCATGGGCCATGCTGTCTTGGTGTGGGGACACTGAGTAACCTGCACCGACGACAGTGAACACACAAGATTTGTCTGGAAGAGTAATCAGGCACAGTTCGTGGATGGTTTGTGAGGAAATGATTAAAGTTAAATCCATAACCCAAGGCCTGTTTAACTTTTTTATTTTTTAACGTCTAGCTCCCTAAGAATACAGTTGCAGTATATGTTAGGCTCGAATCCTATACACACTTACCAGGTAGTATGTTCCGCTGAAATCAATGGGGCTTACTTCTGAGTAGACAGATATAGGATCCAGCTGCTAACAGCTAAAGACATCATTGTAGCTCTGCCATCTCTAGTCCATACTTTAGCTCAGGGGTAGGCCCCCCAGATGTTTTGGACTACAACTCCAACAACCACTTATCATTGGCCATGTTGTCTGGGGCTTATGGAAGTTGTAGTCTAAAACATCTTTAGGGCAGCAGGTTGCCCACCCCTGCCTTAGCTGCTGTGACTTTCCAGAGTTCATCACCACATGGAGTTACTACATAACTTGCCTAGTATGTATAATTAATACTTTGGTCCTTGAGGTACTGGCCTTTATTTTCTAGCCACCAAAACCCAGCCAACATTTATTTATTTATTTATTATATTTATGAATCGCCCATCTGGCCAGACATCCGGCCACTCTGAGCTGATGTACAATCCAATAAAATACATAACATATGAGTGTTGGTAAATAGGTTTGGCCTTGGGAAGGCCATTGTTGTGTGGCAATCATTAATGTGCCTTTGACCCTGATGCATGGAGCTGGTGGTAATGATTCCAGCTATCATGGCGATCAAAAAATAGGTCATGGCAAAAGTGCATTTCTTAAAGTATGTAGAATCTAGAGTTGTCAACTGATCAGTAAACCTCAGGGCTTTTTCTTTTAAAGCAAGTTTCTAGCCCTTATGTCTAGGGATGTCAGAGAAATCCACAATGGACTCAAATAAATTCAGATTTTTATGAATCCAATCTGCGGATTCCACAGCAGACCAGTTTTTCCCGAAGTTGCATGGATTCCGTGGACTTGCGGACTGGTTTTATGGAAATTTAATCATAGAAAAATGCAAAAAAAGAAGGAAAGAAAGAAAAGGAAAGGGGGAAAAAGAAGAAAGACCCCCCCCCCAAAAGGGGAATTTCCATCCCGCATAGACTAAAGTGTGAAAAATGCATATTTGGGGGGGATTTGTACATTTTTGGAGGCACAAGTTTGTGCAAGTGCAAATGTGTGCAAATGCACATGAACACAATGGACGATGGGATGAGAGGTGCCTGCAAATCCACAAAACACAAATGGAATGGATTTAATAAAATCCGCACATCCCGACATGACTGGGAAACTAGGTTTGAAAGTTTGTGGACAAGGCCTTTTGAGAAAGACAGCCGAATAAGATTTCTGTGATTGATGGTGGGAATTCATTGTCCTGCATAACTTTTTGCCCCTTCCCATCACTAGCAAAATCAGAATAAATTATGCAAAATAGTAAAATTGCTATAGAAAATGTGCAAAAGTGGTTTGGGAGTGCACAGAAAAAAAGGAAGATGTTGCAAGCAGCGGGCCTAAGAGAAAAGGACAAGACTGGAAGGAGCAAGATTCAAGACAAAGCAAAAGCAGCTGAGCAGTAAAGGAAAATTGGGGGTGTCAGTTGCCCACCCCCACATTCATTTATAACCAATCTTTATGGCTACATTTCTGAACTCATTACTACGACTGGGTGAGCATCTCAGTGGTTCTAATATAATGTGTTCTTGACCACCAACTTTCATCTGAGATGAATTCTATGTACACACCTCTGTGCAGCATTACATAGGTGTGTAATACCAGGATATTTTTAAATACACACACACACACACACACACACACACACACACAGTGTTGACTTGGAACAGATCAGAGAAGCTCAGAAACCAACACTGTTCATCCTTTGATTCAGGAGATATTCAGAGTGCTAGTCCAATGACTCTTCTCATCCAAGGATGCCTCTGAATAGCCTGAAGGAATATGAAATATTATTTTCCATCAAGTAATTACACTTGTCAGAGTGACCTCTTCAAATAATTTATGGATATGCCTTGAAGGCAAAAAGAATGTTTTATAATGTAAGAACAAACTAAAAATAATTAATTGTCTCTGGGCATCAAAACAATGATATGTAAATATTTAGAAAATCAATATACTTTCTGAGGCAAGACATTACTTTTTTAATTGGATAGCACAGGTAATTTTTTTAAATACTTTGGATGAATGCGTCCATTAAAAATAACTAGTTTCTGATTCAGCATGCATTCGAGGTGCCATTTTATTTTCACTGTAGAAACAAAATGGTGGCATGAACCTCTAAGCAAACAATATGTAAATTTGAGCATTTTGGTAGCTTCTGCAATTATAGAAGTCACTCCAAAAAAAAAAAAAAGAAAAGAAAAAGAAAAAGTGATGGATTTCATTAAATAATGCTTGCTTAAAGAAATAAGCTTCATTAAACTACTGCAAGTCACCCAAGAAGCAAACATACAAGAACATGATTGAACTTCTAGATAATCCTCAGGGCAGCAAAATGAAAACATGCAGAACACTAAGTAAGCAGGAAATGATATCTGCTGATTGGTGGTGCTACATGCACAATAGCTTTGTTTGAGCACCTTATTGATAATTTGTAAAGGAGCAAGAGGCGAGTAGTAAAGTAGCTACTTGGGAAATCTACCTTGAAAGGGTTCCACACCACCTTCAGAGGGTTCCCTCTTTAAGGCAGCCTAGAAATAATTTTAAATAAATACAATAAATTTAAAGAAAACTCCATGTCTATAGCACAGCCTTCCTCAACCTGGTGCCCTCCAGATGTGTTGAACCCCAGTTTCTAGCATCCTGCAGCCAGCAGCCATAGTCCATGGCAAGCACCATGTTAGTAGAAGCATTTCCCCCTGTATGTGAGAGGCAGGGGAATGCTTCTTCTGCAATGCTGCCTGCTTCAACACGTGCACATCATCGAAAAACAAAGTATACTTTTAAAAGAATCATTTCTTTTTCCTCACTACAAATTCATGCAAGTTTCATTCATCAGCAACACAATGCTATGCCTGCCTACACAGAAGTAAGTCCTACTGAATTAGGTGGGGCTTACTCCCAGGTCTGTATAGGATTGGAGTCTAAGTGACAAAGTCTCATATCATTAACTGACTAAGGGAGCAATCCTAATGGGATGCTTGTAAGCCCCCGAACTCGGAGACTTATGGGATCTTCACCTCCCCATCCTCCCGCCCTGCATTTTTGCGAGATGGGCTTTTTTTGCCATCTAGCAGGCGAGCTTTGGAGGGGGAGGGAAGGAGGCTGGAGTGGCTTCAGGATACCTTGTATCCTGGCCTCCCCAATCTCCTCCCCTCCCCACCCCCTTTTACCCCTCTCTGCAGGGCCGGTGCTACCATTAGGCCAACTAGGCAGCTGCCTAGGGCGCTTGGATAAAGGGGGCACCAGAAACGCCTTGGAAAAAAATACAGCGCTCTCAAGTGGGAAGGGGGGGCGCTAAATATCTGATCTTGCCTAGGGCACCAAACTGCCTTACACCGGTCCTGCCTCTCTGTGGTCACTTTCCCAACCTCGGAGAGCAGCCGATCTGGTTCTTCTGCACTGGCTGTGAGGGGGTGGGGGAGTGGAGCGCTGATTCCCAGCTCCGAGGTTGGAGCGCTGTCTCTGACCTTGGAGTTGGGAATCCAAAAAAAGATTATGACCCCTTAGACAATGTCTAGGGGCTATAGGATCTCTTCCCACAGGTTGAATTCCATGTTACATTAAATACTTAGTATGCAGCTCATCCTCTTGGGTTGTGTTTTTTTTTTTTACTAACAAGTAAATGTGTGGGTCCCCAACCCAGATCAGGACTATCATGTGCAGATAAAGGTGGCTTAAACCTTCCCGCAGCTGCTTATTTTCTGAAATCCTCTCCCCATGCACAGAGGCTAAAAAAGTGAAGGGAAAAGTCTTCATTGGAGTCAAAGGAGGCTCCCCCCTTTTTAGCCCCCACATAAGGAGGGCACATTTTGGAAAACAACAGCTGGGCATGGTTGAAACCTTTCCTACCCATGCATGGTGGTCCCAATCCAAATCAGGGCCCTGCACTCTTAACTGTGTGTAAATTCAAAGGGAGGGTTAGTTGCACATTACGTGTCATGTTTAGCTTGACCCTAATATTATAGATATGGTGCCATATGACCTATTTATAATCAGAAAGTGATTGCCCCCTGGGGACCATCGTTCATGCCCTGACCAGAGGGCCACCTGCCACCAGTTGATTGTCCCAAGAGAATGTTTGGCTCAGCCAAAGGTTTTGGTCTAGGTGGACTTTACTCAGAGTTAGGATGTCAGAGAAATCCACAACAGATTCTGATGAGTTCGAATTTCTATGAACCTGACCCATGGACTCCACAGTGGACCAGCTTTTCCCAAGTTGCACAGATTTTGCAGACTTGCACACCATTTTCTTACTTTCTGGAATTTTACACAAATTTAGTTGTAGAAAAATTTTAAAAAAACAACCAAAAATGCCCATTTCCCCCCATACGCTAAACCATGTGTGGGAGGGGATTTGTGCATTTTCAGAAGTGCAAATTTTGCACAAGTGCACACAAACGCAAGGGGAAGTTCACATTGGGGGAAGTTCTGGAGAGGGGAGCCTGAATTCATCACAGAAAGAGCAACATCCAGGGTCTGCAATTTTGTGGATTGAAACTCTCCTGGTCATCCCTGTCACATGTGGTAGGCAAAGCAAAGTGGAAGAACACAGGGTGCCTCATTCATGACATGAAGTCTTTGAAGTATGCATACCACTTCTTCAATGGTGTGCTTTTATTCATGTTCCGCAATCCTTATTTATGCTGAATGGCATGATTGACTAAATACTATTTTTCCTGAGTAGGTTTATTATTGTAAAAAACCATTAAATGGGAGGCACTCAGGATCACAGTCCAAACTGGCCTGCTCCAAATGTTTATATACACCTTCTAAAGAATTATATTGCCCTAAAGTTTACTCTTCTGTGAGAGAGTCTATATAGCCCAATATTTTATGTTTCCCTGAGCTTCATATTTACCATTTTGCTAGATCTTTTTCTACAATATGCTGTTGCCTTATACTAAAACTCCCTCAATAAATGTGTGTGTTTGTGTGATTCACAGCAACTTTGCTTCTTTCAGCCATAATGCGCCAATATTTCTTCTTCCTTTATTGAATTCTAAATTTACAAACACACAGTAAAACAACCAGATGTTAAAACTGGCTCTTGATGGACTGTGGGAGTCAAAGATTACTCATCCAAAAAGGCTTCCACAACATTTATAACACATTTTCTTGTTGAGCAGATATTATGAGACATGTGATGGTTGGACCAATCCGGATTGTAATTATAGAGGTTTTAGAAGCTTTATTTTTCATTATTAAATGTCTGAAGCTTTCTTCTGAAATCAATGACAATATTCTCTAATGCCCTGCTTTGGTTTATTTCTCGATATAAAACAACAAGAAAAGCAGTTAGTAAAGTCGAGTAACCTGAAATATTGTACCATACTAATTTAAAAACTTTCAAGATTATAAATAGAAGACAATTTTCCATTGAGTTTGTAATCAATCATTCCTGAATAACCCTTCTCCTGTTCAATAGCTTTAAGTCTCCATGCGATCAAGGAGCCTTAAAAGGAGGCTGACTGCTTTTACCAGCTTTCCCTAATGTGGTGCCCTCTAGATGTTTTGGACTAAAAACATCTGGCAGGCACCAGGTTGAAGAAGCCTATAGAGAGATGTCAGCGAGGTTCTCCCAAGCTAAGCTCAAAGAACTTTAAGGGTCCATAAAAGTCCACCTCAAAAGAGAAGTAAACTTTACAAGCACTTAAATTCTTCTCCAACTTGTTTTGCCAAGAGGCAATGGTTCTTTTAAGAATTCAGTAGCAATAACCACACAAGTGGATAGAAGTCAAGGCAGGCTATTTATTAAAGAGCAGGCAAGATGATACAGAAAACCAACATGAAACAGCACTGCTGAGCAAGATAGCTTGCATCTCCTTTCTGTTGTTGGAAACCCCAGGTGAACAGCAACAGAGAAACTCCAGTCCAACGGCCAGCACGCAGTACCTCCGCAGCCCAGGTCTGCATCCAAGTTCTGCTTGGTGATTGCACCTTGGGGACTTCTGTACCTAAGTTCCCTGGTGGCTATGAGCAATCTGGTTTGGAACAGTGCCTTAATTAATCACATCTGTTGTGATGGCCTGATTTAGGTCTCATGATGTTTATGAATTTCTGTACCACCCAACAGATAAGCTGAAAGTGAATATACAGTAGCCAACATAATAAATTCAGAGATCCTCCCAATTCCAAGGTGATATGGCTCACGTAAACGAATAACCCTGAACAAGTCACACTAAGAGGCTTGGAGGCGTTTAAGGGTGGCCTGGTCCTTAAGGTTCATCAGAAGATTCAGGCATGCATAGATGGATCAGTATGTGCAACGTCACCCTGACTCCTCAAGATACAATGGTCTTCCGGTGCATTTCCTCTATACCCCTAAACACCCTGCTCCCCTTTCTTTTTACTTTGCCAGCTGGTGTTGGACATACAGGAGCAGGGGAACAGAGAAAGATGTGCCAGTGGCGACAGCAGCAGAAGCAGGACAGACAGATAGCATGCGGAGAAGAAGTATGTTGTCTTTCTCCCTCCCCTCCATTGCCCTGGCACAAGCAAGGACTGTTTTAAATAAATAAGGGTGCAATCCTATGCATATTTAGTCAGGAAAAAAGGCCTACAACTCCCAGCATGCCCCAGTCAGCCATGCTGGGTGAGGGATGATGGGAGTTATAAGACTTTTTTCTGTCAATACATACATAGGATTGCATTGCTCCCTAAACAAAGCTATTCCAGTTCGGCCCTAACATGTAGATTTTCCAAAGTGATCTTAGAAAGTACAATACTTTTGTAAAACATACTTAGATCTCTCCAATTGCTTGGAACAAGGATAAATTCAAGAAACTGCAGTGTGTTGTGCTCATAGATGGGCCGGGAGGAAGGGGGGGTTCAGTACCACATTCCTATCTCCAAAATACTCTTTTTTATTGCCATTAAAATAAAAGATTTAAATACATTTCCTCATAATGATAATCCTTGAAGAGATTTGGATATTCATGAAGCAAGCAGCATTTTCTTTTAAAGAAAGAAAAAGTAGGCTTGAAGGAATGAGTGATGCTTGAAGAGACTTCATAGAGAGGATTAAGTTCTGACACACAATTTGGGAAAAATTGCTTGAATCATTGCTAAAGAAGGCTCTTGTGTTCTGCGGTAATACAAAATGGAGACCTGCGAAATGCAAAGTGAGAGAAACAAAGACCCTTTAGGCAACAATCCTATCCCCACCTCATTGAACTTCTGAGTAGGCATGTGCTGTTAATGCCGTTCCCTCAATTTCTGAGGTCCAGGCTGGGAGTGCTGTTGCTTATGTAGCCATAACTGCACCACCTGCATACAGGAGGGAGGCACCAACAGGCTGTAGGGGGGACCCCCAAGGTTCACAGAAGTACCATTCTTGTTAGGGGGAAACCCATAAAAGGGGGAACCTCCCCCAAAAGCCCGGTGAGGACTGTGCATGCTCTATGGCAGGGCTCTCCAACCTTGGGTCCCCAGATGTTGCTGGACTACAGCTCCCAGAATCCCTTGCCATTAGCCATGCTGGCTGGGTATGCTGGGAGCTGTAGGCCAACAACATCTGGGAACCCAAGCAAGGTTGGAGAGCCCTGCTCTATTGGCACGGAATGCCAGCTAACCATAGGAGGTAGGGACTGGAATGGAGTGTCTGGAATCCATGGTAGCAGCACTCTACATTGGATCATTGTGTTGCAGGTCCCACTTTTGATCCAGAATGCTGAGTGCACTCCAGTGAAATATGTATTCACTTTATGGCTGGGGTCTCCAACATGGTGCCTATGGGCACCAGTATGCCTGCAAACACCTCTCTTAGCACTCACCAGGTTCCTTGCCCCTCCTGATTTTTATTTTATTTCTTAAGATTTTTTTTAATTGGGAGGCTTGCCATGCTGCAAAGTGAAGTGCTGCCCTACAACACCATCTTTATTTGGTTTTTAAAAGAATGGTTCGTGTTTTTTGGAGCTCAGACCCCACCTCTGCCTTGTTCCTAGATTCTTGGGCAATATACTTTTCCTTTAGTCTCACCGGTTTGCCTTCTGGGGAATGGGTATTCTGTGACTGACCATGGCAGCCATTTTGAGAATGGGCAAGCCCACCTCATTGCAGCCATTTTGTGACAGCACCCATAGTCCTCTCTCAAAATTCTAGATGTGCCCACTGACCCAAAAAAGTTGGGCATCTCGGCTTTATTGGCAGGGAGAGGTGCATTAACCCACAGAGATGTGATTGTGGAGCTGCCCCTCTACAGAAATGAATAGAGGGGGGAGCTCTGTGGATATCAGTGTACCCGCACTCATAGGAAATAACTGAATTAGGCATTTTCAGTATTTCAGTTGTTACATATGTGGCTATAAAACTTATTTGCTATTCAGGAAAATCAGACTCAACCCACAGCTTGACTTTTTTGCATGGAGGGAGCCATTTCCACAACACTCCCCACCTGGAATAGTTTCTGTTCCCGCACTGGCCATACGTGATCATCTGAGTTGGTTCCAGCTATATTTGAAGACAATATAGTCAGATGACAACAGCTTCACCAGGAGAAGTGGATTAGCCATGTGGTAGAGTGGAAGAGCTTGTATGTAATCATATATAGCATAAAGCACATTCATGAGGCAACTTGTGTTTCCACTTTCAAGTCAAGATAAAAAAAGCCACAGTTTAAAAACAAAGCAAAACCAGAAAATAAAAGCAAAACAAAACCTTCTCCAGTCCATTGTGATTTCCAGCGTGGTGTGCCAGTGTGGTGCAGTGGTTTTGGAGAGCCAGTGTGGTGAAGTGGTTAGAGTGCTGGACTGGGACTCGGGAGATCTGGGTTCTATCTAGTCCCCGTTCGGCCATGAAGCTCACTGGGTGAGAGTCACTGACTCTCAGTGTAACCTACTTCACAGGGTTGTTGTGGCAATAAAATGGATTTTTATTGGGTTCCTTGCAAGAGGAAAAAGATGGCATATAAATGTAATAAATAAAAAATAAATATAAATTAGTTACATTAAGGGCCAAACTAGATGAGGTATAAGAGACTCATGATTAATTTCTCTCTCTCTTTAAAACAAAACAAAACAAAACACTGCAAGGCAGCAGTCACATTTGGGGTTGTGAATCTGATTGGAACAGTGGTGGAGATGGGAGTGCCCCTGTGCTTCTTTTTCCAGATGGCAAAGCAGCTTTTGGGTAAGAAGCAATTTTAATCTGGAAAGTGGGCCATCAGGGTAAGGGTTAAGCATCTCCTTCTCCCCGTCCCTCTTACACCATTGCTAGGGTCAAATTCACAACCCCTAATGGTGCCTTTCAGGTAAGAAAAAAATAAATCTCAAGAGACCAGGATCATGCCTAGCTTGGCCCTAACTGTCTCTTCCTTTAAATCATCATCATCATCTGGTTTAAAATGGAATATGAATTTAATACAAAGAAGTATTTTAAAATTTACATTTATAATCTATTACAATTCAGTCCATGCATTATCAAACACATTGAGCTTCAGTCTGTTTACTATGTAAAAGAAATGTTCCTACTCGGTTCTGTCTGCCCTTTGGGGTGTGTGTGTGTGTGAAGCATTACAAATTTGTGTATAATCATGTCTTATTATATTTATTGTAGCAAATTGTGAATATTTCTGACTATCAACCGAGGTATATTAATATTATCGGCAGGGGCATCCCCCCCAGTAATTACCAGCGCTTGTTCTGGAAAGTTGTGGGTGCTTAGGCAGCAATCCTCTACCTTGGAGAAAATCTCATTAAACTCAGCGGAACTTACATCTGGATACAGCAGAGAGTTAACTTAACCACTCCTAAGCCCATTTATTTCAATGGGCCAAAGCACATACAACTCATGTTGGGTTGTGTGGTCCTTATGTTCAGGCAAGTGTGATCTCGCTTGAAGTGCCCTTCCACAGTCAAACAAAAATGCATAATTTCACAATTGGCCGCTTCGTCTCTAAATGGAGAAAAGGGTGACCAAAGTTTTTGGATTATACTCCTAAGTAGTTTTGGAAAAAAAAGAAAAAAAAAGAGTAAAAACAAAACTGAAAAGAAAAAAAAATGGGGGGGGGGAGCAGCGAGAGAAGCCCAACAAAGCATAGAAAATGTCAGAACACTCTGTCTCTGACCATAGTGCACTCCATCACAACAATAAGATTGCCCTGCCTGTTGTTGAAAAATAATGCTGGGGGTGGGGGAACCAGGAGTGGATTTTTGTATGAATAGACTTGTGAGCTTGGTTCTGGTATAGATCACAAATTTCTGGGCTGATCTTGTGCTCAGAGGCTCCCTGTTCCTTAACTCGGAATGGATATCTGCTTGCCTGACCCACTGTTTTCCACCTGGCTCTAGTTGGTGGATGTCAGGGATCTGGGGGGAAAGCCCTCCCGCCCTCAGTAGATCCTGCAAGCCTGAGGTCTGCCCACCCCTACCCTAGAAGCTGCCATTGTAGTCCTAGGAATAGCCCAACTGAAAATGCCATTCAGCTCTGTCCTCACTGAAACCAACCTTGGAATGTGGATTCAGAGTGGAGCCAGTCAGAGTGCGAGCCCAATAAGCAACAATAAGGAAATCACTCTTCCCACAACTACTTGTGGGGTGAAATGGATTTTGTCACACACACTCCACTCTGCACACCAAGTGGGCTCTTCTTCCATATTGTTCGGGATTAGTGCTACGGTGCTAAACCAGCCGGGGCGGAAGCCACTGTCTGGCGCAAGCAGACAAATCATGTGCACAAAGGCAGCTGACACACCAGCCTCCTCATTGGCATCCAGTATGCAGCTTCAGAGACTACGATGATCTGTCCAATTCCTCTTGAGTAATTGTACAGCACATAGAATGGTAATCTTTCCAAGCCCCAAGGAATGACTTTGATAATGAGATTTCATTTCTGCAATCTTAGCTTTGTCACCAAATCAATAAAATGAAATTAAAACAGAATTAAAATTATGGGCATGGTTTCCTACAGTACACTTTTGCTAGTTGTAACATCTTGGATGCTGCCTGATCATAGTTTTCCTTTGCGTTTGTCTTTTCGTGGAGCACATTTGCTCAAATGATCATCAGACTGGGTAGAGTTGGACTTGAACTGGGGAGACCTAGGTCTGAATCCCTGTGCAGGCAGGAAGTTCACTGGCTGCCAGTCACTCTCTCTCTCAGCCTAACCTACCTTATAAGGTTGTTGTGAGGAGACCATAGGATAACCAGCAATCCTGCGCTCCTTGAAGGACATGCAAGATATAGTGTGATAGATGAAGAAGAGAGTGGAAGGGTTGAAAGAGACACCGTTGAAACCGTTGAATACTGGGTTGGGGAATGATGTACCCCAATCAGGCCTGTGGCCTCTCCTCTGGCCCCTTGCCACCTCCATCCTACCCAGTAGCTTCTACATGTGGCAGCAGCTCCCAGTGGAACACACTCCCACTGTTCCTCCTCACCTTGCTATTGGAAAATGAGAGGGGGAAGTGTTTTCCATTGGGAGCCACTGTGTCAAGGCATCTCACGTGCCTTGAACAGGTGGCTCTGGAAGTGTCCTCCCTCTGGTCTTAGGCTGACTGAAGGGTGAGGGGCAGGGGAAGCATCAGGAGCTGCCACTCAAGGTGCCTTGCATGTCGGCACCCAAATGTGCCCCCTTCCCAACGGAAGTGTGAGGGGTGGGAAAAGCATGAAAAAAGACAGGGAGGACAGAGTGACGGCAACAGGAAATGGGGCAGCAGGGTGATGTGGGTGTGGGTGTTGGGTCATCACCACCCACACTCTTAAAACCATCACCACCTAGGGCTGCGGTCAAGGTTGGGCACCTGTTGAGGGCCATACACCCCAGCAGGGCCCCACTGACAAGAGCCCCCTGGAGTTGCTCTTCCTCTTCATCACTGCATTCTGCTTCCTCGCCTGCCTCTCGCTCTGGACCAGACAATGGTGGTGGGTGAGAAGGAGGAGCAGTAGATACCACACTGCCTACTTGCTCGCTGGCTTCCTGCTTATCAATCAAGCAAGTGGTAGCAATGATGAAAAAGAGGATGAGGAGCAATAGCAGCTGGTGACAACGGTTGTAAGAGGGTAGACTCACTGAGGGAGGGGACCATTGAGGGTGTCTTGCCCAAGGGTCCTCCAAAACCTGGAGCTGGCACTGTCACCACCCCAAACTATTTCTCCCTTTCTCTTCCGCACATGCGAGAGAGAGAGAGAGAGAGAGAGAGAGAGAGAGAGAGAGAGACTGACTCTGGCCCTGCCCAGCATGCAGCCCTCTACACATTACCCCTTGATGGAAAAAGGGTTCCTCACCACTGTTTTAGTAAGTTATCCTTGGAATGATTTCTCAGAAATTAGGAATGGGCATGAATTGAAACACCCTATAATCCCATCACCCTTTTCTAAAATGCATAGTGAACTTTAGGAGATCTTACCATGTTCTTCCTTGTTCCTGAATCCTTGGGTTATGAAACTGTGAAGATTTGAGAGAAGGTCAGATTAGCTTCTGCCTCTTTAAGAGCTGACATTTGACTAGTCCTTTGAGGAAAACCATTCTCTGCTGCAGCCTTCATCTGCCTTCACAGCCGTTGTAATTTAGGTTTAATTATCTTCCGCCTGTTCTGCCGTTGAGGAGGACTTATGGTTATTATCAACATTGCTCCCCAACGTAGGCTTCAAGGAAGGAAACCAAGGCGTAAAATGAACATCCACGCCCTTCGAGATCCTATTAAGCAAACTCGTCTTCAATCACTTCTTAAGGAACATCTACCTACGGAACCTCCTGACAACATTGAGGACCATTGGTCTAAGCTGAAAACCTCCATTACTGCAGCTTGTGAACAAACTATTGGATACGAAACTAAGAAACATCAGGATTGGTTTGATGAAAATGATAACGAGATTAAATATATAATTGACCAAAAAAGGAAAGCCTTCCAAATATGGCAAAATGATATTAATTGTGCTGCCAAGAAAAAAAATCTACGCCAGTGCAAAGGCTGAGGTCCAAAGAAGAACAAGAGAACTTAAGAACGCTTGGTGGAAAAAGAAAGCTCAAGAAATTCAACAACTTGCAGAATCTCATGATGTACGGGGCTTTTTTAAGGCCACAAGGGCCATTTATGGACCAAAAACCTATGGTACAAATATAGGTAAAAATAAGGCTGGGCACGCCGCACGCCCCGTTTCCCCCCCACCCCATGCCCGCCTCATTTTTCGAACGATCCCCTACCGCGTTTGGAGGTCCCATCGCATCACTTCCGGGACCGAAAATGACGCGACAGGGCCTCTGCGCAAGCGCAGATCAGTCCCGTTGCGTCATTTCCGGTCCCGGAAGTGACGCGACGGGACCGATCGAGCAGAGCGGGCGGTTCTCTGCCGGATCGGGCGGCTGGGGCAGCTCTCCGCGGAGTGCGCAAGCCGCCCCGAAGAGGAGGTAAGGCCTCGCCGGGGCGCGAGCGGGGCCATGCTCGGCCTCGTTCTGCCCCGGCAGAGGCTCGATTTACAACCCTAGTTTACAATCAAAAGATGATACCAAACTCTTAAAAGACAAAGAGTCTATTGCACTGCATTGGAAAGAGCATTATTATTATCTTTTAAATCGTAAATCTAAGGTGGATAATGAGATTTTTTTGCAAATCTCGCAAAAACAAATTAGAAAGGAACTTGCAATACTCCCCACTTTGGATGAAGTTATAAAAGCCATTAATCAAATGAAAGATAACAAACTAGTGGACCAGATGGGATTCCTGCTGAAATCTTTAAAGAAGCCCCCCCCCCCGACCTTGTACAACATCTTCATAAACTCATCGAAAAAATCTGGATAAGAGAAGAGATCCCAGAAGACTTCAAGGATGCCATAATTATCACCCTCTTTAAGAAGGGTGATAGAACAGACTGTGGAAACTATCGGGGCATTTCTCTCTTAGCTACTGCAGGTAAAATATTTGCTAGGATTCTCGCAAACCATCTTCTAACTATTTCAGAAGAGATCCTCCCTGAATCTCAATATGGTTGCCACCCTTCTAGAGGGACAGTAGACGTGATTTTTACTGCACGTCAGCTCCAAGAAAAATGCCGGGAGCAAAATCAACCCCTTTATACGGCATTTATTGATTTGGCTAAGGCCTTTGATACTGTAGACCGAACAGCTCTCTGGACTATCCTTATGAAAATTGGATGCCCCAATAAAATTGTGAATATCTTGCGACTTCTCCATGACAACATGATGGCAACGGTTTTGGACAACAACGGCTCTCATGGTGCTCCATTTAAAGTGGGATCAGGTGTTAAACAGGGATGTGTTATCGCCCCAACATTATTTGCTATTTTCATCGCCATGATTTTACATCTTGTCGAGGGGAAACTTCCCACTGGTGTGGGAATTATATATTGAACAGATGGAAAGCTTTTTAATCTCAGCAGGCTGAAAGCAAAAAGTAAGGTAATTACAACCTCCGTTGTGGAACTTCAGTATGCTGATGATAATGTGGTCTCCGCACATTCAGAGGATGATCTCCAAACTATCCTAAATGCTTTTGCAGAAGCATACGAAAAATTTGGCCTCTCACTTAACATCAAAAAAACCAAAGTGCTTCATCAGCAAGTGCAAGTTAACCCTTTGGTGATGCCATCTATCCAGCTTGGCAGGGCAATACTGGAAAATGTCAATCATTTTCTCTATCTTGGCAGCTATCTTTCTGTTACTGCTAACATCGACAGTGAAATCCAGCATCGTTTGAGCTCCGCAAGTGCAGCATTTTCTCAAATGAAACATAGAGTGTTCGAAGATTGGGATATCTGTAAGAAGACCAAAACGCTGGTTTATGAAGCCATTGTATTACCAACTTTATTGTATGCCTGCAAAACATGGACTATCTATAAACGCCACTTCCGTTCCACCTCCTTGAAAGATTTCATCAACGTTGCCTCTGGAAAATCCTGCGAATAATTACTTGGGAAGATAGGCGAACAAATGTCAGTGTACTGGAAGAAGCAAAGACTACTAGCGTTGAAAAAATGATCCTTCAACACCAACTTCAATGGACCGGTCATGTTGTTCGAATGCCTGACTGCTGTCTCCCAAAGCAGTTACTTTATTCCCAACTCAAGGATGGAAAACGGAATATCGGTGGTCAGTATAAAAGGTTTAAAGATGTTCTTAAAACTAATCTAAAAAAATGCAATATAAACATCGAAAACTGGGAAGCTCTGGCCCATGAACGATCTAACTGGAGGTTGGCCTTTCACAAAGGTTCCATAGACTTTGAAGAAGCCCGAGTGCAAGGTGAAAGGGAGAAACGTGCTAAGCGAAAAGCAGGTCAAATAAATCCTTTACAGGACCATCTTCCATCTGGTAACCTGTGTCCTCACTGTGGGAAGCTGTGTAGATCTAGAATTGGCCTCCGCAGTCACTTACAGACCCATCACTAGAGTCTACATAATTTTTTAGAATTTCCTCTTTTTAGAATTTTCTTTTTGTAATTTCATCCTGGAAGACAATCTTACTCAATCACGAGTGATCGCCTACTACTACTACTACTTTGAGATGAAAATACCTTTTTGTTATGAAAAGACCTTTCAGTGGCTCCAGTGCCATTGAAAGATTCAAATTTATTTATTATTTATTTATTTTATTTATTTCATTTCTATACTGCTCAATAGCCAAAGCTCTCTGGGCGGTTCACAACAATTCATAGAATTACAAACCACAAATACAGATAATAAAATACCACATAAAATTTCAATATGCAAAATCTAAAACAATTTAAACAGCTAAAAACAATACTAGACGTGTTAAAAAGACAGCTGACATAAATGCCCCATCATATGTGATTAAATTTACAAATCTACAAATGTTACAACTGCATTTGGACAAATAGCAGACCAAGTTTGATTAAATTAGATACACATTTAACAACTGGTCACTGCCTTACACACACATTCATGAGAAAAGGAAACAGTACACATCACCATGGCCCCCCTCCACACGTGTACACGATGGCTCATAATTGTGCCTTCTATGGGCCTGTCCTTTTGGGATGTTTTCCTTGTTTATGGTTTAGCATGTTAGCATTCTGCCTGAAGATTGTGAAGGAGAACATGCAAAAAGGGGATACCATGATAAACAGGGCTTTGCTGAAGAGTCCTCCTCGCAAACTGTGCCAATTGCGTGAATCCTGGTCATGTCTTGGTCTGAAAGTGGGGGTCAGCAGCAGGTGGAAAGCTCTGCAGAACTGTCATGTGGCTCGCAGGTATCAAACAGGACCGGTGCAGGGCAGTTTGGTGCCCTAGGCAAAATTATATTTAGCGCCCCCCCTCGTGCCATGGGGGGCTCTGGAGCAAAGCAGCCCTGCTTTGCAACCCCCCCGCAGCCGCCGGACCCCCCGCCACCCCCCGCAGCCGCTGGACCCCCCGCCATCCCCCGCAGCCGCCGGACCCCCTGCCACCCCCCGCAGCTGCCCGACCCCCCCGCCACCTACATTCCCCCCCACCCTGGCCGCCTCCTCCTCCTCCTTGCTTGCCTCCCCATCCGCTGGTCCTGTCCCGTCCTTCCGGCGTGGAGGAAGAGACACGACAGGACCCCCGCGCTCTGTTTCTGGCCAGGGAAACCAGGGCAACAGGGCTGTTTAAGCCCTGTTGCCCTGGTTCCTCCCGCCAAAACAGAGCGCGGGCGGGGCTCCGGCAGTGGCACGGAGAAGGTAGGTGGCAGGGGGGGTCCAGCGGCTGCAGGGTGGCGGGGGGATCTGGCGGCTGTGGGGGGGCAGCGCAGCATTTCTGCGCCCTCTTCAGCCACGCGCCCTAGGCAACCGCCTAGTTTGCCTAGCGGTAGCGCCGGCCCTGGTATCAAATACACTGAATCTGTGCTCTTGAGTCACAACCGAAAGCTTTTTTTTTTCTTTTTTAAAAAAATGTTTTAAAAGAGGAACCTTTCCTCAGTCACCTTGTCTTAAAAAAAGCTAAGGTAAACCATCCCAGCAGCAAAAGCTTTGGGGAAATTTCTCCCCCTGCCTCCAAAGCACCAGAAGATCCCCCTCTCCAATTTCTTTCAGGGGCAGGGAATGATCCTGCATAAGTGTGTGGTGGTTTTTCAGACAGCACTAATTATACATAACACAGGGGCTTATGTTTGTTGCTGTGTACTCAAAATCTTGAACCATTTATGTCCACATCAATATTATCCTTGATTTGCACCACTAATGTGTATAAAAGAAGATCTGGGTGGCATCTCATGTGTGTGTATCCAAGGTTAATAAAGCCTTCCAGTGCACAAACCTGAAGTTTCTGTTTGGTTCTTTGTGCTGCTTGACCTCAGTAAGCTATTTAACTGAGGTTAGAATGCAAATATGGACTCAAGGTAGCTCCTGACCAATACATGTGCTGTACATCTGAAAGAGACAAGAGAGTATTTCCATGCTAAATGGATGTGAGTGTGCACACTTGCCCTTTAAAAGATTGAATAGGGGTGCTTCCTATCAGGCAGCTAAATAAAGTCATGACTTGCTGGGTGTGCCCAAGAGGCAGTCATCTGTTCAAGCAGGCAAAATCCATTTTCAGGGTAATTAGTCCTGTATTGAAGCAGCATGGATCAGCAGAGGTGTCAACCGTGTTGGTTTCAATGAATATTTATGGGTTCCGTTCATGATTCCTCTGCTTGGTGACCTTGGACAAATCAGGCCCTGATTTCATGTTGCAGGGGCAGATGCATGTGTTAATCATATGGAAACTAGGGATGAACGAAAATGTCATTTCTGTTTGCAAATCATGAGAACACATGCCAGACACAAAAAAAAGCAGGAGCACTTTTTGGGCGGAGAAATGTTCACAAATTACTGAATTTGCAATCGTGTTTGAAAAATGCGGACTTTGAAATGCCCATTTTCACACTTTAGTCAATGGGAGAAAAGTGTGCCCTTTTGAAAAAAAATATGCACGAAAAATGCTCGCTTCTGCCTTCTGAATTGTGCACATTTCCCATTCGAACAAGCTGGAAAATGGGTCAAAAATGAAAACAGGAGCAAGCCAAAATGATCTTTGAAGTGACTTTTGGAGAATTTAGGTGAGCTCAGAAATTGCTAGCTCTCCCATCCCTAGCGGAGGTGTCCAATTTTAACACCAGGTGAGGATTTCAAATCTATACCATGTCAAAGAATTACATTTAAATGCCCTCTTGAGGGAAATCAGCTTATTCAACGATACATTTGCAAGGGATCAACTTATACAAGAATGTGCTAGGGGAGGCTGGTGACTCCTATTTGGTGGAGCTTCTTTTCCATTGCAGGTTTTGCAGGTTTTATGTGGAGCTTCATAGGAGCTATCCATGGTGCTGAACTCCACCCCCAAAATAGGTTCATCACCATGGAACACCATAGATAGCTCCTATGAAGCTCCACATAAAACCTGCAAAACCTAACAGGAAAGGATCCCCACCAAAATAGGAGTCACCAGCCTCACCTGACAATGTCCGATGTGTCTGCCTGTCTGTCCATTTCCTCCCCAACTGCTTTGCAAATACAGGAAGATGTACTATCAGGAACTGAGAGGGAGGGAGAGATAATCTATAGTATATAAAATAAGAAGTCCTGACTGACTGACTCATCAACGCCCAGCTCAAACCGTTTAATCTAGGAACGTGAAATTTTGAAGCAACATAGTTTTTATGACGTAGACACCCACTAAGGAAGGATTTTTGGAGATTCTGTCCCTAAGGGGGTGAAAAAAGGGGGCAAAATAGCCCCACTCTCATATCTCCTATGGGTATTTGAAGGGATGTCACACAGAGGAGGGCAAAGATCTCTTCTCGGTCATCCCAGTTTGCAGGTCACGGAATAATGGGCTCAAGTTACAGGAACCTAGATTCCACCTAAACATCAGGAAAAATTTCCTGACTGTCAGAGCAATAAGACAATGGAATCAACTACCTAGGGAGGTGGTGGGCTCTCCCACTCTGGAGGCATTCAAGGTGCAGCTGGACAGACATCTGTCAGAGATGCTTTGACCTAGATTCCTGCATTGAGCAGGGGGTTGGACTCGATGGCCTTGTGGGCCCCTTCCAACTCTACTTTTCTATGATTCTATGAAAACAACAGGGGAGCAGTTATGCTAATCGGCCTCACCTTATAATTGCTGCAGGAGCCAATAGGAGCAGTTATGCAAATAGCCCATATGACACTTAGAATGTTCGTATGAATTCCTGCAGGGGCCAATAGGGGTGGGTATGCAAATCTCCCCTAGGACATTTAGAATGTTCTCTGAGGGGGTGAAAAGGGAGGGAAACTTTTTAAATGACTGAATGACTGCATGACTGTTGTGTGTGTGGGGTGTCGTCACATAGACTTGGATGATAAAGGGACTGGAAACAAGGCCCTATGAGGAGAGACTGAAAGAACTGGGCATGTTTAGCCTTCAGAAGAGGAGACTGAGGGGAGATATGATTGCACTCTTCCAGTATTTGAAGGGATGTCACACAGAGGAGGGCAAGGATCTGTTCTCGATCATCCCAGTTTGCAGGACATGGAATAATGGGCTCAAGTTACAGGAACCTAGATTCCACCTAAACATCAGGAAAAATTTCCTGACTGTCAGAGCAATAAGACAATGGAATCAACTACCTAGGGAGGTCGTGGGCTCTCCCACTCTGGAGGCATTCAAGGTGCAGCTGGACAGACATCTGTCAGAGATGCTTTGACCTGGATTCCGGCATTGAGCAGGGGGTTGGACTCGATGGCCTTGTAGGCCCCTTCCAACTCTACTTTTCTATGATTCTATATGATTCTATGATTCTATGACTCCATCACGTTTTGACGGATCTACCCCAAACTTGGCATGCTCACTCTTCATCACCTGTAGACTCTCAAGATTAACCTGATTTTTCTTTAAGATCAGATATTTCTGTCAGAAAAGTTTTCTTCTGCCAGCACCCAGCCTAAATGTTACACTTTCAGTCAGAGACACTGTATCTTTTCCATTGTACCAAATCCTAAAATCCATGCGAGTGCAGCTGCGGGCAACAGCTAGTAGAATATATTTGGAAAACCTTTCATGTTGGAGACCAGCCCCTTTTCCCTACAAACTGCGTAGGAGAATACCACTATATGTTGATGGAGGGAGTTGTCAGGAGCTTTGTAACAGCAGTGTTCAATACACAAATCCCCACCCTCACCTTGGACCTACTGGCATGCCTAGCAACACCTCACGCTAAGGAAGGGGCAGGAACTGTCATGCTTAATACATGTAGAAGCAAACATGTCAAGAAGAAATGCAAACATACAGGTATGAGCAACAAGTGGGTTGTTAAAATATAAAATCCTGCTCTTTATGCAAAGGGCTCACCCATTTCCAAACCGCGTTTCCACACGCATTTCTGCCATATGGTGAGCATTTCAGTAGCATCCTTTAAAGAGGCAATTGAACAAAAACAAAGCCTCTACGAAGCTCCAGGTAATCGAATTTCTAAAATGTCAGGAAAAACTGTCTCATGAGTGCTTTTAAGGCTAAAATTATTAAACCCCTGATAGGCAGTCTTATAATAAGTATTTCAGTGAAATAAACAGCTTTGTTCTACTGTCTCCCTGGATCTGTGGACAATGATACAGGCAAAAGTACTCTGTTAATTCCAGTCTGCATTTGACAGGAGATTGATTTTGGGGGCAAGGATAAAGGCTTGGCAGCTTGCAAGTGTTATATTTTTCTAAAGATGATGTCCCAATTACTAGTGCATGAATTATAGTCTCCAGGTGGTGGTTGTCAGCTTAGGGTGGGCCATTTATGGGTATGGAGCAGGATATAGACTTGCAGACCTTGGGGGAGGAATCCTGGGATACTAAGGCATTTGAGACTGGTGGAAAGAGATTATGAAGAAATTGTGTATGCTGAGGTAAAAGTTAGATGTGGTATTGTCAAGGTCCAGGACCCCAAACCATCATCCTCACAAGATCTCAGAAGAAGAAGAGGCTTCTGACTTAATGGTTCAGGGAGAGGGCTCGGTTACAGAAAGGTGTCATCATGAGGCTTCCATGAGGCCACTTACGAATTGCCCCCTGCCCCCCCCCAAAGAAAGGACAAAAGAGGACATGGATTTTCATAAAAATTGCACATGCTAGTTCATATATAGAGAAGCAAATTTGGAAATAATTATTACAACTTTTTAAAAATAGAAATACAGTACATCTCAACATAGTATGGAGGCTTGAGAGAAAAGGTGGGGGGGGGGAGAGAAAGAAAAACTCCCATGGGCTCATGGCAGACTTGGCAGAGGGAAGTTGGGAACTCACCATAATTGTGAGTCGATGTAGGACTCTCAGGGAGTGGGGAAGACATTTCCCAAACATTCTTCACTGTTTCTCCCATAGTTGCAGGTCCTGTTTTGAGTTTGACCTGGTGGAGAACACCCATCCCTAGCATGTCTAAGATGGATCTGCTCATTCCATGTGGAATCTTGTTGAGAACATAGGCAGGGAAGGATCCACAAAACATAACATACTGTCAGTGCTGATTTTTTGTTTTAAACAACAACAGCAACAACAACAACAACATTACATTGTGCCCTCCTTTTATTGCCTCCATTAATGCCTCTGCTCAATGGTCTGTCTTGTTCTTTGGTACCATTATGAATCATTATATGCGCTTATAGTTCTAATATATTTATACTAATACCTTGGGTCCAAGGTATCTGAAAGAAGCGTCTGCCTATGCATCCCCCCTCATGCCTTAAGATGGTTGGATGAGGCCCTGCTTTCCATGTGGTGCACCCTTTCAAACAGAGGTGTAGAACCTGTTTCTGCCCTAGGAACACATTCATTTTCAGAGAAGCTTCCGGGGCTGCATTCCAGTAGTGGGTGGGGCTGAAGGCAAAAGGGGTGAGGCCAGCAGCAAAGGGGCAGGGCCAAAAAAAGTACCAGCTTATTTTAGTTTTTCCCTTCCCCCGACCCCACACAGCTGGGGGTGGGGAGAATTTTGCATGTGGGGGAAGAATAAGAGGAGATGGGTGGTGTAATTTCATGCTTCCATGAGGCCTTGGGGGGTGGAGCACTAGGGACAATATGGACTGCCTCTGAGGGATGATACAGGCAGCCTTACCTCGCCCACTCGGAGTTTTGCGGCTCTGTGGGGTGGTGACATTGGGAAAGCTTCCCAACACCAGAATGGTGTATAACTGGGGGTGGTGGTGGCAATTTACAGGCGCCACCCCTCGGGGATGGATGCGTCACCCGAAAGACCTCTACTGGCCAGCGGCTGGTATAGTTGTAACCCGCACTTCTTCCCCTTCAAAGATTTCTATCGTGCAATAAATGTGGCCCTATTTTCCACCATAATTATGGTCTCGACTCATTATTTCCACCTTTTACACACACAAAAAGCTCTTACTGTCAATAGCTAAGGCTTAAGGGAGGGATTTCAACATTTTAGAATGCTGCACAAAAAAGCTGCACAAAAGCCAGAAAACCAAAACCACCACATGGTTGGTGGTTGGGGAAGGGGGTGTGACCATCTTGGGATCCAAGGTAGGCCGGATTTCACCCTTGTCCTGAGGTTCTGCATCCCTGCTTACTAGATCCAGTGCCTTTTCTGTTGCGACACCTTTCTTATGTAATACCTTGACCAGGTAAACTGGATGACTCTTGACATTTAGAAGAATAAGGAGGGAATTGTTTAATTCAGGAAGGCATCTGGGTTGCTAGATGTGATTGAAGCTGGGCTTTAGTGCCTTCCTGGCAACTTTATGAGCTTTTGATCTTGTATTGTAATTTTATTGCATGGTTATTTGTTAGCTGGATGGAAATTCCTGTGGCATGATGAGGATGATTACAGTAGTAGATGCCTGTGCTTCTCTAAATAATTATGTATGGGTTCCCCCCCTTCTACTGAGAGTACTGCTTAGGCCCAGGTTGTTACCAAATGTTCATTCATTTTGTGTGAATTGCTTATTGGTTGTAGCCATTCTTGACAACTGGCAGAATGTAATATAAAGAGTAGTGGTGAGGAACCTGTGGCCCTCCCATTGTCCTTGACCATTGTTCATGCTGGCTGGGGCTGATGGGAGTTGTAGTCCAGCAACATCTGGATGGCCAGAGCAGGTTCTCCAACCTTGATCTAAAGTGTTGGGTTTCAACACATATTCTAATATCCACCCAGTTGTGAAGCTGACTTGGTGATCCAGGACAAATTAATAATCTTCTGGCCTAACCTACCCCACAAAGTTGTTGCGTGAGTCTAAAATGCTGCTGTGAGCAATGTGGGAAGAAGGGCAGGATACAAATATAGCAAGTCCCTGTAAGGCTGCAATCCCATGCACACTTCCCTTGGAGTAAACTCAAATAAACATAATGGGTCTTGCACCCGAGTAAGCATGGTTGGCATCATGCTGTAATTCCTGTGGCCCCTTCCTTTCCAATATGCTTTTGCTGGTGCAAGCCCCAGCTACTACAGATTTGATATTTTTCATTTTCTGGTGCACTTTGTTGGAAAGACTTGCATCACTTTGTTTCAAAATTTGGACTAGCATTAATGACTTGGCATTCTTTTAAAACCACTTTCGCTTATAATGATTGCAGCAATTTGAATAACAAATAGCTCTATTATGCGTGAAGAGAATTAAGTACTTTTAGGATGCCAGGGCAAAAAAATAATAATACATTAATTATATTTAATGGCACTTAATGATTTAACAACTTTGGAAAGCATTTATTTTCTAAAGTTCCTTAGATTTTAAGAACTCTTTTAAGTTTTTGTTTAAAAAAATAGAAATAAACTTTTTTTTTTACATGTCCCATTTACTGCTACCTATTGAAGTATAGCTTCTAGAACAGGGGTAGGCAAGCTTTTTGGGTCTGCGGGCACATTTTACATTTTCATTTGTGTCCCTGGGCAATAGTAAAACTTGCTGTTGGGGTGGCTGGGTGCACCTTCTACTTTCTCCTCCTCCCCCACTTGCTATTTCCTTCCTCCTCTTACCCCTGCTCATGACCCCTTTCTACTCCCCTGAACCTCCTGCCAGGTTCACCTTATCTCCTGATCTGCGGGAGTGCATTGGGAGGAAAGGAAAGGGGGTTGGACTCGATAGCCTTGTAGGCTCCTTCCAACTCTATGATCTATGAAATGAAATCTATGAAAGGTGCGGGGGGGGGCAGAGGAAAGGCAGCATCGGTGGCAGGGAAGAGGAAGGAAGGACGGGCTGCGGTGTGGGCAGAAGCAATGGGGGGGGGGAAGGAAAGGCCATGAGGTGAGGTGGCGAGGGGGAGGAGATAGGGGGAGGAAAGGTGGTGGTGTCAGCGGCGGTGGGGCGGGGAGGAAAGGCCATGGTGGGGAAAGGAAAGGCTGTGGGGTGGGGGAGGAAGGGTCTTGGGACATGGCGGGAGAAGGAAAGGTCACTGCAATAGGTGGGGATGAAGGAAAGGTGGTGGTGGCAAGAGAGGGTCTGGCTCCAGAGGCGTCTGGTGGGTGCATTGAGGGTCTTGGAGGGTGTGAGGGGAAGCTGCGGATGCTGTGTTGCCAAACCGTGTTTTAGAGCCACAAAACCGACAGTCTGTTTTTCAGATGCCACATTGACCCTGTAAATGTGTGCCATGTAGGTCGGAAACATTTTATTGACCCTGAGACAGATGTCTCAACGCTACCAAATCCTGTCTCCTCTGAGATCTGCTCAGTTCTTATTAGCCACTGTGCGGTCACGATCCTCACCAACTATGGTCAGAGGGCCTCAGCATCCACTTGAATAATCACCAACAGACATTTCCCTAATTTCTTTTTCAAAAATATGGGGAGAGGAAGCAGTTTGTTTTGTAACTGGAGTGTTCAACCAAAATCTACTTCCCTGCCACTTATCCTTGACCGGTTGCTCAAACCTTTGAACCTTAGTCTTCCTATCCCTTTAACAACTGCATTGATGAGTGGATTTTGGAAGGGGCCACTTGCCATGTTACTGAGCTGCAGGGTGAGAAAGCGACTTCTGGAAAAAATCCCGCCTTCTCCACAGTGGTTAGAGGGACAGGAGTCCTAATGGCAAATGTCTGCTCCACCCCTCTATTCTATCCCATGGAGTATGATGAATTACTGGATATATATATATATATATATATATATATATATATATAGTGTTTTGATTAGTTTATGTATTTTATATTTTTGTTGTTCCCCGCCTCGATCTAGACGGAGAGGCGGGTAAGAGAAGTGTGTGTGTGTGCTGTGCCAAAACCCCACCTGCCCTTTTGCAACCTCTTCGCTTCCTTGTAAAAGAGGCAGTTGTTTTTCTGCCTCTTTTGCAAGGATGTTCAGAAATTCAGAGAGATTTCTTAGGGTGCAGGGCTTCAGAGCTTACCTTACTGTAAGGAGGTGGCTGAAGGTTGTTGTTGGTGTGTGCTTCTGTCTGATTTACAGTTTTTATCCCGTTCTGTTCTTGCAGCCTCTCCAGCTGCTTGAGCTTTCTGAAAAGCACCCTAGAGGACTTAACCATGACTTCCTCCCTTGAGGCTTTCTGCCAGCATGACCAATGCTGCTCAAACATCTGGAGATTTATTTTCTGCCCACGCCTGCCCTAGTCCCACTGGAGCACTGCTGCTGGGAAAGCACCTGCTGCACTGGGAACTCGACCACCAAAGGTAGATTGAAAAAGAAAAGCCATGAGTTGCCTCCAGAAAGGTCATAGGGAGGGCCCAAATGTATCTCCCATGGGTAGACATTCCGAAGTATTGGGGCTGCAACAAAAAAGCCCCTGCTTCCTGTGGAGGCCGGTCTGCTCCACATATGATTGAAGCCTCAGCCAGGCAGGCCTCCTTAGCAAATCTAAAATGCTATAGGGGAGGTTTCTTTTTAGACAACACCATATACAGTAGGCCAAATGAGGAGATGCCACTCTGAGGTTCCATGTTTATCCAACACTCCCTTATCTGAAAGGCTGAAAACCAGGGGACTGAATGCAATTAAGGACTAGAAAGCTTGGAATATGAGCTTCCATAATGCATGCCACTCACCTTTGTACTGTGAACGCTATCAACCCATAGTTCTTCAGCTGAGATTTAATCCAGACAGAGAAGAACTCCACTTCTTTACCACTCTGTACCTCCTATTCACAAGCCTCTAAACTGCCCCCTAGGCTGCTACTCCAATGGCAGGTGAGTGGAAGGTCTTCCTCTCCCTTCCAGCACCTGAAGCATGAACACAGCACACGTTGCACTGGGAAATACATTTTTGCTAGGTCTACTGTGAATGTTAGGGCTATTTGTTCTGGGTCACTGCAAAATATAGTTTGAGGCATCAGAGGGGGTAGAAGGAGATCTCTTTCCTTCCCTGTTCCCTGTTGTTTCTTATTCTCCCACACACAACCCTCCCCCAGTAGTTTCCTGAAGCCAATTACAAGGGGAAAATGGGGTGAGGGCTCTTCCATCACTTTAAGAATATCCACTGGTGCTGAGCTCAGCATTCATCATCATCATCATCATCATCATCATCATCATCATCATGGCAGATGTGCCTAGGTGGGTTTCTGGTTTCAGCGATCAAACGGCCCAGCTGGGTCCTCTGAGATGTGTAGAACTACAACAGAGACTTTCAGGTGAATATTTGATACTGAACTCTAGCATTTGACGTCAGATGATTTTGCTTCTCGCAGCTCTCAACATTTTGACAGCATTTGACATCTTACATGCTGTAGCAGTCAGTATGTGGCAGTGTTTGACAGTAATTTGCAATAACGTTTAATATGTTTTGTTCTAGTGAATTCCTTCACTTAATCAGGAAGCATCCCCTTGAGCAGGTAACAAAACTCAAATCAGTCAAATTTTGTATGAGAAGTCTTGATTCTAAACACACAATGTCAAATTCTGAGGCAGAATTTCAATGTCAAAATCCAAATGGAGAGTTCTGACATTTTCTGAGATTTTGCTTTACAGAGGGAGGGAGGGATCTGCCAGTTTTGCTTTCTCCTGCATTTGAATTTTTAAAATCTCAAGTTCTCCATATTTGGTGGCTCCTGGGACGCTGTCCCAGGGACCATAGAATTGCTCTGTAACTCAATAAATGGTTGATACAAGTTTAAGGGGAGTACTCTATCTATGAATTATCTAGCAACCAACTGGTGTTCCTGCCTTCTCCCTCATCCTTTTCTATAGTCTGATGTGCCATTTTATTAGCCTCTTTGGTACCTTCTACCAGACCAAAGAATACGTCTGTAGCTAACGCTAGCCAAGGTATTCTTACAGTTTTTTCCTGTTCTGCTCTAGGAGAGGACTGAGGTTATAACATTAATCCATCTGCTAAACTACCCTCTTGATGAGTACATGAAACAAACTTCTATTTTACTGGGTTTTATGGCTCACGTTGTGCCACTTACAATGATAAATAACTGAATTCACTTGCACTAATATGCACAGTTTTTATGGCGAAGTTGTTACTCTAAAATATACCCCCATTTTTTAAAGCCCCACATTTTATTGCATCTGTACTTTCTTCTCCAGAGACATATTAGCATAAATATGTATGCAATACTAATACTAATGAAATAATGTAGTCTGTTTACTTCATTGTTTCCTTATTGCTGAAAATGGTAAATCTTACTTCTGCCTACAGAAACGTTGCTCTCTTAGGTATGTATATTCCATTTAGAGCAGGGGTTCTCAACCAGGGGGGAATTCCCCCCAGGGGGGGAATTTTAGGGTTTCAGGGGGGGAATTGGGACCACAGACTCAAACTGTTGGAATACTGATCTTTCTACAAATTACAATTCTATAGATTGTACATAATCTACAGGACATCACACTTTATGGTATGGCACAGATTAAGTCCGATAATCTTGGAAAGGGGGGGGGGATGACATTCTGACATACAGTAATACCTTGGATTGCAAGTAACTTGGTTTGAGAGCGTTTTGCAAGACAAGCAAATTTTTAAATATTTATTTAATATATTTTTTTACTTGATATACAAGCGACGTCTTGCAATACAAGTACTGTAGTACGGCTTAAATTAAAAATCTCTGTACAATTTTTTTTGGGGGGATTTCGTTTTGATATAAGAGTGTTTTGGATTACAAGCACGTTTCCGGAACGAATTATGCGCTCAATCCAAGGCATGACTGTATGGTGAAAAGGGTGCATGGGGCAAAAAAGGTTGAGAACCACTGATTTAGAATCTTAAGGGCACAATCCTATGGCCACTAGACAGAGTCTAGACAGCCATAGGAGAGGTCAGAGTCCCAGCTGCGACCTCAGAAACTTGCTCCAAGGTTGGAGCTGGGACTCCGACCTCGGAGCTCCCTCCCCTCACCCTCACAACTGGCATGGAAAGAACTATGTCAGCTGCGGCTCTGAGGTGGAAAGACTACCCTTGGAGCTGGAATTTGTGGGTGTTCTGTGGGGCAGAGAAGGGTGGAGACAGGCTCCCACAGGGGCGACATACCAGGAGTGAGCAGGGCCTGAGTCTGCAGTGGCCGTGGCCAAGGCCAAACGTGTCAAGGGCCACCTATTTTATATCTGCCACCAACAGTTCCTTCTATCTCTCTTTTTCTCCCATTCTTTCTCCCTTGCTCCCTCTATTCCCTTCCCTCCCTAGCTTCCCCCCACCACACACAAATCACACCTGTGTGGCAAAGTAGGCTCAGCTGAGGGAAAGGTCCAATTTCTGCAAATGGGACCTTTTTTCTAAACATGATTATCACAGTGGTTGATTATGGGGGGCATAGCCACATGTGGGGACTAGTGGGTTACATTCCCCCCCCCCACACACACACGTACTGCCATCCCTGCCATGCAGTGGGGCTGTTTTTCCTAAGCTTAAGTCATGCAGGGGCAGGGTCAAGAAGAGGAGGCCCTGGGCCAGATACAAAGGCATTGTGGGTTGGAGGTTCCTCCTGTTGTAAAGAGAGGCTTGGTCAACACTGTACTTTAGTTCAAGATTAAATAAGGGCTAAGCCCTTTAGTGCTTCTTTTGTATGTGTGCAAAACTTTTGGGATTATATTTTCTGGAATGCCTTGTGAAAATGTTGCTTATTAAATTTTATTGTCCTCACTCTCATCTGCCTTCGCTTCCTTCATTGATAATTCCCATGCCACTCATAGTAAGCTCTGCTATCCCCCAAGGTTTCCTTTTCTATTAGGAAAGGCTGTGTGTATTGTAGATTGTCAGCAGAGGAAAACATTTCATCAGATGCCCCAAAACATGTGACCATACTTCAGGGAATGAATTAAGTGCTCCCCATGGCTAAGCAATTGAATATTTCAAAAGAGTCCTGGGAACAGGTTTGAAAAAACCTGACTTGTTCTGTAACTCTTGCAATCTAGTAAAGAAGTATTTCTTTCCAAATGATACTACAGTCATGCCTTGGATTGAGAGCATAATTCGTTCCGGAAACATCCTTGTAATCCAAAACACTCTTATATCAAAACGAAATCCCCCCCAAAAAAATTGTACAGAGATTTTTAATTTAAGCCGTACTACAGTACTTGTATTGCAAGATGTCGCTTGTATATCAAGTAAAAAAAAATTAAATAAATATTTTAAAAATTGCTTGTCTTGCAAAACGCTCTCAAACCAAGTTACTTGTAATCCAAGGTATTACTGTATGGATCTTTTAAAGCAGGGGTGGCGAAGCTACAGCCCATGGGTCAAATTCAATCCAGCAGAGGTCCCAATCCATCCTGCAGAGGTTTCCTCCCATGCCATGGCCCTGCGCCCCTCTGTGGGCCACATTCTGAGAGAGGAATCCAAAATATTATCTCCAATCAGAGTGATCATTGGGGATTCTCCTTTCCATGTTGGTGGCGAACAGAATGCGAAAGAGACGACCATCTCAACAGGCATGTAGAGGAGCCACTGCTCCAGGCACTGACTAGGTCGCTCAGCTTTGCCTGGCCTGCATCAACCTGACTGGGGGATGGTGCAGGGTACCATCCCCCAGCCGAAAGAGGGTAGTTCAGCAGGGGGAGACTTTGCAGCGCATGAGCTTTCTCTGGCTGGGCAAAGCCCACATCTATTGAAGATGGGTGCAAAGAGGTCGAGAAGGCCGGGGCGGAGTGAAGCCAAGCTGTCTCAGTCCCCTTCGCCCTTCCAATGCCACATTGTATGCACGTGCCACTTGAATCACGGTGGATCGGGCCTCTGAGTGACTCAGAGATTTGACTTCTAAAGGCCCCACCTGTGGGATCTGAAACAAGGGGAAAAACCCTCTAGTGGAAGTAGGGATGTCGCAGAAATCCACAACAGATTCAAATGAGTTCAGATTTCTATGAATCTGACTCACAGATTCTGCAGCGGACTGGCTTTTCCCAAGTCACATGGATTCTATGGACTTGTTAACCAGTTTTTTCACTTTCCAGAATTTTATGCAAATCTAGTTGTAGGAACATGCAAAAAAAAAAAAAAAAAGAAAAGAAAGAAAGAAAGAAAGAAAAAGTGCATCCCCCCATAGGCTAAAGGGTGAAAATACTCATTTTAGGAGGATTTGCATGTTTTTGGGGGAATCTGAGCATTTTCGGAAGTGCAAATATGCACAAGTGGCAAGTGCATGTTTGCACAATTGCGAACAAATGTAAGTTCAGGTGATTGAAGAAAACCTGATTCCGTGAATGAGCAGGCGATGGAACGGAAGGCGCCTGACAATCCGCAAAATGCAGACGGAACAGATTTAGCACAATCCATACATCCCTAGGTGTAAGTCGGTGCAAACTGACATTTACCAGGTACTAGAAAATAGGGACATTTGGAGTGCATGTTTTAAAGGTCCCCCTGGGTGGTCAGACATATGAATGAATATGGCTGCAGTCCCATAAGATGAGGACGAACTGCTGCAGTGACTGCATGTGTAGAGTATAATACATTTTGTAAAACATATTTCTTGTCAAAATTGATAGGGAAAAATAAGTAATAAAATGTAAGAAACTTTCTGACTTTTTTTTTTAAAAAACTAGACTTTGTGGGAATTGCTTTTGTGATGGCTCCATCTAGTGTCCAATGTGTTAATTGTATCCTAGATTAAAATCTCTCTTCCCCCCCCCCCCATACGTATCCTATTTACTGAATTAGGGTTGTCAACTGACCTGTTTTTGCCAGGAAATCACTTATGCACTGAATCAACAAACATTCTTTGCAATATAGGGAAATGCTTGGATTTGAAAGGTATAAAACAGAAATGGAAATGAACGATAGGATAGCTCAATTTAGAAATTTGCAATGTACGCATTGAATTGAATTGAATTTGGACCTGCTGCTTCCTACATTCCTCTTGAAACAATGCAAGATGGGCTTCCTTTTCTCAAGGTTTTTTCTACTTCTGCAGACCTCACAGTTCCCTGGGCCTGCTGATGCCTCCCTCTTGTGCATGGATGGGGCCCTTTTGGCTACATGAGGGTGCTTGGAGTATGATGGGTGAGAACTTTTTTCCTGCTCATTTTTGATAAGAATTTACCAACAAATTTCTTAATATTCTCGATGGAAAGAACTTGAGATTTTCCTTTGTATATCACTTTCCAGAGGGGGTAGCCACATTAGTCAGTTGCAACAAAAACAACAAAGCAGTCTTGTGGCACCTTAAAGACTAACAAATTTATTCTGCCCTAAACTTTCGTGGACACTTTCTGATGAAATGGAAGTGTTGAGAAGCATATATTTCATGTGAGCTGCAGACTGCCCTGCCAAGGAGGAAGAAGTCCAGCAGAAATCCAGTTTACGCATTTATGCACAGCAGAGTAGCACTGACTCTCCACGTGTTATGGTCTTGGGCTTCTGTTAGAGGCCTTCCTGCCCGAGGGCAATTTATTTATTTATTTATTTTATTTATTATATTTATACCCCACCTTTTTTCCTACAAGGAACCCAAGGCAGCTTACATAATCCTCCTCCTCCTCCTCCTCCTCTCCATTTTATCCTCACAACAACCCTGTGAGGTAGGTGAGGATGAGAGTCAGTGACTGGCCCAAAGTCACCCAGTGAGTTTCATGGCCAAGCGGGGACTAGAACCCGGATCTCCCGAGTCCCAGTCCAACACTCTAACCACTACGCTACACTGGTTACTACAATGAAGTCAAATCTTGGATCACTTTGTAGATAGAGCCATGGTCACAGTGGTTAAGGCACAATGCTTAAAGTTAGTGCAAAACAGGTAAAATTCAATTACAGTGCCCTCACTGGAGTAAATGCACATAGGGGGGAAATTGCACAAAACAGTATAGCCATCCATTCTGTAAATTAAAGTAAAACATGTATTTTAATATTAGTGTTATCCCGTCCTCCCTTTCATGGTTGTGCCTTCTGTGTATATAACACAATATATATAAATGCCTTCTTTTTCTGGTGGATAAGAAATGGGTTAGTCATCTTAGGAGAAACACGAATCACACTGTACATTATATGGATGCAAATCTGGGATCTTTTGCAGGGGAAGGCAGAATGGCTAGAGCTTATATAAAACAAAGAGAAGGCAATCCAGTGACATAATGAATGATTCTTTCAAAAGAGATTTTGAGCAAGAGGAAAGCCCCTCAAGGAATGTACAAAAGTGCATTTATTTTGTTCAGGCTGAGAAAAAGAAGCCTGGGTTTTTTCTTGTTTCCTGTAAAAAATGATTTCATTTGAAATGTTAGGGAAACAGGAAGGATACAGAGAGACAGTGTGAATCCCTCCCCTTTCTGAAATCTCATTGATATTCTTGAATGAAAGTTCCACACACAGCTAGGGAACTAGGTGGGTATTATTATTTTTCCTCCTGTAATTTACATTGGTGCAGGCTGGAATCCATGTATATTTCCAAATTAGAAGCCTTTACAATCATGTGTTATTCAGTTCAAGTGCTACCCCGAATTAGCATAAATGTAATTACATATCTTTTGTGTGCTGGTAGTTCACAAATGACTAGTCTTTAGAATTGTCTCTGAGAGCTGCATTGTACAGATTTCAGGAAAAGCTTCAGCATCCAGATGCTAGTGATCATTTATCCTTTCTATGCCCCATCTTTATTAATGGCGCCATAAACATGCGTCATTTGCTCCAGCACCATGTTACCCATGTTTTTTGCTCAACAGAGAAGCTTTGATTATCACGACACTGAACTGAATTCTGAGCAGGGCAGCCCAATGTGAGGTTGGATCCAGATTTGGACATACTTCAGGTAGATCCATTGAAATCAATGGGACTTAAATCCTATTGATTTCAGTGGGTCTTTTCTAAGGATGACTAAGTGTGGTTCCAACACAGAGAGACTTCTGTTTGTGGGTGGCTGTTTTTAACCATGTCCTGCTCCTTTGCCAGTTTGATAGACTTGTAGGACCAGAAAAGCTCTGCTGTTAGAACTGATGCCATGCCAGCCACAATTTTTAACACATTAAGTTGCCAAGTAAAGTTATGATGTATGACTGGCCATCACATGTAATTTCCTATTGTTCTGATTATCCATTTTAAAATAAATGCCACCATCATTACTGAATTTAACAGTAGCTATATCTTCAGCATCTGTGCTTTCTCTGTCTCTGTCTCTGTCTCTGTCTCTGTCTCTTGGATGCCATTTTAGATTTCACTGGTGTGTGTATGGGGGATATTTCAGCTGGGGAGTAAGATTCTCAGTATGATTTCAAGGTGAACTCCTGGATAAATTCAATATTAGAAGTGCAATCCCATGCACACATAAATGGCAACCATGTGCTTACTTTTTGTACCTCACACACACACTCATACAAATATAATAATTAAAAAAAATAATGCATCACCCTAATTCAATGCACTAACATCTATGTCTCCATGTGGTTACTCCCTCCCCCAAGAGAGCTTTGGTAAATCAGATGGCCAAGAAGAACTTTTTAATGCATTCCCATACATTTTATTTCTGTATTTTATCAATCCAGCAAGCAACACCTGCGTATAGAAAGTGTTGCACGGGTGGATCGTCTGACTGGATTAAGATCTCATTGCAAATTGTGCATGCAGTGCCCAACAAAGGTTAGAATTGGATGTGGATGTGCATCTGGATACATGTCTAGAGCACCATGTGTTGTGATATGTATCACTTCACCAGCTGCAGCATACTGTTTACACATGGAAGGGACAGAATGGCTGTAAACAGGTTTGTTATGTCTTTCTGGATTCCTGTGTTTTTCGCATGGGAAGCTAGACCATGAGAGCAATATGAGCTAGTCACATGGTTTGTATGTTCTGATGACGTGCTAACTTGTTTTCTGTCTGAAGCCATCTTCGAGAGAAGCAGGACTGCTTTCTCTCTTCTCCTTTGTTCTTTTTGCTGGACTTTGTTACTGCAACAATGTAACGTCTTTGCTGAGGTGGAGTGAAGCTCAACTTACTCCACTGGATGTAATGCTTGCTATGCATTTATACTCTGCACATGGACTGTAACTAGGAAATGTATACTCTGTAGAACTTTACTTGCTAAGTGAATAAACAGGTAGAATTAGACCTGTGGTGTTCCAGAGTGTTTCCTGACTCCATGGATTAATCTGCAACGGGGAAGCTGGAAGCAGTCTGACAACAAGGCTGACTGGGCTGGAGAAACTGGCACAACACGCTGCACGCTGCGCAGGGGGAGGTGAGATCTGGAAGATCTGTGTGTGGAATTTCAGGCCTCTGATAGCACACAGACACAGGATTATAAATCTCCCAACTCGCACACACTCTGCTCAAAGATAACACCAACACCATGTGCATCTGGATGTATGCAGTCTCAGTCAGGGATGTGGATGGGAATGTTCACTGCACACACACACACACACACACACACACACACACACCCCTGGGATTACTGTACACAATTATGTCTTGTATGTTATTAGCCATATGCAATGCCTAATCCTATGTATGTTTTCTTAGTAGTACATCTCACTGAGTTCAATGGATCTTACTCCTAGGTAGGCTGCAAACCAACGCATGCCTTTCTCTGGATTTTTGTAATTGTACTAGACCGTTTATACCAGGGGTAGGCAACGTGGTGCCCGTGGGCATCAATGCACCCCTGGACTCCTTTCTTGATGCCTGCCAAGGGGCCTTACCCCTCCCACTTATCCCCCCCCTAAATTCACATATTTTATTACCAGCACCTGGGATTGCTGTAAAATAGTTTTCTGTTGGTACTGAAAACTGTGGGTTCAAAGAGTTGTTTAGTGAGCTGGGGCTGAGACCCGACCTCTGCCTTGTACTCAGTCTTCTGGACATATTCCTTCTCCTTTGCCATGCCCCCCCATGGTAGCCATTTTGTGGTGCCCAAGGCAGTTTGTCAAATTGCCAAATGTGCCCATAGCTAAAAACATTTGCCTGCCCCTGATTTATCCAAACCAGTTCCAGGAGATTGTCATTGTGTAGTGAAGGAAAATATCTCTTTTTGGAGTGGATCCTAAACAGTACTGTAGGTAAATGGGCATAGTTTGTTATTTTAAAAAATATTGATTGCAGGTATATTTTGTCCTTCCTCCAAGGAGCTTAGGTAAGTGTACATGGTCCTTCTCCTCCCCATTTTATCCTCACAACAAACCTGTGATGTAGGTTGGGTTGGGAAATAGCCATTGGCACAAGGTTATCTAGCATTAATGTAGAGGTGTGTCCACTCTAATAACTACAACAAGCTAACTGCATTGCAGAGATGCTCCCCATCTCATTATATCTGCAAATTGCTGCCTGACTTCCAATTTGGTGGCAATTCACAAGTGTAATGGGGAAGGTGATACCCATGTTACATGCGTACAACAAAGATACAGGCATTTAGGGATGCCTGAGGAATTCAACTCTTAAGAATTCTGATGGAAACTGACCTGATACACACCTCCTAGACCTATTGTACAGATTGGACAAAATTCAAAATGTAATTTGGAACATTATTTGGGTTTTGCACTTCTCCGAATTTTGCAATACACTTCTCATTAAAAAAAAAACATGTACCAAAATGCATTTAGAGAATGCATATTTTAGGATAAAATGAGTTTAAAATGTGTACTTTCAAATGAAATACATTTACAATACAGTCCTATACACGTCTGCTCAGAAGTAAGCTGCACTGAGTTCAGTGAGACTTACTCCCAATAAGTGTGTATAGGATTGCAGCTTTAGAAATCCATATTTTGTAAGAAAATATATTCAACAATATACATTTAAATATAAATTTTCATGTGGATTCTTTTAAAAAATGCAGATTAATGGGTTACTAGGCTGGAATGGATTAATGAATTAATACATGTAAAATTGACTTGGGCCAGAAACAGACTTATCTGTTCATCTCTGTGTTTTCCATAATCACTTTTAGGAGAATATTTCATATGAGGATAGGTTTTTTGACTTTTATTTACTGGTAGGATGTTTGTAGATATAATAGCTAGATAACTGGGAAAAATCAACAGCCAGTGACTAATTTCTCAACCCACCAATTTCAAGTCCAGCCCAATCTACTCTCTTTTAATCACATTTGATTCAGGATATTAGGCTCCCGAAGCCAATAAAGGACTTCGCTAGAGAAAATCCTGCAGTACTTGTTGCAATAAGTGATGGCATTTTACAGAAGTGTATTTATTTGGCTTTATGAAACTATTGGACTTGTATCCTATGCTTTGGGCATTCTTACACAAATCATTTCCACAGCAAGACAGATCATACACTTCTCTCTGCTACAACAATAAGCACACAAATATCTGCCAGCAGCTCTCCTCTCCAGAGTATACTGTCCATCTTATAAATAATGCAGGAAAATATGTCCTTCCAGGATTTGTAACAAAATAAATAAATAAATCTTCCCACATTTGTGTACTATGGACAAGATTATTATTATTTTTTTAAATGTGTGTTTCCTTTTATGGCTTTCTAGCCATCTCTGTCAAACAAGAATCACCTTGGAAATAGGTCATTCTGTCTTCAGAATTTTCCAGTCCAAATTGTGCTTCACAGGTAGGGAAAAAAAGCAAAGGATCCCCCTTCCATTATTATTATTTTTGTATTAACCTATAGAAAGCATAGAACAGGGCGCTCCAACCTTGGGTCCCCAGATGTTGCTGGACTACAGCTCCCAGAATCCTTTGCCATTAACCATGCTGGCTGGGTATGCTGAGAGCTGTAGGCCAGCAACATCTCGGGACCCAAGGTTGGAGGGTCCTGCCATAGAAGAACCAAGCATATGTAAAACAATATGATTAAACACCATATTTTTAAAGTATTATTACATATAGAACCCACCCTTTCTCAAAGGAGATCAGAGTGGCTTACATGGTTCCCCCTTCCCATTTTTTCCTCAACTCTGTGAAGTAAGTTAGGCAGAGAGAGAGAGAGAGAGAGAGAGAGAGAGAGAGGCACAAGGTCATCCAGTGGCTCATGTCTGAATGTAGTAGATTTGTACCTGGGTATCTCCACTCCTAGTATGACACTCTAACCAGCCTTCCCCAATCTGGTGCCGTTCAGATACATTGGACTTCATTTCCCATCATTTCCAGTCAGCTTGGCCAGCCATGTTGACTGGGAATGATGGGAGGTGTAGGTTGCCTGGGAATGATGGGAGGTGTAGTCCAACACATCTGGAGGGCACCAGGTTGGGGATGGCTGCTCTAGCCATTACACCACTATGGCTCCCATATGACTACTACTTCTTCTTCTTCTTCTTCTTCTTCTTCTTCTTCTTCTTCTTCTTCTTCTTCTTCTTCTTCTTCTTCTTCTCCTCCTCCTCCTCCTCCTCCTCCTCCTCCTCCTCCTCATCATCATCATCATCATCATCATCATCATCACACAAACTGGTAGAGAGTCCTAGCTTCAATCCCAGCTGTGGACACATGCAGCTGCTGGGCTATATATGCCTAGAGTTCCTTTAGAGAATCAGCAATGAAACGTAGTGGTCAGTTATTTGGCATGAAGCCAGAAGCAAGGGCCATTAAATCACCACCTTTGTTCCCTCATCCAAGCAACTGATTGGTGCTATTGCTGATTTTCTAATCCAAAGGTTCCCAATTTTTTGGGACCCGTGGGCACATTGGTGAATTTGAGAAACAGCTGTGGGCACCACCACAAAATGCCTAATCAGTGGGTTGCTGCTTCGGCATCTACCCGTCGTGTCTATCGATCTTAGCCTGCATCTTATTATGCAAAAACTTTTGTGTCTATTGGACACCACAACATTTCTTTAATAAGGGATTGTCTAATTTGGCTAATTGCTGGCAATGCAATACAGCTAAAGCTTCTTTTAAACGTATGTTTTGGCTATGTCCAGTAGCTGCTTCTTTTTGGGAGGAGGTTATTATACAGCTAAATTTTGTACTGGAACAGTCTTTAATATTCATTTATGTACACACTCTTAAATTATTTACCTGCTTCATGGAAATCAACAAATGGAAGGGGAAAGTTGTATGCATTTCATACAAATCCATGTACGTATATTTTAAAAAATGATTTTTTTTCTCGCAGGTGCCCGTGGAAACCACATTGGGGACCACTGTTCTAATGGCTCCATGTACACAACTCTGGCAGCTGCATTGGGGAAGGAACTGCACAGGCAGCACCATTTGCACGCCTGGCCAGCTACCCTGTACTGTGACCCTCTGCTCCTTTCACTATGCTGCCCTGGTGTTATATGTCCAGCTGATAACTGGACACATTGTGGAGAAGGCTGAGATCCTACTGTGCTCCTCCTTGCAGCATCCAGTTAAGGAGTCTGCTACTCCCACAGAATTGCTACTGCTATGAGTAGTCTGCACACAGAGGGTCTGCCTGCTGTCCCAGTTTCTTCCAGATGCTGAGGTAATGCTTGATAGAAAGAAGCTGCCTCGTGGGCCCCTCCCACATGAACAGGGAGGATCTACTGGAGTGGCATGGGGAGAAGACACATTGGACTTTTCTACATGGCATTTATCGTGCACTTGTCATTCCCTACTCATGGTTGATTATAGGTTTTTAGATGATGTCGTGACCCCCCAGTTTCACTTTGGTGCCTAACCAGCACTTTCAGTGAGTTTTTTTTTTTAGAGCAATGAAAATGTGGCATTTATTTGTGAAAGTGAAAGAAAGCACCATTTCCTCTTGTGTATTTGTGCTATTCTGCTACACCAGAGTGCCACCTAGGGGTTATGTGGTGGGAAAGGATATGTTCCTCATGTAGTGCTCAGATCTCAATTCTGCAATGAAATTAAAAATAGATGCAGCAGATTAACAGCTGGTTAACAGGCTCATGTAGAAAAGCTCATTGTGACAACTCCCACACCACTCAGGCAAGTTACATCATAACCCATCTATGGTTACATCCAGATTTATTGTCTCTCATTTGATGATCCATTTCATTCCCCACACCCCCATCTCAGTTATTTGTTTCCTCTTACTGATTTTAATTCTAACCACTGACAAAGCAGCAAAAGCTGTACTTCATTTATTAAATAGTGAGTCACTTGCTTTCTAAAGCAGCATTTAAGCATGCCTGCATTTCCACTTGGCTCCCTTGGCACCATCATTATTACCTTCCATCTGTTTCTATGTATCAGATTTTGTGTTCCACACTCCCTCCCTCAGCTTTGAGAATGAAGTGCTTCACATCACTGAAACATTTTCACCAAAGGCATATGTGTATAACCAAGCAACCCCCCCCCAGCTCCACTCAGTTGTTGTACTTTATAACAGGAAGAAGAATTGTATACCTCTTTTAAAATGCTCAAGATTCACTTTGTTCTTGACTGTGCTTGTGAGCAGACATTTTACAGGAGGAAATGAAAGACCATTATTTGCTTAGCTTATCATTTTTTTTTTAAAAAGAAAAACATATTGTTGCTTTAAATGGCTCCAGCACCTCGAGTGTACTGAGTGTGAGAAGTTCATATATCAGGATTACCAAGGGATCTTTCAGACTTTTCTTCCATTCTCTTTTAAGCCACATTCAGCTTCAATCACAAAGCACTAATCCAGCCTAAACTCTGCTGAAATAAGTGATTTACAGAAATGATCTTGTCACTGAGATGGAAAAAAAAGTTAGGAGACTTACAACAAATACATTGACTGGGTTGAGACAACACGATAGCCCTCACTCAGGGGTTGAGTAGTGGTTGAGTATGGGTTGTTGTTGAACCATGGGTTGTTGTTGAACTGTGGGTTATTGTATTGTCTGAACACAGCTGTGCTAACAAGCCATGGCTTGTTAACCATGAACAATCCATGAAGAGATCCCATGGTTTGTTGTTGGGTTGTGAACTGTTATCTTATGAACTGTTCATCATGGTTTGTTATCTCGGCTTGGGTTCAGACAGCATGATAACCCACACTTCAACAACAACCCATAGTTCAACGACAACCCACACTCAACCCTTGAGTGTGGGTTTTTGTGTTGTCTGAACCCAGTCATTGTATTTCTAAAATCTGATCAGGGAAGTTACCCCTAATCAGGAATCCAGAAATCTGATATGCACAAAAACGCAGCATACTTAGACTTCGTCATTTCTACATAACCTTCCTGGAGTTCAAGATGTCCCCCAATGGGGCTCGTGTAAGCCCAAATTGACCCCTTTTGGAGAGAACAAGGGTTAAACAAAGCATTGAGTCTTTTATTGGTTGTCTGAATCTTTGCAAATGAAGGAGTCATAGATCAGTGATAGCGCACATGCTTTGTATTTAGAAGGTCCCAGGTTTAATCCCCGGCATTTCCAGTTAAAAGGGTCAGGGAGCAGGTGCGGGGAAGCTGTTGCCAGTCAGACAAGACAATACTGGGCTAGATGGACCAATGGCCTAACTCAGTATAAGGCACGTTCATATGTGCAAAACTCTTACTCCTTTTCTTATCTTTTATCTCCTCCTGTCTCATTCCTTATTTGACTGGAAGCAGAAGAGCAGGGGTTGGATCCAACCTCCTTATTGTATCCATGGAACAGATGCCACTGGTGGAATGGGACTTCCACATCCTCCCCCCCCCCCGCTGTGAGCTCCTGCACACCCTCTAAATCTCCTGCGGAGGATGCTCCAATCCTCCAGAGCAGATCTGGAGGGCACACAGGTGGGGCTGAAGGGAGGAGAAAAGGATGCGGGAGTCCGGTTCCACCAGGAGTTTATGTTCCTTGGGGGCAGTGAAGAGGTTGGATCCAACCCCAGATTTTCTTGTTATGCACTATTGTAGATTACGTATGAGTCTGTATGATTTTGTATAAATTGGTTTTGGTCTATGACCATAAATAAATAAATAAATAAATAATTAAAAAATGAGTAAAATAAATAAAAATAAATGAACCCCAGATTTCCAATTATCCTATAGAGGCCAAAAAGTGCAACAGGAGTATAATTTAGTTACTAGAAGCTTCTTTTCTTTCCAATAGTTTTGCGCTATCCAAAGGGATGATATATCTATTTTTCAAAACTTTAAATGTTTGTTCTAACTTTATTAATATTCTTCTCCTTTAATTTTCTTGTTGTTGTAGATAATGAAACATCTTAATAAACTACTGATAGAGGTGGAAGCGGTGGTGGGGAGAGAAGAAAAATGTTTCCTTCCCTCTCAATTCCTCTTGTGTTTCTTCTAAACAGCAACCTAGAAATTTGCCTTGAGATTTCATTTTAGGAGAAATTCAGTGACAACACTCATCTCCCATCATACCAACTTGCCCACCTAATGAATAATTTCTTCAAAAGTCCTGAACTCCCAACAGGACATTCAAGTGCAAGGAAGAGACAGATGGCAACACAGTTTGACTGTCAACTTACATTTGGGGTTTTCTGTGGATCTCAGGTAGAGATGTGTAGAACTCCCCCAAACATTTGTTAAACTTAGCAAACCTCTTTTAGCTTCCCTTGAAATTTCTCAGTGTTTTGCCCAAAGAGAAACCACCTTATTTATTTATTTATTTATTTATTTATTTTGCCTTTACATTTCAGAAATCCAGAAGATCTCCACGAACCCACTTTACACATACCTGGAAACTATGGAGGCAGCAGTGCTTACCCAGGTAAAATTATGTGTAACAGGAATGATCCTATGCATGTCTACTCAGAAGTAAATCCCACTGAGCTCAATGGTCTTATTCCCATGTTAATGTGTATAGGATGGTAGCCATAGTCCCATGTTCTGGGATTTAACTCTGATCAATAGGAATGATAATTTGATTTCAGTGGGTTGGATCCAAACGTCTCCTTTCTTGTTCCATTGTTCCTTTCTGCCAGAGAAAGGAAACCTTTGGATCCAACACAATAAATTTGTGCTGCTGGAAGTCACACTGGTAAGAGATAGTTCTGATGTTAACATTTTGCAGCCAGGAGATTACGTCTATGTGATAGAGAATCTTGGGACATCAGTTTCCTATACTCAGTGTAAGGGAAAAAATGGGTGTAGTCTAGCCAAGGTTAGCAGTTTTAAGTCCTATTGATTTCAGTGTAAGAGACATGCTTATCTCACTTGCATTTCAACCAATAGGACTAAGAAGTGCTTTAACTTTGGCTGGATTGTGCCCAATGGCTGAAGCTTTAACCTTGTACTTATCTGGGTTAAATATGCACTAGAAGAGAGAGAGAAGAAGAAGCCTTCTTTTTTAAAAAAATTCTCAAGATATTATAAAAGTGAGCTTTTGTCTAACAACTCATTACACCCAGGAATGTCATCTCTTTTGGTTTTCAAGTGCTATGGGTATTTTGCTTCATTATGCACATTGCTATACTCACTTTATTTCATTACGAGACTGGTGGCACCTTAAATTATTTATTTCCCATTTTTGTAAATAGGAAGAAATGGCTCTTCTGATAGGCAATTGAAGTTATTGCTTATGAGTGCCATCAAGTTACAGATGCACTGAAGTGCAGCAGAAATGAAATACCTATCGTCCCACTGCTGCTGATGTGTCCAAAAAGCTCAGGAGTTTTAATGGCTTGTAATATATTTTGTCACTGGAAGTCACTTTCACAACTGACTGTGCAACAAATCATTTTAACTCTTGCCAATCTTTCCTCTGGTTTCAAAGCATCAATTAGTGTTCATGTTCCGGCTGTTTCCATGCCCTTTCCCCAACTTTATCTTATCTTATTCAATAATGTTCCACACCTCTGTGAGTCTTTCTCTCTCCACCTTCTCCTCCCCTGAACCACTTGACTGATGTAGGCCCAAAAGCTGAGAGTATGGCAATAGACAGTGTTTGAGGATCCTGCAACATTTCAACCTCCCAAATGCCCCTGCGTTACATCCCATAAGATGGAAATGCTTGGTGCCTTGCTGGCAGGGGTGAAAAATTTGTGGTGTGCCCCCCAGACACCCCAGAAAAACTAGAAAAAGGAAAAATGCTCTAGCAATGGTCTCTGTGGTTCCTGCCATAGAAGCTTCTTTCTAAGAGGCTTCTATGGCAGGAACCATAGAGCCCATTCCTTGAGCATTGCATTTGAAGGCTCCTGCTTGCTTCCTATGATATGGCATGAGTATCGGAGGCCGCGCGAGACGAGACTTCCGAGGCAGAGAGAGCGCGAACGCTACTCACGGAGCCGGGCAGCCGCGGCGTGCGCTCTGGAGATGAGGCGAGGCGGTGGCAGCACCGCCCCCTGCAGACAGGGTCCCGAGGCGGAGGCGGCTGCCCCCTCCCCTCCTCCTCTAGCCGGGCTTGGGCCCGGCCTCGCCACCTGCCCTGCACCCGCCGAGGACCCCGCTTGGGCATCCCCCGTGGGAGGCGCCGGGGAGGAAGGGACGGAGCCTCCGCCTTCCTCCCCGCCCCGCTGTCGGCTGCGCAGCCTGCGCCTGCCCGGGGACAGAAGTTTAAATGGCGAGCGCTGGGCCTGGCGGAGCATCTGCTACAGCAGGCAGCCTCGCGGAGAGCAGGCGGGGCGGCGAGCTGGAGGAGAAGCGGGCGGAGGCGCCCTGGCTCATGACGGCGGGCGGAGGCGCCCCCCGCCGCCGAGGAAAGCTGAGCGCAACACCGAGCCTGCCCGCAATCCCCCGCGCTGACCTGATGTGACTGGGGGCGTCTCCGCCGCTGTCTCGCCCGGCCGCCTTGCCGACATATCCAGCGCGTCGCCCAGCAGTCCCGGTGGCGGCGAGGAAGAGTCGGCCAGCAGGAGCGGAGTGCGCCCCCTTCAGCCACGCGCCCTAGGCAGCTGCCTAGTTGGCCTAGTGGTAGCGCCGGCCCTGGTGCGGGAATGGGGCTTCTATGGCAGGAACCATAGAGTCCTTTCCTAGAGCAATTTTCCTATCCCATTCCCCCCCCCCCCGAAAGGTTTCCAGAGTGTGGAATGTCAGGTTCCTTCAGCAAGAGTGTAGATTAGAAGAGGGAGAAGGTCTAGGAGCCAGGATTCCTGGATGGCTGGGTGGTTTGAGCACTGAGGTTTCTGGGAGGAGTGTTGGTTTCCTCTGATCGAAGCAAGTGCCATGTTTGGGCAGGAGTTGGATTTGAGTGAGTGAGTGAGTGGTGTGTGTGTGTGTGTGTGTGAGTGAGTGAGTTGTATGTGAGTTGTGTGTAAATATGTGTACGTGTGTGTGTGTGTGTGTGTGTGTGTGTGCTTGCCACCCCTACAGACTCCCAATGTGGCCCTCAGGGCCAAAAGGTTTGTGTAACCCTGCTTTATGGTATTACAGGCATTTCATCAGTCTCTCCTGTCAGACCTATTTGCATGCCTAGTAGTTTTCACAGCTCACACTAAGGAAAGAGAAGGGACTCATTCTAGAAGAGATGGGTCGTGCCCTGCATTTGAAGGGTGTGTGTGTGTGTGTGTGTGTGTGTGTGTGTGCATGTATGCATTCAACCCTTGAAACATTGCATCCTGCCTTGACGGTGCTAGAAACTCTTTGCCTTCTGTCTCTCTTTAAATCAAACACAACCAATTATCAAATTGTGTTTGCCACATCTCCTAACACACTTTTTCTCCCATTCATGGAATACCATTAAACAGGGCTTGATCCTAACAGACATCTCATTCCCTACTGTGGAAGGCATCAAACACTCGAAGGTACAGAGTGGAGTCATCATTCTCAGTCATATTTCAACTGAAGCGCATTTATTCTATTACAAATACCCAGCTGAAAGGGCTCTTTTTGTGCCTCGGTATTCTTTCCGATGGCATCAGCATGTAAACGTCGTTTTCTCACCTGTCTAACTGCATTGCAGACTAATATACTTTACATTAGCTATTACTTCTACAAATTCTCATTTTCTCTGTCAAATGATGCATGAAAGTTTGAATCAGTATAGCTTAATAGAGTAAGCATCTTATCAGCGCACTATATCAAAGGCATCCTGCTCAGAACACCCAAGGACAGTCTTTAGAAACACACATGCGCACACACACACACACACACACACACACCTCCTTCAGTTCTTTGCAAATGCAAAAGTTCTCTTTCTATTCCATTTTTTATCTTAAACTATAGAGCATATGTAGGCTTGCTCTGAAGGCCAAAGTGTGTACTTTACTGTGGAATAGCAATGCAGGAGAAATTAGTTCCACTCATATTTTGACGCAAATGTACCTAATTTTGCACTTTTGAACCAATATGTGAACTGAAACTCAGTTATCCTTCGAAATTCACACTTCAAAATTCAAATTTTGCAATGGAGTTCTCCAATCAAAGAAATGAATACAAAAATGCATATATTAGAAAAAAAGTACACACAAAAGATGTTTATATTTGTGAAAATAATGTTAAAAATGCATTACATTGGGAAAAATGTTTGCAAAAATGTGCATATTAGGCAAAATGGCATTAAAATGCATGTATTAGGAGAAATGTCCACAAAAATGCTTACATGTTTTCATTCAAACAACATTCAGGATTTGAAAAAGGAGAAACTGAGAGAAACTGAAACTGAGAGATTGGAAGAAGTCAAAAGACATTAAAACTGGCCCTGGATACCTAAAGATCCAAAAGCTGTTCATAGAGTTAAGTTAGGGCAGTGTAATTGATATGAAAGGCAGGAACTTCCTAGAGAGTTAGAACTGTGTAAATGCTATATATTTGGCAACATTTCTACTGTTGTAAATGCTATTTTATTCCCTTGTAATATTGACAAGAAATGGACATTATATGTGATGGACCAAAGTGAATGGTGAAGATGAAACATCCAACTGTTGCATGAGGGCAAAGCCTTGGATCAAAACTCTAACTCAAACCATGGGTGAGGTGGAATGGTCAGGGTTCTGTTGAAACAAAGGTGACCAAAGTTCAAGATAGCCCTATTTTATTCACACATCTTTATTCCATAATTCACCCATTATCCAGTTTGTACATTTCTCTGGCTCTACTCTACCTTATTACAGAATTTGAAATTCTGTTAGCTGTCCCAAGAATGTATATGATTGGATGGCCATACAAAGATAATTAAGTGCTTAATAAATAAATAAATAAATAAATAAATGTTTCGAAATGGCAAAGAATCCACATAAAATCTGATTTCTGTTGATGAAGGACAGTTTATAAATCGTGATAAATAAATAAATAAACTCAACATGATCCCCACCCCTCCCTGGTTTCTGAGGCATCGGGGACTTAAAGCTGGGGTCCTAGCAGCAGGACCCAGGCTCCTTACACTTCCTGGAGCCACGAAGAAGGCCCTGGGCTTGCTTTTCTGTGCTTCAGCATCAAGAGTGCAAGTGCCCAGAGGCTGGTATTGCAGCTACCAGTTCCGCACACACAGCCCACAGCCCGAGGGAGCCTGTCTCCTGACTCTGACCTGCCTGGCCAGTCTGAGCAACTTATTGCTCTAGCAAAGCCTGAGCTCTCATGCTGCCCACTCTGGCATGACTGACTGACTCCTTTCTGACTTGCCTCCATACTGCTTGACCCTGGATATTACTCAAATAAAGAAAAAGATCCCCCTGTATCCTGGACAGAAAAATAAAAACTACATGTCTGTCTGTCTATCTATCTATCTATCTATCAGATTTTCAGTACAGAAAGATGCCTTATACCAAGTCAAACTATTTGACCCTCCAGCCTAGGCTTGGGGAACGTCTGGCCTGTGGGCTGATTTCAACCTGGCGGGCCTTGCCATCTGGCCCACAATGCCCTTGGTGAGGCCCCTCCCACTCTGAGAAGGGAGAGGGGAGCCAGCTCTGTTTGGAGCTGCCACTGCAAGGAGGCTGAAGCCCATTGAAGTGGCAGTTCCCAAGACTTGACTGAGCTGCCATTTCAAAGGGCTCTTGGTTGGCACTTGGAGGTGGCAACTCTATTGGACGGGAAAGGCAAGGGCTGAGAAAAGCCAGATCACTGAGAACCACCATTTCAAGACGCTGGGGGAAGGAGGATATCAGAAGGGGTAGCTGTGGCCCTGCCCACTTTGCGCCATAGCCCTGCATGCTGCCGGTGTGTGCCCCCCCCAACCTCCTTCCTTGATGTCAGTGTGGCCCTTGGGCCTATGTAGTCTCTCCATACCGGGTCTAACCCTACTTGCAGTAGTTTTCCAGAGTCTCAAGCAGAGGTCTTTTCCATCACCTGCTCTCAGGTGGAGATGCCGGAGAATGAACCTGAGAACTTCTGCATGCAAAGGGTGTGCTCTACCACTGAACTATGGTTCCTCTCAATAGGACATCCATTCCGGCTGACTGGCAGATAAAAGCCATAGCATAGCTTGACTGACAGTCTGCATCAATGTTTGCATTGGCACCAGTGGACTGACAGCTCCTCACAGCTCAATTCATAGTCTGCTTCTTGGGAAGAAGGAGGCATCATGCCGTTCAGAACTACCAGGCACCTGTGAGGCACTATTTGTCCATGGCTGTCGCAAACAACATGTAGGTGGAAGTGATGTGGGACTGGTGACAGAAGGAAATGGCAGCCCCAGGAATATCCCAAGCCAGAATTAAAAACAGTGAAGGAACAGAGAGAAGGGGGAGGTGGTCTGACCATGACCAGAGGTCCATGCCTGATTTTTTATAGGGCATGCATGTTTGAGATGCCTGCATCCTATCTTCTCTAGACCTGGTTTATCTGTTGGATTGCAGTCACAGTGGCTGGACTGCAGTAACTACGCCTGTGAGTTATCTGGGGAAGGTCCAAGCTGTTATGGAAGAACACCACATCCATCTGTGGTGATGACTCTCCTGCTGTCTGGCTAGTTAGTGCCAAGGGACCTGTGGGTTAGGTTAGCACAGTGTCCTCTGAGACATTGTGTTCTGTTCCTCTTAACAGGCTTGGCATCCCTGAAATAACTTCAGAGAATGAATATTTTAAACATGTTTCCAAATATGCATAGATCGTTACCTAGCAGAAAGACAGACAGCACATACTGTCATGGAAGTTTCCACCTCTTTTTACAAAGTCCAGGAAAGCAAAATTTCCATCAATCAAAGTATGTGGTGGGGGGGGGGAGCTTTTCTTACTGCAAAAGCTCATCTTTCATGGCCTGGGTAATATGAATCATATGGTAGCAATGATATTAAAAGGGAAAGGGAAACACACATACAGTGAGATTAGCAGTTAGATAATCACCCTTCTCATTCCTCATATATTTTATTAGCACACTAATGATTGAGCAGGGAAGCTAATTAGTGCAAATGGAAGGTTTAATATTGAGTAAAAGTACTTTAAGCTATGGAGTGTTTTACTCTGGGCATACAATAATGCATGAGAACACAGCTGTTCTATCACTGTGTCAGACAATCGGATGATTCTTTTCCTGTACATAATGTTCCGTACCAATCAGATGAGCCACTGAAGTGAAATTTGAAGTGACTATGGATGTTCTTCCTCAGTGCAAAGTTGAGAAACTTCAAAGGAAACTGGCATGCCCCTGCCCATGGGCAAAGCATTATAGCTGTAAGTATGTGAGGGGACGAGGGAGTGTAAGAGGAGTGTGGAATGCTGAGATGTCTGCTGATTGGCTGAGAGAGGGGGGGTGAAGCCTGTGTTATATAAACAGTGGGCGGTGCTGTTTAGGGGGGAGAGTCTGAGAGGAGAGTCTGAGGAGAGTCTGAGGGGAGTATGGAGGAGAGAGAAAGAGTCGGAAGAAGAGAGAAAGGGAGAGAGGGTTGAGAAGTCTGAGTGGATTTGGGAGTGGGAGTCTTGTCTGGGAGAATTGGAGAGGGTTGAGAAGTCTGAGAGAGAGAGAGAGAGAGAGAGAGAGAGAGAGAGAGAGGGCGTGTTCGCACGACATGGGAACTGTGGGGGAGCAGAAGTCCCCCGCAGTTCCCGTGTCATGTGAACGCTGACTGGGGGTGCCCCCGCAGGACAGCCACACATGGGACGCACGCAAAGTGACCATGGGTGGTAGAGGGGTAAGCCCCTACTGTGTGTGGCCACCCTGCCATGCGAACAGCGGGCGGCCGTCCCGCGGGGCTGCACAGAGGCGGCAGCCCAGAGCGGCCAAATCTGCGGCCGCTCCAGCCTGTAGGGGCAAACGGCCCCTCTGGGCATCCCGGACCCCTGCCCCCCAGCGCCAGGAGGCCCGCACTGCGGTGCGGGGACTGCCGGCTCCACCGTGGTCTGTTAGGTTTTGCATGGGCAGAACGAAATTGTTACCTGACATCAGGATTATCACCTGACATGGAGGATGTCTCTTGAGGTGAAGTACACAAGGTCTTCTGTCACTAGACATAATTTGGAGTCAGTAAACATGTTGTGAAGAATAGGTTATATAACTGGTGAGTAATATCCTATTTATAGATACTATAAATAGGGTCTTCCTATATAAGTTGGGGTAAGTCACACATCCCCTCACTGCTTCCTGCTACTTCTGGACTTCAGACTTCTACTTGAAGTCAGTCACTTCTCATTTGGACTTGTATCTGCAATGATGTAGCGAGATGGGGGCATCTCTTCTGCGTAAGAGAGAAGCCTGCATTGCTTGCCTTAATCCCATGTAATTGGGTCTTACAAATAAACCCTTTAATCTTTCTTAATTACTGTTATCTCCTCCTTCCGTCTGCGTGACTGAGACTGAGGGTCACTGGCTAGGTAAGCTTTTGAACCCGAGTCAGTCCAGCTCTCACAGGGTCCACCCACCGGACCCCGCAGATCACCCCGTGGTGCCTCCCCTGCCCGCAGCCTGGGTCGTGCGAACCGGCCCAGAGAGAGAGGGTTTTCAATGTTTAGAATTTATTAACATTATCTATTTCCCTACCCTTAATTGTAATTAAATAAACTTGTTTCCTTTTAAAAAAACTTAAAAGGAGTGGTCTGAATAAATTACTCTGAAGGGGTTGGTGGCAGCGGAGGAGCAAAGAGAGAGTCGATTTTTGAGGCGTTTGCAGACAGAGGTGGTGGGCTGGATAAGGTGGAGGCAGAGGGGAGGCATGACAGAAACCCTAAGGGTTTTGATAAAACTAGTGACATTTCTTAGGCAGAATGCTGCAGATACTTAGGTTGTCATGGAATTTCACAGAAGTGTGAATAATGAAGTGGAGGTGGACATTCCTCAGGCAATATGTGATGTAAGCCTGGGTCCCTGTTTGCCAGGAAGCCTTGTTTTGCAGGGATGTTGAAGAGTTCTTGGTCTCGAGTCATGAGTCGAGTCACGAGTCTTTGGACCCGAGTCTCGAGTCCGAGTCTGAGTCCTTGGTCCAAAATGGTGACTCACGAGTCACGAGTCACGAGTCACTCCCAAAGCTGACTCCATGAGTCCCTATTAAAATCAATGAGGTTTTTTCCCAACAAAATAAGGCTACTTCACACTCAGAGCAGCCACACAGAGTAATCTCAGGTCCTTCTTCTGCCTCTCCCAAGTACGCAACACATCAATCACAATAAATCTTGACACACTGTTGGGGCTGCACTCCTGGTAGCCGTCCATAGTGGCCAAGCAGCGGCACACCTCGCTTCCATGCGCTCTTCGCCGGCAATCACGCTCCTCTCCACTCCTTCTGGCACAGCCCAGGGATGTTGAAGAGTCCTTGGTCTCGAGTCGAGTCAGAGGGGGAACTCAGTCCAACTCACGAGTCGAGTCCTCGAGTCCGAGTCTCCATCCCTGTTGTTTTGCGCCCTTGCTGTGTGAACCTGCCTTAAGCATGGGACTGGGAGTAGAGATGTAACTGCGAGTATCGGGGGGGGGGGCTGAAAGCAGGCAAAAAATGGCCTGCTCAGCCCCCCTGAGACTCTCACGACTTACCTGGCCACCACTCGATCCAAGACGCGCCAGGGCTTCTGGTCCCCAGCGTGTCTATTTCCTATTCCCCTGGCGCTGCGTTTTTAGCGTAAAAACCAGGGCAACCCAGCTTAAAACGGCCGTGATTTGCTATTCATTTTAAGCTGGGTTGCCCTGGTTTTTACGCTAAAAGTGCAGCGTCAGGGAACCAGAAGTTTCGGTTCCCTGGCGCTGAGAGCAGCGAGAGCAGGCGGGGGTGCTCCGGAGCACCCCCAAGAGCAGGTAAGGCCCCACTCGATTTACATCGCTACTTGGGAGGCAAGGCACAGAATTGACTTGCACTGGAAACTGCTGGCCATGGTATCCCATACCATGAAGCCCTGCCCGCATCTCCCCCTAGCACCACTGTCACCAATAATACTTACAATTATCCGATGCCTTCTAGTAAAGCATTCCCTGCTCCCCCTGGTGGCCACTCAGCAGCTGAGTAGTGTACAGATCCTGCCACACACTGTTCCTCGCCTCCCTGCATCTTGAAAATGAATTCAAATATCCACTCCTCCTCCCACTAGAATATATATATATAATTTATTTATTTATTATATTTATATCCCGCCTTTTTTCCTGCAAGGAACCCAAGGCGGCTTACATAATCCTCCTCCTCCTCCTCCTCTCCATTTGATCCTCACAACAACCCTGTGTGGTAGGTTAGGCTGAGAGGCAGTGACTGGCCCAAAGTCACCCAGTGAGTTTCATGGCTGAGCGGGGACTAGAACCCAGATTTCCTGAGTCCCAATCCAACACTCTCACCACTACACCACACAGGGCGTAGTGCATATATGCATACATGGGGATAAATATAACTATTTATCCCCATGTATGCATCCCTTGAAAATACATTACTTATTTGGCATTATTCTTGATGAAGAATTCTGTGTAACCCAAAAGCTCAAAATGTTTTTATGCCAACAGAAGTTGGTCCACTATTATTTATTTATATGTTTGATCTTTTGGAACCACATAGATTAAATAAATTTCTGAGATATGTGCAGAGGACAAGAATGCCTGTTGGAAAAGGTAGTATGTTTTCAGTAGGTGCCAAAAACCCAGAAGGGTTGGTGGCTAATTTGTAGTGGTAGAGAATTCCAGAGAGTGGGTCCTATGGCAGTAAAGGTCCTAGTCTGAGCCATGATGGACCAAACCCCCCAAAACATGGGTACCACCAGGAAGGCATCTCCTGATGAGCACAGCAATTCAGCAGGTCAGTGACCTAGCCTAACTTGTACATCCATATGAATGAATTTTGATCAATATAGAACATTTTCCATATTGGCCAGGGTTTTGGCAAGAGGGTAATTTCCACTGATGGTTGCACCCAGCTTTTCTGATGATATCATGATATTTCAGCTACCAATGAAAGAATAGGAGGGGGGGGGAGAAAAGAAATTGTGCCAGTCAGATAAATGGATTATAAAAAGCTTTTGCTTTAACAGCAGGGTATAATAATGTCACACTGAAACCTGGTGTTTATGAGCATCCGGCTCATAGGTGAAGCCACAGGAGCAATGGTAGGGCACTGTGGAGAAAGTGCTGGCAGATGGCAGATGCATTGATTTTGCTCCCATGTATCGAATAGGGCTAGTACAGTGGAAACTTCTGCAGGCATCTTAATCCATTTCCATTTAAGCAGAGCTGCGAACTGACTTTCTTTTCTTCTTTCTTCTTTTGTTTTTAGCAGATGTCATCACGCTGTGCAGTTTATTGAAATTCCAACTTAGATTACAAAAGTTTTTTGAGTTTTTTTAAAAAGAAGAACACCGGCTGCAAACATGTGAAGGAATTAAAATCACCCATGGAACATTGCCCGAGATCAGTGTAGAAAAAAGCAGGTCAGGGGCATCTTCTTGACTATTTCATTACACATCAAAACACCTGTCGCAGCAATGTTTGTTTCAAATCACGTTACTTAGTCTTTGTGTCATCATGAGGCTCCCCATAAACTGGAAAACAATGTTTTGAGCATCTTCAAAGTTCAGCTAAGATGATAAAGGTGGTGAAGTTTGGATATGGACTTGGGAGACTTGGTTTCCAGTACATGCTTACCTATTTGGCTGGCACAGTTCTAAACTAGGCCAACCCATCTCTAAGTCCCCTGGATGAACCTTGGTTGCTCAGTCAACAATTTCTACAAACAGGAGGCATTGCAAGAGAAGCCGGATCAGCTGAGAACAATCTAAGTTCAATTTGTGTGACCTTGGTTTGCCTGTGTGCAAACAACTGAAGAGGCAAACACATGTTAGGAGAGGACCTCTACTGATGTCTTTTGCTTAAATTAAGTGTGGGAGGAGCTCAAACTATTCTCTCACTCTCCTATCAACTCTCCCCCTATCTCAAGACCCAGCGGATAGTGCATGCTCATTACTAGAGAGGGCTTGGACAGCATTTAACAAGCCATGTGGCAAAATGGAGAGTTGTTGGGTTTTTATAAAAGTTCAACAATTTATGTGAGTACACACACACACACACACACACACACACAAACAGGGAGATGTAGTGATGCTAGAACTCCACTATGATTGAGATTCTTTCCGGTGATGGGATTGGACAATGGGGTACTATAAGCAATTGGCCAGTTGAAGGGAGTTTGCTGGTGGTAGGACACAGTTGAAAGCTGGGGAATGGAAGGAGAGGTGGATAAGTCTTTGTCTATTAGGTCTTGATTATTTACTTGGCTTTAGGGGACTCATAAAAGTTGTTACTGTGATTCAAACATGGAAATTAAGCATTGCATATCCAGTGTGGCTCAGATGAAGTCAGTTCCCACATGATTAGAGCGAATAGCTTTCATAGCAGCAACAAAATTATCTTGGTATATTTGAGGGTAGCGGAAATAAATTCCTCAACTGGTTGCACAGGGCTGGTAATACTAGCAATTGTCCTCTCCCTCCCACTGCAAGAAGTGTAATAAAACCAATCTCCCACTGTCCTATGAACCTATCCCTAAACCTAAGATCCAGCAGACAGTACACGCTCACAACCCATGGGCCAGCTGATGAGGTTTTGATCAGCATTCTGAAAGTGATGCCTAGCAGAGTGCTGATTCAGTGAACTGCTGGAGTGCTGATCTCCCAGAGGGCTGGCTTAGCCATGCTTCTCTAGAGTCCAGTCTGGCCTCTTCTGATTACATACAAAGCAGAGTTCAGTTGAGCTCTCCCTACTCTGAAGCAATATTGATAACCCAGGGCTAAAAGCAGACCTTCCTAAGGTGAAGACCTTATGATCATTTCAGGGACTTAGGTCAATTCAGCAGACTGCCTCATCTGATGATCATTGAGCATTGGCTTGGATGCAGGGAAAGGGTGTAGGAAGCAATACTATCTCCCGGGTTTGATGGTGTTCTTTTGGTAAGCTGGTTTTGCAAACTCTTGAGTGAACTAAAAACTGACATTAATATTTACATTTATTAATGAGTGTGTGTGTGTGTGTGTGTGTTGTGTGTGTGTGTTTGTGTGTGTGTGTGTGTTTGTGTGTGTGTTTAGCAGATATTAGTTCAGATAAATCCTTCCAAATGGACTGCTGTTAGCAACTTTATGCTTTTACGCCTTTGCAGTAGTTTTAAGAAAGGTTTCTGTTAGTTAGCTATAGGCTGCTAAACAGGATATGAATCCTAATCTTTATGTTATATGCAATAGTAAACACACACACACACACACACACAGCTGTGCAAGATTTTGAGTCTTCTGGTATCTTTCTGCAATTCTTTGCTATTGCATATGACACATATCCCAACTCTCTTGGAATATATAGCTGTCCCAAAATATCTGCTAGATTTGCTGTGTTGTTATTTTTTGCCCCAAATGGCTATACTTGGAAAACCAGAAGAACATTGATTAAATGTGCCCAGCTGCTGATGTCAGTAGTAGTAACTTCCATTCATCTTCATGATATTGGTCTCTGACTGGGTCATCCATGGTAGTGGGGGGGGGGAGCCACAATTACAATTAAAACCGTGTACAGTGCTTGCCTATTTAAGCCATTTGCAAAGTTACTTTTCAGGCAATAAGTGCCTAACAGAAATGTTAAAATGAAGAGTGGCTGGCTCTAGCCTGCTCACTCAAATGCTGCTAAAACAATGACATTTGAAGTCCTCAATTACTTATTAGAACCTGATTTTTTACCTCCAAATTTCCTTCCTAAGCTTGTTTAAAAGCTCATATCAATCTCTTAGTGAAAGGTCACTATGGCCTGCCATGTTTCCTGGATTTTCATTATTTCCTCATAAACTATGACATTTCAAAAATGTCAGCATCTAAGGAAATCTGCACAATATGGATATAGAAGGAGAACAGCATGTTTATTCAATTTTTTCCAGAGAAGTCATATACCTATGTTGAATATATGCCGTGGATGTTGGCCATGGTACGTGTGAACCCATGTAGACTATTTTCCACTTCATGCATAATGTGCATATCTTTAAACTTTTGGAATCTCTTTTGGTATATAATCAACCCATATTGGATTGAAGGCAATACCATTGAGGGTAAATCCCAACTCAGTCAGCAATGGATTGACCAGAAAGTCCTGGACAAATCAAATCCTCTGCATTCACCACTTGTAAAGTAGAAACAGTACTGACTCACCTGCTGCCAGGGATGTTGAAGAGTCCTTGGTCTCGAGTCATGAGTCTCGAGTCCGAGTCCAAGTCCTTGGTCCAAAATGGTGACTCACGAGTCCCGAGTCACTCCCAAAACTGACTCCACGAGTCCCTATTAAAATCAATGGTTTTTTCCCCCAACAAAATAAGGCTACTTCAGATGTGTGGCTTAAATAAATTCTAGGCACAAGTGTGCCTTTTTATCTCAAAACTCTGCCACTGATTTTGACAAGAACAGACCAGGCAGACAAACCCAAAATAACCAGGCAGGGAACCCCAAAACAGGCAGGCAGAGACCTTTATCTTGGACAATTCAAACTGTGGAACTGGTTAAGAAGAGAACAGGCAGGCAGAGGAGGCAGGGAACCCCAAACAGGCAGGCAGAGGCAGCCAAACCCGAAATGTCTGAAAGGTTACATTAGTAAAATGATTTTAAAAAATAAACTTGGATTGTTACTGCAACTAGGTCCAGACAGCACCTGCAGGTGGCATCAAGCAGGGATGTTGACAAGTCCTTGGTCTCGAGTCCCGAGTCGAGTCTCGAGTCCCATTAAAAATATTGGGACTCGAGTCTGACTCGAGTCAGAGGGGGGACTCAGTCTGACTAACGAGTAGAGTCCTCGAGGCCGAGTCCCCATCCCTGCCTGCTGCACAGTATTTTTGTGAGAACAAACAAGGTGAGGTTTACAAAACATCTTGCACATTGACATTAAATGACAGCAAATATTCGAACTGTGTTATCCAGTTCGAATATTACTGACAACCATGTTATCAATCCTGCATTTGGTGACAGCCTAAAATAATGCATAAAAAACAAAGATAGTCATGCTGGTCCATAAGAATATCCCTCCCCACAAAAATCTACAGTTGGGCAATAGCATTCTTAGAACCAACCAAAATGCCACAAAAGACTATGCAAGCTTTTGAATTTTCCAGAACTCTTCATCAGGCTAAATCAGGGCTCTCCAACCTTGGGTCCCCAGATGTTGCTTGCCTACAGCTCCCAGCATACCCAGCCAGCATGGTTAATGGCAAAGGATTCTGGGAGCTGTAGTCCAGCAACATCTGGGGACCCAAGGTTGGAGAGCCCTTGGCTAAATGGTACAAAGAGCAAGGTTGGGAAAGAATGACAGAGTGACTATTGCCAATTGCCCATAGGTGACCATCCAGATTCACCCATCTACTTTTCTGGTTTCTGAAGTTCACCTTTCCTGTGATATTATCAGTATATTCATGTGATCTCAGCAGTCTCTGCACTTTGAAATACAGATACAGTGCAGAATAATGTGCTTCCAGCCAAATGTTCATAATATCAAGGAGGCTTTGCATTTTGCCATGTTTGATTCAGTTGTTCTGTTTGATTATTTCACTTTTGTGTTCATGCAGGCTTAAAGTTTCTCATCCCGGGTTAATGCTTTTCCCAAAACAGGGCTGGGCATTTGTCTTAAACCTAAGCAACTGTAACAATTGCAAATTTCCTAAATTGCTATTGATCTCATATTCATCTAGAACCATAAACTGTTGGCTCAACCTGTGCAAAAGCAGAAATCCCCATGGTTGCTTTGATTCATCAAAACTGTTCTTACATCTAGCAAAACAGATTAAGATCATTCAAGGATTTTCCTCACCTCGGGACCTGGAGCATTCTAGCATGGCATTTATGTTGTCAGATGCATCAACTCCACCGTAAAGGTGACATTTGCATGTCATAAGGACCGTTGGTTTGCAGTGCCACTGGGATGGGATGCTTGACGCAGATATAACCTCACAATTCCCACTTGAAGTAATTTAATTCTAGAAACAGACTTGATTGCAGTACACTGAGTCCCATCTCCTTCATTTATCTTCAAAAGGACATTTGACATGTATCTTAGCTTATTGTACTGCTCCATAATACACCTTAAAGAGATTGTGTTTATTTCCTTTCTGTCCATCACTTTATACTGTCAAATAGAAAAGTAAGAAAAGGAAAAGACAAATAATCCCTAAATTATTATTGTAATACAGAGCAGCATGTTTGAATGTTAATGGTACATGGAATCAATGTTCCTTTTTGTGTCGTGTGTCTAATTCAGAAAATGTCACTATGTCACAAAAGGACCAAAAATCTCACTAAAGGGACCAAAAAAAATGAACATGAAACTTGAAATTGTTATGTTAATATGCCAAGAACTGGCTGCAGAAAGTAGCCCGTTGAATTTGTATTTTATTATCCAACGTTTGCGAGATGCTTGAAACAATGGGTTGCTTCTACTGCCTTCAGATGTCACAGGAGGCACCACCAGTCAGATGTGTGAGTTAGCCATCTGGCTGCTGACACTTATATGTCATGTCCAAAGGAAAGCTTATAGGGAGAAAATGTGCAATCAGCTTCCACATTTGAAGCTTGGGCATGCCCCTCATGCATCCAGCTGGCAGTGCTTCTTTGTAATGTTCAAAAAGAAACTTGTGCAGCAAATATTTAGATGCAGCGACAACTTGCTCACACACTGACTCCCTTCTTGGAATGATAAGAATATACAGTGGATATACAAAATGAAGATAGAATTTAGAAATCCTTTCCAAGGAGGACAGAGTAGAGTATAATGAAATGATAAATTAGGAATATAATTGATGCCAGTCTAAAGGCAATGTACCAAAGAGATATGCACAAGAAAAAAATGATGCACTGAAGAAACTATGGAAGCCTCAGTTCATTGGAAAGATATGGAAAAAATTATCACAGATTAATTATAATTTTCTATAAATAAATAAATAAATAAATAAACTAAAAATCCCTTGCTTAAGCATTAGGAAAACTGTTCAGATGTGGACACAAGCCAAGGACTTTACTCATGATATAGTTCTGTCCCATGTGAGTGAGCATTACTGTTTGGCAGGTGGATGGTCATGCATTGAGCAGGGGGCTGGACTCGATGGCCTTGTAGGCCCCTTCCAACTCTACTTTTCTATGATTCTGTGATTCTATGCTTCACAACAGGGGTTTGGGCAAGGTGGCATTTTATTCTAGGAAATTGGGAGAGCTTCTTGTGAAGTTCTTGCCTACTTACAAGGCCATAGAATTGTCACCAAGATTTTTTTTCATAAAATAAAATTCAAGTCAATATGGTACACGGGGTGAAGGGGAGGGGGGTCCTCTTCAGCTGAAACATCTGAGGAGTTTGGAGTGAAGCCAAAAGAGTTTGATAAGGGTCATGGCATTTCTTGGGTGGAAAGGGTGAGGAGTTCCTTTTATTCCTAGGTTGTCACTGGATTTTTTTTCCTTGCAGTGACATTGAAAATGAATTTGGAGGTTACTTCTCAAGGCAAAACAACTGAGAAATGCTGGGAGAAATCAACAGAGCTTTGCTTAGAGAAAAATTATTAGGGGTTGCACTCATATAGGGTGGCCAGGTGCCCTCTTTTACAGAAGACAAGCCTTTATTTGAAGGGCTGTCAGAGGACTGTCCTCTATTTGAAGGTGTCTTCTGTTTGAAGGGCTGTCATGTCCAATTCCAGTTTAAAGATAGTGAACCATGAGAATGGTTGCTCATCAATGGTGAGCACCTGGACAGGAGACTAAACAGGCAGGCACAGAGGTCACTTGGTCACAGTCTTCCATGGTATCATGAGATGTAATGAATCTATTTAAATTATAATAATTATTTATAAATTAGCATGTGCAAATATTATGCATATCAATGTTCATTTTTGTCCTTTTTTTGTGACTCATAAGTGGACACCCTACACTCATCTCTACCAAGCAGCTGAACAGGGCCTCAGGATGGGAGGGTTTAAACTTGAATTTAAACACAGCAATCAGGATTGGAAATCCTCACTGGATGAAGTCCCACCCGCCATCAGTATGGAAGTCAGAAAGAAGTCCTCCCCCCACCATATGGAAGGTGGAGCAGCCTCATCTCATGCTAGGCCCACCATAGTGCTATACTTCAGCAGAGGTGGTTAGTTAGGGCAGACATGAACTCATGCCATGACCTTGTTAAGCAACCAGAAATTCAGTGAGCTTTAAAGCCATTGATCTAAGTAGTAGTCAGAAACACTTGGACAAGGTCATCATGTCCTGATTGCCAAATGGAGAGTGAGGGTAAGATAATAGTTATTCACAGTAATTCCTAATGTGTGTGCCAATATTGTTTATAACACAGGGTAAGCAAACTGATTTTTTTTGCATATAAACAAAACCTTGCCTGTATTGCAATAATTCTACTTGGGAGACAATCATGTGTCATGTTTCCAGACACATTAATGAATGATTTTATGGGATGAATTCATTTAGAAATGACGACTGAAGCCATATTACAAGAAAAAAATATATATCTAGACAAGTACATTAAAGGTGGTAAAATATTTAGAATTACTTTAATTAATCTATTCTTATTTCCAAGAGAAAAACTAGTATGGCACTTCATGCTGTTAGGTATTTAATGGGAATGGTTTATATGCTGATACATACTGTTAAGTTTGCCTTCCTGCAGCTAATTTGCTCTGTATTATTGAAAGCTTCCTGCAAGATACACTCATAGGATTTTCCTCCCAGTAATATCAGCGATATAAGTAAAAGTATCTGCACCATGGAATACACTTGTGGGTTACGTAATTCATGCTCCCAGATGTGCATTTAGACGTAGGGATGTATGAGAAATGCACTTCAGTTCATTTTTGATCAGGATTTACGCATTTTTTCCCCACACAGACTCAGATGCAATTTAAGGTCAAAGTCTGTACATTTCTGAGCTTGCAATGTGATTCACAGTCCAAAAAAATGTGTTTGACTTCTACCAGAGATTACGTTTGAGTCCATGTTCAGTCCAGAAGGGGCGAACTGGGTCAAAATCCTAATAAAAAATGAATGGAAACAAATGTCTCATACATGCTATACCTAGCTCCCAGCTATCTTTTGCTGTGGGAGGCCTGGATGTGCCTCCCATAGGTAGACTGAGCATGCACATCATCAAAGGAGACATGATCAACTTCACAGCTATCAGCCTATGTCTTCTAGGCTCCGACAGCGAAGAAGAGCACTATCCCAACAGACATGAGACTCCACATATCTTTTGCAGCATCAGAAGATGGCACCAATTTGGAAGCAAGAAGAGCATCACATATGATGCAAGTCAACTTTTTGGAGATTCAGGGTTTGTAACAATTGGGTGAGTTGTGCATTCACTTTGCCAGATCTTTTATGGGAGTGCATTATATTGAAAGCCAGTAACAGTGAATCTGTCAATTTCACATTCTCCTGCTTTTGATTTTTTAGAATCTCAAGTAAGTTCTTTCTCTCCCACCTATGAAGAACACTGCACATTTTGGTAAATTCTTATCCAAAATGAACTGAAACATTCTGATTATCGAGTAAGAAAAATTATTGTTACCGGTACCTATATTTGCTGTAGAAGAAAATCGGAGGTCTATTTTGTTTTGTTAATTGTTACATGTTTTTGATATTATGTGTTTGTTTTATATAGAAATAAAAAATTTAAATCAGAAACAAAATGAACTGAAACAAATTTCTCACCTAACTGCACCAGCCAAATAGGCACAGCTATTCCAAACATGGAGAGGTCCATGATGTGCCTGCCTGCCATATTAAAGATGAGGAGCCTGTCAGAAAAAAAGAGAGAGGTAGCAACCCTAATTTAGCACTAACATGTTTGAATACACAGGGGTTTATACCCTGACTTTTAAGAGCAAAGCACTCGAAGCTCTGGATGATGGATGAATATGAGTTTAGGTTTCTCTCCCACATTCAGTTATTCAAAGTCTCAAGTTCTTTCTGTTCCAAATATGGATAACTTTGCAAATTTTGGTAAATTCTCATCAACTGAACTGAAACAAAATTCTCACCCATTCTCAGAGTCAGATCTAGTATGAGTAAATGCAAATTATCACAGCTCCCTGCAAACTATGGTTTACAAAACAGGAACAAGTCTAGAGAACATGCACATGAATGTTCTCTAGACTTCCCTCTTTCCCTCTTTGGAGCAATATCCCTTCCTTCCCCTTGTTTCCCTTAACTATGTTTTAGCATTGCACCTGCACTGATGCTACCTGTTGCATTACATAGGTGGGAATAATTAAGGATTTCAATCTTTGTGAGTTCTAATATGAACTGATATGATAGGAATGTAGATAGGATTATCCATCAGCTGTTGCTCTTTCCAAACATTCTGATGCAGTTGTCACCTCAAAATGTATCAACGCATGTTTTAAAATGTGCATTTTGAGAGAAAATGGGTTTAAAATGCATATTTAAATATGTACTAAAATGCAAATTTTCATGCAGATATTTTTTTTTAAAAAAAATCACAGATGGTGGGCAGTATCCAACAGGATTTCTCCAGCTACATTATGCTCATGGGAGAGACCACTCGCACAACAGGGCTTTGGGCTTCTAAAAAATAACCTTGAATCAGGACAGGTCAGCATAGTTTCCTTCTGCTCTGCTAACCTGTCCTGTTTGGGATTATAGTCTCTGACATAAATAGGAATTGACACATCTCCTACTATTACTCAGTTTAAATCTCTCCACTAGATGACACTGCCTCTCCTAAATAAAATACTTTGTACAACACATATTTATAAAGGACGGTCACGGTTCAGACAATAAATGAAATGTATGCAGTACAAATACACACAAGTACAACACAGAGTGAAGACGGTTTGTACAATGACACTCAGAACCTGCTTTGTTCCAATGAAATAGACTTTTGGGTAGGATTTTTCAAAATGGGTTTTCCCATTGATTTCAATCAGAAGAGAGTGAAGCTGCTGTTTCCGCTCAATACACAACTGAATATAGTAGCAAAGGTTGCAGTGCCAAGCAGACCTGTATGCAACCTTACAACAAGGGAAATCATGCGCCTTTAATGAAAAGGCAAAGAAAAGAATAGCAGAGTTTCCTAAACTTTGTTCATGGTAACCCTCACAGGTTCTAAAGTTGAAACCCAATTTTCAGTGTATTCCATTTTTACTGCATTTTATAGTTCAGCAGCCTCCTCTTCAGTCTTTCTTGTCTTACTCATGAGAAGAGGACTGCAATCCAGAACTCTGTATGCATTTCTGTGTGCACACTGAACTCCTATGCATAGAGTCTCTCTCATTCATTTCTGTATAGAAGCCTTTACCAACTTGGTGCCCTCCAGATTTTTTTTGATTGCAACTCAAGGCATTCCTGACCATTGGCCATGTTGGCTGGGGCTTCAGGGAGCTGAAGTCCGAAACCTCTTTAGGGAACCAGGTTGGGAAAGGCTGCAGTAGAGGAAGGAGCTCCACAAGTGTAAACCAAGACACACACCCCTTTGAATAGGAGCAATCTGTGTACAGTTGGAGCTCACATAGATTAATAGATTCATAGCTCATAGAGTTGGAAGGAGCCTACAAGGTTATCGAGTCCAGCGCCCTGCTCAATTCAGGAATCTAGAGGAGGGGTCTCCCATCCAAGTAATAACCAGGCCTGACCCTGCTTAGCTTTTCATGCTTAGACAAGCTGAGCCAGCATGAGCCACATGCCCGTAAGATATTGCTGGATTGGAAAACATATTGCAAAATTATAAATTTTGTTGGAAAATAACTGTCTACTGGCTCCAAGCCACTGTTGCTCCTGTGATCTCCTGGGGCCAAGTGCCTGATGGAAGCAGCAGTAGCTTTCAGTCCATTGGCTCAAGTCAACAATGTCCACTAGTGGAGGCAAATTGGGGGTGAGGGGAATGGGAAGGTAGCAGTGTGGGCTTCCTCCCTCTGCACCACTTATGCCAGCCACCACAAATTATTGTGTGACCCCACTAGTCCCTGCATGTAAGCTGGTCTTTAATTTTGGTTGTTTGTTTAAAGTATTTTTTTTTACAAATACTTGTAAAATATTCCCGCTCCTCAGCCAAAAAGCCCCCTGGAGCAGACTGCATGCAACCACTTAAACAAGATGGTCCCTGCCCGTAGGCTTCCAATCTAAAAAGACATGACACTCAAGGAAAAGGGGAAGGGGAGGACAGAGGAAAACATTGCCAGTAGAAATAACTATCAGGCCCTTGAAAACTCTTCAGCAAAAGCTGTTTACAGGCTGCAAATGATCCTGTTGGGCATGTGTTTCTGGGAGAATATTGAAGTAGTTTTTTAAAGTCTAGTTTCTAACAGATTTCTGGACCCAATTATAGGCTTCTTGGCCTTGATTTTCAAAGTGCTAAATAGCTGCCTTTTGAATAACTCAAAGATGCATTACCTTCTCCTTGTATGATGATTTTGTTATTCAGGGGGTGTTTCATAGTTTCTCCATTCATCAAAATGCAAACGGTGAGTGAGTATTGATGGAGACTGCAATTAGGATTCCAGCACCAGACCCTACTTGATGGTGTCCAGTGAAAGCCCCAGTAGCATTTACAAAATATGCAATGCATTATTACTTGAACAGTCATTAGGTTACTTGAGGGCCTCTGTGTGTGGTTCCTCTCTGCGCTAGTTGGTAATGTTGGAGGGCCAAGGTCACATTGGAGGAGATCACACTGTGGCTCCTACCCAGGAATAAATTATACTGGGGACTCATCCCAAATGACCTGAGATATCAGAAATTAATAAGCAGCCTTGGGAGGGGGCCATACTGAAGCAACTCCCACACTGCTAAAAGGATTGTCAGAAAGGGCACTCCCTGTTTTGGTTCTTGGGTTGGATCCTGGATCTGCCTTTCGCAAGAGGAAGGGCTCTGCTTGTGGACCGTCCCTGTGCCTGATTTTTGGGAATCCCCCCCCCCCCAGCTCATTCCATTCAGCAGGGTCTCCTGACTCTTTGTGTAGCAATTTCAGGGGGCTGGAGGGGTTGCCATGGGAAGGAGGGGCCAGGGAAGTCCACTTCTGGATCTACCCCCCTTTTGGGGGGTCATTTTAAAATGTTAAAGCACACTGAGCTTGAGAGATGCTGTAGAATGTAAGTGTGCAAAGTAAGTCTAATAGAATTATTAATGCTAGAAAGTTTGGCATATAACAAAGTGTTCTCATCAGATGTGGTTTATGGATTGATGCTGCTGCCAATAAAGTTAATTGCAAAACTCCCATTGTCTTTAGTGGTGCCATGTTGATGCCTCAAAGAGAGAAAATGAATCAATTCAATGCACTATGGGGCTTTTAGAAGATGATGACTACCAAATAGAACTGTGAATAGTCATGGTCCAGGAAATGCTGCAACTATCAAACCTCTACTCCTTCGATTATCTTACTTCTGCAGTAAAGAAGAGAGACCTCCTTAGTAACTCTGGATTTGCACAAACCATTTGTTTTAATGTTTACAATCGTGCCGCATCATTTGGTTCCTTAGCCTCTAATTGCATTTAATTCCAGATGTTTAACTCTACAGCATCTGACCTTCCAGGCACTGTTACATTAAAGTTGTCTTTTAACTGTTTGCTGACAAAGCAGAGGTATCCATAATTGCCCTTCTTTTACCATTCATGTGCATGTTCAGTTCTGTAATGAATAAATTTTATAATATAAAAATATTTCTATTCACTGCCCCCACCCCAAGTATGCAGCTGTGAAAATTTTGAATTTTACAAACTGAATTCAATCACACGCCTTTCTCTTTTTGGGCTCTTGGATGGGCACTGGACCTTGGCCAGAGAGAGAGAGAGAGAGAGAGAGAGAGGGGGAGAGAGAGAGGAGAGAGGAGAGAGAGAGAGAGAGGTGGTGGTGGTGGTGGTGGTGTAGGGCAGCAGTGGCTGGTGGCTCCAATGTCAGTGGGGTGGTGTATCTACTTGGGCTTTCAGTCTGACTTTGAGGGAGCTATCCATGGTGCTGAAACTAGTTTGGGGATAGGGTTCAGTACCATGGATAGCTCCTTAAAAGTTCAGACTAAAACCTGGAGTGGATACACTGCCCCCCTGACATTTGGAGCCACCAGACTCCACTGGATAAAAGTACATGTAAAGGAGTGACCTGTTAGTGTAACAGGAGCCACCAGCCTCCACTAGTGGTGGTGAAATATCTGGGCCTCACAGGAAGCTGACCTTGGACAAATTGCGGGTTGTAGTTTAGATCTTGAATGGGTAGCTGGTCTCAGTCAAAGCAGGGGGGTTCACATTTGAAATGACAATTTACAGCAGGGGCACTGAATCTCTTTCGGATCAAGGGCCAAATTTAATTTTGGGGAAGCTCGCATGGGTCTGGATTCTAGTGGTGGGTGTGGCTAAAGGCAAAAGGGGGCAGGACCAAAATACAAAGCATGCCGTACATTTTAGCTTAACGCTCTACCTTCCAGTAACTAAGCCTCAGGGGAGGCTTTTAGAATGGGAAAAAAACCATGCAAATGCTGGGAACCGATCAAACAATTGCCAATTAGGGGGAAAGGAACTTTGGGTGGCTAGATTGGGATGCCAGGTGGGCCAGATTCAGCCTGCGTGCCTGAGGTTCAGCACCCCGGATTGAAAGCATAGTTGCCAAAAAATAATCGGGCCTTAGAAAATTCCAGCGACAGTGAAAAGCGGGTGGAAAAGAAAAAGAAAAAATCGTAACCAATTTCACAACATTGAAGAGAGACACTGGGCTTGGTAGAGATCTTGAGGGAGTGGGTGCTGCTGTTGCAGAAAATAGGGGCAGTGTGAGAATTTGATTATGCGAGCGCACCTGCTTGACTTGCTGCAGGGAGAACTGAGGAGGCAACATAGCCCAGCTCGAGCAGGGCTCCTAAGCTCAATTCTGCTCACATCCCACAGCTCAGGTACAGTGCTTACAAAGCAGCCCTGTGGAGGAAGTCTCTCTCTCAGTCTCAGTTTCTACCGGGCCTTTAGAGGGCTGCTGGTGGGGAAACTGCTGCTACTACGTGACAAAGGTCACCCCTCAGGGGGCCTGTTGGACAGGCAGCTCCCCTGTGGGGGTGGTCTCCCCCCCTCTTCCCAGCAGCAGAAGGTTTCCTTCTGGAAGGAAATTAAAGAGGGTGTGACTGGGTTTTTGTATGCGTTCTTTTTGAATATTGGCAACCCCTAAACTCAGCAAACAAGCAAAAAAACCGTATCTCTTCTGGAGCCAGTTTTCTACGGAAGATAACAACAACAAATCCATTCTTTTATTTTGGCTATTTCCAGAAATGAATTTAAAAAATAGAATTGCAAATTGTCTCCATTCACTGCCCATTATTTCCAAACTATGATTAATATAGTGCAGTGTAAAAAAGATTCCAATGAAATTGAGTTCCTAGTTCTCTGTCAACAGGGTTTTCAGAGGATTGATGATGACAGCTTAAAGCCAGACAACAGCGTAAGCCAATTTTTTTTTTTTTTTTAAAGAATGAAATGAAATTTATTTTTAGGGATGTGCTCAGTTAAGGGCTGTACTCCTTGAAATAGATTTGCCATGGCCCAAGATCCTGACAACTGAAGGACCAACATAAAGCCAACAAAACCTGGGTGGCATTCTATTCAATCATTAGGCTGATAATTTTTAAATACCTGTAGTTAATGGTGCAATGCTATGCATGTTTAGACAGAAAAAAACCCTACAACTCCCAGCACTCCTCAGCTAGCACGGATGGCTGGGGAATGCTGCAAGTTGTAGGACTTTTTTTCTGTCTAAACATGCATAGGATTTCACCCTAAATTAGTATGTAAAATTTAGACCTCCTCCTGCCCAAATTTCTGAGTTCCTTTCTCTTTTGTCTCCCTATCCCAGAGTCCCCCTGCCTCCTCAAGTCCCTTCTTAGCCTGATTTTCTCTTTACTAACAGTACACACACAGCTTATTCCATACGAGAGTACGACCGACAGTGATGGCAGCAGTCCTGGGAATCATATTCAGAGACTCCTACGAGCTGGATAGACAGAGTAAAAGAACAATTCACACTTAGCCTTTCCCATTTACATATGCACATGACGGTTTTGAAACACAGCCTGACTGAGTAAAATGCAGATAACATTAAGTGGGACTCAGAGCTATTTTTCTAGCCCAATTATGGTTTTTGAAGCCCCAGAAAATGGAAACATCTGCTGGAGCCACAAATAGCTGCTCACTGACTGAGAACAGCGGGGGAGCTCACGGTTAATCATCTGTGCTCCTAGCAGGAATCACTTTAGCCAACATGAATGAGTAAAGAGCTTTTCAGGAGTTGGAGAGATAATGGAGTATCTCTTTCCAAAAAGCAGGTGGAATTGTGGGGAACCACACTCCAGTGCAAAAGGTGAGAATTCTCCTTGCCAGGAGGTGAGAGAGTAGCTCTTATTACTCAAAACAGGATCTTTTCGAGGATGCTACTAGTGCTTTCTTTTCGAAACAGACATTGGATGAGCAACGCCTGTTGTGCAGGCAGGTGTCAGAAAGATAGAAATCAACTGGTGAGTCTATTTAAAATCTAACTAAGTAAGATGTAAGAAAGAAAGAACAGGAAATCCAAGGCAAACTTTGTACACGTTTGAAAGAGGAAGCTGGCAGATTTACTCTTGTTTTTTAACACACTGTGTTGAAACAAGTAATTTGCATTTATACTGACAGAGGATTATCATATTCAGAAAGAGAGGATAAAAGAAGGGAGCTTAGTGAATCACAAGGAGAGTATTATATTCTGCTCCAAGATGTCCTTTAACCATATATCACTGGTTTGTTCATGCCTTATTATCAGTAACAAAGTAGGGATCATTGCACACACATATTCCTTTATCTTAAACTCATCCCTTCCCTTCCCAAAGTTAATTATCAATAGGTCGCAAGCAAAACTGTTCTTCTAAATTTACCAGCAGAATATTTATTTCATTTGATGAATACTTACATTAGGACATATGTTTCCCAAACCCATGACATTAAACAAGCTTAACATCCACTATGAATATAGTATATGAAGTATGGACTTAGGGTGGCCAGGTGTCCTACTTTACAGAGGGCAGTCCTCTATTTGAAGGGCTATTCAGTCTGAGTCCTGCTTAAAGATAAAGAACCAGAAGAAGGGAGAGCAGAGAGGGGCCTTGAAGTTGCTCATCAACAGTTAACATCTGGGCAGCAAGCTGAGCAGGTACACAGGTTGCAGTCTTCTGCACCATGCTGAGATGTATTTCTATTTAAATTACAGTAACTATTTATAAATGAGCATCTATACATATAAATCAGCATATGCAAATATGTCCTCTAATGGTCACCTTAGAGATGTGCGCGGAGCTCGATTGGGGTGTGTGTGGAAGTTTGGCAAACTTGCCAGGCTCAACCCCCTGAACTCCGCTTGACCTACCTTTTACCCAGCTTGACTCATATTCTTGTGAGCTGAGCTGGGGAAAGTGGCTTCTGGGTTCCGGCGCTACGTTGTTTATGTAGAAAATGGTATAAGATACGTTAAAAGTGGCCTAATTTGCACAAATTGTGGCCCAATTTGTACAAATCAGGCCGTTTTTAATGTATTTTATGCAATTTTCTATGTAAACAACAGAGCCAGGGACCTGGAAGTCTGGTGAGTGCCTCAGTTGGCGCTTGTGCTCAGTTCAGCTCACGTGGCGGGACCGCTCGGCTTGTGCACCACGAATCGAGTGCCGGCTGGGTCGCCCATCTCTACGGGCCACCATAAATTGATTGGAGATAAAAAATGATATAGTGGACCTAAAATACATCATCTTTAGACATGTGTTCAGCTCCTGAATGATTTTTTAATAGGCAGTAGAGAGGGATGCATCTCGCACACCCTTGATGGGATCCTCCTTCTGACCTACTCTTTCAACTATTTGTCCACAGTCTTGGAAGGATGGAAGGGGTTGACAATCACCCACACTCCTTCTTGTCTCTAGCCATCCTCTAAATCTGCTTCAAGAGGTCCTGCTCAGCCTCCTTTAGGCTATTATTGGCAGGCACCTTCCCAAGCAGCACCTATTGGGGAGGCTGGTGACTCCTATTTCGGTGCGGCTCCTTTTCCATTGCAGGTTTTGCAGGTTTTATTTGGAGCTTCATAAGACCTATCCATGGTTCTGAACTCCATCCCCCAAATTGGCTCACCACCATGGATAGCTCCTTTGAAGCTCCAAATAAAACCTGAAAAACCTGTAATGGAAAAGGAGCCCCACTGAAATAGGAGTCACCAGTCTTCCCTGTGATTGCCTGCACAACTACCCAGTGGCAAGGTGTGGTACTGCTACAGCCTCCAGTGTGCCTGTAGCTTCTTGCTCTTCTATCCTGGGTCATCTTCAGCAGGGCTGGCCTGATGTAGGCTCCTATGCCTGCATCAGGCAGTGGAGCAGGAAGACAGGCAAATTGTGCCACTCTCCTCTTGCCTCCACCAGGAAGTCCCACCGCCGCTGCCTCCCTGCCTCCTCCAGTGGGCATTCTGGAGAGTCCCACCAGCCACTCTCCCACTGTGGAATTTGCCACAGCAAGAGAAGAGCTGGCAGGGCTCTCTAGAGCAACCTCCTGGGTGCACCGCCACTTCTCCTTACTGTGGCCATGTGCACGGGGGCTTGTGGCTGTGGAGCTCTCACAAGAGTTTGGCCAACCTTTTGCGACAGTTGAGCTGATCTCTCATGGGAGAGGTCGCCTCAAGGTGGGAATTGCTGGGTGGGCAGGAGTGAGTGGGCAGGTGAGCAGGTGTGGCAGTCAGGGGGTGCCCCCTTTCTTGAGGCAGCAAGATGCGTTGGGCCAGGCCTGATCTTCAGAAAGACTCATCTGCCTACCACCTCCACAGCCAAGCTGTTGTTCCCTCCATCATTCATCTGAGTTGGCCCCCATCTTCCTTGGCCTGTTTCCCCAGCATGGACCCTGTTCCTGAGTGGCCTTGTTGCAGTGTTTCCCTGTTTTCCCAGCATGACCTTTTTACAGTGGTGTGTACGGCATAGGGGTTGAATGCAAGATGTTGCTTTCCTAGGCTGATGGCTAGCTGAACTTCAGCACTCTTGCAACCTTTCTTCTCCTCCTCTCACTTTTCTGTCATTGCTGGACATACTGTATCCTCTCCCACTTCAGAGGCACGTAAACCTGGAGCTCACCAGGGAAGGAGATCCTTAAGGCTTTAAAGTTCTTTACCTCTCTTCCTATCGCTTGGCTTCATATGCATAATTTCACCCATGAATATTCATTGGTCAGTGAATGTGACATCAAGTGATGCCATGCACATATGAAACAGTCCTCAAGGATCAAACGCACAAAAAAGATTTTCCTGTCACTTAACAACACTTCAGAACCCAGAATTTTTCCAGCTGAATCTATTCACCCATTCAGCTTCAAGTCATCAAGTGGTGACATATTGATGGTCATGAATTTGTAAATGGGACAATTTGGACTCAAGAAGTCTGCTTTATTGTGTGCCCTTGCCCTTGTTTCCTACCACCCCACTATCCCTGGCAAGCTCCCATGGCTCAAGGCTCTGGAGTAGTTACCTTCCTAGTCCTAGCCTGTCCTAACCAGCACTTTCTTGTGCTGAGGGATTTCCATCTGTATCAGCACATGATCCTGTTAAGCAAGAAGTAGCTGGTCATCGAGGTGACCTTTAGGACAACTAACTCCTCCTTTCTTGACTCACAGGTCTATTTCTGCCCTCTGAGGAAACTAGGGCAGATGACAGCAGCCTCCTGGCATAATGTGTCATGTGTTTGCATGCCATGAGCATCAGAAAATATGCTGCTTATCTTTAAAGACAGTTTGCAGCTCAATGCAGGGTTTTTGTGGGGTACCATTGTTTTCAAACTTCTCATCTCATATGATTTTTCCCTTATACACTGGGTAGGCAACATTACATTCTAGAAAGACTCGTTAAGTTGTGTAAAACTTAGAAGAATAGTATAATCGCAGCAACATCTTTGATGGACATGGTCTATATTAAGGTTCCAGTATTCTAGGGGTGGGGGAAGAATTGGATAGTAGAGAAATGTGAGGTATTAACTGGCAGAAAAGACAGCCAGCCACATCAACAGCCAGCCACATTAATCCCTGTAGGCTTCAGAAACAATAAATTAAAATAATTTTCATAGATATTCTAGCACAATCTTTTTGGGGATGATTTTTCTCAATTTCAAAGCACAGGATTCATTGGAACACTATTATTTTATTGGAGAAATATTTGTTTTGATCCTTAGAACATTTTTACCCTCATCCTGCTTTCCGGCGTGGTTTCCAGCCCCAGGCTCACATTTTGTTGTGTAATTTACACATAAGAAGACCTACCAGCAAGTGCTTTTAGGACATTGTCTAAAATAATGGTTTCATAAGAACTCAGGACAACTTTATATTGGTTATTTTAGCAAGCAGCCATCTTAGAAAAGACATTTCCACTCACACTGATACACCAAGCAATTGTTCCTTTTATTTGCATTCTAACTCATTTTTTAATCTGACACATCTGTCCCTCAAACACCAGATGTGCATCAGTGAGCTCCTGCTAGCATTCATAAGGTCAGTCGGCAACACCAAAAGCAATGTGGCTAGCATCCTACTCAAACTAGCTAGCCATTGACAGCATGAAGATAACCACGGCAACAACCCAGAAGACTAATTCGCAGCTAGGGCAGTTTGTGAGGTTGTGTGAGTTCACAACAAAAATTCAGTAATATCTTAGATGTTCCCAAGCAATTTGGGCTAATAAGACCATGGAAAAGTGTGGGGGTATTCTGCCTTTGGGTTGACGGCTGATTTACTGTTTAATGCTATTTGTTCCAGGCATTTAACATAATCCTCACATGCTCCCAGTCCTAACATGAGTCATACTAATCTCTTTACACATAAATCATTTCTCTGATTTCTTTGTCATCATATGGTATGGTTGCTTTGAACCTTTCCACTGTTGCTAAGTATTCTGATGGTCCCTTCAAGTTCTTATCTGACTCTAGAAGGCTCTAAATACAGCCAGTGAAATAGCTGTGATATCTTTCCCTGGAGTCCAGTTTTAAATCCACTGGCTGGTCATTCATCCTGATTTCTGCCACCCACACCTTCATTTTCAGTTGGGTTAGTTGCAATTGATCCTGCTGCTACACCTTTAAAACATGCTTTTGCATAATGGCTGGGTGACCGGGTGACTGGCCAGATGGGCGATTAATAAATATAAGAAATAAATAAATAAATGTCAGTTTTTCTTGCAATTGTAGCAAACACCACCTTTTGCTGGGAAATTTTCCTTGTTGCATTTCTTTCAGTTAAGCCCCTGGCATTTTTCACCCTGTTCTGTGGGTTTATCTCCTGGCTGCCTCACAGGGGTCACTGCTATTTCCAGGAAAGTCCCTCATCTAATTGTAGTTTTTCAGAAACTTTGCGATCTCTGACCCCCCTACAACATTTTCTGTCTCTCATCGTCTCATCATGAAGGGTGCCATATTCATGATACTTGGCTAGGGAGCATAAAGAGATAATAAAATCATCAATGGGTTCATTTTCTTTTTGCATAGATGAATTAAATTGAAAAGCATTGCAACATTCTCCATTGCTTTGTTATACTTCTTTAAGGCCTCCTCACGCAGCCTGAGAGATGCCCCCCTGCTATCATCTGCCTGATCCTCCATTAGTTAAAGCAATGTGTTAAACTGTTTCTCTTCAGGTTTGCTTTTTATCGGTGAAGCTATCCAGAAGCCTCATATCTGTACCTCGATCTGGGCCACTCCCTGGGGTTTGTTAATGGAAATGGCACAGACATTAAAAGAAGCTGCTGCCATTCTCTGCCTGCTTGAGATGTAGGTCTCCTCTCATCTTCACTGTTCTTGGTAGCCTCTGTTGTTGGTTGATCCTCAATTTATTTCTCTCCCCCCCTCACCCAGTCTGGCTTGTGCTGTGGCTGTGTGGAATCCATGGTGCTGCCTACCACCCTGTGTTATGGGCATCCTTGATCAAGAAATTTACAGAATGCTTCTGAACTTAATGAACCATCTCTGACCCATCTTTTATAGCTACTGTACCCAGGGCAGTTTGGTGCCCTAGGCAAGATCAGATATTTAGCCCCCCCCTTCCCACTTGAGAGCGCTGTGTTTTTTTTCAAGGCATTTCTGGTGCCCCCTTTAGCCCTGCGCCCTAGGCAGCTGCCTAGTTGGCCTAATGGTAGCACCGGCCCTGACTGTACCTGTGGTACATGGCACCGCTCTGCCTTCAGGATGCAATGCTGACTCTACCCAAGCTGTCCAATCATGAGCTTTGCATGACTACACTTTGGACTGAGATTGGCCATCTTCAAATACAGTTGGGTGTGCCCTGATTCGTCAAGGAAAAGCATTATGGATAAATGTCTTGCCAGTGTTCTTCAGAGGATCAAGTTATCTAATGCCATCCCTTCATTTACTGCTGTTGTGTCAGATCTTCATCCCTTCTCAGCCATAGTCTGGGGAAGACTCCATTTGCTCGTTGAGGACAGGGGGAGTGTATCTGATCACATTGGTTGTGAAATGTCTTTTTATGCTTAACACCATGATTCCCAAACTGAATGCTGAGGCAAACTTGTCTTCTGCAAGATGGGTTGGAACCAGTGTAGGCTGGTGGCTCCAATGTCAGTGGGGCAGTGCATCCCCTCTGGGTCTTAGGCTGAACTTTAAAGGAGCTGTCCCTGGTGCTGAACCCTAGGACCCAAATAGGTACAGCACCATGGATAGTTCCTTAAAAGCTCAGACTAAAACCCAGAGTGGATACGCTGCCCCACTGACATTGCAGCCCCCAGCCTCCACTGGTTGGAAGCATGCCACAATAAAGCCATTATTCTGATCAGGCACATCACTAATCAGTGCCCATCAGAATGTGGAAGATCCTGGCCACAGAGGGGCCTCCAGTGACAAAAATGGATCTAGGAGGAAAACTTTTCCTTAAGAGGAGTGGTGCACAACCTTATCTGCCCTGAGGGCTGCATCGGGTGTCTGCTGGGGTGGCGGTGGCCAAATATGTGTGGACATGCATTATGCTCATACATGTTCACACACAACTCAGTCACTCAAATTCAACTCCTGCCCCAGAGTGTTCAGAGGCCTGTCACCTACTTTGATAAGATAAAACCAACATTCTTCCCAGTCCCAGAAACCTCAGTTCTCAGCCCACTGAGCCATCCAGGATCCTAGCTATTCTTCCTCTAATCTGGGGGGGGGAGGGAAAATGCTCTAGGAATGGGCAGGAACCATAGAGCCTGTTCTCAGAGCATTCCCCCCACTGCCAAAAAAGCTCCAGGTAACAGAGTGTGGGATATAAAGATATTTCAGCAAGTGGAGAGATGAACTTTTCAACTTTGAAAAAGCTCACTTGCTTTCTGCGTCAGCCCCCATTTGCTAAGATTGCAACCTAAGATCTCTCTCTCTCTATCTATCCAGTGGAGGCTGGTGGCTCCAGTGTCAGTGGGGTCATGTATCCACTCTGGGTTTTAAGCTGAACTTTTGCTATCCATGGTGCTGAACCCTATCCCACCCCCCAAAATAGGTTCAGCACCATAGATAGCTCCTTAAAATTCAGAAGGCAGCCCGGAGTGGATAGACGGCCCCACTAACAATAGAGCCACCGCCAGCCTCCTCTCTCTCTCTCTCTCTCTCTCTCTCTCTCTGCCTCCATTGACAGTGAAATGGAACCTCCACATTCAGAGGCAGTATCTCTCTCTGTCATCCACCAGTGATGTGAAAAAGAATCAAAGCATGTGTGTTTGTGTTTGTACATGTGCGTAGCTGCTGCCCAGAAAGTACTTGTTTACTTTGTAGGGTCAAGCCCCATTGACCTCAGCAGGCTTTAAAATGTTTACTTCGAAATTAACAGTTGATCAGGTTTAGCACCAGGATATGTACCTTTACTAAGGTACTGATATGCTGGATGAGATAGACTGCGCCCCCCCCCCATACAAGCCCCCATAGTTCACAGTTCTGACCCACACTAATAGGGTTCCCACCTTTCACTCCCCACCTCTTTTAAGGGCATTGTTAATCCCATTCAATCAGAAAAGGATTTGAGAGGGGGGGGGAGAGAGAGAGAGAGAGAGAGAGAGAGAGAGAGAGAGAGAAGGATTTGAGAGCTGAGGAAGGAATATGGAGAGTCTGCATTTGTTTTAATGACTCAGGGCTTCTCTACATGATGCTTTTAACCCTCCACTTTACCGACACTTCTGCCTCCACTTTCTTTGCGGGATTAAGCTTGGCTGCTTTACACGTGTTATTTTTCCTTTTTTTCTGGGGATTTTTCTTTATCTGCCTTTCTATGTGTTCCATTACACAATCACAAGGTGGCACTGTGGTATAGCAGTATTCGAAAATACACTACGGTAGTTTCTCATAGAATGATTTCCAGATCATACCAGGCTTTCCTCGCTCTTAAAAAAAGCTGTGGAAATGGTTTCAAAGCACGGGAGAGGCCCTGGACAATGACCTTGTATAAAGCACCCACAAGTGCACAATAAATGCCTCATGTAGAGAACCCCTCAGTGGCACTGAAAGTTGTAGTCACTCTGTGGTGATAGGACAAAGGCACTCTCCACATGCACAAAGGCATTCCCTCCTCTTTAACCTTACTTCATATTATGTTCCATAAAAGTTCCCAGCATGATGGGGGTGGGAGAACCATTATGTGCTGAGTGTGGGTTGTGGTTCCTTCTTGCTTTCCTTTTCTGGTAGGAAGTGTGTGTGTAAGTGCACATGCATGTCTGAGGTAAAGGGAAGCTTTCTTTTTAGAGGGGAAGGGAGCTTTCTTCGTTTGCTTTCTGGGTGGGGTGCAGGATTCCAAGGAACTGGATGTAATGTAAGAAGTGCTGGGGCTCAAAGCTTTGCAGGGCCCTCTTGTCTGGATGCAATGGAAGGGTACTTTGCTAATGCTCAGGAACACTTCTACAGGCTATTTTCAAAGAAAAGACTCAGCTGATGTGCATTAGAGAGAGAGGGAGAGAAGGAGATCGCAATTTGAAGCAGAAGACAGGGAAGAGAGAGAGAAGGAATCTTCAGGATTTGCCCAGAGTAGGGATGGGCGACACTGCGGCATTCGACTCGCCTCCGACTCTGTGGATCTTGCCGCTGTGCAAGTCAGAAGCAGGCCGAGTCGAGCCTGGGAAGCAACTTCCATTTTTAAAGCGGGACTGCTGTTTACGTAGAAACCACCATAACCTATGCCGAGAACACGCTGAAACTGGCCATAATTTGTGTGGATTGCACAAACTAGAAACTACGGCTGTTTTTGATGTAGGTTACAGCAGTTTCTACGCAAACAGAGGTCCTGGTTTGAAAACGGAAGTCGCTTGCCCAGCTCGACTCAGGAGAATGTGAGTTGGCACTGGAGAAGCAGTAAGCAAGGTGGAGTTCAGGGGGTCGAAACAGGCAAATCTGCCAGATTCCACACACACACCCTGAACAGATTCCTCACACATCCCTACCCAGAAGTATGAAAGAGAGAACAGTGGACACTGACTGGGGAGTGTGCGTGTAAAACATATGATCTATTAGAAACAGAGGAAGTTACTTCTGACCATATACAGAGTACATTTCTTTCCCAGCTTCAGCCTGCCCAGCTCTCAGATATTTGAGATAAAAGTTCAGGACTTTGAAGCCCCAGGATTATCTTTGACTGGCACAGCAACAACCGTCTGCCCCCACCCACCCACCCACACTTTCTTTAGAATTTCTCCAGGTAACATGAGGATATGGCAAAATTGCTTGTAACCCCAAGAAAGTGGCTGAGAAAGTGAAGTTCAGGGTAGAGATGTACAAGAATTTCACTCCTGTTTGCAAATTAAAAGATGTCCCATTTGCAATTCTGAATGGGAATGCGAAGAGGAGCTCAATTCTCAGGAAATTTTTATAATTTCGTGATCTTGCATTCACATTCAAAAGTGTGCACTTACCCATAAAATCCACATAGAGTTGAATTTTGTATGGCCAGGAATAGGTGATTTGATCAAGGTTAAAAAAAAAAAAAAAGGGATGCAAAGTTCAGCATACATAATTTTGTTTGAAATAGATGGCATATTTGTTGAATGGAAACAGAGTCTAGAGTGGCACTCTCCTTTAGAGAGGATCATCATGTATAAACTCCAAGTTCTTTGCAGGAAGCAAGCCGCTGGCAACACATCGGAGACTTTTATGACCCATCTGAAAGTAAATGAGGCAGGAGCTGCACGGCACCAAATGCCCTTTCCACTGATGCGAAGGTGATTTCAGATTAATTCAATATTTCTCTACTCCATTTCTTCTCAGCAGTGACATAGGGCTACTGTTTTATCTCACCTTAAGACTCTGACCGTGCTAAAATTGCCCCCTTAGGATGCTATAGCTTGGTTTAACACTTTCCACCTTTCTAGCTATTTTTAACCCTCCCCTACACCTCTAGGAGCCTATTGATTTTTACTTGATAGAGGTTGTTGTTTAGTTCCCTGTGATGACAAGGTTATTTCTAGAACTTCTGGAGTTATTTCATCCCACTCCCACTCACCTAGCCTTCCCTTCATTGACGCGACCGCTGATTCTTTCATTGAGCCCAAAACAGAGTTTTCTCCCCTGCTAACTATATACCTAACAGGTTAAATGTAAAGACCTGCATAACGTTCTGAGATATCGTCCACCATGAAAATGGCAGTATGAGCAGACTGTGAAATCTGATCCAGTAATATTGTTTCCCCTCCAATTTGGGCTCCTGGGACGATGGGAGCAGGCTTGGTATCCTCTCGGGCCTGGCAGATCCAGATAGTTCACACATTCATCTTCATCACATTAACTGTAGCACGGGTGCAGAACCTCGGCCCGAGAGCCAAATCCGGTCCCAGTATGGCCCTCTGAGGTTTCCCAGAAAGCCATGGCCCCTCCCCCTTTCCCCTGACTGCCAACCGTTCAGTGGTTTTCTGGATTTTGTGAAGTCTTGCTTTAAGCTAAAATACGCTGGCATTTTTGGTATTTTGGCTGCACCCCTTTTACCGTTAGCCCTACCCACCACTGGAATATGGCCCCCAAGGGCTTCTCCAAAATGGAATTTGAGGTTCCACAAACCTGCTACAGCACCTCAGGCTTTCACCTGACATTTCAGAGTTTAACATTGCATGTCTGCTTAGAATTACCTGGGAACTACCTCCCAGGTACATGTATATGAGATTGCAGCCTCTGCACTCTTTCTCGAGGTCTCTGGAAGTAGCAAGCAGGAATAAAGTGGCAAAAGCAGACTCTTTTCTGCCTGGTTTGATGAGTGCTTTTGGTATTGGCTCCTCTGCCATGACCATCAAATTCCACAAGTCCATCGTTCAGCAGGCAGAGTCAAGCTCTGCCCCCTGACCTTCCAGATACTACTAGGCTAAGCTCCAGCCCCACCTGACTCCTCTATCTGCTAGACAGCATTTATCAAGCACCTCATTCTATGTCTCATGGTTTGAGAAGGTCCAGATACCTGGCAACTCTAACATCAAGTGTTGGTTTGCATGCATGAATTGGCTACTTCAGCTCAAACTGCAATGCTCTTTGATGGGCAGTTCAAAGGTTCAACTGATTCAACAAGTTATTTAATACATTTATTTAAAAATGTATTAAATGAATGAATGAATGAATAAACATGCAAGTGTTATTGGCCCCCAGTTATCAAGGAAACCGTTCCTGATAGTAAAGCATTTATTTGAACAGCATATCCCCCAGATATAGGGTTATGTTGGACCAACTGCACTGGCAGAACTAGACTTCCCTACCCGCCCCTTCCCATGGCAGCCCCTCAAGCCCCCTGAAAATACTATACAGAGAGTCTGGAAACCCTACTGAATGGTGTGATCTTTGTTGTGAGGGGAAATCCACAAAAATCAGGCAGACAGATCTTTCACAAGCAGAGCACTTCCTCTCATGGAAGGTCCCTTCCTGTCTCAGAAGGCAGGTCCTGGATCCAACACAATGGCTCTCTTCACATATACCTCCAGTGGTATCAGAAATGCTTCATAGGGACTGTGAGGAATCCGATAGGAGGGTGAATATCTGACAGATTTTCATGATCCAGCTCCCCAGATTCTGGTTCACCAGCCCTGTGCTGGTGCTAACTCACTATGATGTAAGTTGAGCCAGTTCGCAAACTTATGTCTCTAAGATGGGCTGCACTTTGCACATTTTTTTTAAAACACAAAGGAAATTTGCGCAAATTGTGCAATTTGCATAACTTTATGTAATTTGCATAACTTTACACAAATTGCATAAATTATGGTATTTTGCATGTTTCGTGCAAATTGGCACCTGCAAAGAATGTGTATCTGGCATGATTTACACAAATTGGCCAATTTTACACAAATCATGCTAGATCCACATGCTTTTCGGGTGCTGATTTGTGCAAAACATGCAAAATACTGCAATTTACACAAATTGCATAAAGTTATACAAATAGCACAAATTCCTCCATTTGTGCAAATTTCCTTAGCATTTTTTTTTTTTTAAGTGCAAACTGTGGCCCATCTTAGAGACGGAAGTCTGCGGAAACCCCCCGACTCGACCTGCTTACCATCATCAGATTGGAAGTGGGTAGGAAGTCCGTCAAGCTCAAATGACCCAGGCTTCCCAGAGTCAGCACATCCCTACTTCTGAATGGTGAGATCTCATGCCATTGCAGTCTGGAGAACCACTTTTTAAAAAACAATCCCAATAATTTCAAGTGTATTTATATATATATATATATATATATATATATACGCACACACACAGTAATACCTTGGATTGCAAGTAACTTGGTTTGAGAGCGTTTTGCAAGACAAGCAAATTTTAAAATATTTATTTAATTTTTTTTTACTTGATATACAAGCGACGTCTTGCAATACAAGTACTGTAGTACGGCTTAAATTAAAAATCTCTGTACAAATTTTTTTGGGGGGATTTCGTTTTGATATAAGAGTGTTTTGGATTACAAGCACGTTTCCAGAACGAATTATGCTCTCAATCCAAGGCATGACTGTATATATATATATATTTAATACATTTTTATACCGCCCAATAGCTGAAGCTCTCTGGGTGGTTTACAACAGTTAAAATAATAAAATACAATATAAAATATAAAACCACAGATTAAAAACAAGCAGCAAAGCTAGCAGCAGCAGTTACAATAACAGAATTAAAAACAATTACAAGATTAAAAATGATTAAGATGATTAAATCTTAATATATTCATTTATATATTCATATATTCATATGTGAATATATATATATTCACATATATTCATTTACATATTCACATATATTCATTTATAGGCTGACTTTACGAGCATAGCCTGTCACCTCAATAAGTGACTTGGGTTCACTTGTATACATTTTGAATTTGAATCTGACCCTTGCAGCTCTTCCCAGTAATTAACGATTGTGCAAAATTTTCCAGTCCTGCCCAAGCAATGAATGTGTGTAATGAGGTAATTGTTTAAAAAAATAGCCAGAACAAATGCTATTTAAAATACACTGCATTTTTTAGCGCTTTGACCCTAGTTGTGTTACAGACTGGCAATTAACCTAATTAGACTGTGTCCCTATTCCATCCAGGTTCTGTATCCAAGCAGTATCTTACTTTCATTGGTCAAGCAGCTCTCTCAACCAGTTCTCCAGTTCCAGCGGCTCCGATTCTTTCTTTCTTCTAGGACTCCTCCCTCCCTCCCTCCCTCCCTTCTCTCTCTCTCTCTCTCTCTCTCTCTCCCTCTCTGTCCCTTTGCCTCTCTGTCTTTGGTTTTTATATTTTAAAATTATCTTTCTCTCCCTAACTCCAACCAATCAGGAGGGTAGTTTCTTATTAATTTCTGCCAACTAAGTTTCTGTTCCCCCAGTTAAAACTGTCTCACTTCTATATTCTAACTACACTTTTGCTATTAGTCTTTTAGCTAAAACTGACTAGCATGCACACAAAAAGATTTAACCTCACAATATTCTACAACCAAACTAAATGCCAAGAATGGAGAAAAGTTTTATTCCTGAGCAGTGCAATCCTATGACTCCTAGACAGTGTCTAGAGTGCATTGGATTTTTTCGAGTCCCGGCTCCAATGTCAGGAAACAGCTCTGATGTCAGAGCTGGGACTCCGTGCTGAAAGCACCCTCTTCCCCTTGCCACTGGCACAGAAAGAACCATTCTAGCTGCTTCTCCAAGGTCATAAGAGCGACCTTGGAGAAGGGGTTTGGGGGGCATTCTGGAGGGCAAGAAGGGGAGGAGACTGGAGCCGCCAAAATACGAGGTATCCTGGTGGTGCCTCCTCAGCCTCCTTCCCTCCCACTCCAAAGTGTTGCAGTTAGACAGCTGAAATCAGCCATGTGGCTGGTTTGCAGGGCGGGAGGAGCATGGAGGCGACCTTTGCCTCTGTGCTTCTCTCACCCAGCATAGGATGCTTGTAGTCCTCCATGTTCGAAAGCTTACAGGCATCCCCATTGGATTGTGCCCTTGGTGATTTTAGAGGTGGGCTGCCCTTCCCACCTCTAAAATCTGAGATGCTGCCCCTATTTTTATTATGCTGTTTCTCCCATATTCAATTTCCTCATTTATTTATTTTTTAAAGTCAGAGCACAGAGGCTGCTAGGGATGTAACCACTCACCTTGAGCGGGCATAGCGGGCCGAAATCGGCCCCGCTCACGCCCGCCCGAGGTGAGCGGGCCTTACTGGTCCCCGGGCCCCACTCGCCTCTCTGTGACGAGCTGCCCGCACCCGCCACGACAGTCCTGTCACTGCGGGCGTGGGCAGCTCGAGCGGCGCGGAGGATTGCTCCGCGCCTCTGAGAATCGAGCAGCGGGGGGGCCCCGCCATGGAGAGATGAGGCGAGGTGGGGCGCCCCCCCCAGGTACGTGCACATCGCTACACACAGCTGTGCACAGTGCACCAAATATGTTACAAATGATGCTCTTATTTTCAGAAGAGGGTACAAGCACATCATTAACTTGGTGTGGCATTTCTTATGCCAACTACAGATAAAATAGCTACTTTCAGACTCTGCAGCTATACAGAGTTGATTGAAATTGTCTAGTCCTGAATGGATCATATTTTTGTAGAAGCTTCACTATTTTTGTCGCTGTATGTTACAGTTCTAACAACAAAACCTATTCAGGATTAGAAAACCCCAGCAGAATTCAGAATATGGAAAGGAAGAGCCAGCACAGATCTAACAAGTGACTGTTTATTTAAAGGTCAACTTTTATGGCCAACAAGATATTTTTTTTCTAGTGCCACACTCAGATAATGCTGAAATAGAAATATGATTTGATATTTACCCATTATAAACTGATTGCTCCAGAATTCACAGAATCCACATCAGAAGCTAGTGGGTTCATGAGATTGCATGTGTATTTTAAGTACCAGATTTGTGCTGTAACATGGTTTGTGATATGGGTAATACTACAAAAACTGGTTTGATATATGAGGGTTGAAATACTATAGCAATGCAGATATCCTAAGAAAGCATAAAAGAACCTCAAACGTATTGGCTTCTTCATGGATGAAGGTATGGCAGATTAGCTCGAAAGTATAAAATTGTCAAATTTTGTAAAAAGTATAACATTGTAAAAGTATAAAATGATAAAATTGCCAGAAATTGGGAGCAATATTCTGAATTTGGGTAATTACAATAAATGATATTGTAATTTCACTTTTGAGGAATTTTAGTGGCAGCACTGTTTTTTTCGAGTGTATTTTCCATAATATTTTCATATACTTGTTATATAGGACAATCCAGCTATTTCCAAGCAACAGAGATAGAATACATTATGTTGACTTGGATCATTCTAGCAGGAGTCCTCCACTTTTGGGGAATTTTTAAAAAGTGCTATAGCCTATAGTCACCCCCCCCAAACAAGAGACAAAATCTCTCTCCTTTGGGGGTGTGGCTGGTGACAAAATTTGGAGCATTCCAAACTATCTCCCTGACTTCTCTATGGATAAATTTGTCACACAAGCACATGCAGAAAACACGCAGAGACTGGGACTTGGGAGATCTGAGTTCTAGTCCCTACTCACCTATGAAGCTCACTGCGGGACTTTGAGCCTATCACTGACTACCATCACAGGATTGTTGTGAGGAGGACCATGTAATCTGCCTTGGGTTCCTTGCAAAAGTAAGAAAGGTGGGATAATGATTATGATAATGATGATGACGACGACAACGACAACAACAACAATTTGCATATATTTCCCAGCTTCAGACCATAAATATCCAATCCACTGAGCTTCCATCAGCTGGCTTCCAAAAGTGAACTTCCAATGGCTTACATCTGCAAATATCTGCCAGTTTCCATCTTTTGACATGTCGGCTTCCAAATGTGCATTCCACCAGCTTCCATCCACTAACATCCATTGGCTTCTACCAGGTCTGTCAACTGACATCAGCCAGCTTCAGCCCATGGATACGCACTGGCTTCAGGCCGTGCCCTTGCTTCCTACTTCTGTTCTGCCTGCAAGTCCTCCCACTTTCACTAGGGAACTTGACTTCTCATCCCCTCCACTGCACAACCTGCTTTGCTCTGCCCAATTGCCTGCTTCCATCTACCAGCTCACAATATGTGAACTTCAGCAGCTGTGCCCACCCCACTGCCTCTTATCCCTCTGTGCTCTCAATTAGGATTGCTAAGTCTCAGTTTTCCATTGGTGGTAGAAACCACAGTTGGTGGAATTCTCCTGTACTCTTAACGGGGCAAGAGTCCTCTCAGAATCAGTAGGCCTCTGTCCTTCCAGTCCACCTGCCTTTTCCTCAGGTGTCTGTATCTCACTCCACTGCTTACTCTACCACCTTCTAGTCCTACCTTCTGGGACTTTCTCCTAGTCTGATTTCCAGTCCTTAGCCTTCCCTGTAGAACTTCCCTCCCACAACAGAAAGTGTAGCTAATAGTAGCACTGTGCAGAAGTATTCACCAAACACTTCTCGGTGATTTGGAGTGTGGGGTGGGGAGAATACAGAAGGATGACATCATTTGTGGGAGAAGGCAAAATCTGTTAATTTCGATTGGCAGTTAACATAATAATGTGAGGTGGCGGTGGATGTTCCAAGAAAAGTTTTGCTGCTGCTTCAAGCAATTCAGAGCTGTAATCTGCAGCCCATTGGTGTCTTTCTGTGCCATGCAATGGCCTAATGGTAATGAGGCTACATCATGGCATATCATCATTCTCAAGAGCGCTGTTGGGGGGGAAATGGCTGCTCCCACTGGTCCTGTGAAAAAGGGGGGATTTTGACCCAGCAGTAGCATATAACCTAATTAAAGGGGGTCAAGATCTGTTCTCTGCTGGTTTCTCCCTCAACTGATCTTACAAAATAAAATAAAATTAAAATTAAATGTCCCACAAAGGTTAGGTCTGATCTAGCGCATTGCTTCCTATGTATATTTATATCTCTCCCCCGCCACAATTTGTTTTTTGCTGGGGAGTAGGGTACAATTTGGGAGCCTGCCCCAGGTACTAGAAATGTTTCGTTTTGACACTTGTGACTCGCATTCTCTTGAGTGCCTCAGAGCCATCTGCAATACTAAAAAGGGATCCTGGAACAATGTGTGGAGCTTCAAATTGACACACTTAAAAACTAAAAGTTGCTCTTCCTCTTCTAAATTCCAGCTTAGTCCCTGGATCATACTTAATTTATAGCTAGTTTTTCTACAACAAAGAGACAGCTGAGTGCTATATAAAACAGTGAAGCAGAAGAAAAAGCAGTGATACAAGTAGCTGATTGAGGATGACAGGCCTTTCTAAAATTTATGAGGTGATGTGAAGTGGAGTAGCTCCTTCTTTAAAGATTTACAGCCAATTTCAAAAATATCTCCCATTACCCAACAGACCTGGGAAATCTTGATTTAAGCACGTATATCCATAAAGACGACTTCTGATGGCATAACATGCTATATTTACCTTTACCTTATCTTTTATATAATGTGTGCAAGAGCCCCTTTGTGCTATATCATTTGCCTTAGCAATAATAAAAAAAAATGTCTAAATCAACTAGTCACATTGACTGCAAATGGCCATTATATTAAAACAAGATTTACCGAAAGTTTGTGGTAGATCAAGTGCATTACTAAGTTATATCCCATGCTTTCCCAGTTGCATAGATAAGTCTGCACAGACCAGAAATCAGGAGCAGGAGTCGGAAAAGTCTTCATTTCCCTACTGAAGTTGCTAAGCTACCACCGTTCATAATAAAAGGAGAGACAGTGTGGTGTAGTGGTAAGTATGCCAGGTTAGGAGGACTGTGAGACCCAGGATCAAAAACCTATTCGCTCATGAAGCTCATTGGCTGACCTTGGCCTAATGCTCTCTCTTCGCTAGATCTATCTCTAAGGGTTGTATGAGGATAACATGGGGCAGGGCACACCATGTATGCCACTCTAAGCACCTTGGAGGAAGGATGGGATAAAAATGTAATCAGTAAACAAAGTCTTGCTCTTTGCTTGGGCAAAATGGGCATCCTTTCTATTTTAGACATTGCCATGTATTATTATTATTATTATTTACTTATATGTCACATTTGTAAAATGAACAATTCAATACAACTTACGCCCCCCCCCGCCCCAAACGTAAGGTCGTTCATGGACGGTCACATGGGAATGACCACTAAGTGTAATAGTGTTACTCCAGGATGTCAGAATATATCCAACAATTAATTTGCATGAAAGCTTAGTATAGATTTCCAATGCTATTCCAAAGGTTATTTTGAATTGCTGCTTGTGGTGTTAAATAAATTAGATCTGGGGAAGACAAATGTCAAGTTATAAATAATATGACTTAACTGAATCAAAACATTATAAAAAAAAAACCCCACACATCACACACCCCAAGTTGCTCTCGTAAGAATTAATCAACTACAATTAACAATTAGCCACTCACAAATGGCATGCAAAGGAGATAAACACATCAATCTTCCAATCTCTTATGTTCTGATCCTAAATCCACACACCACAATCTAGCACATCTGCCTGGAGTATCGCCTGACTCAGTGCCTGTTCCACGTTTTTGAGGGCCCTTGGACAAGACACACACCCCCCATGGACCCACTCTCTCAGTGAGTCTACCTTCTAGCCTCCATTGTCTCCAGCTGCTATTGCTGCACCTCTCTCTCATCATTCCTCCCACTTCTTTGCTTGGCAGGCAGAGAGCCAGTGAGAAAGCAGGCAGTGGCATCTCCTGCTCCTCCTCCTCACCACCTCCGTTGTCTTGGTCAGAGTGAGGGACAAGTGAACAAGCAGGTTGCAATGGTGAATAGGAGGAACAACTCCAGGAGGCTTCTGACAGTGGGTCTATGCTGGGGTGTGGGCCTTTGGCAGGTGCTTGGCTGTGCCTACCCTTGGTGCTGACCCTGGCCTGACTTGTAGAAAATAATGCGGCAGCACTGTATAAGTGGAACCCCAAGATACATTACAGGCCATTACTTCCAGTAAGTTCTTCTTTTGTACATGTAACGCTTTACTGATCCTCCTGTCTTATTATTAGGAACGTCATCAACAACTATTAAGTGAGATAGTGAAATGGAATCTCCAGAGACATTAGAATAACCAAAGGGGCAAACAACAACACTGGAGCCATCACCATTATACCCTGCTCATGAGTTCCCCACCTGTGTGCTGTAGAGATGTATGAGAATTCTGTTTTGGAGTGCTATCTCAATGGATTTTACCGGTATGGCCCTGGCGGATTTTGTTCCATTTCCCCCTGCTGATGTTGACTCTATCTGTAGCAAGTCGATCCAATATGCAGATTTTTGTTTTTGTTTTTAATGCTGGCAATTTGTGAAAATTGGATCTTTTTTGGGGTGGTCTTTAAATTTGCGCAAATGGGGTCATAACTTTTTTAACAGGGGGTCTTGTGCAAGTGCACTTGCACAAGTCTGCCTGTCCACTGTGCAGCCCCGCATGCTCCTTGTAAATACCCGTGTCAATTTTAGCCTCTCCATACACTACTTCATCTCACCCAGCAGAGCCTAGCGATGTGTGCGGAGCTCGACTGGGGGGGTGGAAGTCTGGCAAACTCACCGGGCTCAACCCCCCAAGCTCTGCTCAGCCTACATGCTTCCCTGGCTTGACTCACGTTCTTGCGAGCCAAGTCGGCGAAGCAACTTCCGGGTTCCCAGCGGTACTCTTTTTACGTAGAAAATAGCGTAAGATAATATGTTAAAAATGGCCGTGACTTGCACAAGTTATGCAAATCGTGGCCGCTTTTAATGTATCCTATGCCATTCTCTACGTAAAAAACATACCGCCAGGAACCCAGAAGTCCGATGAGTGCCTCGGTTGGCGCTCGCTTTCAGCCTGGCTCAGCAGGTGCAGCGGCAGTGCTCGCTGAGTGCCCAGCGAGTTGGGTGGTGCGCAGATCGCCCACCCCTAGCACAGCCCTATTCCGTGCTTGTCAAAGAACGTATCAATTTCATCCTCCACCTTGGTGCTTCCCAAATGAAACTCCCTTCCCCTCCTGCATCAGATCGCCAAGGGATTTAAAGGTCTGGGTTGGAGAACATTATGTCAGATATACAGAGAGCAGTGTTGAGGATCTGTAACATACGCAATTTGAAAGAATGAAATAGAGGGAAGAATGAAAGGAGGGGGGAGCCAAAAGAAGCAGTAACTATCCCCCCTTTGTTCATTCCTCCATTCCATTCTTTCAAATTGTGTATGTTACAGAACCTCAACACTACATACGTACTACATAGCAGACAGGTGAACTTGAGCAAGTGTGAACTTGCGCAAGAACCTTGATTTTAAAAAATATATATGGTGACCCCATTTGCACAAATTTAAAGACCCCCCAAAAAGATCCCATTTGAGCAAATCACTGGACCCCAAAAAGGGGCGGGGAATCCACAATCCCATTGATGCAAAACATGGGACTCTCGAAAAAAAAAAAAAGCATGCCATGTGCACAAGAAGTACGAACGAACATCTCTGGAATCAGGAAAAGAAATTTTTTGCTACAGTCCGCTGCCGCTAATTAGAAAGGAAGCACTGAGAAATCCCGTCAGGCTTAAATGGAATGGAATTCCCAGTGTGGCACATCCATCGTCTGCTGCTGGCAAATGAATGCTGGGACTGCATGCAAGCCAGCAAGGCAGTTCTTAAATTCTTAGGTTAATCTTGTTCCTGTTGAATATTTGTATAGAAATGCACTTTAAATGGGACATTGGTCTGTTGCATAGACATGTATAGGATCACTTACACAGAGTTGTGCTGTCATCAAATTGTGCATTTCCTGGCCCTTGTTTCACATCACTGGCTGCCAATAGTGGGCAGGAAGATGCACAACACGTGGATGTCACAAGATGGGGTAAGTGATCCTACACATTTCAAGGGATAGGCTGGGGAGGACTTGACAAAGGGATGCCATTTGCAGTGGCAGCTCCATGTTTTGCATAATGCCCAGTTCTATGTTTACTGCTTTGGGGGAGCTGGTTGGCCACTGTGTGAACAGAATGCTGGACTAGATGGACTCTTGGTCTAACCCAGCATGGCTCTTCTTGTGTTTTTGAAGTCAGATAGTTTGATGTAGCTTGGCAACTTCCTAAAATCCCCACCATTTTTACTGAGTTTTTTTAAAGGGACGTTTTGAGGCTAAGATGGACAGAGAACTTAGATAGCTCTGTCTGTTGTCTTTCTCCAATCAGTGATGAAGCTAGAAAATGGGCAGGCTGTGTATTGAAACCTCTAGCCTGTTGATGTGCATCTTTTTTTTTTTTTAACTAGTATGCTTGAGTAAATCTTCCACACTATTGAAATTCTCCTAATGCTTCCATCTTTTCACTTAGATTTTTTTCAAAATTGTCCTACAGTTTTGATGAGCTAGCGACTTTCTGGAAACTATATAAATGGAATCTGATTTTGCAAAATGTTCCTCCACTAGCAGCCTATTCCTTGCCTTCAGAGTCTGTATTTTGTATTGCATCACTAGCAGAGAAACTTACATTTTCTGCTTGGCTGTCTCTAAATTAGCAATCACGTACATAAAGGGGGTCATATTTGGAGATAATTAAAAGGTGGATGAGGACCACTGGCCCATTTAATAAACATTTGAAACTAAATATTTTATATTTGTTGGTAGCAGAATCATATCTGTGCAGCCTAACCAGAAATGAGCCAGAGAATTGGAGATGATGATGAAGTGTGTGTGTGTGTGTGTGTGTGTGTGTGTGTTTGCTCACAGTGGCTAACAATAAGTAGGCCTCTTTATGTTACATTTAGAGTATAGGAACCTGCTAGGGATGTATGAGATTTTCATTCTGATCAATTTTTTTAAATTTCAATTTGCCCCATTTGCACCTTTGAATATGAACAAGAATACAAACCATACATTTTTTTGGGAAAAGCTCATAGTTCCCCAAACTTGCATTTGTGTTCGAATAACATGCACCTTAAAATGTGCACTTTTAAAAATATGCATTCCACCAAAACACACACACACACACACACACACACACACTTTGATGCTTTAGTCTATGCCAGGTGGGAAAGTGTGCATTTGGGTATGCATTTTCAAAAAATGCGTACCAAAATGTGTACTTTCCCTATTTGAATGAAAAGCAAAAGAGATTGCAATAGAAAATGAGAGTGAGGCAATCTGACCTCCAAGTAGAGTCTGGAGAATCCTGGTGAGCTCAAACAGCACTGATCCTCCTATCCCCATCTGTGCACTTTGATCCTCTCACATGAATCCAATTGCACAGCACTGGAAGATCCAGGCCACCTGGGATCATGGGTTCCCACCTAGGGATGATTAAGAAATTCTGTCTTTTGTAAATTCCAGTGTGGAGTGACCTAATCCACATGTCCCTGTCTCATATGCAGATCAGAACTTAGTTATCTACTGGCTTTTGCATTTCCCAAGTGTTCTGATGCAGTTCACTGCTCAAAAAGAAAAAAAGGAAAAGTATCAAAGCACATTTTTAAAAGTGTATTTGGAGAGAAAATACATTCAGAAATGCATCTTTTGAGAGATATATGTAGATATATGTATTTTGAGAGAAAATACATTTAAAGATATGTATTTAAATGCCAATTTTCATGTTTTCTTTTTAAAATAATAATTAATGTGGAAACGCAATGGAATGGACTTAAGAGGTGAACACAGGTGAGACACAGACTGGAAAAAGATTGGTTTGCCTGTCCCTAGAGATGTCTCAATTGTGGCTCCTTCTCATGCCAGCTTCACCACTCCTGAAAACTGGGCTTAGTCTGGCAGAGGAAGAAGTATGGTGCAGGCACCTCCCATCTGGCCCAGATCATCTGATGTTACCAGAGCAGCAGAGGGGGAGTACATGGTACCAAGGCCAACTTTTGGGAGCCTCTAAGACAGGGCTCTCCAACCCTGGGTCCCCAGATGTTGCTGGCCTACAGCTCCCAGCATACCCAGCCAGCATGGCTAATGGCAAGGGATTCTGGGAGCTGTAGTCCAGCAACATCTGGGGACCCAAGGTTGGAGACCCTGCTCTAAAAGATCCTTCCCTTTTCAAGCAGCTGTTCATTGCCAACTTCTAGTTTTCATTCACACTAAACCTAGTGACTTCCTGTAAGATGCAAAAATGCAAATACAAAAACTCCACACTATTTGGAAGTTTCTGTGTGTGACTTGGAGAAGATGCAGGCCAGACAACACAATCTCAAATCCTGATGTTCCAGAGTTAAGTTTTAATACACATATCCAATTGCAGGTGAGAGCCATGCATTAGTGATTACATTTATTATTAGTTTTGTCCTGGAGTAATGGAGGCTGCCATGAGAAACATCCTTCATTCAAAACAGCACAGAGCTTACATTTCTTGGCAAGCCAAGGACAAAATATTATGCCATCATCAGGATTCCTATTTACATCTAGGCAGTTCTTAAGAGTTTCAGGGTAAGCCCTGGTAAAACCTAACATGCTCCAGCCTATACTAGCCTTTTATTTGCATTGTTACTCTTAACTAAGAATAAAGTGATTTCATAACATAGTTAAACTATGAATTCACTTCCACAAGTTGTAGTGTTGGCCACCAATTTGGATGGCAAATTCATGTGGGAGAAGACTATCAATGGCTATTAGTCCTGATGGCTATATGTTATCTCTAGATCAGAGGCACTATGCCTATGCATAGTCAGCAGTTGCTGGGGAACATGGACGGGAGGGTGTTGTTGCACTCATGTCCTGCTTGTGGGTTTCCGATGGGCAGCTGGTTGGCCACTGTGCGAACAGAATGTTGGACTAGATGAACCCTTGGTCTGATCCAGCATGGCTCTTCTTATGTTCTTAACATGATCCAAGCATAGACCATTAAACCAGGGTGTCAAACCTCAGGCCTGTGGGACAAATCAGGCCCACCTGGAGTTGCAATCTAGCCCTCTGGGGTTCCATAGATGGCCCTGTACCTTTGCCCTGGCCTCAGCCATTTCCCCGACTGCCAATCATTTGGTGGTTTCCCAGCATTTGTATGTCTCAGCCCTAGCAGCAGCACTGGTTTTAGGAACAAGTGTATTCCAATTCTCCTACCTAAAATCCCAGGGATTAAACCTGAGACCTTATGCATGCAAAGCATGCACTCTGTCACTAAACCATGACCCCTCTTTGGTTTATGGGAGTAGAAGAAACTTTTTCTGCTTTAAGGGTCAGCTCCACAAGCAACACTTCCACACAGCAAAGAATTTAGCCCCTGAGATATTCAGCATGACTTTTATATAAGAAGAAGCTTAGTAGGAAATTATGTTTACTTAAATATTGCTCCGCCACAGTTGAAATGGGAAAATATTTGGTGCAGCTCTAGTAATGATAGTTATTTCGTGAAATCTGTAAATGAGGCCCATATAAGTCATGACCCTCCAAGCAGAATCCTGGGTGATACAAAATAGCTGAGTTTGCTATAGCAAATCAGCACTATAGTCATTACATGTGACAGAGTGCTACTTCAACAACTCAACCCCATCTAAGCTGAAAAGCACTTTTTGAACCCTGGAAAGTCACATTTAAGTTGCAAACGTTATTATGTTTTCGTACTTTTTCATGGCCTGTGATCAAACAAATAATCTATCTATCTATCTATCCATCCATCCATCCATCCATCTATCCAAGTACCACCAAAACTAGTTCTTCCACGGGGAAATTAAGACATTCTGTTCACATAGATGGGAAACCAGAACATCATGGCTTTTTTTATTGCCTCAAACACCCTTGTTTGAAAGAACTGCTCAATGTGTCATCAATCTTACTGAGGGATTATGGCACTAGAATCTCCCACGGTGTCTTTATATGTTCAAGATTTCTGTGAACCTGCTGAGCATGATAGGGAGATGGTCTGCACTCCAAGTTGTTATACAGCTGCAGACTTGAAATTTCTGCTCCCTTCCATGCTAGACATTCTTAAAGATCAGCAATTTGTGCGGTAGAAAAATATATGTGGTTGGAGGAGTGGCAATGCATGGTAAATCTTTGATGCTGAGTCACAAAAATGTTTCCTGCACAATAAAAATGACACATGCCTTATTTCCCTTACATAATGGCCAATAAAATTTTAGGGATGGAAGAACCAGGGATGAGCCTTGCTGAGATTCTCCGAACTCCACTTTGTAGCACGGTTTGTCTCGCTCCCATTCTTGTTTGCAGCTTGTTGCGACTTCAGTGGGGAAAGTGTACATTCCTATGCAAATTTTTCAAAAATGTGTCCTTTCCCCCATTGACTAAAGCATGAAAATGTGTATTTTTAATGCACATTTTAAAATGCACATTTTTCAAAATCTGCATTTTCTGAACACGTTTGCAAGTTCAGGAATGTGCAAACTTTTCCTAAAAAAAATAGTGCTCCCGTTCATGTTCGGGATTACGGGTGGGACAAGTTTGTATGATTTATGAATGGAAACAAAATTCTCATACATGTCTCCAGTTGCACATATCCTTGCTTTACTTAGTCCAGCTCAGCAGAATGATAGCCATAGATATTCTAGGGTTTGCACTTACCAATTAGGAGCAAGTAGGAGTGATAGTAGGTTGCCAATCCATGCTGATCATATGGGCCAATTGTATATCTATCTTACTATATATCTTACATGACAGGATTTTACCCTTAAAGGCAGCCTAATAATAATAATAATAATAATAATAATAATAATAATAATAATAGAGCTTCAGCATTGATTGACGGCAAAGTAAGGGTGAAAAACCAAAGCTGCTGGGATTCATATTGAGGGATGGGCAAATCAGCAAAACTGAGGTTCTCTGAGTTCCACCTCAATGCTAATTCTGACTGACTCATGTCCATATTGGATTGCGAGTGTGTGTATGTGTGTGTGTGTGTGCTCGCGCGCGCGCGCACACACACACACACACACACACACACAAATCCATGCATGTTTTCATGCACATCTTTCTAAATGTATGCATCAATGTATACACCTTCCAAATCTTTGCCTTTAACTGTTGACCTTAACTGAATACTTTTGATATGTTTGATCATAATTGGAGATCGATTCCGTTTCTGGCCCTTGAGCATCTTTCTCATCAGTAGTTTTGTTAGCATTTATTGTATCTTCCCCTCTGTCTTCCAGTTCATTCAATACACTTCAGATTTTTCTTGTATTGCGTGTTACATTGTAGGTCTTGGGATTTTTCACTGCATGTGTATACTGTTCCCTTCAGTGTTCTCTTTGCACATACTTCAGTGATTTTCTATTTCGCCTGTATTTTCTGTGCCCACACTAAGTATGAATGTGACATTCCTGAAATACCTGTTACTACTGCTAGCTCCCAATGTCCACCTCCATATTGTACCCTTACAGAATATATTTCATTAAGAGATTTGAACAGCTTTGGACTTCTGTCATAATATAAATTTGTTTTAATGTCTGTGGGTTGCTTCCAATGGTGCCCTTCCATTGATGGAAGGGCTTTTGATCCAGCAGAGGCCTCTGCTAATGGTAGGGGGGAAGGGAGGTGATTTTTGCCAATTCCCCTCCTGCCAGCACCCCCCCCCCCAAATCTTCTCTAGAGGATTGGATCTACATAGGAAGTGGTGACCAGAAGGGATGCAACCCAATACTCTGTATTAATTTTATATTTTAAGCTACTTAGGGGGTGGCATTTGGGGCTTCAAAGAAGTGATATAAATTGAATAAATTAAATGAATTGGGATTTGAATGAAGAGGGAGCAGCACCACCAAAGAAGGAGTTCCAGCAGAAAGAGTATAAGATTGTTCTTGCAATTCAACACCCATATTTTTGTGGCTTTTGATTTTCTCATGAAAACTTGCATGGTCAAGAAAGTAGAATACTGTTTCGAAACTGGGAATAGCTCACTCCATCTTATAATGCGTTTAGAACAAGGGTGGATGTATTTAAATTGATTAGATTGTTGAAACTTAAAAGATTTTTCAGTACACTACCTTCTAAAGATGAAGATAGGAGTAGATTGAGACCTAGATCTAAGTTCATATCTAATATAATTGATCCATCAATTGATGTGTTTGAGAGGGTAATCATTAGGGACATAGTGGAAGAAGAGAGTAGTTATCACACACGGTGGCAAAAGTTGTCAAAGCAAGAACGTGTAGCTCTTAAGGGATTGGAACAAGATGATAACATTATAATTAAACCGGCGGATAAAGGAGGGGGGATTGTTATCCTGAATACTGTAGATTATGTTGCAGAAGTATACAGACAATTAAGTGTGAGAGAGAACTATGTCCCAACCCCACAGGATCCCACCAAGAGTATTGGACGCATTATTAAAGTAGTATTGGATGAAGCACGTATAATGGGAGAAATTACTGAAGAGTTGTTTAAGTTTTTGCATAATAAAAGCCCAAGGATCCCGTTGTTTTATGTACTTCCGAAAATCCATAAAGGAGGATTTCCCCCAAAGGGAAGACCTATAATTTCAGGGGTCAACTAAATATTAGAACCTCTATCACAGTATGTAGATTCCTTTTTACAACCTTTTGTCAGAAAAGGGGAAACCCATATTTGAGATACCGGTGATTTTATTAGTTTGGTAGAAGGTAAGGTTATCCCAGTTGGATCAATTTTTTGACTATGGATGTAATATCATTGTATACATCCATTCCCCAAGATGAGGCAAGATTAGTAATTGAAGAAACATTGGACGTGAGACAGAGAAAAACAGCCTCGACCCATTTTCTAATGTCATTGGTAGATCTTATATTGGAGAAAAATTACTTTAAATTCAACAAGGAATTTTTCTTTCAAATTAAAGGGGTAGCAATGGGATGTACAGCAGCCCCGAGTATAGCTAATCTCTATATGAATAAATTGGAGAAGGATTTATTTTTGAATCAAGATCAAAATCCATATTTTCATGAGATTTTGTTGTATAAGAGATTCATTGATGACATTTATATTATTTTTAACAATGGGGACACTGTTACGCAATTCTGTACATGGATGAATGCAGCCAATAATAATATTAAATTTACTTGGGAGTACAATAGGGACGTGATTCCTTTTTTGGACATTATAACATACAGAACAACCAAGAATAGGATTGGCGTACGGCCATATAAAAAAATGACGGATAAAAATTCTTATTTGCTTTATTCCTCTTTTCACCCATCTCATTTAAGGAAAAATATTCCTTTTGGGCAGTTTCTCAGACTGAGGAGGAATTCTACCTCCCTAAGGGAGTACATACAGCAGAGCCAGAAATTGGAGTGTGACTTCATAGATCGTGGATATCCCAGAGTATTAATCCAACAGGCTAGGGAGAAAGTTGCAGCAATGGATAGAGGTGATATGTTTAAATCCAGAATTAAAAAAACAGACAATAGACTCCATTGGGCAATAGATTTTACACCATTGGCGGGTAGAATAAAAAAAGTAATTTCGACACATTGGCATTTAATCTCCGATATCCCTGGTTGTAAGAACCTACCAGCTATATGGTACAGGAAAACTAAAAACATTAAAGATACCCTAGTGAATACAGAATTAAAGAAAAGAGAACAGCATGAGAAGGGGTTTAAAGGACATTACAGCTGTGGCCATTGCAAGGTATGCCCTCGAGTTATTGCTGGAAAGGAATTGAGTATAGTAGTCAAAGACAGACAAATTGTTCTAAATCACTTCTCCACGTGCAGCACCCCTAATGTTGTTTACATTATAATGTGTAATTGCCAGCAACTATATATTGGCAGTATTATAAGACCTGTAAGAACGAGGATAATGGAACATATTTCTAGAATTAAGAACAAAGTAGTTGAAGCACCTCTAGTAAATCACTTCATGCAGTTCCATCCAGATAGCACTGAATTTAAATTTGCAGTGCTACATGTGGCTGAATCTGGCAGTCGTGATAGTATTGAAAGGGAACTGTTAAGGAAAGAAGGAAGCCTTCTGGATCTTTAATTTGGAGACTAAAGCCCCACAGGGACTCAATGTAAGTCTGGAATTGTCATGTTATTTGTAATGGTGCCAAAGGAGATGGGAGGATCGAGTTAAATGCTGTTATTTTATGAGTCACATGTTGTTCTTCTTTTATGTTTATTAATGAGCTTGTTGTTCAATCAATATTGTTTATGATGACTGGGGGTCTGCTAATGTCTTATGTATGAAAAAGTCATGGCAAGGGTTAATGGATATGTAATGGGTTAATAGCCAGAAAAGAGTATAAAGGTAATTGAAAGTTTGACCACCAGAGGACTCTGGATGAATACGTTAATGAAAGCAGAACGCTGACAAGAAATGTACGTTTGGGGCGGGGCCTCTGGTAGGAAGGTTTGGTAACGTGTGTTAGCTTGTTGTAAAATGCTTATTAGTATTATGACAAATTTCTTTGTGTCTAGAACAAAATATGAAACTGTAAGCAGTCCAGGACATTGGATGAATTAATTTTGGTTTAAAGTAACATTGAGGAAGTATCCCTGAGGAAGACAACGAAACGGGAATACAAACTGGTTTCCTGTAGGACTATAACTTCAAGGTGACAACCCTACATATAACCTGGTGGTCTGTTAACCATTTGTAAGAAGAAAAAAGAAATAAGAAAAGACAACGGCGGACATAGGAAGGACTTTATCCTGGATAGCCAGGACTTTTGAAAAAATTGAAATAATTGTTAAATTGAAATAATTGTTTTGAAAAGATTGAAATATATACATTATATTCAATGTTCATTTGTAATGAATAGAAAATTGTAAAGAATTATTGCAATTATTTTGATCACGGTGGCCTTGGCTTTTTGTTACTATAGTAATTGCCGTGATCCTCCTTTGTTTTCACATTTATCTGTTTTGTGGCAAACACTGGAAATGTCAAGCTGTAAACAGCAGAAGGCGGTATTGCACCTTAGAAATTGCTCCCTGACTTCAAGTAGAACAGGCTGGAAGAAAAGGTCCGTTGTGATCTCCTGCTATGTCACACTGGCTTTAATTCATTGATACACATCTTTAGATCTTCAAAGCGCTGAGCAAACATTAGAATAATTCATTATCTGAACCGTTTCAGTGTAGATTCCAGGAGATCTGGCATTCAATTCAGAATTATCTTCCAGTGTGATATTTTTAAAATCTCTTCCCCCAATTTGCTTTCCTCATTTACAAGATCAAAGAAGAGCCAACGGCTTTTGAGATTTGCCATTTAACAGGGTAAAGATGGCTTGTCTCATTAAAGGTATCACACTTCATTTGCAAAAGGTATCACCGTGATATTTTTTTTAAAAAAAGAAAATCTTTTTGAGTTAGGAAACGGGAAGCTTCAGGGAAATGTTAATGACACATGGTGTCTACAGCCCTTAGCCAACTTACATAAGTTGAAAGGCAGCATGGCAAAGATATTACAGCCTGATTACTTTTTGATATCCAGTGAAAATGTGTGTGGGTGGTCTTAGTTCTCCTCTATCTGTATGGAATATTTGAAAGTCTGTGTAATTATTATTTTAAATTTTAAAACAGCTAAAAACAATTACCCACTAAAATAGCACCACCCCATAAAACAATTAAAACATCAGTGACAACTATAAACAATTCAACTGATGCATTAAAGAGCCCCTCGTATACCATCAAATGCCTGACCATAGATCCAGGCTTCTGCTATGGGAGTTGTCAGTAGTAAAGAGGAGCACTGGGCTGTCTCAGTTATGGAGGCAAACTAGAGAATGATGTGGAGTGTTGAAACTCCCATGGCAGCTGCCTCCGCTCTGTCTTGGAGAGAGAACCACTGTCTGCACTTTTAGAGGAGGCCCATGGAGGCAATGGAGCTGGGTGATATTCTCCGCATCCGAAGGGTCACCCACCAAAAGCCTTAGGATCTCCATTGGTTGAAGAAACACAGTTGTAAAGTGAAAGAAGAAGTAAGAAAGGGACAGACATGAGAAAATGGCACCCTGGTTGATTCTCAGTTGTTGTTATGCATTCAGCATGCAGTAAGAATAAGGATGTATGTGTGTCCATATGGCAGATGTTTAAATACTCCCTCCTGATGCGAATGGCAGTTCAGGGGTGGGGGTGGGGGTGGGGGTGGGGGTGGACTTTCCTCAGCATGGGGGAAAGGACTAAATTCTTCCCCTCGATCCCTGCATCCCCCATGCTGCTCAGGCTCCACAATGACTGCTATTTACGTAAATAAACACATGCATGTTACTGCATTCACCCAATTAACGTCACATCTAGTTTGGCCCTATCTGCATAGCCCCATCTTTGGCTTTATCAGAGTGGAGTGGGATGCTGGGGGATTAGCTGATAGATAGATTCAGTAGGAGTGTGAAGCAACTGCATGCCCTTACTTTCCAGGACAGCATAACATTCTGCTTTTTGATCACATACATTTGAGCACATCGTCCTAAGTACAAAATGTTTTAGGCGCCAGGCCACAAATTCTTCTGGGAAATCAACATCTACATTTCGCAGACGAGGAACTCAAGCAGAGAGGCAGTGCTTTGTGCAAGATCTCCTGGGCTACCTAGCACAGGATTTAAACCTGGTAGTGCATGGTCTCCATGGCTACACTCATCTTCAGAGCACTAAAAACAACCACAACTAATAACAAGCAATACTTCTTAGATGCAGTGGCAGCTGCAGAGGCAATGAACAGATGACCAAAGGTCTGAAGTGTAGCATTAGGAAAAAAATAGCCTCTAAGTGTAGCTTGTTTCTTGCACATAGGCCACTGATGAGATAAATGTAGAGAGGGTACTAACCACAGAGTAGCCTGTACATCGTTACTCAGAAGCATCTCACACTAAGTGTGACACTATCTCCAAAGTAATATAAGTAGGTTTAGGATTGCAGTCTTCATCCAGTAAAGAGGAAAAGGTAGACCAGCATACAGAATGATCTCTGTAGGACTCAACACAGGGCTCAACCTTGTTTAGAAATGTTTGAAGATGAGCTCTCAGACATCTTTTTACACGATGGGGAGATTTTAGTGTAGCAAGCCCAATGGGAGATCCAAGTGCTCAGCTTTGGACACTAAACATGCATGAGAAATGTAAACCCAACTCACTAGTGCTTCCTCTCTCACTTGGTTTAGAGCACGGGTGTTGAACCTCTTTCAGCTTGAGGGCCAAATTCCACTTTGGAGAAGCTCTCGGTAGCCATATTCCACTGGTAGGCAGGACCAAAGGCAAAAGGGTTGGGGCCAAAATACAAAAATACCAGCATATTTGAACTTGAAGCTCTTACTGTCAATAACTAAGTCTCAGGAGAAGCATTTCAACCTTTAAGAATGGGGAGAAAAGCAGCACAAAATCCAGGAAACTACCAAATGACTGGTGGTTGAGGGAAAGAGGGGAATCAAGGGAAGGGGTGGTGCCCCTCTGGGGAACCTCAGATGGCCAGATTGGGCCCCCAGACCTGATGTTCTGCACCCTGGTTTAGGGTATCCAAAAGACTCTCTGCAAGTCATTCTAACATCCCACATGGCAAAGGAAGCAAACTATGGACAATGCTTCATTTTAATTCATGACGTGAATTTTTTGTCATTTAAATCAGCAGCAGTGCCTTGATGAACTAATGTGGTCTGGGGACTACACATCCATTTTACCAGAAAAGGCTAAAGTAGAGCCACATTGAGTGTTATTTACTTGCCCTTGTTCCTCAGCTCTCCGATAATTAGTGAGGGAGTTCTTGTCCCTTGTCAGGTCTACCGTCATCCATTGGCTGGTAGTCAAAATGACACCATCTTCTTAGCATCATTAAGTCACTCAGTGGAGAATATGATTTATATACTTTGTAGGAACACGTAGTCCAGGGGAACTTTGCAAAGCAACAAGGAGAGAAAAAAAAATCAGTAGTAAACACAACCATAATGATGTGCTGTGCTATTTGCCTTGGGTGGCTGATGCTTGCTTCCTTGAGTAAGGACATTCTGCCAGAATCTAATGTTGTTATATCCTGTCTGTCTGTCTGTCTGTCTGTCTGTCTCTCTCTCTCTCTCTCTGTGTAATTAATGACTATATTAACAAATCCTGCCTTGCCAATATTGTAAAGTTAGAGCCACATAAAAGTATACACACAGGGCGGGCTCCGGGTTGGAGGTGGCCCTAGGTGTGTCTCCTGATTGGGCCCATCTCCTTTGTCAGTGGCCTACAGTAGGCGTACCTGGCAGTGGTGATAGGCAGTGGCAGCAGCAGCAGCTTCGCTCTAAGTCATGTTAAGTGACTGGGGCAGCCATTTTAACTTCCCACAGTGCCACCACAGCGATGTTACATTAGGGGCTTGGTGGGAAAATAAAATGTCAATTAGACCCAGCCACCAAGTGTGTCTTGGAGTGCCATGCTACATTTTTTTTTCGCTGAAGGGCAAAGGGCAAGTGTCAGCAGTGGGCCCTTGCCAGGGTGCTGGGGTCCTGGCAGTTGCCCAAGCATGCCGAGTGCTGGGGCCGGCCCTGTTCCTATAGAACCGAGTGCAGTGTCCAGCACAGTGAAGCCCAGAGATTTGAATGGGTGTAAGCATGACATTCCAAAGCATGCTATTCTAAAAGAGCTGCAAGAAGGGCCAGGTGGTTTGAGTTCTTGTTGCTGGTTTTCTTCCAGGCTTTTTTTTCATTCAGAAAGTTGGGTAAACATATATTTTTTAAAAATCTAGATCTTCTGGCAGCAGTTCCAGAATTCCCCAAGGAAGGGGCTGTGAGTCATTAAAGAGGAAACTTTTTTTTTGCATTGCATTGCATTGCATGTTGCTGGGTTTGTTTGTTTGTCATCAGATGAAAGTAGCAGAAGCTGGGTTGCAGAAGCTCAGTGTTTTCCAAACCCCTGGGGTGCCTTGGAAGCTAATCAAGCTTCTCGCAGGGAGGTTTTTCAATGAGATAGTCAGTACCATTAGACAAGCTTTCTGGAGGGACAGCTTGCCTACTTCCCCTTATCTTGCTGGCAGTGTGAAGCCAAAGGGCAGTGGTGGGTACCCCCCCTCATGCACCTACACTTGTGGTTTGTTTTGAAAAACATTTGGGACTGTTGTTTTTAGCTTTCTCACTTTTCAGAAAATCTTGGGTCTTTCTGAGCCTTTTATGAGAAAATGCAGAAAAAAACAAGCATAGGTGAGATTGCTCCTAGCCCTCCCAGCCAGTCCCCCCCTTCCAAACAAACTTTTCCTTATGAAGGGATGGGGCAAACTCGACAGCAGATTTTGCATCGAACCTGCTCTGTTCTGTATCACACACTTATTAAGTATTTTTGGGAGCTTACCAGCCTGCTGTTCCCCCACTCCCAGAGATCTGCATTACAAACCGAACCAGAGAGCTGCAGTTCTGAAATTAGCATTTCAATCTTAAACAGGTTTTACCTGTGAACTGCTGTGATTAGGTTTTAGCATTTCAATCACTGTTGTTACTAGTACATTCCTTTGTGTGTGAGAACTTCTCTTGCTGAAGAGTTATTCAGAGTTAGAAGCAGAGACACTCACAGGTTATGTGTTTATATAATATAGAAATCATATATTAAATTATATTTTACCACACAAGCTCTAAGTTTATTAAAAATTCCTCTGTAAAAAAGGTATGCATCTCACAAGAATTACCACATTATTATGTCTAATCTGTAACAAAATCCTTTTTGTTACAAACAAAGGAATGTAACAAGGAATGTAAAGGGTAACCAATTGAGATGCTAAAAGCTGTCTTCAGTCTCGAGAAAAAGATCTTGCTGATTCGCAGCTCAATTGGGTTCGCATTGCAGGTCCGTGGAGGGGGGAGAAGGAAAATCGACTAGCTCGAAGAATTCATGAGCAAACTGCTGCAAGGCTTGCCCCCACCACTACGTTGCCTTGTTTTGCAGACATCTCCTCCACTGCTCTGGATTCTTCTTCTTCTTCTTCTTCTTCTTCTTCTTCTTCTTCTTCTTCTTCTTCTTCTTCTTCTTGATATCTTTATTGTATTTTTTCTCTCTAAAGAAATAATATAGTTAAACCAAATAAAATGAAAACATAAATCCGAAGAAGACCAGAAAAATACAGTGTCGATGAGTATGTCTGACTGGGTTCCTGAGGCTTGTCATCATTACACTGAATTGGATGGACAAATTGACAAATTCCATGAGCCCCGACAGGGAATGATTCTCCTGAGCATGGTCAAAAGCATTCAGATCTATCACAGAGATGCCTTCAAGGCCGCTCCTGCTGCTACCAGTGAATCTTTGCCATTCCCAGTTCTCCCATTCCTTTGCCAGGCTAAGTTTTCTCCAAGGGGAGGGGGAACTAGGAGAGAGGGCCAGCTGGCAATTGCGACAAAACCCCCATTATGATCCAGCATGAATTTGGACTGGCTCATAATAGAACTGGGGGGAGTCTATATTCCAAACTTCCACAATTCAAAATTTTCCTCCACCACTTTTAACAACAGAAATGTAGACTATGCTATGAAGTGAAATACTGTTTCTGCAGCCATGTAGATCCTAGGCATGCAACGTATACTTCAAATGTTGGAAAATAATTGCTTTTTTTAATCAAGTGTGGGTTTTATCCATTTAGCCCCTGCTGCTGACAGAACGGAAAAGGGGGAGGGGCAATTTCTCCTCCCCATGCAACCCCCGGTGTGTCCTCAACATCTGCTCTGGAGGATTGGGGGATCCTCTGGAGTTGATTTGGGGGATGCAGGGGGGATGAGAGGAAGGGAAAGTCCAACTGAGCGAGCAGAGACATGCTTGCACAATGTTGGATTTTGCATTATGTTACTTACTACATTTAGGGTGCAATCCTGTGCGTGTTTAGACAGAAAAAAACCCTCCTACAACTCCCAGAATGCACTGGGTGGCAGCCGTCTGCACACTCTGGCATATTTCTGCCTCGGTGGAGCCCCCCACTAGCGGTGCTCCTTTTCACTGGTAGAGGGCCACCAACACACCATGCTCCAGTGCCCAACATTTGGGGGTTAGGATCGCAATCGTAGCTACTTAATATTAATAAAAATGCTCCGTTATCAATCTGCCTCTGTGTGTGTGTGTGTGTGTCTTGAATTTTTGGCTCCTGTGAAGCTCAGAATAAAGGCTGAAATGGATAAGGAGCCCCACTGACACAGGAGTCACCAGCCTCCCCTGGTTAGAGGCCTCCCCTTCAACTCTCCGAAAATTGCCATGCCCCATATCAGTTCATAGAGAAGTGGTGACTTGGCCCGGAGCTTCAAGGTGCAAGGTAGACTTGAAAAAAAAAATACTTGAAACCATTTCCTTTCAAATCCGAGGGCCTGGCAGCGAGAACGTGCAGTGTGCATCTTTTGGCCTGCATGCTATTTCAACAGCAGGACACAGCTAAACAATTTGCAAGGCTTGGCGCGCTCAAAATGGACCACCCAGAAAGGGGCTATATAAGCCCTGCATATGGCTATATTTTTTAAAAAATGTCCTTCATACATTTAACTCCCCGCCCAAGCTGCCAGTGTGTATTGTAAAACAATCAGTGCTTTCGAAAAGAACAGGGAAATAACCAGGAGGAAAGGAATTTTATTCTCCTGCTTCAGAGGAACTGGTAAAAGAAATTAAAGCCATAAACTCTCTCTGACAGTTTTGTTTGTAAATTTGCTATTTGCACAGAGATATCTCCCCCTCCCCCGCCCACAAAAGACAATTTTTCATATTTTATTTGCAGAGGAGAAAGGGAAGGGAAGGTGAGAGAAAATATCAGGTTTATTATTTTAAGCAGGATAGATTTTGCCCTAATAAGTTTTCATGCTGTACTTTTCATGCTGCCTTTCTGAAGAGCTGAACAAGATTGAGATCCTTAAAAAAAAATAAAAATGCAGTGATTAATTGCAGCTTTGCGAGGAAGATAGCACAGGGAGAGTACATTACAACTGAACCAGCCTCATAAAGCCTAACATAAGGGGTAATTTGCCATGCTCCCTCAGGTGTATTGCAATTTGCAAAAATATGCAAGGCCAACCCATAACCTCCCAGGAAGGTGGCTAACCAGCAGGAGAACTTTCCAGAGCAATTTACGTGTAAAATATTCTTAGCTGATTTCTACCACAAACAAATCAACACTAAACAAGTAGAGTGAGAACTAGAGCTGAGCCAAAGCTATTTCACCCCATTTTATGTTTGTTTATATGAATGTCGAAAAGTGCATCCACATTTTCAACACTTTGTGGCTCTAGCTGCAAACAGTGTTGCTAAGTCTCTGGCCCCATTAGGAGCAGTGCTGTGCTGAAATCTAGCCTCCAGTCAGCAAACATTTCTTCCCTTGAAAAGCAGGCTTCCCGGCTTTTGCCTCATTCTTAGGGCACTTCAGTATTTCTTTTCTTTTGGTGGTGTTTTTGAGCTTGCCTTACTGCTGTGAGCTTGTCATGGGTGCTGTGTTTTTCCTTTCTCTTACATATCTCTCAATGGCTCTGCAGGCTGCCTCCCGGGCTACCTGATCTGAAAAGGAACCATGGGAGGAATTACCTCATGATATCTTCCCCTGGGCTTTAATTGAAGTGTGTGCAGCAGAGGAGGCTGCAGACTGCCAGAGAGAAGATTGTACGATGAAAGACAGGACACTCATTGCTTGTCCACCTCATAACTAAGGTAAGTGTGAAGCTCGAATAGAATGCACTTCTGCAGTTGTGCTGTTATACATTCCCAGCTTTGAGGATTTTCTGCCACTGACTCTTCTCACATTTCGGGTTCTAAATGGAATGGGACTCTGAGCAACAAAGCGTGTGTGCGCACACACATGGGAAATGCACAGGTGTGTTGTAGTGGGGTGTGCGCTAGGTGTGCGCATTATAATCACATACCACAAACAACCTGGGCCAGCAGAATGTCTTGGGCCCCAGTGCGTGTGCCAAAATATTACAAGCCGATTTAGAACACTCTTTCTCTCTCTCTCTCTCTCTCTCTCTCTTTTAAAGTGATCTTTTCATGGTCCAAATAAAATTCATGGCCCAAATAGAATTTGAACTTTTGGAGGTTTTCCATCGCTACTTGCAAACACTTTTCTTCTTGGCACATTGCTGTTTTTCTTTTCCAGTAATTTATTTGGCTGCATCCAATATGTTCCTGTGCTGTGCTTCAAATGTGCTACTTTGGAAAGCAGTGCAGTCAATTGAGAACATTCACTGCAGTTCTGGGACAAAACTCGCCTCATAGGTGCTCGTGTGCAGTGTTGTCTGCTACCTATTCTTTGGGGCAGTTTTACCTACCTTTACAGCTGCATGACAAACAGACATTTCACAGGCAGAGATTTTCTATTATTACTACATTTCTATTGGGAGGGAAAGTGTATGTTTTCCATTTCTGCCTGTTATGCAGCTGTTAAAGACCAGGGAGCCCTGACAGGAAAAAAATAATGGATGGTAGGTTTCCATGGGGTGGGGGGGAGATGAAAGAAACGATTACTAACATAATGTTTGCAAATATATCCAGTTCATATCAAGAATTATCGTCTGATACTGGGACGTACGGACATTGCAAAATCCATTCCGTCTACGTTTTGAAGATTGGCAGGCAGCTTCCGTTCCATCATCTGCTCATTGACGCAATTGAAATTTGCACAAATCCATTTGTAAGGGAATTTTCAAATTCCCCAAAATGTGCAAATCCCCGAAAAATGTGTATGTTCATGCTTTAGCCTATGGGGGAAATGCACACTTTTGTGTGCATTTCCCCCATAGGAAATGGGGGAAATTATTTTTCATATTTTTCATATTTTTCTATGACTCACTTTGCGCAAAATTACAGAAAATTAAAAAAAGGTCCGCAAGTCCGTGGAATTTGTGTGACTTGGTGAAAGCCGATCCTCTGCAGAATCCACAGTTCGGATTCTTAGAAATTTGAACTCACTTGAGTCTGTTGCAGATTTTCCCGACATTCCTAATACTGGTCATAATATCTGCCTTGATACTAAACTCTGCAAACAATCACCCTGGTCCACAGCCCTGTGTGAGCTCTGATGTACATAGAGAACTGTTTGCATGAGCAGACTACCCCATTCATGACAATGGAGGGGAGCAGGTCTTTGCATACTAAGGCATAGGCATGCAGCTCTGCTTCCTCCATTGAAATGATTGTGGGAAATCCTCATGGGAACTTCATGTGTGTATGAAAGCTTCTGTAGAAATTACTGCATCGTGGGGACTGTTCTTCATGCATTCCAATGTTGCACGACACTAAGGTCTAAAACAGGCATGTTGAAGCTTAGGCCCGTGGGCCAAATCTAGTCCTCATCCAGCCCTCCAGGGATTCCCAGATGGCCATACCCCACCTCCCCTAGCCATCCATTGTTCAGTGGTTTCCCAGCTTCGGCACAGTTTTTCCCCCATTCTAAAAGGTTGAAATGCTTCTCTTAAGGCTCAATTACTAGCAGTAAGTGCTTTAATCTAAAATCTAAATAAAATATACTGCCTTCAGCCCTGCCCACCACTGGAATGCAGCGCCCGAGAGCTTCTCCAAAACTGAATTCAGCCCTTGGGCTGTAAGGGGTTCAACACCCCTGGGATAGAAACATTACCTCACATCCTGGATGAAATTAGGTGCTGGAGAAGATTAGGCCTCCTTCACTCCACCTGCAGTGTAAAGGAAAGTTTTAGGGGGGGGGAACTAAAATAAGTGAAAGTAGAGAAGATATATATATATATATATATTTACAGAAACTGAGTTTCTGTTGCCTGAGATACTCAATCTGCTAATCTCACTTTAGGCTCATCTCATTCCTTCCTTTCAAATAAGGCTTAATACAAAGATACCCTGAGAGAATAAAGAAATGAAACAGCTCATGGTGTCCCAAAAACCTTTGGTTAACCTCAGGATTCCTTGGGAATAATATACAGTCGACAGCATGTTTTATTGTGAAGAATGTATAATTTGCACCATGGAATGTTACAAGGTACATGCTATAGCAAATGCTTCTATTCCCCTAGGCCCAATTATCTCATAATAATTATACTAGTGGATACCACACACTGGTCTTCTTCAAAATATTACCTGCCAAAGTAAAATGGATAAGGTTTTTTTGTGCGTGTGTGTTTTTTTGTGGGCAGAAAACAAGCAGGGATATTTTTTTCACATAGGGAGGTATTATCCTCGTAAATCCAGAAGACTGACAATGTTTCTTTTCCTGTAGTTAAGTAAAGCCAGTATTAGTTAAATCATTCCATTTCCATTTAATAGGTAATCTGAATATAAATTCCACTTTTCAATGTGAGTTCCATTAAAATGAAAGCATCTGATTCACACAACCTTGTTTATGCCGCCTAGGGTATTTGTGTATAGGCGGGATATAAATTGAATAAATAAATAAATAATAAAATAGTGGTGTTGCACAACCTAAAGAAGGGTCTTGGCACATCTCCCCTGCTTTAATCTTACAAAGACTCCAAGGACTGGTTCACATCCCTATCCTGCCACCCCCCTAAAATTCCATACAAGCAAGAGTTCAAGCAAATTGGGAGGTGCAAATGTGTCATGTCACATGTGTCATGCAGGTCATAATTCTGATTTCTGATTCAGACCCGAGAATGCATGTGTGCGTGTGTGCATGTGTGTGTGTGGGCGTTGTTTGTTTGAAAGCACTCTCATGCCAAAATCTCCCTGCCAATGCCACCCCCCCCTCAAACAAACAAACAAAAAAAAACCCACTTGTAAACTGGAGATTGAGTTTCTCAAACCCAGATACATATAATTGTCTTTTCTTTTTTTTTTAGTGTAAGGTTTCATTCCCTCAGATACAGTCCTCCTCACCCACGCTCCCTCAAAAAAACAAACAACACCACAAAACCAGCAATACTGTCATCCAAACAGCAGCGTTTAATTTAAGGTGGAAGTTAACTGCAGAACACAAATAGATTCAATGAACTGTCAACAACCAACTGTGGCAGGATAAGATGCTGTTTTGTTATTTAATTGAATTTTCTCCAGGCTTCTTATTTTAATGCTGTTGCATCAAATAGAATAGAAGTCCTGCTCGATTACCATGAGACAAAAATATATAGCAGGGTGGGGAAGGAATTCAATACAGATTTGTTTTAAATGTACATTTATGCGCTTTTGCCTCTCTCTTCTTTTGCCCCAGCAGAAGGACCATATTCAGGGGTGGAACGTGTATGGCTACTTCTTGGAATAAAACCACATAGTCTTTTCAACATCCTGAGACTTCCTGTCTTTATTCCATCCGGGCTTCCCAGTGGAGCGTTTGGTTGACTAATGTGAGAACAGAAGGCTGACCCAGCATAGCTGTTTTCATGCTCTTACGCCTGCTACTCTTCCTCTGCGCTCATGACAATGTGTGCATTTTGCAACGCCAGCCGCCATCCACAGCTGCTGTGCTTGTTAAAGCACACACACACAAAATGTTCTGTCGCTAGAATGCTAACATTGGGAAGGGCAATGAAGTCATTTTACCACTGCAAGTTATAGAGTAACAATCAATCTAAACAGGGTTTGTTTTCGCATTAGTTTTGCATTTGGCTTTCCTTGAAATTCATGAGATATTTTCTCCTGACGAGCATCCCCCCAATATTTATTTATTTATTTAATATATTTATTTACCGCCCATCAGCCAAAAGGCTCAAATATGCTTTGAATACTGTTTTAATCCTCCCCGCTGCTATCCTGTGTTATGATTACTTTTGGCAATCTGTACAAGATCTTGCACAAGTTGTGAACTGAACTAGGGAGGGGCAAATCTGTCAGTTTTTCTTTTTCCTGCACTCTTATTTTTTTAGCTCTGAAGTTCTCTCCATCTTGAATATGAAGAAATCTGAGAATTTTGAAAAACTCATATCAAGAGTGAACTGCAGTGAAATTCTCACCCACCTGGACAAGCCAAAATCAATAGGCACAGTTTCATAGATTCATAGATCATAGAGTTGGAAGGAGCCTACAAGGCTATCGAGTCCAACCCCCTGCTCAATGCAGGAAACTAGAGGAGGGGTCTCCCATCCAAGTAATAACCAGGTCTTATTCCTATTGCAAGGACCATGTTGCACCCGACTGCTATATAGCTGTTAAATTTAAGAAGGCTGTCAGAAAAAAAGAGCTGGTAACCCTAATTCAGTACTGATATGGTTGGATGTACAGCGATTCAAACTCAGACTTTTAAGAGCTAAGTCATCCTGGGTCTGGATGGACAAAACTGTCAGTTTTGCTTGCTCCCAGATTCATTTTTTTTTTTAAAAAAAAAATCTCAAATTATTCAGGATGAAAAATCTTTTCATCCTGAATAGAAGAAATTTGTGAATTTTCCCAAGTTTTTCTCAAAAAAGAACTGAAATGAAATTCTCACCCATCCCTAACAGCTGTGGTGTCCTACCAGGGGCTTAATCATCTTCCTCTTTTTGCTGCTTGCCTGGGACTGCAAAAGCATGGGGCAAACATCTGGGACAACCACAATGCATGGTTATGGTCTCATTTGACTTGGTGGGGTGCACATTTTGCATGCTATCTGTATGATATAACTCATATAGAACTGGATCATATGAATGAAGATGACATATGGTCAGCTCTGGGGATGCCAGATGGTCATCTAAATCCACACTAACCCACAACTAATGGCTTGTCAAGTAATACAAGCTCCAGTATTTAATTCTACATTTTAATATGCATGGCTTTAACCAGGAGCTGTAGTAACCTTAAAATATATGTGATTCTTCACCAGGAACTGTAGTAATCTTCTGTTGATAATTGTAGGAGAATTGCCATCCAAGCGAACTTCATTTCCCCCCCCAGAGGAATTAGGAAGACACAATAACACCCCCTCCCTGCGTGCACACACAATTATAATCTGAGAAAATGAAATGTGTTTACAAAAAACAAATCAACAACAACAAAAATACAAATATCCCAAATGCTTAAAAAATAGCAAGTTGTAAAGAACACTAAGTAACCTGAAAAAATATGCTATCATCATAATCTGTGCTGGGATCTACAGGTACATCCAGGGATCTCTTTCTAAAATGCTTCATAAATGCATACCAGAAAGGTACTTACATAAGATGTCCCTAACTAATAGTAGGTTGCTCTGTAGTGACTTTCCATTATAAATTTCAAAGCTTCTCGCAGCTGTGATGTGGAATACATTTCAAATATGTTTTCCTGGGAGAGAAGAAATACCTGTATTTCAACTATAATGATATACAGGGAAGAATGAAAAACAGAAGCTCATCCAAATAAAAAACAGTGGGCTTAGTCCTTTTGGGCATTCTCCTGCACAAGAACTGCTGGAATAAGCAGGAGCAAGAGATGCCAAAGCAATAGGAGTCAGGTCTGTCTAGCTCAGGGGTCCAAAAAGGGTGCCTCCAGGCTGCAGGAGCCTTCTAAGCCCTGTTTGGCTGCCCCCAGCATCCGCTGCTGCTGCTGAAAAGATTGCACACAAAAAGGGACTCTAAAAATGCACTCAGTGGTTCCTACCATAGAAGTCTTATCCCTGGAGCAGTGTTTGAAGGCTCCCGCTTGCTTCCTAGTACTCTCCTGGGGACACTCTAGGTTCCTTCTATGGCAGGAACCACAGAGGCCCATTCCCAGAGCTGGAGGTAAAGCTGTTTGCTACTTCAAAGATCCCAGGAAACAGTTGGCATTTCCCACTTGAAGCCCTGATCAGTAAAGCAGAGGTTGGGTCAGGGCGGCTGGGGTGGGGAGCAGGCTGAAGCCTCCTTGCTCCCCCAGCGTGTGTGTGTGTGTGTGTGTGTGTGCGCGCGCGCACATGTATGTACATGCATCTGCACATGTGTGGCCCCTGCCATCCCAGCAGACACCTGATGCAGCAGTTTGTACATCCCTGATCTAGCTCAATGTTGTCTACATTGGCTGGCACCAGCACTCCAAACTGGGACCTTTTGGAGGCAAAGCATGTGCTCCACCACTGAGCTACAACCCATTCCCATAAAATGTTTTCTAGGGATGGATGAGTTAGTCAAGTTCCGTATCACTTTCACTTTTGACCCTTCCCAGGTCTGCTCCATTCCATATCTCCCCCGTTTTGTGATTAAAAAGAAAAGGCGAACCAAAATTTGCAGGAAAACACCATTACAGTAATACCTTGGATTGCAAGTAACTTGGTTTGAGAGCGTTTTGCAAGACAAGCAAATTTTTAAATATGTATTTAAAAAAATTTAACTTGATGTACAAGCGACGTCTTGCAATACAAGTACTGTAGTACGTCTTAAATTAAAAATCTCTGTACAAATTTTTTTGGGGGAATTTCATTTTGATATGAGTGTTTTGGATTACAAGCACGTTTCCGGAACGAATTATGCTCTCAATCCAAGGCATGACTGTATTAACAGGTTTACACGGTGGTCCGAGGGCTGCATTTTGAAATGTTTTCACAGCTAACAGCCACTCCAAGAAACTGGATATCACCATACTCCTAGCTGATATCACAACTGGTATTGTTAGAGAAAAATAGGCCCAAGGCATGTACAGAAAGCTCCTGCCTTTCATGTGTAAACAGGCCCAAGATGAAATCACAAGCCTTATTTTAAAAACAGGCAAGACACACATACACACACACAAATACCTCTGTCCGCCCGCCTACAGAAGTGTTATCAGTTGGCCTGGCCATATGCCCAGAATAAGTACTTCTTAGGAATGTATGGACTGTCTGGCCGAAGAGATACTTTAAGAGAACAATAGACCTCTCATGCTTCGCCTGCTAGTTGTGAGCAAGAGACAAGATACAGAAGAGCTGTTGCCAGGCAAGCGAGGGACAGAATGAGCCATCATAATAATGGATGATAATAATGACCCAATCAAGCCAGAACGCCTAAGAGACCCCAAGAGAGAGAGGTATTGCCCATTCACATAGGCCACACAGAAGCTCAGCAACAAGGCACCTGCCTTGCACACAAGGGTTACCAGATTCACTTGCCTCACAGAAGAAAGGGTCCCAGCTTCAAGTCAACCCCAAAAGACCAGTGTGACTTAGCATGACAGAAGCCTGAGTTAGAAAGCTGCACAGAAGGCCCAATCCATGCATGTTTAGACAGACAGAAAGGTCCTGCAAGACCCAGCATCCCCTGACCAGAAAGAGTGACATTAAGGAAATAGTCCACACACCGGCCAAAGATCCCTGAAAGACCACCTTGCTGTCCATAGGCATTTGTTAAGGTAAAAGGTCCAGAAGCCTCATGAACTCTGTGTTGCACCCCGTTAGTTGACCTAGATTCTGCCCGCATACCATTTGCCACTGCACCTGCTTTGTTTATCTACGTTGTTGTTCCAGACAGAGAACCTTGAAGGCCTGTTTTGATTGTATTGTATTCCTTGTCCTGAATCGTATGTTTGGCCGCCATGTTTTCGCCTTAAGTTGTTATCTAGTCCCAAAAGCCTATTCCTGGGTGCCAAATCCCAGAATACAGGTGAGAGAAGGGTCCATTTGAGTGATAAGATGTACCAAGAGTAGCAGGCCTAATATCCTAGGTGACCTAAGAGGTCATGAGAAACCATGTCTTTAGCCAAGAAAATGGCCAGGTGGCCCTCTATCTAACTAGAGATTAAAACTTGCCATGTTCAGAGAAACGTATCCGATTGGTTGTCGTCATACACGGGGCATTGTATCTGACTGGTTGGCACGGTTTAATGATTATATCTGATTCGCTGAAAGTAGATCCACCCATGGTTGTAAAATGTATAAAAATGCTTGCGTGACCCACTGATCCTTGTCCAGCTTTGATTTGGGCACACGCCCCAGCTGGTCCTTTTTGCGCAGAAATAAAACTTTGAAAAACTCACTGCTAGTGTGTGCTGCTTCCCTTTCTCTGAGCAATTGAGTTCTTTAGGGAAAGGACTCACAGCATTTTTGCAACAGTATGTGGGTGTTCAAAATGTGACCACAAATGCCTCTGGGAGTGATGACATGCCTCCCTCACTCTGTGAATATTTGAAATATTTTAAAAATGCTTAAAGATGTAGTTGAGCCACTCAAGAGGTGACATTGCAGATTTGAATGTGTAATTTTATCTCATCATTTGAAATGCATATTTTTTTTATACTTGTTGATATCTCTTGATTGCTTTGTCAGGCATCAAATATAAAATCCCATAAGCTATCAAATACTAAATACCATTGCATACCATCTATCAAATATGATGAGAAATAATTACTGTTGCATGGCAACCATCTAATACAGTCAAATACTAATATTATTATACTTCAAGTCTCATATGCTGTCAAACGTCAGTTATCAAATATTGCATTCATAGTATGTTATGAAGAGTTAGCAAATACCTGGAGAATGTTCAGGAAATATTTGAGCATTTACACAATATCTGGCAAATACCTGGCACTGAGGCAAATCTGGGGAGCAGAGATGTTTTTGCTGTATCTAAGGGGAGTTTGGACTAGGGCTGGGCAAATCTGTCAAGCTCAATTTCATTCAGGATGCTAAGTTTGTTCTGTTTTGATTCTGCATTGGACTCAGTTTTTTTAGTCCACACACAAAATTGTGTGCTTTTTTAAAAACTGCATTTTTGTGCGCATTTTCCAAATGCACCCAATTTTGTGCATATGTTGCAAATGTATGCATTACTCCCGTTGAATGAAGCATTTTCTGCAAATATACACATTTTGTACACACTTTTTTTTCTTTTAAATATCACATTTGTCTATGTGTATTTTTTGAAGTGTACACATTTTGGAATGCATTTTTTTTTTTTTTTTGCAAACTGCAATGCAAACTTCAGAAAGTTTGGTGGCAAAGAAGCATTGCAGTGCATGTTTATGTTCATGTTTATGTTTCAGAAGGCTCTGAACAAATTTCTCACCCATCCCTGCTTTTGACGATCCCCAATGGGAATGTTGGTTGCTTCCATTCATTTCAGTGGGACTTTATGCAGAACATTACTACAGGATCAATTGTGCCACAGACCATCCCAACCTTATACCATCAATTGAATAATGTACATATAGGAGAAATTCACTACAATAAATGACATATGAATTGGGTGCGTCACAAAAATGCACCCAATTTACAAATTAATAGCCCATTCCTATGCATGTTTACATGAAAGGGAGCTACCACTCTGTTTGATTAATTTATTGGTTTGATTTGTACCTCACCTTTCTACCAGGAAAAAATGGCATTCAGGGAGGCTTACAATCATAAATAATAATAGATTAAAACAATAATAAAACAAATGAATTAAAACACAATTAAAAACACGACGATAGAATAAAAAAACAGCATGCAATCCAATAGAGCTGCTTACACACCAAAGGCTTACTCCCAGGAAACATAGGACTGTAGCCTAAGGGTGCAATCCTATGCATGTTTAGACAGAAAAAAGTCCTGCAACTCCCAGCATCCCCCAGCCAGCATGGTTGGCTAGGGAATGCTGGGAGTTGTAGGAGTTTTTCCCATGAAGAGGAACATTTTCCTTTTTTCCTCACACATAAAAACACCCATAATCAGAGGGCCTGATTTCCTTAAACATGAAGCAACTCTCCATTTCAAGCCTACAAGTAACATAATGGTTAAAAAAAATGATAGTTTGATGTTCAGTGGATACATTTTCAGCATCTTCATTTTCTTTGGCTATCATGATAATGCTAAGAAACTGATGGATGAGTTTATTTTCCACTTAAATCAAGAGGCCCACTATTTCTGCGGGGAAAACAACAAGAATATATCACTCAGCCTGTAATAACCAACTTGTCAGTGGATGTCACCATGATCCCACAAAAAGGATCCTGCAGCGGGAAATATTTTGCATTGAAACTATGTGGTGCAGAATAGGAGAACACCAACACTTGTTACAATAGATAGAGCAAGAACAGGCTGCCGGTGTGCATCTCAGATACAGAGGGGAACAAAGGGCAGCCAGTTTGCCAAGGAAATCACCCCACCTAGTAAATATACAGTCTTCCTCTGTACACAAAATATACTTCAAGAGAAGTGAATTACCTTTTGCTTAGCTGAAAAAAACAACTGCATAATAATAAAAAAGGGTAATTCTTCTGAAAGTAATTTTGGTGTAGGAGAAATGAATACATAGATGCAAATGATGAAATGAAGAGAACGGATGCCTGGCTTACAGTGCTATCTGAAGTGTGGAAGGGGTAATGTGGAAATACTAGGTCACCCACAGGCCTGCTAGCTCACAGCAGCCAGGGCAGAAACTGGGTGGAAATGTTTGTTTGTTTTCTCCTGGCACGGCAAGGTTTTAGTTTCTATTTATGCCGCCTCCAGCTGGTGTAGGCAAGGGGCCCAATCCTCCATTCAGGGGCATTGGATCTGGCAGATCCAGGGCTGCCTCCACTACACACGGGGAGAATTCACAGGACACTTCTAGGAAATCGTTCGTGTTCTCTACAGTGGCCCAGAAAAAAACATAGACTGGGTTCATACAATCATTCTGGTTTTATTTGCTTTCCCTCTTCGTGGTGAGAGTATTAGACTGGGACTCGGGAGATCCGGGTTCAAGTCCCCGCTCAGCCATGAAATGCACTGGGTGACTTTGGGCCAGTCACTGACTCTCAGCCTAACCTACCTCACAGGGTTGTTGTGAGGATAAAATGGAGAGGAGGAGGAGGAGGATTATGTAAGCCACCTTGGGTTCCTTGCAAGAGGAAAAAAGGTGGGGTATAAATATAATAAATAAATAAATAAATTGTTTTCATAAGCACCCTGTGGGTCCTCCCGCCAGGTATCCCAGTGTCCACTGCACTGTCCAAAGGAAGCGGCAGCAGGAATGAACTTAAAGCAGGCTAACCCCCCTCTCCCCTGTCACCTCACCCTCAGCGATACTTCCATACCCTCCAACTGGAACAGACGCTAGGATGTGTGTGTGTGTGCGTGCGTGCGTGTGCGCCCGCACCCAAAAAGAAAAGGAAGTGGAGGAGGTGGCACTTCCATATTTGGGGGTGTGGGGTGGATGGGTAAACTTCACCTGCTGAATTTGTGCCAATCCTGACAATTTTGAAACAAAAAGAAAGAGATTGCCTTGCAAGCACTGAACCCCCCCCCCATGTATACACACTTTCCTGTAAGTCCCATTGAACGTAATAGGACTTACTTCTGAGTACACATGCATAGGATTGCACTGTTACTCTGTTTTCAGAGCAGTGGTAAATTTTACTTGGCTCTACCTGTGTATCCCAAGTAGAAAGCTCTCTACAGTAATGGCTATGATTATTCTGCAGGGATTTTGGATTGTTTTTTTTTAAATGCATCAGCAATTTTTTAAAAATAATTTTTTAGCAGAAAACACACCCTCCTCAAGAGAAAGAAAGAAAAAATCCCAACTACCTCAAATAGCAGCAACAAACAAAGCCACCATGGAGGGATTCATTTTTAAAGTGGGAGGGAGAGTTTAAGGAGTTTCCTGCACAATGTGGGGAAAGTAGGCTGAAAGTTATGTTCGACTGAAATAATTGCATATTCCTCCCCAGTTTACCCATTTGTTGTCGCCTCTATATTACATTTTAGATTGTAAGCTCTTTGGGGCAAGGAACTGTTCCCTTCTACTTGGTAAAACACCATGCACATGGATGGTACAATAATAATAATGACGACAACAGGGGTGATACATGAACCTGGGGGGGGGGGCTGGCGGCTCTCCGCTGGCTCGCCTCTCCGTGGGGGCAGCCCCCCCACCTTGATCTCCTGAGCGGCGATTACTCAGCACTCATTAGGCCTCATCTTGAGTAATGCGTCCAGTTCCTGGGCACCACACTTTAAGAAGGATGTAGACAAACTGGAGAGGGTTCAGAGGAGGGCAACAAGGATGATAAAGGGACTGGAAACAAGGCCCCATGAGGAGAGACTGAAAGAACTGGGCATCATGGGGACAGTTACTTTACGATGGCCAGTAAAAACGAGGGAGCCGTTGACAAATGTGTTGCTAGGCAGAGTTTGGAGAATAGAGAGGTGAGATAGAGAGGACTGGGATTCTCCCCTCTGGCCATAGGGCTCTATGGTTTTTGGTTGAAAACAATGATAGCAGCAATATCCTGGGTTCACACAGTCAGAAAAACAAAGATACGATGAGAAAACCATACATGATATCATTGTTTTCTATCGTTTTGTTGTGCAAAATTTATCATGGTAAATTAACACTACCGGGTTCATACGACTGTGAAAACAACAAACGATGAAAAACTATGAACAATGGACACTGCATTCACGGTCGTATGAACCCAGTCACTGGGACATCTTGTTCTGGGGTCTTCCATTGTCTTTGGGAACACCACCAGCAGGAGCCTCATGCATAGTCTCCAACTGCCCTGAAAATGCCTTCATGAAAACCCTTAAGCCATCACAGCTTCTCACTTTGTTATGCAGAGTCCCAAATTCCCTTGCCTCTCGCAAACTACTTTAAGCTGCCCTTAAAGGGGCCGTGGGCAAAATTGCAGCTGAGCTAAACCGTTTAGTTTAGCTGCAATTTTGCCCATGGCCCCTATAAGCAGGGATGGAACAGCCGTGAGTGTGTGTGTGTGCGTGTGCGTGTGCGCGTGTGCGCACATACTCTACCTGCTGCTTCTGCTGGTTTAAAAGAAAAGGAGGTGGAGGCTGCACCCAATGGCCTGGTCTGAGGGAGAGGTGAATGAGGGAATTTATCACATGATTCCTACCTTTATATTGCCAAAGATTTTATTTCTGACTCTGTGCCTCTAACAGGTGAGGTATAGTGCCAGAAGGAAATGCAGGAAACATCCTCTTTTCTCTGAAGCTCCATGTTTGGGGGTGTGGGGTTGGTGGGTAAGCTTCACCTGTTGAATTTGTGCCAATCCTGACCATTTTAAAACAAAAAGAAAGAGATTGCCCTGCAAGCACTGACCACCCCCACACCCCATGAAAAACACCAGATATCAACAATTAAGGGTTTAAGTAAGGTAAAAATATATATTACAAAAGCCACTTATAAAATATAAAATAATATATAATATAATAATTGTAATTATAATATATAAGATATTATATAATAATATAATTCTGGAAGTCATCCTAGCCCGGGCACTGCTACTGCTTCCACTTCTAGCAAGGTGCAGCATTTCACAATTATCCCTCAGTTACACGATATTTCTTCACACAATGCATAATCAATTTGCCAGCTCCCAGCATAGCTAGACCTGGGGAAAGAAAGTCAGTTTAAGCAAGATGATGATCAGGAAAATTTAAACCAGGCACACATAGCAGGATTCAAGGCTAATAGCAGGAAAGAAGCTCATGTAAGAAGTGGGATACAGGGCTGGATGTGAAGCCATTGTGAAAAGTGCCATTAGTGCTGAGATAAACGAAGAGTTGAGTTTCACAAATACGTGTACACACTCTGTAATACATCCCCCATTTTCAGCTATTTTGAGGAGGATTTGAAAGGCATGAAAACATTCACAGGGGGACTTGTAGATTCTTTTCCCTTTTCTTTTTTAAAGATAAAAATCCAGGCATTTGTGTATCAGAGTGCAACAGGGTTTTAAAGTCTTTAATGTGCATTAGTGTGAAGCGATGGGCTTTGGAGAAGAATATATTAATGCACATCCTGTGTCTTGCTGCCTATTTGGACTACAAAAAAGGAGGTGGCGAGAGAGGGCTTGTGCCAACAGCTCCTGGACAGACCATCAATGACCTGAGAGGTCTGTTGGAGCAGACTCTCCTCCACCTTCCTTTCCTTGAGACTTCTTGAGACTTGTATGCCCTGAGGGAAAGCAGAAGAAGATATGCCCAGGCCAGAGAGCTTGTGCCATCAGCGGCGGAAGAGACCTGCAATTGACCTGAGAGAACCATATTCTGACTTTAGTTGTTGTTTGTTTTGCTAACGCTTGTTTGTTTATTTGTGCTATTTCTATACCGCTAAATATTAAGAAAAATCCCAAAGTTGTTTCCACACAAAAATTAAAATCACAATTAAAATCACATTTAAAATACAATTTTAAAAACAATACAATTACCGTAATAATAAGACATACTAATACACAGCAGTGCAGGAGCAGTGAAATGGGACAGCATGGTTAATTTAATTACAGGCCAAGAAAAGCCTGGGTGAACAGGTGCATTTTCAGGAGGCATTTAAAATTTTCTGCCTCCTGAACTGCACAATGGAGTTTTTTTCCACAGGGTGGGCGCCACTACCGAGAAGGCCCGCTGTTTGCTTCAGTATTTAAACATGGTAAACCCCCTTGCGTCCCTTGGCAGAAAGGTAGTATAAAAATGCATTAAACAAACAAACAAGAAATAAACAGTGCACAAAGTGGGAGGAAAAAAAGGAAGTGGGATGGTTTGGCTGGACTCAATTTTGTCCACCTGAAAAAAAATTGGATGGTTACACATCCTTCTGAAAAGACATGCAGTGCCATCCTAACCCATCCCAATCCATTTTGAGCACTGAGTATAAATGCATTTCCTTGTAGTGATGGTTGGGACTAGGACCCTCCCTGTTTGGGGGCAGCAAAATGGGTAGGTATGGTTATTTTGGCTATATATATATTTAGGTGGAGGGGGGCTTTGAGTGAAATGTTTTTGCAGATCCATGTTGGGATCCTCACCTTTTTGTTGTTCTTTGTTCACCTAATGTGCTTGGGGAGAAAAAATCAGTCCCCAAAATGTTTTGACCATTTCCCCCCTGGGTCAAAAATGTATGTAATATTTTTTGATTGAAAATACATGTAATATTTTACATTTTCTTTCTCTGTGTTTCTATCAGTTCTTTACCTTCTATGCTGTCTATTCAGTTGAATATGTTTGTGAATGAAATCTACCCAATGATGTGGACTGAACACTGAGTTGTATTTCAGTTGGATATATTGATTTCAGGTTGGATATATTGCTTTGTTGTCCCTATTTATTTTAGTTATCTTTTTGTCAATAAAGATAATTAAAAAGGACTTGGCAGGCCACAATATATGGCTGATGAGCTATGTTTAGCTTGATGGGTCAGAAAGTATGGAGGCCTGTGTGTTGTAGTGGTTAGCATGCCATTGTCACCAGCCATGTGTGGGTGGGAAGAGAACGACTGGCATTGGAGGCAGGGAGAGTTGGCAACAGGGCAAGCCCATTTTGAACTGGGCCAGAACTTCAGAGGAGTTTGGACCCAAAATTTGGGATGGAATCAGGGGATGCTGAATTGGGAATGCTTGTTTCTGAATCCTCCCATTCCCAACTTCGCTGCCATCACTAATGCCTAAAAGTGACGAGGTGCTTTTCTCACACTCGACTATAAGCGCCTGCCGATGCAATGCTACCCCATGATAAAGTGCATCTGCATGCGTAGAGGAGAAATAACGAGTCAGACACGGTTGTAGGGTACAATTGGTGGTAAAATGAAGGGCCACATTTATTGAATAACATCAATTGGAGATCTACGAAGGGATAAAAAGTGTGGGTGCTAATTATACCGGCTATCAGCCGGTCACCATTGCTATAGGGCGGAACATCCAGCAAGGAGGGTGACAGCATCCAAGTCATCCCCTCCTTGCTTAACACCACACGGTGCTGGAAGGTCTTTCCTGCAGTCAGCCTCAACCAGACTGTGAGGTACTGGTAGGTGAAGTAGGAAGACCTCAGAGACGGCCTTATCTCCGCAGTCCCGAGCCGTGAGGCAGTCAGTGGAAGGAGCCTCGGGCACGCCTCTCACCTGAAAGGTGCCATAGAAACATAATAAATGAAATGAATGAAATGATCCATGCTTAAGGGTGATAGTTTACAACTGGGACTGTTACAAAAGTCTCATATGGCACCCTTCAGCACAAGTAAAGCATTTTCAAGTTCTATCTATTTTAATGAAAGAGCTGAGCAGGGGTGCAGAACTGAGAGTGAAAATCCATGCTCATCCATGTCATGACAGGAGTTATTAAAGGATCCAGTAAGGCATAGTGACGACTAAATAATGATAATATGAATAATATGGCTTCCAGTATTGGTAAGATTGTACAGTAGCAGTGGCGCATAAATTGAGAACATTCAGGGGGTTTCCAAGCTGCCAATCTTTGGATTTTATGGAACTAGAAATATTGTAGAACCAGACACTTTAACTGTGGTATGAATAACAGAGAAGGCATTACCCCCTGATCATTTTAAATGACAGGACTGTGGACTATTATAATTTCCATCAAAATCTGAGATGGGGAGGGGGTTAATAAAAAGGGATGGGAGGATTTAGAGTTGAATTATTTATCTGAATGTAACAGCAGTTATGTAGTTCAGGTGATTAAGGGTGCAATCCGATGCAAGTTTAGACAGAAAAAAGTCCTACAGTCCCCAGCATGCCCCAGCCAGCATGGCTACCTGGAGGGATAACGGAAGCTGTAGGACTTTTTTCTGTCTAAACGTGCATAGGACTGCACCTTAAATGTACTTGTGTCTTGCTTTATGTGGCATAAATCAGGAGAGCTTTAAGAATAAGAATTTTGGAATGTAAGAACAGAATTTGAATAGAATATCAGAGGCACTGTTAGTTCCACATTTCATAGGAAAAAAAACACTCAAAAAGGATTTTATTGTTTTGCTTTGGAGAAGGTTGAGAAGTGTGGGGATCATGACAGCCAAACTAGACAAAATTTTGGAGTTCTGTCTGTGAACAGAACACCAATCTCTTTGCATTTCTTATGAAAGTAGCAATGAAGAAGGAGTTAAATTGATTTGGGGTCACTGCGGATCCAGATACAACCCAGGGATTTCCGCAACTGGTTTTAAAAGGCATTTAAAGAGAGTAGGGAGCATCTGCTTATGGATCTCTAATGTGCCATCTAGTTAGGCCCTTATATTGATTTGGATTAAGAAGCCAGATCAGCAGCCTGGAGAATCTTTTTGCCTTTAAATTGGCCAACACAGGTGTTGAAGCGGGTGTCAAAGGTGGGGGAATTGTGGTCAGCCCTTTGCAGGCCCACAGCTGCTGACTATAGAAGCACCCAGCATGGGTCTGGGACAATGATGTCTGTAGGCCACAAAAGGCCTTCATAGTGCACCAATGCTCACTGATAAAGGAATCCCCCCTACTCAGGGATGTACAAATCAGCAAAACCCGAGTGCATTGATGTTCTCTGAATTCCACATGGATGCTCATTCAAACTCGTGTCTGTATCAGATTGTGAGGTTTTTTTCTTTTCACATGAAAATTCATGCATATTTTCATGTGCATTTACCCAAATGTATGCATCAATTGTGTACATTTTTGAAATGTTTGCATTTTTCCTCCCATCGTTTAAAGAGTGTTTGTGTGTATGCATCTTTCAAAGGTACATTTTTTTTCTTTCATGCACATTTTTCTAACGTATGCAGGGTTTGTGAAGGAATCTGTCCTCCGAGTGGGTTTAAAGATTAGGACTCATGTGAATCCTTTTTCTTAAGGTGCTCAGCCTCTGGCAGTCTTCATTACATTTGATCTCCTCTGTTGAGATCAGGAGTTTTTTACCAGAATAGCTTCTTTTTTTTTTAGTGAGTTTGTTTGAGAAAGTTTATAAAGGGTTGTTTTCCCTGGTTTGTAGAGATGTGCGAACACTTCACTGTTCACCTCAAAAGCAATTGGTTTTTTGCAATAATTACTTTCAAGTACTAGCAAAACCTTGAGGGCTACTGTAAGTACTTAAAAATGAAGGAGGTAGCACAACAGCCTTCTTGGTTAGGGTGTGTGTGTGACAATGGTAGGAGAGAGCCCAGGTCTTGAGCCAGGCAGGCTTCCACAGAAACATCATTTCTTCTTGGGATGACGGGAATTGTAGTTTGCATTTTATTTTATTTTATTTTTAAAATTTTATTCAGTCATTATAAACTACATACAACACTGTAAAACAAAAACATACAACTACAGTAAATCATAAGGTGCACCCCCCACCCGCCTAGGGACCAACTAATGTACTTCCATCCCCTTAATCGATTGAATTCCACATTCGAAAAATATAACATGTCCTGACAAGGCATACTCCCCTTCCCCTTTATTAATACATAGTCTAATAATTGATTCCATATGTCCATAAAATTATTCTTCTTTAACTGTCCCTTTTTGCATTTGATACTACAAGTTAGTTTATCATTTAGGGCTATATCCCAAACTTCCTTATACCAATCAGTGATTAGAAAAACATGTACTTTCCATTTCCTCGCTATCATTAACCTAGCCGCAGTTAACAAGTTTACAATTAGTTCCTTCTTATTTTGGGCACAAGTGACTTCATGGGTTATTGATAACAATGCAAGTTTAGGACAGACCTCTAAATTAATACCAATAATTTCCGATATTTCTGTAAAAACCTCTTGCCAAAACTCCAGAACATTTTTACAGCTCCACCACATATGAGCATATGTACCTATTTCCTGACATCCTCTCCAGCAAAGTGCGGAGCAATTGTTATCTATTCTATTTAATCTTACTGGAGTTAATTTCCATATTATTTTATAGAAATTCTCCTTTATCCTAGCTGACATAACTTTCACAATCCGTCTATCCCATATATTGTTCCAGCCCACCTTCAAAGTCACCTCTTCAAATTCATTATCCCATACTGCCTTTAGATTGTCATCTTGTTCTGCTTTTTGAATCAATCCATATAAATCCCTTGTTATACCTCTTGTTGATGCGTTCCCTTCTAAACCATCTCTAGATGCATTTTATTTTATTTTGAGAAGTGAGGAGGAAATTAGCAGGGAAGGGCTAGCAATGCCTCCCCCAACCCAGTGTTCCTCAGATGTTTTGGATGACAATTCCCATCATCCCTGGCCATTGGCCATGTGAGCTGGGGTCAATGGGAGTTGTAGTCCAACACATCTGGAGGGCACTGCATTGGGGAAGGCTGGGCTAGGAAACGCAGGGCTGGCCTGCATTAGGCAGGGTGGGGTGACTGCCTCAAGGAACTGATTTGGGGTATTGTGAAAGGCAGCAAATTGTTAGTTGTTTTACTTATTATTGCACTTTGACTGTCAGAGATGCAGGAAGCTGCTTGTGGGATTTCCTTCCTCGGGTGTCAAAATAACTTGGCCAGCTTTGGTACTATGCACCTGAATAAACTTGCATAGGATTTTGAGAGAAACGTACAGTTATTATTTAAATGTTCCACCTTCACAGTCTGCACCGTGTTGAAAGGAGTCACTGTGATGTCATGAAAATAGGGTTTTCTTTTTCCCCTCTCCTTTTTTTGAGTTTTGTCAATATACATAGATGAATTTTATATATCATAGGGATGGGCGACCCACCCAGCACTCGACTCACGGCATGCAAGCCGAGCGCAAGCGCCAACTGAGTCGAGCCGGGTAAAAGGTCGGGGGGTTGGCCAATCGAGCTCCACGCACATCCCTAAAATGCATATATATGAAAATACAACTTTCTCGCAATTATACATAGGCTTCAACAAAAGTGGACCAAATACCCAAATAAGTTTGAAGGTGCTACCTGTTCAAATGTTAAAAGTGTTTTTAGGTCTTCAATCCATTGCATTATAGCAGGTGAGCATTTACCTTCCAATGTTGTAATATCAGTCTTTTAGCTGTCAGATGGGTGCAGAGAATCCATTTAAGCTGACGGTTCGTTAATTTCCATGAAGCAAGTAAGTAATTTAAAGAGCGTGTACATCCACGAATATTAAAGACCGATCCAATAAAAAAATTATCCATATAACAACCTCCTCCCCAAAAGAAGCAACTCCAAACATTGTCAAAACATGTAAAGCATTAGCTACTACACTGCACTGCCAGCAGTTAGCCGAATTAGACAATCCCTTATTAAAGAGATGTGGTGTCCAATAGACATAAAACAAATGTTTTTGCTGAATAAGATGCAGCCTAAGATCCATAGATATGACAGGTATGGATGGCAAAGTGGTGATCCACTGATTAAGGGCAGAATGGGACAATCCAATCCCTATTTCATTCCTGCTTAAAACCCTATATATCATATTTATTCAACAATAACAAGTATAGACATGGATAATGGGTTGCTTTGCCTGACCAGTCTCAATAAGTGCTTCTAATAACGATGGAGACTCTGATGCTGTAAAAGCAGATACTAACAAACACTGCAATTGCAAGCATTTGCCATTCAGCCACAGCTGGCAAGTCATATTTGGCATGTAGCATAGAAAATGACAAGAACTCATCATCGGAACCCACCAGTTGATCCCAAGTAAAAAATAGCCTTATCTGTCCATGTCCACCACAAAAACATTTTCTTACCAATGTTTAGATCTGGATTGCCCCTTGAAGTCAATTTAGCATGAGAAAATGGATCAGTGTAATTGACATGTCATTATACACTGCACATCTGTAACTGAAGAAAGTGTGTGAGGAACCCTATGTGTTCTTTTATGTCTAGAACCCAGTGCCATCCATTTCAAGAGAGGAACCAGAATAGGATTCTTGTAAGTTTATTTGAAAATGTTGATTTAAAAAAAGTTTCTAGAAGAGTGACGTTATAAACTAGTATTAATGAAGAATTAATCTTATTAATAGAGCCTTTGTATATTCGAGTTTCACCATGGTGAAAAGTTATTAAAGTGAAAATAATATTCGCATGACTTTGCAGAAGGGTGTTGTATTCACAATCTTCATCAGCAGAATTGCAGAACTCTCCAATGTAAGTTTGTTATCTGCTTTTAGTAACAAGCTGGTTCAACTGTGAGAAGCTCATGAGGAAAACTACGGAGCTGAAATGGGTCAAGCTAAACCTGAACAGCTTGTGTCACAAAAGTGAAGGTTTTGCCTGTTTACTTGGCACAACTTGGGCTGCTGCCTTCTCAGAACTATGGCTTTGATTTTCCCAGGCCCATGCTTCTTCTACTATTACCACCCTAAGCTTTTCTGCCTGCCCTACCAATTTCAAGCATCAGAGCTGCTCAGCCAATGACAGTCAAGGATCTTTCCATATGTCCCCCATATTTAACAACCAGGCAGCAAATGGGCCATGAAATTGGGGACACAACTGGGGTTTTGGTAAACCAAACAGTACATTTCACTGGCTGCACTTTAGGGGCAGTGCTCCCAGATTCCATTTCCAGCTCAAGCCTGCAGCTTCAGATCCAGCAACTGAACTCTCAAAACCCCTTAACTCAGACTAGAGTTTGGTGCAGCTGTCCATGCCTTCAGCCTGACCCTGGCAACAGGAAACAGTCAGCATCTACAGCAGTTCATCAACAGGTTAATCATCAAGCTACAGCAGTTTCAGGGGTGGAGAACCCACGTTTTCAGATGTCAAGGCTTGGCTATAGGGGTGCAGAACCTCAGGTCTGCAGGCCAAATCCAGTTTGCCTGTGGCACCAATCTGGCCCTCCGGGATTCCCCAGAAGGCCATGACCCCTTTCCCTGGTCCCCACCCCTTTTCTCCTGACCACCAACTGTTTGGTGGTTTCCCAGCTTTCGTACAGTTTTTTCTCCATTCTAGAAGGTTAAAATGCCTCTCCCAAGGCTCAGTTAATGGCAGAATTTATTTATTTATTTGAACTATTTATATACTGCTAGATATTTTTAAAATCTCTAAACGGTTTCCATATAAATATTATAATCACAATTAAAATCACATTTAAAAGCACATTTAAAATACAATGTTAAAAACAATATAATTACAACAACAACAATAATAATAATACACAGCAGTAGAGGAGCAGTAAAAAAATGGGACAGTATCGTATCGTTAATTTAATTATGGGCCAGGGAAAGCCTGGGTGAACAGGTGCATTTTCAGGAGGTGCCTAAAAGATGCCAAATTTTCTGCCTCCTGAACTGCACGAAGGAATTTTTTTCCACAGGGTGGGTGCCATTACTGAGAAGGCCCACCATCGAGGTATTGCATGGCAACATTCCAATAATTTTGGAATTACTATTAAGGCCTCCTCTAATGATCATAATGGTCGTTTGGGAATATATAAGGGAAGGCGGTCTGCTAGGTATCTTGGTCTTAAGTTGTTCAGGGCTTTGTATGACAATACCATAACCTTGAACATGGTTTGGTAGCTAATAGGCAGGCAGTGCAGTTCTTTTAGTACAGGTGTTATGTAAGCAAAGCTGGGTGTCCCAGTGAGCAGCCTAGCTGAGGCATTCTACACTGACTGCAGCTTCTGAACCAGGCCCAAGGGCAGTCCCACATAGAGCGCATTGTAGTAATCTTATCTTGAGGTGACCAGTGCATGAATCACGGTGGCTAGATTATCCCTATCCAGGAATGGGCGTAGTTGGAGTACCAACCAGAGCTTGTAATGAGCACTGCGGGCCTCCAGTGACAGAGATGGATCCAGAATTGTCCTCAAACTACGTACCTGCTCTTTCAGAGGGAGTGCAACTGCAACCCCATCAAGAACAGGCAAACAACAATATTCCCAGATCTGGGGACTACCAACCCATAGAAACTCTGTCTTATCATGATTCAACTTCAGTTTATTAGCCCTCATCCAAGCCACAACTGCATCCAGGCCTCCAGTTCAGAACGTGCACGGCCTCTCCCGATTCAGATCTCACAGAGAAACAGATCTATTTCTCTGTGAGCAGCAAGAGCTTTAAGCTAAAATATGCTGGCATCTTTGCATTTCGGCCCCGCCCACCACTGGATTGTGCCATTTCTCCAAAATGGAATCCAGCAGGGGAGGCTGGTGTCTCCTCTGACAGTGGGGCTCCTCATCCATTGCAGCTTTTATTCTGAGCTTTATAGGAGCTATCCATGGTGCCATACTCCATCCCCAAAGTAGGTCCACCACCATGGAGCACCATGGATAGCTCCTATAAAGCTCAGAATAAAAGCTGCAACAGATGTACAGGCCTGTGGCTTATGCTGGCTCAGCTTGCCTGAGCGTGGAAAGCTAAGCAGGGTCAGGCCTGGTTATTACTTGGATGGGAGACCCCTCCTCTAGTTTCCTGCATTGAGCAGGGGGTTGGACTCCATAGCCTTGTAGGCTCCTTCCAACTCTATGATATATGAAATCTATGAGGAGCACCACCGACATAGAAGTGACTAGCCTGCCCTGGAATCCAGCCCTCTGGCTAAAAGACGTTCAACACCTCTGCTTTAACTGGTGTGGTCCAGGCATCCCGAAAGCCTTAGTTACCCCTTGCTTCTCTCAAAGATTAGCAAGAAAATCTTCACTGCAAGATTTAACTGTGAATGCTAATGAGTCTGTCAAACAAAATTGTTGCCTTTCGCTCCCTCTGTATCTCCTTTCCTGGTCTTCCCCCTCCTGCTTCATGCTTTAACAGCATTCCCCCGCCCCCCAGTGATAAAGAATCAGATATGTTACCTAGCAAGTGCTCCCATCTAATTGAGCTTCTGAAACCATTTCATACCAATTGCAAATTCATCTAATTTACACTGTCGCACAAAGGCATTCGTGAGGTGAAATGTTGCCATACTTACTAATTATTCGTAAAAAGTGCAAATTGCTGTGAACCTTGTTAAGAGTTTCCTAAATAAATAAAATGGTTCCCTTCTAGTTGGAACTTATGGCTGCCATGTGCCCATCATTAACTGTCCCGGAAGTCAGGGGGCGCGCAGATCAGTAAGGATGCTGCAGTTGTGGCTGTGAGCTACATCTGCAAAATCTAACCACTCAGTGGCACTTTAAAAAAAATAATAATTATAGCTTGCACTTTCTTCTCCGATTTGTCTAACAGCAGTTTCTGTCAGGCTCACTCATGCAAACTGCTGGTTTGAGAAATAAGGATGGATGGATCTGTTCGTGTCACTTTCACCCACATTAATTTCCAATAGCGTCACCTGGTCAAATCCGATGTAGATCAGTGGATGAAGTCTTGGATTTAGTCCCAGGAAATCTAGATGAACCTATTTATGTTTTAACATTATTCCACCCTTCTTTGAGGATCTCGTAGCAACATGTACAAGATTACCATCAAATGAGCCAACAAGCCAACTGCACCCTAACAGCAAGGTTAGGGGCCCCAGCCAGGTCTGCATATTTGCTGCCCGCCCACTGAAGGGATGGACAAATTTGTCAGTTTCGCTTTCTCCAATATCTGAATCTTTTAAAACTCAACTTCTTTCCATCCTGTTTATGAAGAAATGTGCAAATATTGGTACATTCTTATCAAACAATGAACCAAATGGAATTCCCAATCCCACCCATCTGTGCCAGTCACATTTAATAGGTACAGCTATTCCTAGCATGGAGGAATACTAGCCTACCATGTAGCTATGAAAGATGAAGAGCCCATTACACACACAAAAAGGTAGCAACTCTATTTCAGCATGACAAATGTGACTGAATACACAGGGACTGAAATCCAGACTTTTAAGAACTAAGTATTCAATGCCCTGGGCCTGGATGTACAAATCTGTTAGTTTTGCTTTCTCCCTTCCTCAATTAAAATAAAACACACCAAAAAAACCCTTAATTTTTTCCATCCTGTTTATGGAGAAATTTGCCAATTTTAGTATGTTCTTATGAAAAGATGAACTAAATGAAATCCTACAGGCTGTGGCCTCAATGCTCGTATGCCCCCAAACTCAGAGGCTTACAAGCATCCTATGCAGGGTGGGAGGAGTGGTGGAGGTGATCTTCTCCTCCCTGTCCTTATTCCCTGCATTTTCGGTAGAGGGTTGTTGTTGTTTTTTGCCTGTCCAGCAGAAGCATTTCAGCAGGAGAGGAAAGGAGGCTGTCCCGAGGACAGTTCATATCCTGGCCTCTCCAGTTTCTTCCCCTCCCACCAAAGCACCCCCCTTTACCCCTCTCCGATGTCACATTCCTGATCTTGGAGTGGCAGCCAGCATGGTTTGTTCTGCTCTGACTGCGGGGGGGGGGGGGCGGGGGAGGAGTTAGGGCTCTGATTCCCAGCTCCAAGGTTGGAGGAGAACTGCCTCCGACCTCGGAGCTAGGAATCCGAAATATCCTATGGCCCCTCAGACACTGTCCAGGGGCTACAGGATTGCTCCCTCCAGCACTACGGAACCATGTTTCATTTGCCTCTACCTTGATTATTAACACTTTCCTATGTCACTTGACTTTTCCAACTGAGAAACCACTATAATTTCTTATTCCCCTATGCCTGGTACTTAGAATAAAAGTGGTGATAAAAATCCAGGTGCAGACCAATATATATATATATATATATATATATATATAATTTCTCCACATGTGGTTTTCATCTGTATACCAAATATACCTCATCCTGAGGTATATTTGGGGAACTGAGAATAGTGAGAGATTTGTATTGCTGTTGCTGCTGCTGCTGCTGCTGCTGCTGCTGCTGCTGCTAGAATGAACTAGAAGACTGAAGAAGACTTTAATATTTGCCACCTTGACAATGCAGTTTCTTGTTCAAAGCTCATTCCTTTTCTAGAAATCTGTGATTTTTAACTGCGGCAGTTAAAATTTAAAGAAAGACAGGCAACCATTAAAGATATGGAGGCAGTTGCATCTTAAGTAAGATTTGTATATTACTAAGCAACATGCTGTAATAAAGGAAAATAAATTGTACTGTGGCTGGGATTATGAAATCCCTAAGAGCCCCATAAACTATAATTAACAGGGTATCACAGCTTTATAAAATTTTAATGCCATAAACTTGCCATTCATCAATTAAAGTAAAGAGAAGCAATTTCTTGTCTCAGAATTCTTCCCCACACTCATTATAATGGAAAGTAAATTATTTCAATGTAGTGGCTCAACCCGACTCTCCTTGTTAGCGCAAGTTTGAATTATGCTTGAATAAAAATGACTGAAGAAATCAATTATTGTTTTAACTCACTGATTTAGAGGAAACAACTTAATATTGTAACTAAGTGAGTGATATAAATTATACATCTGATTGATAAAGACTCATTTGCAAGAATAATCTTCTTTTTCCCACCAAAAACAGCAAGCGTAAAGGCATAAAGGCCAAAGACATTATGATGGAGGTGCGTGAATGCATCTCTGCCTCTTTACAATTTATTTTGCAAATAAGAGCTGCGTAGGAGGGAGGGGCAATCCAGATCATAACTGTGTCATAAGGGGAGGGTATTTATTGCTTCCCCTTGTGCCTTTTGCCACTGGGGTGCAGGAGTTCTTCTTTTATTGGATGCTTTTGTCTGCTGCTTTTGTCTCTGTGTTTTATTACTTGAGAGAGCGCCTTCTCCGTTACCAACCTGCCTGGTCACTGAGGTCATGGGAGACCATTCTCCTGGTGGTTCCACATGGACCTATGGCCCAACTGGAGTCCACCAGGAGAAGAGCATTCAGTGCAGTGGCTCCCTATCAATAGAAATCCCTGCCTCTGGAGGTCAGGCAGGCTCCAGCACTGTGTTGTCTTCGGCGCCTGCTGAAGATGTCTTTGTTCTGGGAGGCCTTCCTCGCTGACCAGCCATGGTTTTTAACATTATTCTGTTTTTAATGCATTGTTTTTATTCTTTTATCTGTTTTATCATTTTATTCTTCACCACTCTGGAATCTGTCTAGATATGGAGCAGTCATCATCATCATCAGGCGATCACTCGTGACCGAGTAAGATTGTCTTTCAGGATAAAAATTTACAAAAAGGAAATTTTAAAAGGAGGAAATTCTAAAGAAAAATTGTGTAGACTCTAGCGATGGGTTCGTAAGTGACTGTGGAGGGCCAATTCTAGATCCACACAGCTTCCCACAGTGAGGACACAGGTTACCAGATGGAAGATGGTCCTGTAAAGGATTCGTTTGACGTGCTTTTCGTTTCTCCCTTTCACCTAGCACTCGGGCTTCTTCAAAGTCCACAGAACCTTTGTGAAAGGCCAACCTCCAGTTAGATCATTCATGGGCCAGAGCTTCCCAGTTTTTGATGTTTATATTGCATTTTTTTAGATTAGCCTTAAGAACATCTTTAAACCTCTTATATTGACCACCGATATTCCGCTTTCCATCCTTGAGTTGGGAATAAAGTAACTGCTTTGGGAGATGGCAGTCAGGCATTCGAACAACATGACCAGTCCACTGAAGTTGGCGTTGAAGGATCATTTTTTCAACGCTAGTAGTCTTTGCTTCTTCCAGTACACTGACATTTGTTCGCCTATCTTCCCAAGTAATTCGCAGGATTTTCCGGAGGCAACGTTGATGAAATCTTTCCAGGAGGTGGACGTGACGTTTATAGATAGTCCATGTTTCGCAGGCACACAATAAAGTTGGCAATACAATGGAGCAGTATACAAATGCTGTAAATAAAGAAAATAAATAATAAATAAATTATTGGAGCAGTCTTTTTAATTGTTGCATTATTGTGAACCACCCTAGAATCAATTTTTGATGAAGGGCAGTATATAAATAATATGAATGAATGAATGAATGCATTTCCTCCCCTGTGGATAACTCACAGAGGAGAAGGGGATTCCTGTAGGAGGTATACAGTATGCTCTGCAATGTATTTAATCATTTCTTTTTTTAAAAAAACCCTTCAGGGCCTACATCATTTATTTCTACACAATTCCATTAATAACATCCTACTGCATGTGCTTCCAGCTGTTCTGCACTGTGTACATCTGGTTATTGTTAGAATAAGAATGTCTGAAACATTTTCTACAAAGGGATTGCTACACGGTAAGGCTGGGAGTCTCTTGACAGTTTCCCTTTCTCCCACATTTGAACTTTGATAATCACAAGTTCTTTCTCTCCTGTTTATGAAGAAATTTGTGAATGTTAGTAAGTTCTTAGCCAATAAGGAACCAAACAAAATTCTCACCCATTTGAGTGGGTGGTATTTAGATGCCACCTGTGGATGGATTAATACATGAATATTTGGTCTGCTTTTTCTGAAGTTTATGCACAACTATCTTTATGGATAATTGTATTACTACATACTTTTTGATATTTATGGATATATATTTCATACATATTTACTGTAAGTGATCCATTTAAAATACTGTAAGAAAATTGTATTTTTGTTGTTCTTGTTGTTCATTTCTCCCCTCTTTTTTATGGTTTTTATTTTGTTTTGGTACAATTCACATTTTAAAAAACTAATAAAACATTAAAAAGAAAAAGAAAAAAAGAAACTTAACCTTAGTTCCAGATGGGACCCAGCCATCTTGACCACATTGAGCCTCCTTGCCCTGAACCCTCACCCAGGATGGACAATGGATTTCCTGATGGAGCATGACACACAACTGTTGTGTACATTTGGAAAAACATGCACAAAATATGCATGAAGTTTCACACAAAAACAAAAACACCAATCGGATATGGACATAGATTTCATAGCTTTGACAAGCCCACGTTTTGCTTATATGCACATTGCTACCTGCTGCTGCTACTTCATGAAACAGGGACTGGGTCCTTCCTCCCCTTCACAGAGGCCACTCCAACCAACTGCCCTGTGAACACGAGAGGAAGATGTAAACTGTCACTATCCCTTCTAATAGGCTTTCCCCCCACTCCTCATTAATTATATATATCCTCCCTGCCTATCACTTATTCTTTGTGTGTGTCATGTCTTAATTTAGATTCTAAGCCAGAGGAACTGCTATGCTACTTACCTCTGTTCCGGGAGACATTTAGGCTAAAGTATTGGGTATAAATGCTGCAAATAAATTAAATAAGAAATAGATAAATAACACGCCTGACCATTACCTTGAATGGAATCCATTTCCACACTTCACATACAGATATCAGTGTCCTCCAGGGCTCTGATCTGTTGGCTACTCCTGCACAGCACATGAGTTGCTGATAGTGAGCAGAGTGGCTGTTCCACATCATTGTGTGAGGTGCAGAGAGGTCTCCTATTCAAGATAACACACAGGGACATTGCCATGCATGCAACAGTATGTGCCACTGGCTGAGAGCTGGTGTGGGGATGGGAAAAGACCAGTCCACACTCTTCTTCAAATGAAGCACCATCCTCTCTTCCTATACTATTCTCCAGGAGAAGAGTAGGGTATCCCTGCCCCAGAAGCCAAAGTAATTGACATTGCTTGAGACTACATCCAGGACTCACCCCCTTGCCATACCTGAACTTAGCAATCCACTTATGCTAAGGACGTGCAAATCTGCAAAACCCAAGATTGTCAAGGTTCTCCAAATTCCACCTCAAAGCTTGTTTGACTCATGTTTGACTTCATAAACAGGAGAGAAAGAACTTGTGATTATCAAAGTCAGATTGTGAGCTTTGCTTTCCCCCCCTTTTTGCACAAAAGTTTGTGTTTGTGCACATTTTTTAAATGCAGGCATTATTCTCCCATTGATTAAAGTGTGCATATGTACATTTTAAAATGTACATATTTTAATGGACATTTTTCAAATGTACATGTTTTTTGAATACATTATTTATTGTTCCGCAAATCACATCACAAACTCAGAAATGTACGGTCTTTTGACTGCAGATTGCATTTGGGTCCATATTTGGTTCCAGGAGGTACGAACTAGGTAAATTCTTGTTAAAAATGAACTGAAATGAATTTCTCATACACCTCTATCAGCTTCTAGCAGTCTTTGCAGCAACTTCCTTCTGACTGTCTCTTCTCTTCAAGAATACCTCACTTGCTTGGGCAGCATCTGTTTTTCCACTTAGAACTCTCAGAAGAAAGAAAATGCCAACAGAGCAAGGAATGTATTGATGCCCCTTTAAGGCTGCAGTCCTACATTTATCTCAAAGTAAGTCCCATTGAAAATGACGGGACTTACATCTGAAAAGACTTGCACAGGATTGCACCGTGAAAAGCTAAAATGTGAACTGGCCCTCTGAAATAATGACATGGCTGAGTGTATTCAGTGAGTTGAGTTCTCCTAGAATAAGACCAAAGCTTAATAAGACCATAAGTCTTATTCTTATAATGAGGGAGTTGTGGGATTTCACATGGTAAAGAACAACACGTGTTTGTGGCCTCCCTACCTGGCCGTAAGAGGGAGAAAATATGTATGAAAGGGGAAATCAAAAGATTATTTTTCTTTTACTGATAATCACAAAAATGTAAGAGCTGGGAACTATATTTGAATATCACTAGTTATCAGCACTGGGAATATCATTTTATTACATACTAAGTCATAACCTCATTTCACAATATGTTAAAGCCATGCATGTATTCTCTGAAATTGGCTCAGACTTTGAGGGATACAATTTTAGTGATTGAGGTACAGGATACTCATTTCTCAGTCAAGACTCTCCCACACACACACTCATTTCCAAGCACCTTTGAAATTACATAGTTGTGAAATTGCTGTTTGTGAAATATAGTTCCTGACATCGCTTTGGCTGTGATTGAAATAAACATAAATGGATAGTCTGGAAAGGAAAATTGAAGTGCCAGTAGTTGGGACAGACTGAGGAAGAATCTTCTTTCCCTGTTAGTTCACAGCACCATGCCAACATTAATGATTATACTTACCATGCTATGGGGTGCTAGATACCTGGGAGTTCTTATGATACTGTAGTTATCTGAGAGTTCCTCTACATGAACTTGTGGATAGCTTCCCCTATACATGATAAGAGATTAAGACTGAGCCAAAATTACTTACCTGTTTTCATGTTCATTCCCCTGAGTGCTGAAGAGCACCTCCCATTTTTAGTAATATTTGATATTCTTTGCAAACATATTCATGCTGTTTCAATGCTATTCAGTGAACTTTTCTTCTTTTCATTGCCTTCACTGCCCTTGGCTTCATTTGCCATCACTGTCATTCAGTACGTAGGGATGTATGAGACATTCATTTCAGTTCATTTTTGTTCAGGATTTACCCAGTTTGCACCTCCCAAACTGAATAGAGCTTTGAATGCAATTTGCGGTTGAAGTCTGTAGTTTTCTGAGCTTGCAATGTGATTTGTGGATCAAAACAAATGTATTTGACAGCATCCGTACATTGGGAAAATGTGCATAAATTATGTATGCTTTTGAGAAATATGCACAAGCATGCTTTAATCAATGGGAGAGAATGTGTAAATTTCAATGATGCTCACAATTACTGTGCACATTTGGAAAAATATGCACAAAAATATGGATGAATTTTAATGCAAAAAGAAAATAAACACAGCTTGCAATCTGATACAGACACAAGATGGAATGAGCTTTGAGGTGGAATTTGGAGAACTTCAATGAGCTCAAGTTTTGCTTATAAGGAGGGCCTTTTCTGCTGTGGCACCCCGGTTGTGGAATGAGCTCTGCGAGTCTGCAAAGAGGCTCACCTGGCACCTACATTTACTCTTCTCGGCACCAGGTGAAGACCTTTCTATTCTCCCAGGCATTTTAATCATTTTAATCATTTTAATCTTGTAGTTGTTTTTAACTCTGTTATTGTCCATTTGAACTGCTGCTGCCAGCTTTACTGTTTGTTTTTTAATCTGTGGTTTTAAATCTTATATTTATATTATATTGTATTTTATGGTTTTAACTGTTGTAAACCGCCCAGAGAGCTTTGGCTATTGGGTGGTATAAAAAAATGTATTAAATAAATAAATAAATATGCACATCGCTATCACAAAATCATCGAGAGAGTTAGTTTTTGTTCCCTATTTTACACTAATGTAAGCTGTATGAACCTTAAAGACTTTCTCCCTGGAAAAGAAGTCTGTTGGACCAAATCCTTTCATTTAAAACTTGGTTAGGGTGCTAATTTCTTATAAGCCCTTGTTGATCTTAAGTTACAACTAGCTTAGTACACTATATTAAAGTATATTTGCCAAGCTGGAAGGAAGTCTTATTGAAATCAGCATTGTCGGGAACAGGCTGTAGCCTTATGGCCCTTCCATATGTTCTTGCCATGCATACAATGAACGATCATGGGAGGGGGGCATCATGACTTAACATCCATCATCAACATGCATGCACCCTAGCATACATTGAATCTTGGGTGCCCAAGTCACCCCAAAAACAAGTGCCTCAGGCAAGGCAAATTGTGCATATGAAAGGCTTTTTTTGTTTTCCCCAGGCTGTTAGGATCAGAATAAGAATGGATTTCAGGTTTCAGCTACTTAAGGTAAGTAAAGACTTAATCTTTTCTGTAGTAATGTAAATCCAGGAAATCTGCATAACAAAGGCAGACCTTTTGAAAGTCAATTAGCATCACAAAAGCCTGAAAAAGGCCTAAGGCCTATAAAATTTAAATCAGCATAACAAAGCTTTCCCTCAATGGATTTCTTTCCTGTTTGAAGGAGGTATTTGCTATTGTTCTTGGCTATCAAAAGAGACTAAGATGACCTGTGGATGGCCTATTATTGTTCCCCACTAATTGTTTCAGTTGTTTGGGATAGAAAGTACCCCATAAAGCCTATTCTTATGCAGATTTCTGGGACATTTTATGTCCCTGGCATGTTTGGTTTATAGAAAGAAAAGTATAAAAGGCAGGTGGCTGAAATTTGGGAATGTTGTTTACTACCCTGTTTTAGGCAAAGTCCTACCAGAACAAGATTGTACGTCTACTTATGTGTAAATTACACCACAGAATGTAAGCCAGGGGCAATAAAAGCATCCCAAGATGCAGGATAAAGGTTTTTAAGCATGACAGAATGTATCCAGAATAGGTAGTCATGTAGAAAGGCTATAGTGGCACACTAATCAGGGATCTGGGTTTGACTCCTACTGTATGCAAGTGCACACTTACCAACATGCTGCTCTGTGATGTGCAAAATGGTCCTAAAATAAATGAAATAGTTCATGACTATTTTTATCTGGATACATTGCATTGTCATAGTCAATTGAAATGTGCTTACACCAGTGGTGATGTTCAAGATGCAGCAGATTGTGACAGATTTGTCTTGTCTAGGGATATTATGATATGGGATTTTGTATTTAGCATCATGATAAATCCACAAGTAATGTATCCCATGTCATATTCCAGGAATGAAGTGTCACCTAGAAATTTGTAAGGTTATAATATTCCTGGTATTAACACACAGAGGTTTTAGAAATAGACGACTGAGATCAGGCATGTCTTTTCATTTTTTACTTCAAAATCTTAAGCAGTTTCTACATTATTTACATTTTATATAAGAGCATTAAACACACAAAGATACAAAGCATATATTTTAAGAATCATTTCAGATGCTTTAAAACACCAATGTCATTTCTGAACTGGTAGCAAAATGGAGCAGAGAAATCAATGTGAAGACTGGTGACATTGTACTCCTGAGGACAGATTATGAGAACTAATGTTTGGGTTCTTTGAGAACTGATGTTTGGTTCTGTGAGTGCAGGTGGAATGTCCTGGAGTTTCTGTATTTCCCCACCCATATTTAATTGATTTCTTATGAACTGCTGATGTATGTTTCCAACCAAACAGGAATTTCTCTAACAAATAGTTAATATTTTGCTCAAAGTTCTCAGGTATGATTTTAGGAAGTAATATATTTACTTCTTTACTTGTCAGCTTTTCTGAGCTACACTTCCTTTCATAACAGGATAATGTCTGCTTCTCTTCACAGGTTTTGTCTGCTTCCCATAACATTTCATGTCATTTGCATCATAAGCAGAACATGTTAAAAAAAGTCCAACTTTTTCATGTGAAGTACATTTTTCCCAATTCAACCTCATACTTTTATATTCCATTGCTTCTTTATGAAAAGCATAAACTGATGAGAGCAGTATACTTATAAAAAATGTGGAAGATCAAATAACTGTTTTGGATAAATATTTGCAAGGTAGCCTATTATGCAGGTTGATGCAGAAGTCCTGCCCCAGACACAAAGGCTTCTGGGGCAAATATTTGTCACAAGATGAAAATAAATTACTTTGTAGGCTGCATAGTCAGAGCACTATCCTTCAAACATGAATAAAAGAATGAGAAAATAAAGCAAATTTTGAAAGAAATGATGCAAAGGTATGGAAAATGGTTTACTTTTAAATGCTTACCTTTCCAGCCAATCAATAGGTTACTCAAATTAGCATGACTTTGGAATGTCCTCCAGGAATGCAGCATTATTCAGATGCATAATTTCTGAATCAAAGGTGAGCTAATTCTAGATTACAGAATTGGATGTAATGTGCAAAATAGTTTGGGGTTCTTTTTTCACTAGAAAAACTGTATTTAGGTTAAAATTAGAAATCTGTGTAATGAATCCAACCCTCCCTCGTGTGTGTGTGTGTGTGTGTGTGTGTGTGTGTGATGTCTTTGAACGAAGAACATGTCAAGCTGGGATGTGTATGGAGCTTGATTGAGGGGTAGAAGTCTGGCGAATTCACCGGGCTCAGCCCCCTGAGCTCCGCTTGCCCTACCTTTTCCCAGGCTTGACTCGCATTCTCATGAGCCGAGCCAGGGGAAGTGACTTCCAGTTTCTGGCACTACACTGTTTATGTAGAAAATGGCATAAGATACGTTAAAAATGGGAGCGATTTGCGTAATTTGCACAAATTGCAGCCTAATTTGCAGAAATCATGGCTGTTTTTAATGTATTTTACGCTATTTTTTTATGTAAACAACATAGAGCCGGGAACCTCGAAGTCCAGCAAGCACCTCAGCTGGCACTTGGCTTGGCTCACATGCCGCAAGTTGAGTGCCGGGCAGGTTGCCCACCACCCCTAGCTGTGATAGACCCCAAAATCTACATTTGTATATCCCTTTCAGACTGACTCAGGCTCATGCTTAGTAGGAACTATAGAAATCACCTGGAAGATGCATAAGCAGGTCTTCCAAGGCGATTGATCTGTCAATTTGGATTTCCCTCTCTGCCCAGCCTCCATAGCAATACCTGAGATTGTGAATTTTTTCCTTTATTTCTAGCTGGCAGGCAAAGAGTGAAGACAAACTTAAGCCTCAGAACCCAGGGGTAGGCCTCCTCTTTCCCCCTACCTGAAAGCAGTTTTGATTTATTCTTAGGCTCCTGATGAGTTTTAGTTAGCTAATATTCATTTTATTTCAAAAGGAACTGAATATTTCTGAATTTCTCTCTGCTTGGTTCTTTAATACATATATTGTTTTGGAAACTGGAGTTGATTTCATTCTCTTGCCTAGTCTGAGGATTGGCTTCAGTCATAGACTGCTTCATAGAAACACGTTAACCTGCATGTTAAGGAGTTTAAAGGAGGCCTTGGAAAGAGACTCTGTCTGTCTTCACATATAAAAGCCATAAGTCTATACTCTCACATGGGCAGGCTAAGGGACATCAAAAGGTACATGTGAGTGGTGGTGGACTTGTAGAGTGTCCTATCCTACCTCAGTGCAGACATATCAGTTTGTGACAGCTAATATATTGATCTCTTCAATTGAAATTAATGGATGCATGGATGTATTCTAAGTACATCAGCTGAATAATACACATCAGTATTTAGTATGTTATCCTAATAATCAATACTAAATGGTGCTCAGAAAGAGGAACCAAAAACTAACAGTATGATCCTATGTATGTTTGCTCAGACTTATGTCCCACTTCTTTCAATAAGGCTTATTCTCACATATGTATGCATAGGATTGCAGCCCAAAATATGATACCACCAAGTTAGTGGTACAAAATATTTCTATTATTATTATTATTATTATTATTATTATTATTATTATTAAAGAATCAATGTAAGGATCCAAAAGAGGATCAATACAAAGGCGGAACCAGGTCATAGTCTGAGCCGAGAAACTTTTGGCTACTCTTGAAACTCCTTAGATGTTACACCCTAGGAGGAACTTCCAAATTCACATCAAACTTTACTTTAGACAAAATCTGTGACAATGTCTAGCTGTGCTAGAAACTCCCCCCACCTCCACTGTAAAATTCACTTGAGGAGGAACCCATAATCTACTTTGAATCGGTGATATATCTACCTAGTATGCAGCCGATACCTAACTCGTGTCTGATGACATGGAGAGAGAGTGTGTCTTCTGAAACTCCTCAAGCACAATATTTTGTCACAATTTCCCCTTCATTCATGAAGTAAACAGAGCTCATTATTAATGGTTTCTACCACAAGCTGGCATGCGGAGTGGCTGACAATCCTTACTTCACATTTTCCCCAATACCCCTGTGCAGTAGGCCATTGATATTGAGAGATAATGAGTGGCTCTGTGAATGGCCACGCATGGATAATATAATATAATCACACTGAGCATTAATGTGAACTTGGATCAATGTGAAAATGCACGGGGTTCAATTTTATCACAAGAAAATGATAAACGTTAGAGTTGAAATCATTATTCATGGTAAAAGCTGATGAATTTCTCAGAGTAACACCATGAGAATTCAGATAAAGTAAATGAATGCAGTGGGACCACAGAATGTTACATTCCTGAGGCATGCAGGTTGATTATAACTCTGAAATGTGTGCATATGTTTAATGGTAAAAGTTTTCCCTGTCACTTGCCAGACCTGGTCCCCCTTTTCAATACAAACACAGACTTGGAAACCTACTGGCAATGGCTCTCCAGGATTTCAGGAAGGAGCCTTTCCCAGCTCTTCCCGGACAAGCTAGAGATTGAACCGAGGACCTTTTGTGCCCACTTCTCACTAACATGCACTTTTTTGCGCACATTTCTTTTTTCCAATGAGCTGCATTACCAAGCTCAGAAAACTGCGGATTTTGGGAGGTAACTCTGTCTCCGCTTACGTATTGACTCAGGATGTGCAAATTTGCTAAATTCATATTTAAAACTTTGATGGATTCAGTTTCTCAGCTACCCCTACATAAGTATTGTGGTGAAGCTTCCCATGGGCCTGAGTCCATCTTAGTTACTAATTATGAAAACAAAATCTAGAACACTGATCATATTAACAGCAAATGCTAGTTTGGAACCATGACTGTAGGTCATGATTTCCTCAAATATCTCTGCAGAGAAACGCGATTGGATCCTGCGTAGCACTTAGTTGAATTAAGGCAGGGAGATTAATTTCATGGTTGCTCCTTCTCCCTGCAGCCCCTGTGCCTCCTGAAAAGCTGCTCTGGAAACCCTAACCCCCACTACCTATTCACCGCACTTACTGCCTAACCTAAAACCAATGTGACCAAATTAAACTAGTAACCCAAAACAAGAAAACCACCACCGGATCCACAGTAGGAGTAGGCGAAACACGTACACTGCCCCAAGCCAATTAGGTCAATGAACCAAGTTAGCAAGAGGAATACAGGGGGCTGCAGGAAGAAGAGAGAATCAGCAAAGGATAGAATTGTCCATGATCAGAGGGATCCTTCCATGCATGGAATTGCCCATCCAGATTCAACCCACTGTTTTATAGAGCACAACCCATGGATTCTTGTTTAATCCATTGCCATTATTACATTAAAGGAAGATCTGGTAATGGCACCTAATAGTATTTTAAAGCCAACATTTTTTGTTTCCCAGCTTTCTCATATAAAATTGTAATCAGTTTCATTCCTGTGGAGCTCATCTGGAGAGCTCCAGGCATTCCCCCCCCCCCCCAACAGAGTTTAAATTTTCTTTTGGTGGCTTGCTAAAGAAAAAATGCAAAGATAGGAAAACAGTCCTGCTGATCTAATTATTTCTTGGGGTTTTTCCCCCTTCTCACAAAGAGGTCAACATTTTGCATTCTTGCCTAGGGAGGCTAATACACATCTTCATATATATGTGAGTATATATAAGCTGAAAGAAAATGAGGTTTTTATGATCCTCTCATGAGCATGAGGGAAGACTTCTAATGTTGGTTTCCACTAAATACGACTGTCAGCAGAGAATGGTCCAAACACATGTGAACAAATTAATAAGTACTTGATGGAAATGATACAAAGGTGCATATTACCTTGTATTCATTGTTCTTACTAGAATGGGACAAAGGGAGAAAGAACAGTGTCTTTTGGAGACCTGAATGGGGAAAAAATCTTGATTCATGATACCAAGGATACTGCTAATAGAGACTGGGCAATTATTCAGAATAGAGCAGCCCCAATTCAAGGATGGTGCAGTTCACTTTAAGCTTGTCCCAATTCAAATTTGAGTTCACACTCATGTGGACCATTTGCGCGGGTAAAGGGGGAAATGAAGAGACGAGACAACAGTAATGGTTTGAAAACAGGGCCACATTTATTGAATCGAAGGTCTGCAAAGGGAGAAGTGCGGGATTAACTAAGCCCGGCCCAAAGACCAGTGGAGCATATCAGGGCGAAAACATCCCAAACTCGAGGGTGGCGCAGTGACTCGCCACTCTCGAATTCCACACACAGGGTGCTGGGGGATCTACCCTGAGTCACCGCCCCCGGCGCCGCCTGACAACCGAGGAGGGTGACCAGTGCAGACCCCAAAGGCGCCCCGAACTCCCAGCAATGGAGCCACAGGGCATCGACATTGGTGAGGCTCGGGTTCTCGCCAATCACCTTCAAAGGTGCCATGGGATGCACACCGAAACCCTAACCCCCACTACCTATTCACCGCACTTACTGCCTAACCTAAAACCAATGTGACCAAATTAAACTAGTAACCCAAAACAAGAAAACCACCACCGGATCCACAGTAGGAGTAGGCGAAACACGTACACTGCCCCAAGCCAATTAGGTCAATGAACCAAAATTCCTACTCGGCCCTGTAAAAGGCGACCAGAGGAGCTCACACTGCTTCAACGGGCGTGGAGGGAGGGAGCTGCAAGAAAAGAGGCTTTGGGTGGGGTCACCTGTGCCTAAATATAGCCTCAGTGCCCCACCCCTTGAGCCAATCCCTAACGGGCAAACAATTTGCCCCAAGTCCTGATAGGGAGGTGAAATCACCTCATCTCTACCTCGTTCTCCACTCCCCCTCCCGTGCAAACTCTCCCCCCCCCACAGGAGCATGGGGGGAAGGTAATTGCATCTCCATGCAGCCCAGCAGGCACCCCACACAGTTCTCTGTCATTTTATCAGCTAGGTAAATTTAGACCAGAGATGTAATGGTTTTACAGGGACGGGTGTTTTAGACAGCCATGTGGATTGCTTCCATTGTGAATAGTACAGACGTTGTAAAATCCATTCCATGTTTCATGGATCGTCAGGTGCCTTTCATTCTGTCATCCACTCATTGACGGAATTGGATTTTGCGAAAATGTGTCCGTATGCATTTGCAGAAATTCAGAGTTGCGCAAACGTGCACTCCCGAAAATGCACACATCCCCCCCTAAAATAAAATCCATATTTTCATGTTTTGTATGTGTACAAAATGTTTCTAAGAATGAGAAGAAAGGATGCTGAGGAAATCAGTGTCAGCCCTGCTGGGACCTAGCTTGCCCATGCTGGTGCAGGTGCAGGTGCAGGTCCCAGGTCTGTTTGTCCCTGCCACCATCACTGGCTGCTCTTTGGGTGGTCATTTGGAAGCCCCTTGGGTTGTGGTGGGACCCTGGACTTTGGCCTTGAGGTCCAGTCCTAGCTGCACCACTGCATACCCCCCAAAATGCACCCAACAGCATGTGTACGTGTGAAAAAATGTGTAATTTTGAAAAGTGAACACAAATATGCTTTAATCAATAGAAGAATGCATACACTTCAAAGATGTGCATGATTGATGCATATATTTGGAAAAATACGCAAAAAATATGTACAGATGTTTGTGCGGAAAGAAAAAAAACAAGCTCATAATCTGATAAGGACTTGAGTCAGAACGAGTTTGAGATGGAATTCGGAAAACTTCAGTGAGCTTGAGTTTTGCTGATTTGCACATCCCTAGCAACACCAACACGTGCTTCAGGTAGGGATACTCGCAGAAACCTGCTTCTACTTATACATGGCCTTTTGGAGTGGGCAGTGGGATGTGACCTAATGGGTTTCATCTTGAAGTTAAATGAATTATGCGGCATTTTTCCAAAACTAATGTGTTATCCTTCCTTCTTCCGTCCCATCCCCCAGATTTGAAATGAACTGAAACATGGAATAAGCTTTTTAAAAACGGTGCTGAATCTATGAAATGGAAATGGTAAGAGGTGCATATATATATATGTAAAAACCATGACAGGCTATTGTCCTTTTGTAGCAACTCTTTCCCCCACTCCCTAGATGAGAGTTTAACAACAACCCTAATGTTGGTTTTGGAGAAAACATATATTACTTCAAGTTTCTGAAACTTGCCATGATAAATTGACTTCATTTAATTAAAAAAAAATCTAGGAAATGCCCTTTTACATCTGATGGGAATATTAACTTTATATTATATTATTATACTTACATTGTGCTGTTCATAACATTAATTTACTAAATGGGAAAAAATGGGACATATTTTGACCATGTAAAGATTTAGCATGGCTCTCTTTGTCATTCTTTATTTAATTAACTCCCCCCCCCCCGATTGAGATATATTGATAGATGGAGAAAGGATGAGTGTGGAAAGACAACATATATTGATCTTGGTATTCTAGCTGTGTTATTAGCACATTAACCTAATTTCCAAAGGGCAACAACTCAAGAAAATAAAAACTAAAATTCTGTATCACTGAAAAGAATTGCTACCCTAGAAATCATTTGGGACTCTGGAGACCTGGAGGTCGTCATCATCATCATCATCATCATCATCATCATCATGGAATAAAAGAAGCCAATCAAATTCCAGATGCATGTTTTAAGATCGTGAGACAGTATCAAATAGTCTGTGTCTTCCCAATCAACTTTAAATTTGATTTGTCTGCTTAGAATGTCTACTCAGCATCTCTACTAAGAAGTAAGCATACCTCTCAGAAGTAAGCAGGATTGAATCACTCAGGAGCGCTTTCAAATAGCATCCTAAATACCAAGGCTCTGCATGAGCAGGCAGAAGTAAGCAGAACAAGCCTGAGAAATAAGCAGGACTGAGTCTCTCAGCAACTTTCTCCCAGGTCCCACCTCCCAGTGGAGAGAAGCTCTTCTCTGATTAGCTTTCCCCAGCTGATTAGCTTTTGCCAGCTGAGTGCTGAGAGAGGGAGCCTTTTTCAGTGGTCATTGGGGAAAAGCTCTTCTTGTGATCAGCTGCTGATTGGAAATAAGAGTTTATCCTTGCTGGGAAACTGGATGGTTCCCCATGCTAGGGATTTAAAGGTAAGGTAAGAACAGGCATAGGATACTATGGTCATTTGTATCAAATGTTGCTGAGAGTACATTTCCCCTGTCCATCTCCCACCCAGTAGGGCAAACAAGATAGCGTCATTCCCACAATCAGGTTGGGAGCCAGACTAAAGGGAGTCAAGACAATCAGTTTAATCCAGAAAAGCCTGGGTAGATAAAGATGCTGACCCAATCTCTTGTACTTCTTCAAAGATGACTGCTATTATTGGCCACCACTGCTAAATTTGCAAGTTGAGCTGTGACAACAGTCAAGGGTTGGGATTCAAAGAATTTCAGAACTAGTTCCATGCACTCAAGATGGCTTTAGGCCCCCATACATGTATCAAACTGATTTTGAAACTGAGGAGCCTTTCCAGTTTGATATAGCATGGATGCCTGCTGTTCAATGAAAAAAGCCAACCAAATCCACTAAGGATATGGAACAAAGAATATCTAGTCTCAGGTAAATGTTGTAAAAATGTGCATACAAATGTAGGTATCTTTGCAACAAATAGCACCCCTCCCTATTTGGGGTTTTACAATTATATTGCACCCTTGTGTTTTGACCTGGGTCACCACAGCTGGGGCATGCTCCTTTCTTTTGAAAGTTTATTTGCAATCAGATTACACTTGTCTATGTCCAACTGTTCACTGTGGGAGAATAGAATCAGAGCTGAGAAGCAGATCCACTAAAGTAAGGAAGCTGGTATTTCCCAATAGTTGTCTTTCAATTTAAAACTCTCTACTTTACGCTGTATTTATAGGTCAGTATTCTTTACCTTGAGTTTCCAACATCTTTTGATTTAGGTATATAATTACACTTCAGTAGTGGTTCCAGCAGACCGGGATTCCATTTTCTACTGAGGCAGTGTATGCATTTGGCAGTTACAGTAATTGCATGTTACTGAGCACTGAAACACAAGCCAACAAAGAAGGAAATAAAAATATAAAGGAGGAATCAGGAAACAGAATTTTTGCTTTAGAGGCTTTCCTCAGACCCTCCAAGCTACTCTCCTCCCCCCACCTCAATCCAAAGAAAATAAATGCATCAATAAATGAAGGAGGAAAGATATTTGAAACAATAAGCACCTGTTCATTTTAGGGTAATCCAGGGGAAGGGAAAAATGAAGCAGTCTTCATCAATATTAGGGCATACATCTAGTGTTGACTAATTTGAGCACAGAAATAATTTTTTGTGAATAGATTTCATCCCTTTGCATGCCCAGAAATTGGGGAATACAAAATCCCCCATATTTAGAAGCCATGTGGCGAGAATTCAGTTTGAAGATCTCTGCTTCTGCTGCTGTTCTTTCATAGACCGCCCCCCCACCCCATTGTGGGGATGGGGGAAAGGAGTACAGATGAACAGTTTATCAGGTTAAGACAAACATTTCAGATATCCATTTCCCTTAGTGAGTTATTTTATTATTTTAGCAATGAGTCTGCTGTTCACTTGCCACGTTTTGGTTAGAGATCCCACCCTCTTGTAAGGACTGTACTGCAGAAAAACCTGTTCTTCCTGCTTTCTGTTAAAGGGGCTGTGTACAGCACTGATTAGCCCACTACCCATGCCATGGGGCTACTTTCCCCTCCCTCTTCAGAGTAAGTTTTTTAAACTTTTAAAACCCTAGTTTGTTTGTTTTTTTAAAGCAAACATCTGAGGAGCAAGGTTCAGTTGAATGATCATTCACATGCTGTCTTAAAAAATAATAAAAGTGGACAACCCACCTGAAGCATAGAAGGAGGGGCCAAACAGACAAATGAAGCACTCTATTTGCTGGCCAGACCAGTGCAACTATCACATGGATTGTGAAGGTGGAGTCAAGTTGGGCACTGCAACTCCCATTGGAACAGAAACATTTCCCCCCAAACAACATTTCCATGGCAGCCAGGGCAACTGATTTGATATGAGATGAAGCATTATAAGTGTACAAGTGGGACCTGCAACAGAACAGTGTAGTCCGGAGAGCTCCTGTCCTGTTCAGGGTTCCAGCCAGATGGTCATGCCCTCTTCCGGGATACTCCATTCCATCTCCCCACTTCCCAAAGACACTTGGCATTCTGTGGCCAGATCATGTTGGGGGTGTTTTTTGTGGGGAGGGTGACCCATTAGGGTTCTTTCTTTTAGATTGTTTATACTTCTGCAAACCTTCAGGTTCCCCCGAACATTCCGATACCTCCCCTCTAGTATCTCAGTTTTGGCTACAATCCTATTGAAAAACACTAGCTGAGTTTGCTATTAGACTCCATTATTCCGATGTGTCCAATTTGTAATGGTGACATGGGACCTGCTTTAGGGGAACAGCAGGATAAATGATTCAGAAACATCTTCCTTTCAACATGTTTGGAGTAGAAACTGGAGGAGGAGAGAAAGAAGTAGGAGGAGTTTGTGACATAGACTCAAATGAATTGGTGGCTGGTGGGTGCTTTGAAAGTTAAACCAACAGAAAAGAGGAAGTGGGATGTGGGTTACCTTTTGGTGATAAGATGGAGGGATGGGATGGGGAGCAGTTAAAACAAGCATCAGCTTACATAGTTAAGAACAATAGCCTAAAAACAATAGAGACTTTTGTTTTGTGCTGGTATTCATAGTGATAACCCATACTCAGGGATATACACTTTGCTCTCCTATTTAGTGATTTGGGGATTCATTGAAGTGCTATAAAATCTGGTTAAAATATCAGCAGGTGGTAAGATAATTAGACCCAAACTACACCTTTGTTCATGTCAGAAAGAAACTGATCAATGTTGCAAACCTCTGTCTAATCAAATATCACAATTTGTTAATTTGATACAATGCCGGCACCAAAGAAAATTAAGAGACCTCTAAAAATTGTATCAAAAGAAATGTTCCCTTGACAGAATGGGAAAGCAGATGGCGGTGACTGCAGGGCAAATTTTCAAAGAGACAAAGTGGGATTCAATTATGAAACACAAATTAATGAGTAAAAAACTAGGATTCAAGTGGGATTTAAGTAAAATGGCTAAAGCTGTGTATTTGTTTATTTATAAATTATAACCACTTTTTAACAGGTAATCTCAAACCAGTTTACAGCATAAATGAAATAACTAATTATGATCTAAAACCATTGTTTATTGTTATTTATTATTCAATCAATATCAACATCAAAATCAGAACAGAAGGCACCATATCAGAAAGGAAGTCCTTTGTCTGTACAAAAAGTTTTTATGGCCCTCCCCAAAAGACCAGTCAAGTGGATCTTGCATATTTCTGATGGGAAGGAATTCTACAATCCAGGAGCAATTGCTCAAAAGGCCCTAATATCAGGTGACAAATCTCACTCCTTATGGTGGTGGCACCCACAAGAGGGCCTCATTTCCATATTTAAGGTGCAGAAAAGTATGTTTCTTCAGATATCCCAAATCCATGTCATGTACATGGACTCCAAGCCAGCAACATTAATTTAGCCTCCAAACTAGTAACCAGTGTAGCTGCTGCAATAGTGGTGAAATATACTTCATGCAGCTAGCGCTAGAATCTAGATTCTGAACCAGCTTCAGTTTCTAGATTATCTTCAAGGGAAGACATGTGCCAAATACACTTCAGTAATCAAGTGAGAGGTATAATAGTACTGAACAATTGATTACTCATACTAACAGCTGTTATAAGTGGATATAGTTATGATCATTTGGTTATGACTTAGGCTCACAGTAGGCCCCAATAGGAGCTGGGTAAATTTGAGTTCGTGAGAAGTGAACAACCGCCGGAGCTGGTGCACAGGATGCAAACGAAGGTTTGAATGGAGAGCGCTTGAGAGCCTGATGAATGAGTAGGCCATGGCCAAGAGTCTTGCGATGATCAGATTAACACACACATAGTCTAAAGACACAGGAGGAGTTCTTCTGAAAAGAACCTAAAAATAGCTCTGAAGAGAGAGGACTCCCTCCCGCCCCACTAGACCAACTCAACCAGAGGCTAAGCTCATCAGGAAAGGCGAACCCACAAAAGGTTTTCCTTATGACACCCATCAAAGGATGCAAACACATGTAACTGCTCGCCTTGAGCGGGCGTAGCGGGCCGAAAGCGGCCCCGCTCATGCCTGCCCAAGGCGAGCGGGCCTTACCAGGTCCTGGTCCCTGCTCGCCTCTCCGCAGCGAACTGGCCACACCGGCCGCACCGGTCCCGTCGCGTCACTTCCGGCTGGCCAGAAGTGACGTGCCGGGACCCTGCGTCGGCGTGCTGGGACCCCGCGCTGCGTCTTTTCCGTAGAAACCAGGGCAACAGGGCTTAAAACAGCCCTGTTTCCCTGGTTTCTATGGAAAAGACACAGCACGGGGTCCCAGCGCGCCGGCTCAGGGTCCCGGCATGGTGGGTGTGGGCAGCTCAAGTGGTGTGGAGAATCGCTCCATGCTGCTGAGAATCGAGCGGCAGGGCCCCCCCGCTGTGGAGAGGCGAGGTGGTGGCAAGGCAGCCCCACCAGCAGGTTCGTGGTCACCACTAGACTGCAGCTGAGAATCCACAGCAGGGAGCCATCAGCAGACAGGTAATAACCGGGGACTTCTTCCTTTGACTGTCCCTCTAGAGCAGGGCTCTCCAACCTTGGGTCCTCAGATGTTGCTGGACTACAGATCCCAGAATCCCTTGCCATTAGCCATGCTGGCTGGGTATGCTGGGAGCTGTAGGCCAGCAATATCTGGGGACCCAAGGTTGGAGAGCCCTGCTCTAGATGGAAGCCTTTCTTCCACCCCTTTTCTAGCTAGGTTACTAGGGCCCAAAGGGACTCTTTTTCCTTTCCAGAACATAAAGTGTGTTTGAACCATAGCGTAAGGATATTTTGCTGCCTGAAATCACTGGGTTTGCTGTATCAACAAGTAAGACGCTCTACCTACCCTATATTTCATCTTTAATAAAATAACTTTTGTTTCTGACATCAATGTGCGTGCGTACCTGTTTAGTGTAAAAGGACAAAGTGCATATTCCACCCAACAGTGCATGTTTTTACCCCAGCAAAAGTTCCCAAACCTTTCATGAGAGTGTGGGGTTACTCTCTCTCTCCTCAGAGGGAGTCTAATGCCCAAATTATCTGTCATAACACAGCTGAGTGTGTGAGGTGACTCCATTGACAAGGATTAAATATGATATCATATGATTGTGTTGGGCTGGGACTCGGGGGATCTGGGTTCTAGTCCCCGCTCGGCATGAAACTCACTGGGTGACTTTGGGCCAGTCACTGCCTCTCAGCCTAACCTACCTCACAGGGTTGTTGTGAGGATCAAATGGAGAGGAGGAGGAGGATTATGTAAGCCGCCTTGGGTTCCTTGCAGGAAAAAATGGTGGGGTATGAATATAATAAATAAATAAATGGTCATTCACACATGTAAGTCACCTCTTGATTCTCAAGAACACTCTGTTCTTCAGTCCTCTTCATTCAGAAGAACCAGCTCTAGACTGTACATGAGACTATATCCATCGTTCTCATTGGTCGCCTGAGGCCCAGCAGTGTTGGGCCTTAGGGAACAATCCAAGTTGTTGTTCTTTGGTCTCTTCTACAAGCTTGTGTAGAGAACAGTGCTGGGCTGCTACAAGGAGGCGGTGGAGGAAGTCAGGCTGAGAAAGGATATTCTCCTCTACCCCACATTAATTCTTCTCCCAACAGGACCCTGTGGAGGACAGTACCTTGTCCCTAGAGCTTTAGGGACATGGTGCCAGGCCTTCTCAGTCCCCTTGCTGAGCCGCTGTGATGAATTTACAAGCCAAGGGTAGGAAGCGACCTTGCTCTCCAACTCATCCCCACATCCTTGGGATAGGGCTTTCCTGATCCTGATTCAATGACTAGCCAAATGAAGCTATCCAGTTGTTGGGGTCAAACCAGGCTTTATGCAATGGGGTAGCCAAAGGGATACAGACAGGTAGTATATTTCCAGGCTATGGGTATTCAGGCAGAGAAGAGGCAAACAGACCAAGTAGGATTCAAGATAGTTTCAGGGCAGAGCAAGGCAAACAAAATAATAGAAAACAATAAAGAGGCACAAGCAAGGAGCTTTAACTGGATCTGTTGATCAGCCTGACAGCACCCTCTTCCTTCCTCCTTTAACAGAGGCTGCTATAAGAAGTTGGGAAGCTGAAGAAACCAAAGGAAGCAGGTCAGACTGCAGCCTCAGAATGAGCTTGCATTCCCAGGCAGGACAGGGATGAGGAGCAATTCCTGACAAGTTGGGTAAAAAGAAAGAAAGAAAAGGAATTCGACAAATTACTCTGGATAGTTCATGGGACTTCCAGGTTCCTATATCCAGTGCAATGTTACAGCTAATGTAAATCACGTTGTACTGCTACCATAAATGGCCTCTAGTGCTGGCATGACAGATTTCCCTGGAAAACCTGTTGTGCCAGCAAGCATGATCAGAGTTGTGCTAGAGGTCGTTTACAGTAGCGCAATGTGATCTACATTAGCAGTAGTGTTGCACTGGACACTGCCCAGGGGCAGTACATCTCCGAATACCAGATGTGAGGGGGCACAAATAAGTGGAGAGGCCTGTTGCCTTCATGCCCTGCTCAGGGGCTTCCTGGAGGCATCTGGCTGCCCCACTGTTGGAAAAAGGATACTAAACTAGATGTACCCTTGTTTGATCTAGCAGTGCTTTCCTTGTGCTCCTACATGCAATCTTAAAATAGAGGGCCTTTGCAGCTCTATCATTCTATAACACACACAGGTAGCTTATTTTTTTTATGATGGTATCATGCTGTTTGATGAACACATCAATTGGCCATAACAATCGCTTCCTTCATGCCAAATGTCTGTTGAGCTGACATATACAAACTCCCAATGAGAGAGCTCTCAGGTGGCATATAACATTAAATTCTACTGTACATTTAATTAATTTTTACTTAAAATGCTTACATATCTCACGGACTCTTTCATTAATAGAGATAAGCACAAACTATTCTCACTCTTTCTTTTTAAGATGATGATGATGATGATGATAATTATTATTATTATTATTTTCCTTTTGCTTGAATTTTCCCTGACTTGCAGCAGGAATTAGAATATCAGGTGTTTTAATCAGCTTAAATTCTTCCAGTCTTCTGGGAGTCATAGAGAGAGCTAGATAAGGAGCTAATTCAGGAAGCAGCTAATGTCAGATAGAATGTGCACCTGTTTGTTGTTGAAAAAAAGAAGAAACCAAACATGTCAAAAATCATCATAAACTTAATCAATTTGAAAAGAGTTTGGCACATGGGAGGTGAGTGGGAAATAACAATATTGCTTTAAAATAATACAATACAATAAAAATGAAGGATTTTAAAGCAATCTTCCAACATAAGTATGCAACATATCCCTCAAATCAGCCTCTGTACCAGACCACTGGAAGATAGCCAATGTACCACCCATATTTTCTTAAAGGAATCCAGGTAAGCAAAGAAAATCCATGCTTCAATGTATGATTACTCCAAATGTCTCCCATATCTCTCCCCACCTCCTGCAATACTTGGACTGCTGTGGTGGGGTATGTGTAAGGCAGGCTTCCCCAACCTGGTGCCTTCAACATCAGTCCCTGCTTCCATGACCATTCGTAGGGTCATGGATGCTAGGAGTTGTAGTCCAAGACATCTGGAGAGCACCAGGTTGGGAATGCTGCTGTGAACAGTCTGAGAAGAGATTTGTTCGCAATCTGCTCTTCCTATTTTGTGCCAAATTAGCACCAGTCATCAACATTTGGCCTCCACACACCCCAGTTTTCCTGGGAACAACTCTGCAAAAACAACCTTCTACAAAGCAATGGAAATGTTACTTATAGCTGCACTAGAAGAGCAAAGGAAAGCCGAGTCCAGCTATGCAGAAAGGCCAGACATGCCGGAACAATGAACACTCAAGAAGAGTCATTGCCTCAGCAATATGTAGAGGCCTTCTGAGGCTTTATGAAGGCTAGATGATCTGAACCTGTGCTTAACCACACCCCCTCTGAGGAGGTGTCTTTTAAAGGGCCACTGCCTGATTCTGCACCCACTGGCATGGGGTGGTGGTGGTGAGGACTGCATCAGGGGGTGCTCTCTGAGTCCAAAGAGTCTAGTAAAGTCACATCTTTTGGCCTGGAAGGTTCCAGGATAACAGATGATGGCTCACTGGATGATGCCTCCTCCACCTCAGAGTCCTCCTCTGAGCCAGGGGTGTGTGTGGTCAAGGTCAGAGAACACTACAACAGTACATGGTTGGTAGATTGCATCACATATTGTACACTGCAAACATGGAATATATATCCATACCAAAACCAATACATGCACAATATTGGCATGAAGGAAAACAAACCAGCACAAGATGGGTTTGACCTGGTAAAACTGTGTTCAGTCTGGCAAAAAATGATAAACTGATGAAGGGAAGGAATTGCAAACCAAGATAGGTAAAGAGGTGATATGGGAACACTCTAAATGAATCCAGCTCTTTATGGCCAAATGAGTGGCATCCTAGGTTACCAAAGGAACTTGCAAGTGTAATCTCAGAGCCTTTGTGTTGGATCCAGAGGAGTGCTTAGTAGAGTTTCTTTTATGCTGGAGGAACAGGGCAGGGAGATGATCTTCATGTTCCTTCCTACACCCTTTAAGCTAATAAAGCATCAATAACTGGTTCCATTCTGGGAGATATGGGAATATGTAAATATGATGTACCCTATAGTGTTGTTTTGGCAAATGGGGTGCAGCAAGCAAATGGGTTTATCTCATTTATTTATTTATTTAAATATTTCCCCCACCTTTGAGCCCAAGGGACATGAAAGCAACTGGCAGGGCAATGCAGAGTGGGCCCAGCAGGAATCGATGAGGTGGATCTACTGCCTCATTCCCAGCCCTGCCGGCTTGCGCTACCTCGGGCAGACAGTGGGATGGGGGTGGTTTTGCCAGGGTGATCTGCCCAGCAGGTATGTGTATTTACAATGACCCCCAATTGATAGCAATTGCTGGGGGGATTAGCTATGCCAGAGCCAGTGTGGCGTAGTGGTGAGAGTGTTGGACTGGGACTCAGGAGATCTGGGTTCTAGTCCCCACATGGCCATGAAGCTCACTGGGTGACTTTGGGCCAGTCACTGACTCTCAGCCTAACCTACCTCACAGGGTTGTTGTGAGGATAAAATGGAGAGGAGGAGGAGGAGGATTATGTAAGCCACCTTGGGTTTCTTCTTGCAGGGGGTGGGGGAATACATTTATATTTATTACAATAAATAAAGTTTATTGTATTTATAAAAATATAAATACAATAAAAATAAAAAATAAAAGACTGGCATAGCAGAAATGCCCAGTTTGGGCTCATCTGCAAAAACAGAGCAGTATTGGATCCTGGAGAACCAAAGACAGCTCCTCCCAGCCCTAACACAGAACACCTCATTTCCAGGCCTTGTGAGCAGGTCTCCATCCACCGGGGCACAGCAGGGCTTCCGCTGCAGCAGAGCCCTCCAAGCAGTAGTGGTGGAGACTGGCAGAGAGGCACCAATGCACCATCCTACCCCTCTCCAGCCATCAACCTTGGGGAGTTAGGAATGCGTGTGTGTGTATATATATATAATAAAAATTTGTGTGGAGCAAAATGTTCTCTGGTGAGAATGTTCAGCTTGATTTCTGCGGAAAAGAGGTAAACTTACCCCCAACTGAGAGCAATTTTAGGAGTGAAATTCTTCCAAAAAATAAATAAAAAATTAGTGTGTGTGTGTGTGATCAGCATTCCTCTTTCCTTTCCTTTCCTGCTGCCTGCGGCGGCGGCGGTAGTGACAGCAGTATGTCTCCCACGGCTTATTGGCTAGTGGCCACTATTTTCCCGAGAATTTCCAGATGCAACATCATTCTGCACCTGGATGTCTGGCATCTTGTCATTTACATGCCAAACCAAACCAAACCAAACTACCTACCATGTATTCATGCTTAATAACTCCTATTCCTCACCAAGATGAGGAGGAATATAGGAAACTGCCTTATGCTGAGTGAGACCGCTGGTCCATTAGCCCAGTATTGTTGAGACTAACTGGCAGTGGCTCTTTCCTTGCCCTACCTGTCCTGGAGATGCTGGGGATTGAACTTGGGACCTTTATTTATTTAATACATTTTTATACCGCCCAATAGCCGAAGCTCTCTGCATGCAAAGCAGCTCCTCTACCACTGAGCTATGGCAACTGCTTCTCTGCAGTCCCTCCCTCTTAGCCTACAGCACCCAGTTTTCCCAGGCAGTCCCCCATCCAAGTACTAACCAGGTTCAACCCTGCTTAACCTCCAAGATCAGATGGGATCAGATGCTTTCAGGGTAGTGTGCCTGTAGGCTTGTTGAGCCCTTGATTAGTGCACCATACAGGACTGATGGACTTCATTTGTCTTGGAGATAGAAGTTGTGCAGCCCTGTAGAACAAGCACCCATATTTGAAAATATTGTTATCTCATTTTAATTCATTCTTCCCTTACGGCAGTAATTATGTGCAATATTGGTGCATTCATTCCATATTCAACAGATCTTCTCCAGAAAGTCATATTATGCAAAGGAGCACTAACAGAATCTTCAACAAACAACTTTTTCATTAAAACCTGTAGAGTAGTAAAGAGAGCATACATAATTGGCTTCTTTTATTGGGTGGGTGGGGGAGATATGACATCTGGTCAAATATGCCACATATAGAGACTGGAGATGGCCAAGTTCCTCATCTTTGGAAACATAAATGAGCCTGAATACCACAATTCATTGGTACATTTTTGAAGGCTGTAACTGGGAAGTTGAGCAGTTTATTTTTTTGTTTGTGTGTTTGTTCTAAAACATATTGTATGCTGTCCTTTGGTTTGCCAAAACTCCCGGGGCGGCTCACAACAGAACAAAACAATCTCAAACACTCAATCAAAGAGAATATAAAATTGACAGAGCAGAACAGATGAAAAAACAAATCAGAACAATAAAGCAATAGAACATACTGGCAGAATGTTAAAGTCTTGAGTACACTTTCCTTAAAACAAGTTCTATTAAAAATAAAGGAGATCTATATCACATTTCTGTGGTTCCACATTCCCCATCTGGATGAAGTTTGGAGGTTTCCTGTACTAGTGCTGTGCCACAATATGCAATGCTGGACTAGATTTAGATACACCACAAGCTGAACTTTCATAGTGCTGCACATCACCTCCAAGACAATGCTTTCCAATTGTGTCAATTGTTCATGCACTTAGTCTCATGTCATCAAGCGTTGTTGAGTCATCAAGTGATGAAAACAGAAGTGATGTCCATGTATGTAGAATGGCTGGTGAACTCTTTTAAGCCAGAGTTGTTGTTTGCCAGATTTTCTTGTTTGGGGGTGGGAGTGGGGGATGGGGATAGGTCTGGAAATCTGGAACATGACTGGAAGACATACAATTTCCCAGAAGCTAAGAGTTCATTGATTTCATAGATCACAGAGTTGGAAGGAGCCTACAAGGCTATCGAGTCCAAGAGGAGGGGTCTCCCATCGTGACAAGACAGGGCCTTCTTGGTGGCCACTCCCAGCCTCTGGAACTTCCTGCCGAGGGAAGCTAAGTTGACCCCCTCTCTGTTGTTCCACCAGTAGACAAAAAACATTTTTATTCAGGCAGGCCGTTGGCATATAAGCTGGTCTGTTGCTGAAGGGTTTTTTTAAATTGCTTGGTGCTGCTTATTTTGTTTCCAAAATAAACAAAATTTGTTGCTGTTTTAGTTGTGTTTTCAAAGTATTTATTTTTATGCTGTGTGGGTAATTAAGACTTTGTTTTTAATCCTGATTTTATGGTCACTTTTTGGGAGAAAGGCAGGATATAAACTAGCTAACTAAGGGAGAAATCCTATGGCCCCTAGACACCATCTGGGAAGACATAGGATACTTCAGATTCCCAGATGTGAGGTCGGAGACAGTGCTCCAACCTTGGAGCTGGGAATCCGCACTCTGAGCCCCCTCCCCCCTCCCAGCTGGCATGGAAACAACTGCACTGGCTGCCTCTCAAGGTTGGGAAACTGACCTTGTTGAGTGGGTAAAGGGGCGTTCTAGGCCAGGGCATGACATATCCTGTGTCCTCTGCAGCCTCCTTCCCTCCCCCTATAAAGTGCCCCAGCTAGATGGCAGAAAATGGCTGTCTTATTGTTCTTATCACATCCTGTTCTTATCACATCCTGTCTTATTGTTCTTATCACATATTGTTCTTATCACATCCTCATCATAGACACATAGGAAGCTGCCGACTATATACTGAGTCGGACCATCATTTCATCTAGCCCAGTATTATTGACACTGACTGGCAGCGCTCTCCAGGGTTTCAGGCAGGACTTTTTCCAGTGCTTCCTGGAGATGCCGGGGATCGAACCTGGGATTCTCTCCATGCAAAGCAGGTGCTCTACCACCAAGCGATAGTCCCACCATCAAAAGAACATAAGAAGAGCCCTGCTGGATCAGACCAAGGGTCCATCTAGTCCAGCATTCTGTTCACACACTGGCCAACCAGCTGCCTGTGGGAAACCCACATGCAGGACATGAGTTCAACAGCACCCTCCCACTCAAGTTCCCCAGCAACTGGTGTGCCTATGCATACTGCCTCTGATCCTGGAGGCAGCATAGAGCCATCAGGACTAGTAGCCATTGATAGTCTTCTCTTCTCCTCCATGAATTTTCCAATCCCCTTTTAAAGCCATCCAAATTGGTGGCTATCTCTACATTTTGTGGAATTGAGTTCAATAGTGATGAACTATGGAATCAAGTTTATCATCATCATCATCATCATCATCATCATCATCATCATCATCATCATCACCACCACACAAAGAGCTTTGTGAGGGTAGTCTTTTAGCAGGGGGATGTTTCATTAAAATCTGAGGGGGAAATTTCAAGTAATATCAATGGGATATAAAAGTTCTTCCCTGCAACTACAACATTCCAAGAGTTCTATAGCTTCTGTGATACTGCAGTGCTCACCATTGTGTTTGTGAGCTGACCTCTCCAAAACCAAATGACACAATTGTTTTAATAGGGCAAGAGCAGCATTCAAGTACTCGTGCATCCTCTCGTAAGCATTCATTTCCCATTCCTCCTAAGTAAAAGAAAACATTACCAATGGAAGACAAATTGCCAGGACTAGCAATATTTCTTACAGATGTTGTTGTGTAGCTAACCAGATTCATTATTTGCTCCTTATCTGGAGGGCTAATGACAGCTCAGCCTTCATACAAAATATAAATGCTGTCTCCATCTGGTCATTTCTATGCATTCAAATATTTTATATTTTCCCAGGGTATGCTTAGCTGCGTCTAACAAATGGTGCTAGCAATAATAGGCTCTTTTTTTTTTTTTGTCCCAACTTCCCTACTGCTGTTTTATTGTAATATTCCAATAACTTATTTCTATCCGATAACAAGGGAGGACTTCCCATTTATTAAATTTTGCCTATTTCATTCATCTAGAGCATTGCTGCAGACTTTATTTTGCCCACCCTGCATCAGCATCTTTGCTCCTGGGCACTGTTTTTAACTTACTTAATAGGAAAGGACAGGAGTAGCAAGCCATGCCTGTCTCCTTTCAGGCAATAAGAGCTGATTTATGCGAGATGCCGGGCCTGGGCACAGCACTTGCCAGTGCAGGGTTTCACGCAGCCCAGCATCTCATTTAAAATGCTTTTACTCATGCACTGTTCCCTTCCTGCGCACTGCTAGCACACCAGCATGACTTCCCTCTATGAGACAGGCTGGCTGGCATGCTAATGGTGCATGCAAAGGGAGTGGGCCAACACAGGGTGGGCATAAAATACATTTTAAGGGAGACTCCAGGCTGCAGTGAAATCCTGCATGGGATTCTATACCGTCTAAACATGTGGTGGGTGTAATCCACAGCCAGGTTGTGGTTTTGATGCAGATCTCATATGCGCTGGTCCCATATGCCACTCCTTAAAATTCACCAAGAGTGATTTGTGTGAGCAGTAATTGATTCATGTTCATGGATTTCCCTACTGTGGTTTCAAAGAGGTCCTGTGTGTGTGTGTGTGTGTGTGTGTGTGTGTGTGTGTTTGTGTGTGAGTAGAGAAAGAGGGAAGTTGTACTGAACTAAGCATATACTGTCTGAAGATGATCTGCACAGTCATATGAACATATGAGGTTCTGTGTACCAAGTAAAATAATCAGTCCATGTCCATCTAGGTCACGTAGGGATGGGTAAGAATTTCAGTTCAGTTCATTTTGTCAAGGATTTACCAAGATTCGCAAAGTTATTTCTATGCAGAAGAGAAAGAACATGAGCTTTAAACCACTGGAATGAGGGAGAAAGAAAACTGGCAGATTTGCCCATCCCTAGCCTACTGTGAAGAGCAGCAGCCCTTCAGAACTCTGTTGCCACAGTTCCTTTACCTGGTGTTGCCAAGGGTTGAATCGAGGACCTCCTGCATGTTAAGCGTATGCCCTACCACTGAGCTATTCGCCCCTTCACGAATAGCCAAGTCCCGTTCACTAACAGCCATGTTTATCCTCTCTCCCTGCCCTCACCAGTATCCACTTAACTGCCGATGAATGGGGCTGTTGCTATGGTAGGTTTCTATCATAAAAGCAGGCATGTTCCTCTGAATGCTAAAACTGGAGGCTAGATTGATGGCCTTGTAGGTCCCTTCCAACTTTATGATCTATGAATCTATGCCAAAAGAAAGTGGTCAGCTAAAAAGACAATGGTTTGCGTCCTTGGAAGTATGCTTTGGAGGGAGCAGCAGAGAGCTTTCAACATTGCCAGAATGATGAAAGCAACAACTGAATATCTGATATCTAGGTATGTAAATTACATACATTTACCAAATGTAAATGTATGTAATGCAAATTGTGACAAGATTGAAACTGCAAGTGAAAACTTCCTCCAGCACCATCTTGACCAACACATGAACAAAACTGGGCTAGCCCAGAGCTGGACTTTCACGAGTCTTCAACAGAGCACAACTCTGAGGCAACCACCACTGGGAATCCCCACTGATTATGAATCCCCATGGGTACTTCCTAATTTTCTGTAAAACCTGTTTCTCTATTCAAGTGTTCAGGGCCCAAAGAGAGCAAATATGTGAGAAGAGGGAGCACGCTAGCCCCACAACCTCCATCAATGCATTCGTCACCCTCTATACAGGCCTGTGGCTTATGCAGGCTCAGCTTGTCTGAGTGTGGAAAGCTAAGCAGGGTCAATCCTGGTTATTACTTGGATGGGAGACCCCTCCTCTAGTTTCCTGCATTGAGCAGGGGGTTGGGCTTGATAGCCTTGTAGGCTCCTTCCAACTCCATGATCTATGAAATCTACTCATGGAGGGAGTCTTTAGAGGAGAGTCTCCTGTATCTATGGAGGCTCTCTGTGTGAGCCAGAACACTGATTCGCCAGCATTCTGGCTTGCGTGGAGAGTCTCCATGGATACAGGAGGCTCCCTCTCCTCATGTGTTTTCTGTATTCAGGTACAGAATGCTTAAATAAGGCTACTGAGGTGGCAAAGTTGGTTCTCGGTTGTACCATTGAAGACTGTACCCTGGGGCATGCATCACGGAATATTCTCCCATACAAGAAGCTTCCTGCACACAGAAAACTGTCATGCCCTACCTGGAGGAGGATTCTTTGGATGAAAAACAGGAGCAGGAGTGCCAGCATAACGGGTCCCAGCCAGAGCCAGGTGAGGAACAATAGTAAGACAAGAAGGGACTGTCTGTGAGGAGGTACGCATCTTTGCTTTCCTCCCTCACACTACAATGTTCCCAAAGGAAACAGGTGCACCCCTGCATGCACAAGGACATTGTGAAGCTTTCCCTGTGCCCAAAAGAAAGAAAGCAACAAAAACAATCAGACCACCAAAGAAAGAAATATCTCGGCTCGTATATATTGGAGGCTTTGCATGAGGGAACAAGGAATTCATGGGTGACATTTGAAGGAATTATATCTGTTATTGCATTCATTGTGACTCCCATTATCATCCTTGGACTGCTTCACCGTCTTTATCCCCCGCCTCCACCCCTGGCCCTCCCTGAATGCCTTGTCTTGCCTGTGAAACACTTTCTTGCATTTTACTATTGCACTGAAGATGGATGTGCATTCCTGGATGATATATTTAACTAACAACAGGGAATAATTTATGGAGTAAACACAATGCTTAATGTAACCGTGATATATCTTATTTGCTGCAATTGATTATCGTCTCTGCTGGATGTGTGGCAACTTTAACATTTCCTGCTGAGTCTTAAATATCTTTGGCAGGGAAAAGGTGCTGGAGGGAGAGAAGAGGAGGGGGGAGGTATGAAGAAGGACCACTCACTGCACACTTCTGGAAAGGCTGCAGTTTTAGAGCCTTAGCCCAGGGATGGGGATTCTGTGGCCGCCCAGATTTTGTTGGACTCCACCTCCCATTAGCCCCAAATAGCATGGCCAATGCTCACCCAAATTCCCCAGCCCTGCCTATGAGCTGCTGACATAGGAACAACAAAATCTTGCATAAAGGATGCCAATAAAGAATGGAAAACACATGGGAGAGGTGGGGATGTACAGATTTTGTTAAATCTGTTCTGTCTGTGTTTCAAGGATTGTCCGCTGTGTTTTGTTCCATCATCTGCTCATTGACAGAGTCCGTTTTTTTTTTAAAGCAGAATTTCATTCTACTTGAGCTAATTCGCATTAGCACTGATGCACATGACCTGATGCGGATTTGTGCATTTGCACAAGTATTTGCCCATAATAGCGCAAATCCTCCCCCAAAGTGAGAAACTGGTCTGCAAGTCTGCATGACTTGGAAAAAGACAGTCGGCTGCGGAATCCGCGGGCCAGATTCAGAGAAATCTGAACTCATTTGAATCTGTTGCAGATTTCTCCGATATCCCTAGTATTCTCCAATGCTCTCTATTCACCTGAGACTGATTTTCTGGTAGCTATTGCTGATACATCACTGTGCCTATTTTGCCAGTTGTGGAGATTTGTGTGGGTGCCGTTTAAGTTTTTGGTAGCATGACTTGTGCATAGTGCCATTCTAATTCAGCCCCCTCCTTAGGAGTCTCCAGAAGTTAAACTTTAGGGGGTAGGAGTTGGGAGTGCGCAATCACTCTAATACGCGTGGATGTACAATCACGACGAGCATGAATGTTAAAGCACCTTGTAGGGCACAACCTATCATTACACACCCTGCAGCTAGTGAAGTTCACTTCGAACTATTGTGTTAACAATGCCTGAAAAAAGGGCAAATACGTTTTTCTGGTACATCTTTCTATGGACGGATGAATCTTTCCGTTTCTGATCTGAGTCCCTTTTGTATGCTTTTATCCATAAGTCCATCCTGTTACCGTACATTCCCACATTAACCTGATATATATATATATATATATATATATTTCCTCCCAAAACTGAGATTTAGGGTGCAATCCTATGGCCTCTTGAAGCTGTCTAGATGAGCATAGGATAATTCAGAGTTTCAGCTCCGACGTTGGAAACTCACTACGAGGTCAGAGCTCACAGCAGCATGGAAAGAACTGCACTGGCTGTGGCCCCAAGGTCAGAAGACCGACCTTAGAGCTGGCATTGGGTGGGCGTTCCAGGGCACGGAGTGGAGGAGTGAGGCTCCGCTGGGACACGATGTATCCCGGTGGCGCCTCAGCCATTCCTCCCAGCAAGCAGGCACAAAAGACTTAGATGGCTGAAATTGGATATCGCAGTCTTTTGCAGGGCGGGAGAAGCGCGGAGGTGACCTTCACATCTGCGCTTCTTCCGTCCCCAATCGGATGCCTGTAATCACCCGAGTTCAGAGAGTTAGAGACAGCCACATTGGATCATGCTGTCAAATATGTATTTAAAATGTTAAATGATTGTGTTGTGTTGTGTTGTCTCAGAATACACATTTAAATGTGCATGGTCTCTCTCAGGAGAGCTGCATAAATATGTATTTTCTCCATATTTAAATGTGTACGTTCTCTCAGAATATGTGCATAAATGTGTATTGTCTCTTAGAATATGTACATAAGTGTGTATTTTTCAGAACATCGGTTTTAAATGCATATTTGGCTATGCTTACGCTGCTGAGAATTACCACCCTGCCCACGTTTTTGAGATCCTCCACGGAAGCTCTTCTCCAGGTGCCTTTCTTATCAGAAGTGTGCTATACAAGAACGAAGGAGAGGGCTTTTTCCCCCCTGTGGTGGTGCACTGGTGAGTGAATGCTGTCTCTAAAGAGGTGGGTTTATATCACCTACATTACCTTCTTTCTGGTGCCAGGTCAAGATATCTTTTATTTTCCCAGGCTTGTTAAATTAAGAAATGGATTGCATGTTAATTTGAGAAGTGCTTTAGCCTGCTGTATGTTTTCCTTGCTGCCTTATTTTTTTTTATCATTAACGTTATGGTATTGTATATTTTGGGATTTTACAATATATTTGCTGTTCATGGCCCAGGAATTTATTGGACAAAGGGCAGAATACAAATGCTTTTAATATCTAACTAAGGGTGCAGTCCACTGGGGACTCCGAACTTGGAGGATTACAGGCATCCTATGGAGGGCAGGAGGAATGCAGAGGCAATCATCACCTTGCTGCTCCTCCTGCCCTACATTTTAGCTAGATGGTCAATTTTGGCTGTTTAGCTGTGGTGCTTCGGATGGGGAGGGAAGGAGGCTGGAACACTACCAGGATATGTCATAGCCTGGTGGCCCCAGTCTCATCCCCGCCCCACCCCCCAGAATGCCTACTTTACCCTTCTCTGAGGTCGCTCCTATGACATCGGAAGTGAAGCCGGCACAGTTCTTTCCAGGCCAGCTGCGATGGTGGGGAGTGGGATCCAGGCATATCCCCAGTCCGAGGTTGGAGCTGTTTTTCTGACCTCGAATCTGGGAATCTGAAGCATCCTATGGCCCTCTCGACGCTGTCTGGGGCCATAGGATTGCTCTGCCCCTGATTGCAACACTTGGAGCAGTGCAAAACCTGGTGGATAGCTAAGTTCTGATCTACACATTAGTCTGAGAGATGGGGATCGGGTCATTTTGTATTGGAATTTGCAAAGATCAAATTCTTCAAGCATCCTTTGATCTTTCAGAAAAAGAATAAACATCTCTGTGCTTTTCACTGAAGACACTCAGTGACAGAATCAATTAAAATATCAGGCCAATAAGAACTTTAAGCAATGTGTAATAGTGGTCAGGAACATGTCTCAGGTTCCTTGGGGAACTCTTGTACACACAAGGTTGTAACAAGTACACACAAGAGTGTTAGTAGTTTAATCTGTAAGATCTTGAAGGATAAGGAGATGGGGGGGGGGAAGTATTTTCAAGCCCCATTGCAAAATATCCACAGGGGCTGCAGAGGCATATACAGACATATTATCCAAATTTGGTAATAATAGTATGAACAGGGTTTGTTTTTGGAAGCACAACAGAGCTTGCAAAGCCTGCTCCACTTGCCTGAAATGAGCTGCAGCAGTTTGAAATTGCTGCATGTATGTCTGTATTAAAGCTGATCTGTAAGATCAGGTTGCTAGAGAGTCTGGCAGAATGTTTCATTGTAAAAATACAGGGATGGGGAAGAAATTAGTTTCAGATTGCTTTTGACCAGAATTTGCACGTTGCACCTCCCATAATCAAATGCATACTCGGTGGGAAGTCTGTACATTTCCTAGCTTGCAATGTGTACAAAACTGTGTACATTTGAAAAATGCACAGGAAAAAAAATGCATGCACACATGCTTTAATCAATGTGAGGAAATGCATACCTTGGGATTTTCTAGATAAAGCTGTTAACCCACTGTATCTACTTGTTTTGTTGCAGAATTCAGGTTGGATTTCTACACAAAGAGCTTTTCTTTTCCTGTCTTTATGTACTTTCTGCTACATGACCTGTAGGTGGTGCTGTGGTATAGCAGAATAATGCAATTACACTGCTAGGGACTTGCACTTTGTTTTGGGATGAAAAAAATATTGGATTCTCCCTGCTCCAAAACTTCCCGCAAAACAGCTCTTAAAAAACAGAAGCAAAACTGGAGGGCCATGACGTTGTCTACATCACCTGTAAACAACTATGAATGAGGAATGACAAGCACACAATAAAAGCCTCATGTAGAAAAACCCGTTGTCAGAGATATCACTGCCACAATCACAATACAAAATAAATAACCCTTGACTTCCTTCACAGCAATTTCAGTTTTTCATCATTTCACAATAAGCAGTTAGAAAATTTGTGAACATGCTATGGTATCATGATACTTCGGCCAATGGCTGGCAGTGGTGTTAGAGGGTGTTCACAGAATGGTAGCAGCTAATTTTCATTTCTATATAAGATAATATGCTCTTGTTGCCAAAGGTTTGACATTCTAAGCCAGCCAAGAGAGGAAAGTCCCCAGGATAAGAAAACCATGATTTAAATCAAGGGTGGACAACTTGGGGGGGGGGATCTAGGGGCACTTTTGACTCCTCACTGTATCTCCCTGTGGACCACACTCCTGTTGCATATAAGCTAAATTTGACCTTCTTATCATTCCATAGAGGTTTGCTGCCAAAATGAGGTGCAAACCACTGATTTTTTTTACTGCCGTGAATCTTGGTGGCATAGGTGGGGTGGCAGGAGCCCCACTGGGGAGGCAGCAGCTGCATGCAGCCTACAGGCCATGTGTTGACCATCCCTGATTTAATCCTTCCACATATGAGCTTGATCCCATCTACTGCCTTCCTTAGAGGAAGGCAGCAATGGATGGAAGCAATCTTTTTAAGGGCATAGCAATTATTTGTTGCCATAAGTAAAAGATTTTAGTAGAAACTCATTGCCCTGCACATTATTAAAGTGAAAGATGGAGTGATATATATCCTGAGGTTTCAGTCTAAAGATACCCATTTGTTAAACTATTGATTAAGTAGGAAAGAGACCCTAAAATATTCAATAGAATATGATGGATGCAAATTATTTTTCCCATGGAGTCCTGGTTCAGAAATTTATATCTGGCCATGAAAATATGTAGCATGCTACAAGCACAATATACAATAAGAGCATTTTCTTTTTCCATCCGGAAAATAATTTACACCCCCCCACACAAAAAATAATAAGCAGAATTTTAGCACCAAATGTGATATTGAAATGATATGCTAGCGGCCAATTCAGTTTATCAGTTTCTGTGGGGGAACAGCAAAATATCACAGACCTCAAGAAACTCCCCATTTTAATTACATTTTGAAAACTGCTATCATCTGTCTTACCATCCTGTCATTAGTCATGTGTGACCTTTCCGTGCAAGAACACATTTGTTCACACATTTAGATACAACCCCCCCCCCAAAAAAAAAACAACAAAATTTGCAGCTGAAGCAAAGGAAACAGACGTGGCTAGACAGAAAATCTTCCAAGTCTTCCAAAGTATCTTTGAAAACCAACTTGCTGCCCCTGGCCAATGCTTAGCAGCATGCCTAATAAAAAAATATTATACTCCTATCTGGCATGAAAAAAAACCCCCAATCCTTTCCCCTAACAACTTGAGTGACCAGTTCTCAAAACAGTCCCACAGAACAGTTTTACTTTAATTCTCAGGGTTGGCCTAACCGTGCAGCAAACTGAACCAACCAGGCTTCTTTAGGGGAGAGAACTTAGAGCTGAACTACACATCACACTAATTGTGTTGTGTGTATAGCTCAGGACAATCTTTTTTATTTACTCTAGTGTAAGCGCCTGTGGCTCCAATTTGGATTGAGACCACTGCACTCTGGAAGAGGAGGATTAAAACTCCCCGCCCACCATGTTTCCTTGAAATTCCCCCCTACTATTGAGGTGGGGGGTGGGGGGGTTACAAAAGGAGAAACATCTTCCATTGACACAAGGTGGGGCTCCAGAAAAATCCTCCTCTCCCAGAATGCAGTGATCCCAGTCCAAATTGGGGCCACACACACTTCCACTAGAATAAATAAAAGGATTACAGGATTAGTGTAACATGCAGTTTGGCTCTTTCGGGTTGGCAGATAAAAGCAGGAACTGATGTAGAAAATGATACAGTGAGACTTTTTGAAGTATTGGCCCTAGCACTGGTGAAAGGGCATGAGGTGCTCTGCTTCAGGCAGGAAAATGTCTTGGGTGCTGCCTCTGTTAATTTTATTTATTTATTCATTCATTCATTTTCTATACCGCCCAATAGCCGAAGCTCTCTGGGCGGTGTACAGTGTTGGCCTTACATAAGCACCCTTTGCTGATTATGGAAAATCTACACTAAAAATTTCTCAAAACCTAGAATTTAGTCACTCTGAAATTGTAGGTTTTGAGACATTTTTTGTGTAGATTTTGAATGGGATTCACATTAATTTGACTATGGAACACCTTAATTCTGCCGCATACGAGTTCATAATCTTTGTAAAATTAAAGGAGAAATATACTATTCCACCCCTCCATATTTTACGTATAATATAAGTGTTCTGTTTTGCAGTATGGCTTATACCGGAGTGTTGTTTCTCTAAAACAAGGGGTCACCAAACTGATTCCAGTGAACATCCTTTAAAGCAGAGGTGCAAAACCTCAAGCCTGTGGGCCAAATCCAGACTGCCTGGGTTCCAGTCCAGCCCTCCGATTCTTCCTCTGGCCCCACCCCTTTCCCTCAACTATTTGGTGGTTTCCTAGCTTTCGTATATCCACGCCCCCACACCATTCTAAAAGCTTGAATTGCCTCTCCTAAGGCCTAGTTACTGGTAGTAAGAGCTTTAAGCTAAAATCGGCTGGTATTTTTGTTAATTTTCTCCCACTCCCTTTGCCTTTGGCTCTGCCTTGTTTTGCCTTTGGCCTCATCCACCACTGGAATGCGGCCCTTGAGAGCTTCTCCAAAATGGAATTTGGCCCTCAGGTTGAAACAGGTTCTACAGCCCTGGCTTTAAAGAAATATGAGTTTCCTTATGAGCAGCAAATGCAAGAGTGGTTGCAAGTCTTTCTTCAGGCAAAATAATGGAATGGACTAAGAGTCCACCATTTTGTTCCCCACCTCCAGTGTTCCAAGGGAAATGTCTCCATTGCTTTGTTAGGGGTTGCTTCAAAGGAAACAAGACCAGGAAATCTGGGGGCTTCTAATGTTCACCTCCTTTGAGGCAAGCATTACTGAGCCCTCAACGCTCATTTCTGGCCCTGGCCCAGTGAACCTTGCTGTCATCTCGAGGCCTGAGGCTATAGCTACATGACAGTAGGATGTGGAGAAGAAGAAAAAACATGGCAGTGTTCCAATTTTTGCATATTATTTGTAAGTAAGGCTGCAATTCTAAACACACTGACTAGGGAAGTAACCCCCACTGAGCAGAGCTTTGGCTATTGGGTGGTAGAGAAATGTAATAAATAAAATCAAATAAATTATTCCAAAGTAAGTGTTCATAGGATTGCTGCTTCAATCAAATTTCTCTCCATATGCATAGCAATTTCTCTATCTGGGACAAAAGCTCATTCAAGACATATCTCTATATCTATCTATATAATCATGTTAATGCAGAATCAGAAGAGAATGGGATTATGGGTAACAAAAAGCAAAGGTGACACAGATCAGAAATAGACAGATTGATCTTTCCCTAGCCTAGGCACACATGTTCAGTTTTCTAGTAGAAGTACCCCTCGGCCTGAGCTAAGCAGTCTGCATTGCCGAGGCATTGCCCTTAAGAAGTAGTAGCTTAGGGTTGAAACAAGCAACCCTAAGCTGCTACTTATAGTTTCCTAAAAAGTGTCCCCTCTTTTTAAAGAGAATTCCCTCTTTTCCCCTTCCTTGTAAACTTTTTTCTAGTTCAAAAGAAATGTGAGGGAAAGAAGGAAGCAGTACTCTGTCTCCTCACCACACAGTGCCAGAAGAACACAGCCCATGTCTACGTTGCCAAAAGGATGTTTGCAAATCGCAACGAGGGAAGCCATCTTCGGCCTCCCTTAGCAACAGCACTGCCTTGCCATGGAGCTTCCTCCTCCAATTTTGAGAATGTTGGCCACCAGACGAGAAGATGGCTATTCTATTCTTTTTACAAAAGTGAAGTGCATTTCTAGTTTTGAGCAGATTTGAAATACCAAGTTGGGGGCTGTATTGTGGTTTGATCTTTCCCCTCTGACAAGACGACAACAACTGCAGTTTTTCAGCTTCTGAAAGATTAATGATAAAAACATCCATAAAGAGAGGTCAAAAATCCTATGGAAACCCAAAGAGGAAAACATAACTCATCCCAATGGCATATTAAATGTTGGAGCAGCAATCTAATAAAATAAAATTGAGTATGTGGTGTGGAACCAGAAATATTTATTCTTTGCAATAAAATGCACATCAACATTAAATGCATGTTCATAAATTATGCAGACACTTGGTGTCTGGGCCCAAACAATTTGATTTTTTCTATTGGTATCCTGTTTAGCAGTTTATCTTTTAAAATACAACCAGCAGACAGATCAGCTATGGAAGCCAAACAATCAGGGTTCTTCAATGGTAAGGGGAACAGGCTCACAATTCTATGCACACTTTCTTGGGTGTGAACCTCATTGTGCCAAGTGGGACTTCCTTTTGAGTAAACATGCAGAGGGTCAGACTGCACAACTGATAGGATTTTTCTTTCTCCCAATCTGTTATCTAATCTGGGATGAGGAGTTGCTGTTAACTGGTATGCACAGGTTATAATTCCTGGTTATCGGCATGCACACATTAACAGCTTGATATTGTGATCCACTGTGCAAGGCAAAAAGCAGACAGAAGCAGGCACAAGTGCTGTTGTGTTAGTGCAGTATGATGAGGCATGGTTTCCCACTGTTTCCACAACACCAACAAAACCCAGGATGCAGCAACTCTGAATGTTAAAAAACTGCACTGGTGCAAAACCTTACAAAATGATGTAAGTGATAAGGCAGTGTGGTATGGTCAGTAAGTGGCAGCCCACCTGCTTCCTCTCCATCCTTGCCAAAGGGCCAGATCAATACTGTGCTGCTACATCACATGCTGATCGCTAGGGATTTGCAAACCAGCAAAACTCGAGCTTGCCGAAGCTATCCAAACTACATCCAGAAGCTCATTCTGACCTGAGTCCATATCAGATTGTGAGCTTTGTTTTTTTCCCCCTTTTCGCGTGAAAATCTGTGTATACGTTTTGCGCGTATTTTCAAAAATGTACACATCAGCCGTGCTCACCTTTGAAATGTACTCATTCTTCTCCCATCAGTTAAAGTGTATTTGTTTGCATTTTTCAAAAGTAACACGTTTTCTCATGTGCATTTTTAAAATGTACACATGCTGGCAATCACATTTTTTGGGGGTCTGTAAATTGCATTGCAAACTCGGAAATGTATGGACTTCAATTGCAGATTGTGTCCCACTCAGTCAGGGTTTGGTCCAGAAAGTGTGAAGTGTAAATCCTGATCAAAAACAAACTGAAGGGAATTTCTCATACACCCCTACGATCAGGGCCGGCGCTACCGCTAGGCCAACTAGGTGGTTGCCTAGGGCGCGCGGCTGAAGAGGGCGCGGAAACGCTGCGCTCCTCTTCGCTGCCGCTGCGCTGCCCCCGCCAGGCCTCCACCACCGCTGCGCCGCCCCCGCCAGGCCTCCGCCTCCCCACCCTCCTGCCTGCCGCCGCCGCTGCCGTGCCTCCCCCCGCCTGCCCGCTCGCTCGCTCGCCGCTGCGCTTCCCCCGGCCCACCCACCCGCTCGCTCGCCGCTGCGCCTCCCCCCGCCCACCCGCTCGCTGCTGCTGCGCCTCCCACCGCCATCGCCAACCCCCCCGTCACCTACCTTCGTCGCATCGCTTCCGGAGCCCCGCCCGCGTTGTTTTGGCGGGAGGAACCAGGGCAGAAGGGCTTAAACAGCCCTGTTGCCATGGTTTCCCCCGGCAAAAAACAGCGCGGGGGTCCCGTCGCGTCGCTTCAGGAGGAGGAGGCAGCAGCAGCAGCAGCAGCAGCAGCCGCCGCCGCAGCAGCCGCCGCAGCCAGGGCGGGGGGGAAGGTAGGTTGGTGGTGGCGGCGCAGGTTTTTTTTTTTTCTGCTTTGGAGAGGGGGGGCGCTAAATATTTTTTCGCCTGGGGCGCCAAACTGCCCTGCCAAACTGCCCTGCACCGGTCCTGCCTACGATCGTACAATGAATTGACAAAAATGGACACTGCCTCAGGACTTCTACCAACAGACTTTATTCATATTGCGATGTACTCAAAGAAGAAAGCAGGGCAGGGGGGTGGAGTGAGAAAGAAGCATTAGAAAAACCTAAACAGCAAATGCCAGGTCATGAGAAAGTAACACGAGTTTTTGTGGTAGGCCTTTGCTTGTGTAGGATGCGGGCCATTTGCACCAGTGCAGCAACAGACCTCTGAAGGCAGTCATAGAAAAGCGTTGTAAGATAGACAGCAGTGGCTGAAAGCCAAAATTGGGATTTCTTTGTCCAAACAAGATGGCAAATGATGTGCTCACTTAATAAACGTGAAAACAAAGGAGGATCACGGTAATAACTATAGTTACAAAAAGCCTAGGCCTCCGTGATCAAAATAAATCCAATAGTTCTTTAAACTTTACAAATTTCTATTCATTACAAATGAACATTAAATACAATGTATATAATTCAATTATTTCAATTTTTTCTCAAAACAATTATTTCAATTTTTTCAAAAAGTCCTGGCTATCCAGAATAAAGTCCTTCCTATAACCAGCGTTGTTTTTTCTTATTTCTTTTTTCTTCTTACCAAATGGTAAACAGACCACCAGGTTATATGTAATTGTTGACACTTTGAGGTTATAGTCCTACAGGAAACCGGTTTGTATTCCCGTTTCGTTGTCTTCCTCAGGGATACTTCCTCAATATTACTTTAAACAAAAAATAATTTCTCCAATGTCCTGGACTGCTTACAGTTTCATATTTTGTTCTAAACATAAAGAAATTTATCATAACACAAATAAGCATTTTACAACAAGCTAACCCCCGTTAGCAAACCTGCCTACCAGAGGCCCCTCCCCACACTTACATTTCTTGTCAGCATACTGCTTTCTCATTCGTGTGTTCAGAGTCCTCTAGTGGTCAAACTTTCAATTACTTTTATACTCTTTTCTGGCTATTAACTCATTACATGTCCATTAACCCTTGCCATGACTTTTTCATACATAAGACATTAGCAGACCCCCAGTCATCATAAACAATATTAATTGAACAGCAAGCTCATTATAAACGAAGAACAACCTTTGACTCGTAGAAAAACAACATTGTACTCAAACCTCCCACCTCCTTTGGCACCATTACAAATAACATGACAATTCCAGATTTACATTAAGTCCCTGTGGGGCTTTAGTGTCCAAATTAAAGATCCAGAAGGCTTCCTTCCTTAACAGTTCCCTTTCAATACTCTCCCGACTGCCAGATTCAGCCACATGTAGCACTGCAAATTTAAATTCAGTGCTATCTGGATGGAACTGCATGAAGTGATTTACTAGAGGTGCTTCAACTATTTTGTTCTTAATTCTAGATATATGTTCCATTATCCTCGTTCTTACAGGTCTTATAGTGCTGCCAATATATAGTTGCTGGCAATTACACATTATAATGTAAACAACATTAGAGGTGCTGCATGTGGAGAAGTGATTTAGAACAATTTGTCTGTCTTTGCCTACTATACTCAATTCCTTTCCAGCAATAACTCGAGGACATACCTTGCAATGGCCACAGCTATAATGTCCTTTAAACTCCTTCCTCTGTGGTTCTCTTGTCCTTAATTCTGTATTCACTAGGGTATCTTTAATGTTTTTAGTTTTCCTATACCCTATAGCTGGTAAGTTCTTACAACCAGGGATATCGGAGATTAAATGCCAATGTGTCGAAATTACTTTTTTTATTCTACCCGCCAATGGTGTAAAATCTATTGCCCAATGGAGTCTATTGCCTGTTTTTTTAATTCTGGATTTAAACATATCACCTCTATCCATTGCTGCAACTTTCTCCCTAGCCTGTTGGATTAATACTCTGGGATATCCACGATCTATGAAGTCACGCTCCAATTTCTGGCTCTGCTGTATGTACTCCCTTAAGGAGGTAGAATTTCTCCTTAGTCTAAGAAACTGCCCATAGGGAATATTTTTCCTCAAATGAGATGGGTGAAATGAGGAATAAAGTAAATAAGAATTTTTATCCATCATTTTTTTATATGGCCGTACGCCAATCCTATTCTTGGTTGTTCTGTACGTTATAATGTCCAAAAAAGGAATTGAGTCCCTATTGTACTCCCAAGTAAATTTAATATTATTATTGGCTGTGTTCATCCATGTACAGAATTGTGTAACAGTGTCCCCATTGTTAAAAATAATATAAATGTCATCTATGAATCTCTTATACAACAAAATTTCCTGAAAAAATGGATTTTGATCACGATTCAAAAAGAAATCCTTTTCCAATTTGTTCATGTAGAGATTAGCTATACTCGGGGCTGCCGTACATCCCATTGCTACCCCTTTAATTTGAAAGAAAAATTCCTTGTTGAATTTAAAGTAATTTTTCTCCAATATAAGATCTACCAATGACATTAGAAAATGGGTCGAGGGTGTTTTTCTCTGTCTCACGTCCAATGTTTCTTCAATGACTAATCTTGCCTCATCTTGGGGAATGGATGTATACAATGATATTACATCCACAGTCAAAAAAATTGATCCAACTGGGATAACCTTTGGTCAAGGTGGTCAAGGTGGAGTACTTTGTGCTAAAGATATGCAGTTGTCAGCTCAAAATTTGCTCAAATATCTTAAGCAATTTCATGGAAGCATACCCCCCCCGACTTGCCCCACTTTTGGCTATCAGGTCGAAAATGTGTTGAAAGTCCATCAAGCTCAAACAGAAGGAGTCGTCCAGTGTCGAACATCCCTATAATATGTGAGAAAGTCAAGGGGCATCACTGGAACGAGGAAAGGGTAATCAATGCATCTCATACCAAGAATATGGATTCAGAACTAGGTTCTGGAGGTGGGCCCCAAGTTGTGCATTTCCCCTTGGAATGATGGGCGGGCGCAGAGTCCACTTTCTATGTGACAGTTCCACACTCCTTAAGTCATGCCTCTTGCATTCTTGTGCTTTCATAAAATCAAGAGAAAAGCAACCCTGTGGTGACAGGTGTGAGCAGATGAGGAGAGATGATGGACAACTTTGTGACAAGCAGGTATGGGGACTCGGACTCGGGGACTCGACTCGTGAGTCCGACTGAGTCCCCCCTCTGACTCGAGTCCCACTCGAGTCCCAATAATTTATGTGGGACTCGAGACTCGACTCGGGACTCGAGCCCAAGGACTCCGCCGCCGCCGCCCTCACCTCAACTCCGCCGCCGCCGCCCTCACCTCAACTCCTCCGCTGCCGCCGCTGCCCTCACCTCCTCCTCCTCCTCCTCCTCCTCCTCCGCCATCGACCTCGTCGCCATCGCCGTCGCCATCACATACAGCACGCCGCGTCACGCCGCCAGCGCCGTCGCTCTGTTTTTGGCGGGAGGAACCACAGCAACCCCGCCAAAAACAGAGCGACGGCGCTGGCGACGTGACGCGGCGTGCTGTGTGCGATGGCGATGGCGGCGGCGATGGCGGCGGTAGCGATGGCGACGGCGGCGGAGGAGGAGGAGGTGAGGGTGGCGGCGGCAGCGGCGGCGGCGGTGGTGGCGGTGGTGGCAGAGGCGAGGGCGGCGGCGAGGTGAGGGCAGTAGCGGCGGCGGGCGGAGGTGAGGTGAGGGCGGCGGAGGTGGAGGTGAGGGCGGCGGCAGTGAGGTGAGGGCGGCAGCGGGGCAGTGTCGAGGTGAGGCGTCGAGGCGGCAGCGACTTGAGCGGCGCAGAGAATGCTCCGCGCCGCTCAGAAGAGCGAGTTTGGGCCGCTCCGCCGCGGAGAACTACGAGTCCAGGGAGGGCTCGTAATACATCCCTGCCCCCGGCGGCGGCAGGAGTAGGGACGAGGGAAGGACGGTGAGTGGTGGCAGCGGCGGCGGCAGCGGCCCATGGAAGGAGCAGGAGGGTCTCTGCGGGAGGAAGGGCAGCTCTTCTTCCTCTCGCGGAGACCCTCCCGCTCCCTCCATGGGCCGCCGCTTTGGGAGTGACTCGGGACTCGGGACTCGACTCGAGTCACCATTTTGGACCTCGGACTCTAGACTCGACTCTAGACTCGGGTCCAAAGAGTCGGGACTCGACTCGGGACTCGGGACCAAGGACTCTTCAACATCCCTGGTGACAAGGAGTCTGAAGAGGAATGCGGGCACTGGGTGGGAATAGAACATGGAAGAACCTTGGCTTTGCTGACCAGACTGATTGACTGCATGATGAAAAAAGAAAAGTATAGTTTTAATTAAAAACGCTGAAGTCAAGAGTCCCTCATTTTAGAAGAGAGGAAATGAATCTCACAGCCTGGATTTATCTTTTCGTCTGCCTCAAGGAAACGGCAGTTACACACTGCTGAGCATTTCCAATTAGTGTCTGCTTCTCCTATTTATGTGATGTGATGTCCCGTTTACTTTTCTAGATGCTGAAAGGTATTGGGTTGAGGGTTTGTTTGTTTTTTATAATTTTAAAAAAAATATGACTGTTTTTCCTCAGGGAACCTACCTCCTTTTATGATAAAATTAGTGTGGCTGTTTCTTAAATGTTTCCACTACAATTGGATTTCATCAATTAATCACACCATTCCCATACCAATTGGCTCTGATACTAAGGCAGTGTTCTCCAACCTTGGGTCCCCAGATGTTTTTGGCCTACAACTCCCAGCATGCCATAACACAGATCTTTTTTATAAAAAGAATCTGAGTTATTGTGAACATGGCAATGTGTTGGTGCATACTGCCTGATCACTCCAAATCCAGGAAAGCTCCTCCATCCTTGGTTCGATTACCATGATATGTGAACCAGGAACTCTGACTTGTCTCTCCCTTCAGTCTTGTCTCTCCCAGAGTTGTATTGAAACAATACCAAGTTTGAACCCATGGTTAGCCAGCAATCGGGCAGCTTGCACCAGCTTTTAATTTTTAATTACTATTTTGACATGTGACCTGGGCCCTAGTGGAGTAATAGCAGCTTTTTGGTGGTGGAGGAGGATTCATATTGAGGATCATCATGAATTTCCCAAATTTCATGTGTTTTTTGGCTTTGATGTCAAAAGGACCAGGTTTGACTGCCATTGTGCAATGGGGTCCTTAATTAACCAAGGGTCCATCTAGTCCAGCATTCTGTTCACACAGTGGCCAGCAAGCTGCCCACAGGATCCCATGAGCAGGACATGAGCGCAACAGCACCTTCCCGCCCATGTTCCCCAGCAACTGGTGCACATAGGCAAGCTTTTATTTTCTCTCGCAAAATTGCACAGTTGCCATTCATTCTTATGGGGGAAAATAAAGATCAGCATTTGGACACAGGCACAGCGCGTTATGGTGAGGAAAAAACCACTCTTCCACCTTGACAATGGGTGGCCTGGTTCTCACTGACAGGGATCACAGGCGAGTTGAACTGTATAATGTGCAGAGTGCAGAGAAAGGCACCACACCCTCCTCCCATGAGTCTTTGTAATATGCAAGTGCTCTCTCTCTCTCTCTCTCTCTCTCTCTCTCTCTCTCTCTCACACACACACACACACACACACACACACACACACACACGGTCCTTCATAATGCTAGTTAATAATAGTTAATATAATTTTTTCTGGTTAATAATAGTTAATATAATAAGCAGGCACATTAATATAAAAGGAACTACAAAGGGTTAAAACAGGAGGTAAAAATTTCACAATTCAGTTACTGAGCTACCTACCTCCACCCTCCTGCCTTCAATCCATTTCCACTCACAGTTGTTTAGTTTCTACATTAAATGAATAGGTGAGGGGAAAGGAAGAAGAAATATCTTACTTTCAAGAACAATCCCATTTATTTTTTCAATTGCACACACAGCCTGTGTCGGTGAATCCTTATAGTCACAGCCTCCTGAAGGCTACATACCGTGCACTTATTTGTTCAGTTTTTCAGGAGCTTCTCTGACAACCGCCCAGGTTTTGCCTGGGGCACTTTCTACCCCTCTGCTTTGTTCAACCTGCAAATCCATGGAGGGATCCTTCTCAAATTAGTGACAGTTACTTAGGAGAATGACATGGCCCGTCTATGGCCTCCAGGTTTATCTGGCTCTCTGGATGTCATTGATAGCTCTCTGTAAGCTCCACCTGTGAACCTGTCTGAAAAGATATTTTCTCCTCCTCTGCCAATGCTTTAAACTCACCAGGCCAAATTAAATCCCCAGTGAAAGTCCAAGAGGGATATACCTAGCCCAGCAGCTTTAAAAGCTGTACAAGACTTTCATATTTTTAACAGCTTGTGCACAAACCTAGGATATTCCTTTATTCTTTCCAAAAATTTATTTAGCTGTTATCTGGGGAAATGTTTGAGTTTCTTTAAGCTCCTTGGGGGTGTACAAAAGTGCAAACTTTTATTAACCAACAAACTTGGGTATAAGAAGATTTCTAGTACTTCCTCAAAGTTATGAAAAAGGCTATTGAAACCATGTTTATTAACATAATTTAAAGGCAAATAAAATCTGATATCAGCCATATCATCACTCATGTTTACCTCTCGATTGGAGATCTTTGAAAATACTCAAAAACAAATAACCCATTTCACAGTCCACTGAAAATTCATTATACTCTTTGGCTTATCAAGTGAAATAAATTCTAAAAAACAGTAAAATCTTTGGTATCAATGCAGCAATGTTGTATTTCCTTTGCCCTATTACTGAGGTTTATGAGTTCCTCATCATTGAATACATTGATTACTCTCTCTTTTTCTCCACAGTTCATATTTAATAACTACAAGCTTCCTGCATGAGTCATACAACTAACTATAGGTGCACATTTTAACTTCCTTAACTGACTTTAAAAACAAAACAAAGCATACTAATTACCAGCTGGTTCACACACAACCTTGGTGCGAATACTCGACATGTGTCCTCTCTCTGTTGTCCTTCTGCTGGCAGGCAAAGGTGTCTATTCAGGCAGGCCTTTGGCAAGTAAGCTAGTTTGTTGCTAAAGTGTTTTCCCCCCCTTTATTGTTCCATTTTTAATTGTGTCTTTGAGTTATTTGTTTTTAATCTGGATTTTATTGTTAGCTGCTGTGCGCAACATTGTTTTGGTGGAAAGGTGGTATATCTATCAATCAATCAATCAATCAATCAATCAAATCAATCAAAGGGAAGGATAAATCTCTCCTCCCACTTTGCTATGCACACACACACACCTTTTTCTAAGATGTCATCTGAGTAAAGCCATCATGCCTGGATCCAGCTTTAGCTGAGAATCCGCACTTCCCATAGCTACCAATTGCCATTGCTGAGGCTACCAGAGGGAATGGAATCAACAGCAAAGGACACTTAAATCCCGCAGATGGTGTTGAGAGCACATAATGCAGGCCACATGCTGAAGCTAAGCAGGTATGCACCGGGTCAGTGCTTGGATGGGTGAATGCCTGGGCTGCCCACATCTGTTCTCCTGCATTGAGCAGGGGGTTGGGCTCGATGGCCCTGTATAGGCCCATTCCAACTCTATGAATCTATAATTTCTGGACCTAAATCCAGCTAAGGCCTCCATCCCCAAGCAGGGGAGTCACATTTGTGCTGAAATGTGGGATAAAATATATCAAACAAAAAAACACACAACAACAGTGGGCTTTGGGGTGTATTTTTAAAGTTAACTAGTCTTCTCCCATAAACCTTGTCAAAGGCAGCCCGCTTGGTTCCTCATCAAACCAGATAAGCCTTACTGAAATAATAAATTGTGACTGACTTCCTCCATAAGTGTCCTTGGGATAGAAATGTAACAGAGTAGTTCCTATTACGTTGTTCAGCAATAAGATAAATATAAAAATGAAGGAAAATCCAGCAAGATGAGATTCATTATCATAAATGCAAAGAGAGAAAAGTAACATACATCCTAGGGACGGGTAAGAATTTAGTTTCAGTTTGATTTTGATAAGAATATACTAAAATGTGCAAAGTTCTCCATATTCCAGAGAGAGAGAGAAATGTAAATTTGTAAATTTAAATGCGAAACTGACAAATTATCCCATTCCTACCACTAACCAGCTCAAACAATATGCATCCTCCTCTCCCCATTCCCTTAAACTTCCAAGTAAATGAATTAGGATTGTGATCCCCTTTCAACAAGATCACCATCCATATATCCCAGACAAAACTCATGGGAGCCTTTTCTTTACTGTCCTCTCCTCACATTCAGTCAACATTTGGAAGACCAGGATTGTGCTGGCTCCAACCTTTGAACATTAGCTGGAACATAAGAACAGGCCCTTTCTATTTATTTCTTATATTCTACACCTGTGCTGTATGCACATAGAGTCTGTACATGTGACCAGGAACCCTGGCATGATCATGGTTCTGGAACATATGTACAGTATTTGCATGCATATGTTTGTATATGCATAGGAAAATCCAAACTCAATTCTTAAGTTCTGCCTAGGCATGTGTAAATCAGCAAAACTTGAACTTGCCAAAGTTCTCTGAATTCCATCTCAAAGCTCATTGTAACTGGAGTCTGTATCAGATTGCGAGCTCTTCGGCTTCTCCTTTTAGCATGAAAATCCGTGCATATTTTCATGCATATTTCCCCAAATGTATGCATCAATTGCGCACATCTTTGAATTGTATGCATTCTTCTCCCATTGATTAAAGCATGTTTGTGCACATTTTTCAAAAGTACGGTATGTTTTTCATGCACATTTCTCAAATGTACTCATGCTGTCGAACACATTTTGGGGGCGGGGTCTGTGAATCACATTGCAAGCTAGGGAAATGTATGGACTTCAATTGCAGATTGCAACCGAGTCTGTGTCCAAAAGGTGTGAACTGGGTAAATCCTGATCAAAAATGAATTGAAACAAATTTTTCATACATCCCTAGTTCTTAACATCCAGAGATTGGGGAGTAGGACTCTGAGCTGCACAGACATTCAGAGGAAGGTAGCATAAGAAGGCGATAGATTTTAATTCATTTGAATAGCCACAAATGTTTCTGGGTTGTCAACCTTCATCTGGAGAGTCACATTTGAAAATAAAAGAAACTGAGTTATCTATTATGCGTCAGGTATGTGTTTGCTCATGACTCACCACAATGTGAGTTTTTCCCCCTTTAACAAGCCCTTTATTTATTGAAGTGGCTTCTTTGGCATGGAAAACAAGCTTTTGTTACAATTTGCACTTCAGATTAATTCAATAAATTACCACACATTTACTTTCCTTGGATAATTTCATTTAACTGCTCTGCTACTTCCCTCAAGACCACTTTCATACAGAAATTTGTCAGCACCACTCTCTAACCGCCTGGGTTTCCTTGGCACAAGCGGAGTGTTCTAGCATCTAATTGAAATAATTGCAGAGAAACGGTGTGTAAGCAAAGCAGAGAAAATCAGAGTTTCCACAGGGTAAGCTTGTCCAATATTAACTCATCAATTCTTAACCCAGAGTAAAACAGTATATTGCAGGTCCTATAGAAATGATGGCCTATATGCGCTACATAACTTAGTTTAAAAGAAAAATCATCCAGAAAAAGTGATGCACCCCCCGGCTTATGCATGCTTTCAAACAAAAATTGTCACATTTTGTTCAATAGAACTTACTCCCAAGTAATAGTGCATGGGATTTTACCCTAATCATAGAATCATAGAATCATAGAAAAGTAGAGTTGGAAGGGGCCTACAAGGCCATCGAGTCCAACCCCCTGCTCAATGCAGGAATCCAGGTCAAAGCGTCTCTGACAGATGTCTGTCCAGCTGCACCTTGAATGCCTCCAGAGTGGGAGAGCCCACGACCTCCCTAGGTAGTTGATTCCATTGTCTTATTGCTCTGACAGTCAGGAAATTTTTCCTGATGTTTAGGTGGAATCTGGGTTCCTGTAACTTGAGCCCATTATTCCGTGTCCTGCAAACTGGGATGATCGAGAAGAGATCCTTGCCCTCCAATGTGTGACATCCCTTCAAATACTGGAAGAGTGCTTATATCTCCCCTCAGTCTCCTCTTCTGAAGGCTAAACATGCCCAGTTCTTTCAGTCTCTCCTCATAGGGCCTTGTTTCCAGTCCCTTTATCATCCTTGTTGCCCTCCTCTGAACCCTCTCCAGTTTGTCTATGTCCTTCTTAAAGTGAGGTGCCCAGAACTGGACGCAGTACTCAAGATGAGGCCTAACCAGTGCCGAGTAAAGGGGAATGATCACTTCCCGCGATTTGGAAGCTATACTTCTATTAATGCAGCCCAAAATTGCATTTGCCTTCTTTGCAGCCACATCGCATTGCTGGCTCATATTCAGTTTGTGATCTACCACAATCCCAAGATCCTTCTCACTTGTGGTATTGTTGAGCCAAGTGTCCCCCATTCTGTAACTCTGCATTTGGTTTCCTCTCCCTAGGTGCAGCACTTGGCATTTATCCCTATTAAATTTCATTCTGTTGTTTTCAGCCCAGCGCTCCAGCCTATCGAGGTCACTTTGAATTTTGTCTCTGTCTTCCAGAGTATTAGCTGTTCCACCCAACTTTGTGTCATCTGCAAATCAGTTAATGCTGATTAATTTGACCCATTCATTTCATCAGGAATTGCGTGCCACCATTCTCCCCCACTCCCGCCACTCCGGATTCCAGCTAATAGTGATACTTGCTCTGTTTTTTTTCCTGCCAAATGGTTTTAAAGGCATACATTCTCAAAGCATGAGATTAGGATTGCCAAACTGTGATTTAAAGAAAAATACTGCTTTGGTGGGGACCAGGCCAGGGGGTGGAGCAAGGATATGCAGAACCAGGAGAGAATCTTACTGACTTTTCAGACTCCATTATTGGATAGTGTCAGAAGCCTGTTTTACTGATTGTACCAGGGAAATATTGGCTGATTGGTGACCCTACATAAAATGGAGTAGAAGATTGCCTCATCAGCATCTGCAAGGGGATTGACAGCTGTGTTCAGCAAGTGTCACTTTAGAGAAGTACTAACTCATGGCCTGTCACTGAAGCAGAGGGAGGTGCTTGGCTCACACATTATGCTTTGTAGATCATTAATCCAACAAAAGGAGTTTAAGTCATGTTCAACTTAACTTTTTCTGTATCCAGCACTACATATATTGTTAAACCACCAGACTCTAAACAGTTTGAAATAGCCCTAAAATGTATATGGCTACAACATCACTACAACATCAAGTTATGGTTTGCATGGGTTAGCATCTTGAAGTTCATTCCAGCTAGAGTCCATATCAGATGGCAAGCTTTGTGGGTTTTTTTCTTTACGCATGAAAATCTGTGCATATCTTCATGCATAATTTCCCAAATGTACGCATCACTTGTGTGCATCTTTTAAGTGTACACATTCTTCTTGCACCGATTAAAGCACATTTGTGCATATTTTTCAAATGTACGCATGCTGTTGAACACATTTGTTTTGGTCCGCAAATCATATTGCAAGCTCAGAAATGCACTGATTTCGACTGCAGATTTCATCTGTGTACCTGTCCAGTCTGGAAGTTGCAAACCTGGTAAATATCCTGATCAAAACCAAAATGAAACAAATTTCTCATATATCTCTAACTAGCATCTTTGGTGCACGTAGGCTAAATTGGGGACGGGACATGTATGAGCATGCATGACCCCCTCCCAGTGTCCCCATGTGTTCGAGTACCTCAGCGATCTTCTTATGTTGAACAGGGGTTTGTAAATGCGTTCAGCCAAATGCGTTTCCACAGGTCCCATGACTGGGAACCTCGCTTTGCAATTGCAAGAGCTGTGCAAGTCCATTCAACTGAATGTGTTTACAAGCCCCTATACAGACCCTCACACTTTGTTTTGCTTCCTTTAAAAGATTTTTCTGCCTTTAAAATTTACTGGAAGTCTTGATCAAGCTAGAATTCCCCACTTGTTTCAAAAAATGATGTAAGTGAAACATGGCTGCAATTTACAGATCTATGGAATCTGTTGGAAAAAATGACCATCTTTAAAAACAAAAACACAACTCCTGTTGCTTTCTTTGAAAATCTACACGTTTCACCAAAGCCAGAACCTCTAAATCAGTTTGAGTTGGTGGCAACTGTAATAAAATAGAGTTTGAGGCCATGCACTTTGGGTTGGATCCAGATCACATTAGTTGAATTTCAGCTCCCACTGAAATCAATGGAACTTAAGCCATGAACTGGTAACTTGGCGAAGATATATTGATTCTCCTACAAAGCTTTGTAGATCATTAATCCAACAAAAGGAGTTTAAGCCATGTTCAACTAACTTTTTCTGTATCCAGCACTACATATATTGTTAAACCACCAGACTCTAAACAGTTTGAAATAGCCCTAAAATGTATATGGTATACTGACCTACAATTAAATGTTTTCTCCTTTAAAAAGCAAAGCAAAGCAAACATCATGCAGCAGAGAAGTTAATGCAATAAAAGATGCCCCATCAACTCCTGTCTCTCTTATTCTGGAATAGCAATGAGGTAACTGTGTGTTATGCTACCAGAATGTAGGCTGCTGTTGCTATATCAGATACAACGTACAAGCTTTAGCCTCAGGGATGGTGCTAGCCTAGGAACGATTCATTAAAGTGAATACAAGTGGCATTTGGGCTGTTGCTGTGATTTGACAGCAATAATTTGCCAGTCAATTCATCTCCAGGCTGAAAGATTGATGAGCTTGTGGTTACAGGGGATCTGGAAGCAAAGGAAAATTTGTTGGACATCCTAATTTTTTTAAAAATTTGTAACTAAGGGTGTAATCCCATGCATGTTTAGACAGAAAAAAAGTCCTACAACTCCCAGCATTCAGAATCCTGGGAGTTGTAGGATTTTTGTCCTTCTAAACATGCAGAGGGTTGCACCTTAAAACTATTATAGCACTGTACACTTTGAAGTACATTTCAGCCATAGAAATCCAGCCAGGGCTGGCAGGTCTGCCAGCTCTTCATTTCCTGGGATTGCCTGACCCAATTGCAGCATGCAAAGCAATGTGTGCTGATATCTTGAGTCTTACCACCAGGGAAATATAAAAAACATGAGAAAGAAATCCAATAGCCCTTAGGTTAGAGGGCTTATAGCATTCCAATTAAGACAGCAATAAGGAGTTTGTTGCATAAGTTTAGGAAGCAGCCAAATTCATCTATTCCATGTAAGATTTTTTTTTTTTTACTTTAATGTATTTCCTGTTGAAATTTAAGACATTTGAGGATGCACTTATTTGCCTGATTATAACAAATTCAAGGTTAAGCGAGCATCTGTCATTCTCATTCTGAAGTGTATAAACAAATACGTTCCACTTCTTCTTCCATTTTGGAAGTCATGTAAATAGATATACACATCCAGGACGAAGCAGACATTTTAGCGTAAGTGTGTAGTAGACAGAAGAGTTGCCACTGAATTATGCCAATAGCGGATATTTGAGGCAAATCTGAACGTTAGTACTTTGCATAAGGGAAGTAAGTATGAAGTGCAATAACAAGCCACTTAGCAGATTGCAAAAGCCAGCATTCTGTATGATAATAAGTTAGTAAAAAGAAAAAGGTTGCCCCCTCACTTCTGAAGTGGAAACAATGCATACTAAGATAGTACTCTGAACATTTATTAAATGGACTCAGAATAATATTAGATGCATAGAAAGAAAAGACTTGGGTGTTTTGGTAATTGGTTCATTGCCTGCCTGGTCAGTGTCCTAGTCAGGAGGGTGGGAAGGAAGCTCATTGACTCAGATTACAATCTGAACAGCTTTGTTCACTTCACAATTGAGCTGGGCATTACAAGCAGGACAAATTAGCAATCCGGACCAGGTGATGAGAGAATTTGGTGATATCACTAGATAGATGTGATGTCATTTTAGGCAAAAATATCTGCAGAAAGAATAGGAAGGGGTCCCCCCCCCCCCATAGCTCTGTGGTAAAGCACAGGCTATGCATACATAACCCAAGTTCAATATATAGCATATCCAGTAAAAAGGATTTCAGGTAGCAAGGCTGGGAAAGACCTCTGCTTGAGCCCTTTGAGCGCCTCTATCAGTCAGAATAGACAGTACTGAGCTAGACACCCTAATGGTCCAACTCACTATATGGCAGCTTTATATATCCATAATTTGAGTGAATTTTTCAGGGTCATTCTGCACATCCCTAGGTTGCCACTGAATTTAAATTACAGCACAATTTTTATTGAGTTTAGAGGTTTCTTTTGTGGCAAAAATCTTAGAAACTTCCAATGAATATAGAAAGGTTTGGATAAGACTAGTAAAATTCCTCAGGAAAGCTCTGGCACATAAGGCAGGGGTGGACAAAGTGTGGTGCTCCAGATGTTGTTGGACTGCAACTCCCATCAGGCCTAGCTAGCATAGCCAATAGTGGCAGATGATGGGAGTTTCAGTCCAGCAATGGCTCGAGGGCCACACTTTCCCCATCCCTAGTTCATTTTTCATCTTGATTTTATTTACCTTCTTATCATTGTTTAATTACGTGTTATGGTTTTACATTTTGTTGTACTTTAGGGTTTACCCTAAACTGCAGCTTATAAATCTTTTAAATATGTACATAAAAAATAAAATAGTGCCCTGATTCATACATCAATCCATAGCAATGCTGCTATAGCCTTCTGCCCACCAGTATCTTCTTCTACAGTAGCTTCTAGAGTGAGCTGAGCATTCTTCCACATGGATACCCAATCTTATGATGGTCCAGTGGGGTGATTCTTTCCTCTCAGAGAAAATAAGGGAAGATTGTGCGATCAGGTGCTCATGTGAAAGGCGTGGTTCACACTGGGGACTATCTTCATGGTAGAAGGAGGACTGTCTGCTCCTCCTCCATCACAGTATTTACTGTGGCCCTCCTGCTGAATATAGGGAAAGTAAGATCTGGGCTCAGTTGCTTTTGAGATGGGCTCAGCTTTCTTACCCACATTTGCACCAAAATTAGTGTTGAATGATTGGTTTTGGCTTGTCAGGAAGGTTTCTCCTCCATCCCTCCTCACTTCTGATACCCCTCTAGTGTCTGAAGCACTCTCTTATAGCTGGTATGTGCTGGTAAACACATACATCCCACCTCAGAATTCTAAACATTATCATGTCAATATATGGGAGCACCTAGATGATTACTTGTTTACACTGTGACTGGAGGCTCAACACCCTAAGGCTCATTTCATCTTGATGGGGGACTTCAATGCACGAATAGGAACAAACTGGGATGTTCTGGGCCATGTATTTAACTTTCCCCCACAAGCTCTTTCAACTATGTGGGACAGACAATCTAAGGACCATAATAAACGTTTATTTATAACGCCCCTTATACCAAAGGGCGGGACAAATAACATATACAGTAAACATAACAATACAATAAAATAACCAACACCAACCACTTACTATGCAGTATCAAATCCCAGCAACCACCACATTAGCCCAACCACTCATTCTGGCTGACTAAAAAGATAAGTCTTTAATCCCGTTCGAAAGCGGGAAAGATCCTCCTCCAATCGGAGGTCCATGGGAAGCCTGTTCCACAAAAGTGGAACCAGGTCCTGAAAGGTTCGCAGCCTTGACAAGCCAGAGCGTGTCGGTGGGACTGCTAATAATCCCTGGCCCACTGATCTTAAATTCCTACCAGGAACATACCAGGAAAGCCTAGATGATAAGTAATGAGGGACATTAGAGCGCAAAGCCTTGAAGGCAAGAACCAATAATTTAAATTGGGCCCTAGTCCGAATGGATAGCCAATGAAGATTCCTACGGGCCATAGTAATATGGGAGTATCGGGGCAAGTTCAGAACAACACGAACAGTGCTGTTCTGAACCAGAACCAGTGGAAGAAGCACAGAAGAGGGCAAGCCAGCTATTAAGCTATTACAATAGTCCAAGCGGGATACCACCAAAGCCTGAACAAGCGGATGGGCTGTTTCAAGAGACAAAAACTTGCGAATCCTGCGAATGTTCAAAAGATGAAAATTACATGCCTTAGCAGTCCTATTAATAAAAGGACGCAAGGACAAACGATCATCCAGCAAAACACCAAGGCTCTTGGCAGCTGAAACCGGGGCCACCACTGAGCCCTGGATATGCAAAGAAGGACATAATTCGGGAGCTGACACACGGTCAGGTTGAAATACCAGAATTTCAGTCTTATCCATGTTCAATTTCAGATGATGTGCGGTCATCCATGAGGAAACGCCTGACAGGCATTCCGTCACGGACTGCCACGCTGCAGTATCAATGGATGCAAAGCTTCGATATATCTGTGTATCATCTGCATAGGTGTGATACTGAAAACCCCGATCAGAAACCAAATGTCCAAAAGGACAAGTATACAATGAAAAAAGAAGAGGACCCAAGACTGAACCCTGTGGAACTCCCACTAATAACGGGAAAACATCTGAAACTGAACCCTGAAACAAAACAGAACAAGAGCGATTAGAAAGGAAGGAACCAAACCAAGATAAAGCATTGCCCTTGATTCCCAGTGATGCCAACCTTGAAAGCAGAATATGGTGGTCGAGTGTGTCAAAAGCTGCCATAAGATCCAGCAGAATCAACACAGATGTTTGATGCTGAGCTTTCGCCACTAAGATATCATTCATCACATAAGTTAAGGCTGTTTCTGTGGAGTGGCCTGAACGAAACCCTGATTGAAAAGAATCTAGGAGATTAAATCTAATTAAATAAGTCATCAATTGGGAGAGAACTACTCTTTCTAAAATCTTAGAAAGAAAAGGAAGAAGTGAAATAGGGCAGTAATTAACACAAGCTGAAGGGTCTAAATTAGGCTTTTTTAACAAGGGGCGTACAGAAGCATGCTTGAAACATTCCGGAAAAATACCCAGTGAAAGTGAAGAATTCACCAGATAAGTTATATGAGGCAAAAACAAAGGTAAAAGCGTCAAATAAAGAAAGGACGGGAAAGGGTCAGCAGGACACAAGGTAGGAGAAGAGGAAATAAACTGTGCCACAGTTGACTCAGTAACTGGAACAAAGTCAAACCCAGTCTGAAGAGACGGGTCGGCAAACTGAGCTGAAGGCTGTGGCAAACCTGCTCACAAAAATGGTGGTGAAGACCCATCCAGCGAAAATGAATTTACAATTGTAGAGACTTTCTGAACAAAAAAGGAAGCCAAGTCGCTTGCTGTAAGATCACAAATTGCGTGATTCTCATCACAACCAGCCGATGGATTCAATAAGGTATTAAATGTAGCAAATAGCTGACATGGCATAGAGGCTTGGGACTGAATCTTCCTTTGCAGATAACCCTCCCGAGATTCATCTACATGACGATAATAAGTAGTAAGGGCAGATCTCAAATTCAGACGCAGTTCATCTGATGGATTCCGCTTCCATCGCCTCTCTAACTGGCGGACTGAGGCTCGCTCCAGTCGCAACTCTACATGCATCCATGGCTGAGGATGACGCTGTGTTACCAGACGAGTTTTAGATGGTGCCACCACTTCAAGGGCAGCTTCAGTTATTGTATTAAATTGGTGGGCCAGGACATTTGGGTCCAAGGCCCCACCAGCAGATGACTGATCTTCTACTTCTTCAGGCTCCATAACTCCCTCCTCACTTGTTATGCTAGCTCCCAGAGCAACTTTCCTCTGTCCCATAACTAGTCCTGGTATACAGCCTGATAGCTGGGTAAGAGCATGGGAGAAGGAGGACCATAAGATTAATATCCAAGGAAAGTGTTTTATTAATACAATTTCCCAGGCTGGCCTGGTCCTCTTAAATGGTTCTATCTTGGAGGATGTACTGGGAGAATACACCTTTATCAACCACCTAGGAGCTAGCGTGGTGGACTACTTGGCAGTCACACCTGCATTGCTGGAAGCAATTTTGCTCTTTAGAGTGGACTCCTATCCGACCAGTGACCACCAGCCAATTGTCCTATTGGTAGCTTGCCCTTATGAGATCAAGTCTACCCAAGTTCCCGTGTACCCATCTTCTATGCCAGATTACTTTAAACACAGAATCAAATGGGCTAAGGTGAACTTGGAAGCTCTAGATTCCTTGTTGTATTCAGAACAACTCTCCAGATTAAAGAATAATCTACTAAATCTCAATAACACCAGCGAGGTCCTCGATAGTTATACTCAGATAATTACAATGCTCCAACCCTGTTTATCCCAAGTAGCTCGACAACGGATTTCTGGACAAAGGAATTCCAACCCTTGGTTTGTCTCTGAATGCAGGCAGCTTAAAAGAGAGTTACAACAGCAGCACCAAACTCTTAAGAACTTCAATGTTGTTCCTCTCCCATGCCAATTTATAGAGCTACGGAATTCATATAAAAAGCTGATTCAAGAAAAAAAGATTGCATATTTTCAAACACAATGGGTTGAGTTAGAACACGCTCTTGGATGTAAAGACAAGACCAAATTCTGGCATGCTATAGCTGCCAAAAGGTATATTGGATCCCCCTCTAATGATAATGCAATTTCAACACATGAATGGGAGAAGTATTTTCGCTCCCTTTTTTATGATGAAGCTGCTGGGGCTTTGCCTGCACCAGAGGCTGACTTGGACCTACCTGAGTGGCCTCCAGTTACTTGTGATGAAATCGTTGCATTACTCAAGAAACTTAAAAGGGGAAAGGCCCCTGGGTTTAACTGGATCCCACCTAAGCTTTTGTTAGATCGCGCAGACTGGTGGACACCAGCTTTGGCCGCGTTGTTCACATTTATTGATAAAACTGGATATTACCCAGACAACTGGTCATTGGCAATAGTGGTCCCTATCCACAAGAAAGGCTCCAGATCTGACCCAAAGAACTACCGCCCAATAAGCCTCCTCGATGTGATCAGTAAACTCTACGAGAGGCACCTTCTGGACAAGTTAGACTTTTGGGTATCTTCTAATAACATCCTGGCAGAAGAGCAAGCGGGATTCCGACAGGGCAGATCAACTATCGACCACTGCTTTGTACTAAATCATCTAAGGGAGAAGTACACACGTCCTCCTCATCACATTCACTCCCTCTTTGCTGCTTTCATTGATTTGAGAGCTGCTTTTGACTCTATTTCCCGGCCTCGTTTATGGCATAAAGCTGACTCTCCTAAACATAGATCATAGACTCTTGAGAAGAATCCAGGGGCTCTATGAGAACTCATGACTTTGTGTCAGAGTTTCGTCGAGGGGTGGCCTCTCAGAAACTATCCCAGCAAATAAAGGTGTACGGCAAGGATGCTTGTTGGCTCCCCTTTTATTTAATTTATATTTAAACGACATAGTCTCCTTTCTGTCAGGCCTTGAATTCTTCCCCCCCAGTGTAGGAGGTAAATTTATTTCCATCCTACTATATGCTGACGATGCTATACTGTTCTCATATGCTCAGGTAGGGCTACGTAGGCTCCTGAGAGCCCTAGGGGAGTACTGCCGGAAAGAACTCTTGGCTGTGAATTATTCCAAAACAAAAATCGTGGTATTTGGCAAGGGAAGACAGAGGTCCTCATGGCAGTTGGACAATCACCAGTTAGAACAGGTCACGGCTTATAAATATTTAGGGGTGACTTTCAAGAATACTGTGTCCTGGATTCCCCACCTGAAAACTGTTGCATCAACAGCAGGGGCAACTTCTAATGCCATTATTTGCTATGCAGCCAGTTTTGGGGGGAGGCCCGTGTTGCCCCTCCTTGAACTGTACAAAGCTAAACTATTGCCACAGATACTGTCTGGGGCAGCCTTATGGGCTTTTTCTGACACCACAGTGCTAGACTCGGTACAGCACAAATTTTTAACAAGAGTCTTGGGGGTTCCTAGATCAACTCCCAAGGCGATAGTGCAAATAGAGTCAGCATGCTGTTTAGTTAGAACTTTAGCCCTGAAAGCAGCTATCTATTATTGGCTCAAGATCATTTTCCAGTTGGCCCCTCCTCTAGTCTTAATGGCATATGAGGAAATGGACCAGGCTGCCTGGGTCTGTGCAATTGGCAACCTTGTATTGGAACTGGGCCTTTCGGCGGGCCATTTGATAGCTGGGGGCTATAATGGCGCTCGGTGGGTGGTTGCAAGGCGATTAGTTGAAGTGGATTTCCAAGACAGTACCTTGTTGATGATAAACTGCCGCTCCAATACATTCTATAGGGAAGCTGCCTGCTTACTTGATTTCTGAGTGCACGTATGACCTTAAAGGCCTTCTAACTAAATGCAGGTTGAATGTTATCAAGCTGATGGAAGTCTTGGGACGGTACGATGGACTCCCTAAAGCAAAAAGACAATGCCCCTATGGCTGTAGACAAGTAGAGGATTTGTACCACTTCCTTTTAGAATGCCCCCAATATACAGATTTGAGAGCCCAATATCTTCTTCCTCTCATTGGTATTTTAGTAGATGCTTCGCCGTTAAGTAAACTTGTTTTTCTGTTAGTTGGAATGGATTATTATATATCTTATCAAACTGCAAAGTTTGTAAAACTGGCCTTGATAAAGAGAAATAAGCCTTTTTAAATTTGCTTACGAGCCTCATAATTTAATCAATTTTAATGATCGTTTTAAATAATAAGTAACAATTTTATTTTATTTTTTTAACAAAAGCATTTGAGCCTTTTACGTTTTAACTTTGTATATAATTTTAACATATATATTGCTACTTAAGGATATATATGCATGTAAATACATATGTATATATCCATTTTAATAGTGTGTTTTGAATGTTCTTTTTAATGGTCACTTTTAAACTATGTGTAGTCTGTTTTATCTATGTGTGCAACAGCCTGGTCGGCTAATGCAGAAATAAACTTGAACTTATAGCAGTCATTTTTTCTCAGAGGCTTAGTAGCATTATTTCTTCAGAACAAGAAATATAAAGCCAATTACTCTGATACAGCAAGGGCCCTTCCGGATGGGATTTCACATATTCAAAGGGGAATTCTGAGAGTTACAGTCATCCAAGAAAAACATGCTCTGAACTCATGCATTAGGATTTTTTGTTGCAGCACTCCTCAGCTCTGAACTGCAAATAGGGGTGCTTTGGTTCTTCATCTCACACCAGTGGATGTATCTGCAGGAAAGGTGGAATGACAAGTTAAGTGTTGCTAACCATACAGTTGTGGCACTGATACATGGTACTCTCCTCATGCAGTTTGTCTGGACATTCTCTGGGGTAACATCTAATTGGTGGGAGACCTGTACTGTTACTGTAGACTCTGTGGGTAACGTTGCCACATCTACTGTTTATTTCGCTCTATATGGAGTTGATCATGGAGCTGCTGCTGGAGATCAAAACAGATATTACTTTAAATGTGTGTCTAGCACCAATATATGTTTTACTCTAAAGTAGGTGCAGGGCTATAGCATTAGGGGCAGGGGGGCTTCTAAAATCTTGATCTGGCTCCTGCTGTACCTACTCTAGAGTAAAAATGAAAAGAGGCCATAGCTGCCTATGAGAGGCACATTTAAAGTAATGTCAGTTTTGGCCCTGAGTGAGACTAGGTGTGGATGCAGACAATTCTTTTATTACACATATCTGAAATCCTCCTTAACACTTGGCAGGTTGTGCAAACAACCAAGCTACCCGAAGGTTTAAAAGAAAAAGGAATGGGCAAACGAGTGATGTTCAAGGTCACTAGGATTCTCCAAGCTTTGTCTCGCCACTTGTCTCGTGCCTGATTCCTGTTTGTGTTTGTGATCGCTGCTTACTCTGCGTGAATGGGGAAATTGTGCAAACCGAGCAGCGATCGAACATGAAATTTGGGCAACTTTCCTCCATAGACTAAGGTGCGGCTGATTCAGTCTACGGGGGAAATTTATGCAAATTAGGAAACTTGCGCAAAAGCTAACTGAGAAAGTTGGGCAAATTGAATGCAAGCACATCCCCGGCAATTTGTGAACATGCTCATGTTCAAGTTTGGGGCTTTGAATGGGGCATGTCCGTATGTTTTGCAAGCAAAAATGAAATTCTCATACATCCTGAATTTTTTTTTTTAAAAAAACCATGGCTCTAGGGATAATATGGCTCTCTGAGTGGTCTCTAGTTTAAGGTGATGCTAGCAATGGCAGGGATCTTAGCAGAATCATAGTATTAGGCGGCCCAGCACAGACCTGAAATGGAAGGCCTTCTTTTCCAAAGTGGAAAATACTGTTAACAGATCCTGCTACTTCCAAAATGGGTTGGGCTGAGGGTCTGGGGTGAACAACTTCCAGCACTGCTCATCAACAGATGATGGCATAAAATTGTCAAGTGCATAGTAGCTATCTGGAATCTTAATCCCTTTGCAGTATTATCTATCTGGAAGCTCAGCTTTTATGATTGAAAATTCTTCCCACCTTAGACTTTCTGATTACAGATCTTTGAATCTCCCTCTGGCAGGGAAGTCTTTTAAAAGATTTGCATCTTTTGTGTCCATAGGAAGCCACTTCCTTTCTGATTATATAGGAGGCTGAACTATTTCTTGGGTGTGGGTGGCATTATGTATTTTTGGCTTCCAGGTCAGTGAGGCAATATCAGTTTCTCTGCTGTCTGTATTATGTGTTTGCCCATCTGTACTTGCTTGTAATTGTAAATGCTTGTATTGTATATTTTATTATCACTAATTTTGCATTTATAGACTGTTCTCTTTCTTTCTTTTGCTTATATTGTTGTATGTTGTTAAACTGATTGTTACTTTGTGATATTGACACTTTTGCACTTTTGCTTATGTTGTTAGCTCCTTTGGGCCTTCTTTAAAAAAGAAAAGTGGGGTAATAATAATAATAATAATAATAATAATAATAATAATAATAATAATAATAGTACTTTTATACACAGTTATATGTCTCCATATGTGTTATACTTAAATTAATCTTTCAGGTATGGATAAAAATGAATATAGGCTGTCATGGCCCAGGAACAAGAGCCCTCAGAGACTGAGGTTTGTAGTGGCAGCAACTCTGAAGAGGAGTCAGAACCTGGACGTTCACAAGTGGTACTCTCCATCTTGGATCCTGCACCCCATCTGCTCAATCCCCATGAGGTACTGCTGCCATCTGACTCCGAGGAGTTGATCTCAGGCTCCTCCAGTGAGCAGTGAGGCCCTGGAGACCATCCCCCAATCAGTTCCTCATTTCACGGGCCTTCACCACCTAGAAGAGGCTAGCGAATGCAGGAAAAGGCATTGGTCCTTTAAAAAAACAACTACTAGATGCAGCACTTGAGGAATTGGAGCTCCCAGAATGAATCTCCTAGCCTGGCTATAAAACTCTGCCAGTTTAAGCACTCTAATACTTGTGGACGCGACTACGATGCTTGCATGAGTACTGAATGCTAACTGTCCTGTTCCAGCAACCGTGTTGCCTCCTCCATGCTACCAGGCATGATGCCTAATGACATAGTCACACCACTTTCAACGCGTCATTTACTGTAAATCCTAATTTATAGAGGAATTTGTGATTTTCTAAGTCTTGCATGAAACAATGAACCAAACAAAATTCTCACCCCATTCCTATCTAGGGAGGACTATGAATCTGACAGTTCTCAGTTGCTGCTCGCCACATTCGGATTACATTTTTTTTGAAAATATCAAGTGTTATCCCATTTTTAATGCTAAACTATGAATAAAAAATTACAAATTAGGGGTTTGAGTCAGTTCATATAAAAATACACACACCGAATATGGGATGTAAAAAAAAAATCTCACCCATTTGCACCAACCACTAACTCAGTAGGTCTTACAAAGCACCCATTTGCATTCAGCCCAGCTGGAGAGGACCATGATGTACCTGCTGGGCATACAGCTGTTAAAGATGAGGAGTCAGTCTGGAAAAAGAGCTGGACCTAATTCAGCATCACAAACATGGCTGAATACACACAGATCTAAACCCAGACTTTTAAGAGTTAAGCACTCAAAGCCCTCTGTCTGGGGTGGAGGAATCTGTCAGCTTTGGTTTCTCCCACATTTGAGTTTCTTTAATTCCAAGTTATTTCCACCCCAAATATGAAGAAGTTTGTGATTTCGGGTTAATTCCTATTGAAAACAAACTGAAACAAAATTCTCACCAATCCCTACTTGCTACCTGGGGATTGCAGAATGAGTCAAGGGGGTTTGTTAAGAACCTGACAGACCATGATGCATAGCTGGTGGTCTGCATTCAGCTCTTTGTGGGCCTAAGTTAATTTTGGCAATATAACTTGTCCAAGGGCACCCAATGACTTTCCTGGGTGAGCAAAGCATTAGGCTGAAGGGGCATACGTACAAGTACAAGCTTTTCTCTATCCTACCATACTGGATCTGGGTTCAAATCCTTTCATAGCCACATATGTACTCAGTGATCTTGGACATGATCTTTCCTTCCTTCCTTTTCTGTTTAAGAAGCAGGTCTGAAAGAAAACAATATGAATGATAAAGCAATACATGAAACAAAACAAAATTAAGAGATAGGACTCCCGCTTGCTACCATTTGGACCTGCAGATCAGGCTTAATTCTTGGGTAGAGCTGGAACAGCCATCTCTCTCCATTTCAGAGAGAAATATATTTTTTTATCCAACCAGACGATGTAGCCTAAGCAGAATAATAGGTACAGTGATTGAAAGTTGATCCAATTAGCTACAAAAAGACGACAAGATTTAGACGGATCAGGTAAATCAATTGCCACTGGCCCCATCCAGTGTAATTGTTTTCTTTCAGGCATGTTCACTCTTAAATAAAGATGTGTCAAACCAGTTCTTTAAAATTCAGACAATGACCACAAAAGTTACCAATTGCAGTTAGGTTACGACAAGCTCAACAGCATGTGTGCTTGTGCGTAGGGGAATTTTCTCAATTAAAAGTGAATTTTATTGAAAATCAATAGCAACCTAGATGAGTTGCCTCACCATTTCTCAACAATTTCGATTTGGCTAAAGGCAGGAAGAAGATTCTCATTACCTGTAGTTTTACGTTATCTTTGTCCTGTAGCAGCAAATATTACAATTGGATAGAAGGAACAGCCAAAAGCAAAGATGTACTGAATGCACAGGATCTTGGATTTTTCCTGGAAAGGCGAGATTCTCAAGGGCTACTTTGGTTAAGGAAAGAGGAAACATTCTGGTCTTTAGCTACACCTTGACCACAACTCTAAAATGCTTTTAAATAGTGCCAAGATGACCCCCCCACACACACACACACACTTCACCACCATATTTGCAGGCTATGAAGTTGGGGGGGGCAGTTCAACAATTGTAGTGGGCACAAATGGAGTAAAATATTTGTCTCACTTACCACAATAGGGCATCATTGTGAACCAAATCAGAGTGAGGACACAAACAGGAAGCAATGCTTCCTCCCCTCATTCCCTCACTTTGGCTTCTGGGTAGGAAGCACTGAGGAACAGCACCAGTCCAAGCAGCAGCAGCAGCAGAGACCATCAACAACACCATGGATGGATGGATGGATGGATTGATTGGGTGGGTGGGTTGGTTGATTTGGTTTATACCCCACCCCTTTCTAACAAAAAAAAATGGCACTCAAGGCAGATTTATTTATTTATTTTAAATTTAAAATAGATTTTAATTTAAAATTTAAAATAGATTAAAACAATAACACACATTAAAATACAATAAAAACATAACAATTACAGAATAGCACAGAATATTCTGCACTAACTGTAGTTTCCAAATAGTCTTCAAGGAAACAATCTAAGTGAGATGTTACCAGTGCATGGAATAAAGGGAGCATGAGATAAGAAGATAGAGATAAAATAGGGGTAAAATGGTAGTGGTAGCAGTAAAATTGCTGATTAACATTAAATGATCAATGTTGAGCTTTTCAGTGGCAGTGAAAAACTAAATGGAGGGTATGGTTTCATGAATCCTTCCCGCCGCCCTCCCATCCCTCTCTAAAAAACCCCCAGCTTTGAACAGGAAAAGTTCTCAAAAGAACTTTCTGCCTAGCTCTAATGTTAGCTATCATGGTTTCCCCAAAGGGATCATGGGAATGTTATTTACTGCACATCCACCAAGGAGCTCAGAATGACTGAAATACATTTCCCAAGTGATCTCCCATCTAGGCAGCTTAAAACAGCCTCCCTCAACCTGCCCTCCAGATGTTTTGGACATCAACTCCCGTGAGCCCCAATCAGCATGGCCAGTGGTCAGGAAGTTGTAGTCTGAAACTTCTGGACTGGAGGGCACCAGATTGGGGAAGGCAGTCTTAACGGGCCAGACCTCCTTTGGTTTAGCATAGAATTGTGTAATGTGCTTTCAGACCAATCTCTGAGCTTTTTCTCTGTGTTGCAGTTAGTTGGAAGCCATCATGTTAAACTGGATTAGTAACCATTTCTGTTACAGTAATACCTTGGATTGCAAGTAACTTGGTCTGAGAGCGTTTTGCAAGACAAGCAAATTGGCCCCGCTCATGCCCGCCAGAGACTTGTTTTGATATAAGAGTGTTTTGGATTACAAGCACGGTTACGGAACGAATTATGCTTGCAATCCAAGGTATTACTGTATAGTGCAGATATGCCCGTTGTCTCTTGCTGTGTTCACATGAAAGGCTCCTACAAGTACAAATGGTATCGCTCCACTGGGATCTGTGATTTGAATCTATTTATTCATGGCGTTTCTTGGACATGTGTACTAAAAGTTATAGTGAACCCCAGTTGTATTGAGTTCAACAATAATAGGTGGAACTGAAGAGTAATTTTGAATTTTCATTCATTGCAGTATCCATTAGAAGACTGTTGGTAGCTAGGGATGGGAGAATGAGTAATGTTCAAGCTTGTTGAAGTTCTCTGTTTTCCACCTCAACAAGGATTGTCTCACCTTGTTCTTGCTTCTGAATGAAAGCATCTTTTTTTCGAACAGGAAAAGTGTACATTTTTGAAAACAAAAAATGTGCTCTTTTCCAAGCATGTACCCCAAATGTGCACCACCACCCCTGCCCTGGCTAAAGCATGAAGATGTGCATTTTCAGAAGTGTGTACTTGTGTAAATGCATACTTTCAAACATGAATGCAAACTCAGGGAAATTGCAAAAATTTCCTGAGAATTATGCTCATGCCTGCATTAGGGGTTGCAAAAGGGATGTGCTCACATGATTTGCAAACAGGAACAAAATTCTTGTACATCTTTTGTAAAATTCTTTTGTACATCTTGTACAAAATTCTTGTACATCCATAGTTACATACATCCGTATGCAAAAAGAAGGGAAAACCCAAATAATTTTGAATGAGGGTGGGGCAGGGATGGGGACTCGGACTCGACGACTCGACTCGCGAGTCCGACTGAGTCCCCCCTTTGACTCGAGTCCCACTCGAGTCCCAATTTTTTCAATGGGACTCGAGACTCGACTCGGGACTCGAGCCCAATGACTCCGCCACCGCCGCCACCGCCGCCACCGCCGCCACCGCCGCCACTCACGTCACCGCCGTCGCTGTCTCCCTCGCCGCCACCCGCTCGCAGCTACCACCGCCACCATCGCACGCCATGCCGCCATCACGCCGCCACCACCACCGCACGCAACCGCCCGCGCCGGTCCCGTCATCACTTCCGGTGCAGCGGAAGTGACGCGCCGGGACCCTGCTCTGGCGCGCTTGGCCTGCCGCCGCTTTAAACAGAGCGGCGGCAGCCAAGCACACCGGAGCAGGGTCCCGGCGCGGCGGAAGTGACGAGCCGGGACCCTGCTCTGGCGCGCTTGGCCGCCGCCGCTTTAAACAGAGCTTTAAAATAGAGATAAATATTCCGAAAGTGAAAAACTATATTTTTCTTTCATATTTTATTCCTGCCCTTCTGTCAGCTGCAATAACAGAGAGAAACAACCAGTAAGTCACATGCATAAAAGCAGACTGAAACAACTGCTGTACCTATTACAGGGACGGGACTGGAAAGACTTAACATATCCAAAAATTATTTTTATAACATAAAAGCATGCTATAAAAGCCAAAAGTGCAGTTTTTAAAAGTCTATATTATGTATTAGGGTATGCAGGATTATTTTCCCTCGGTGTACATGTTTTCTAATTTATTTCTAAATTAATTGTAACTAGCATGCCAAAACTTCCTCCTTTATTCTCTCTCTCTCTCTCTCTCTCTCTCTCTCTCTCTGTGTGTGGTATGATTCTGATTATTTTTCAGTAACTCCATAAACTTTGAATGGACATGTTTTTTCAGTGTGATACAATAACAACTATCAGCTTGTTGTATTGAATGGTTTGTCTAGAAATTGCTTACAGTTTTAGAAAACTGTTCTCCTTAATATAGTGCATATGTGAAATAAATTATACCAGGGAATGCAGCTGTCAAATATTTATTTAGTATCTTTGTTCTGGGAACTTTTCTGCCAATCAGATAAAATTCATTTTGAATTCTTTCCCCCTAACATCATACCCCTAGTTTGCAAATTCATTTCTAGACAGTATGTTGGCATTGGCTTGTTGTGAATAGCACAGATGCTTAGGAATTTTCATATACAATTTAATGTTTTCCAAAAGGCATTGTAAAATCAGTGCTTAATTTTATCTGGCAGCAACTTAGTCCTTAAAAGTACACCATCTTCAAATCCCTTCAGTGGTTTTCATCCCCTTCTATCCTCTTAACTTTCCATAGTTCCTTCACCTCAGCTTATCTTCAGGCTCCCATATATCCCTGCCTATATAATGGGGATACATCCCCCAAACAGAACAAGTAACACCTTCGCTCTAGTTCTACCACCCTAAGCTACCTAAATGTCTCCTACAGTGCTATCAATGCATGTCTACTCAAAGTAAGACTTATTAAGTTTAACAGATCTTACTCCCTGGTAAGTGTATAGGATTGTTTAAAGCGGCGCTTGGCCGCCGCCGCTTTAAATAGAGCGGCGGCAGCCAAGCGCGCCGGAGCAGGGTCCCGGCGCGGTGGAAGTGACGCGCCGGGACCCTGCTCCGGCGTGCTTGGCTGCCGCCGCTTTAAACACTTCCGCCGCGCCGGGACCCTTCTCCGGCGCGCTTGGCTGCCGCCGCTCTGTTTAAACCGGCGGCGGCCAAGCGGCGGAACAGGCGGCTGCTGCGAGTGGGTGGCGGCGAGGGAGATGGCGGTGAGCGGGAGGCGGCGGCGGCAGCAACTCAAGCGGCACGGAGAACACTCTCCGCGCCGCTCAGAAGAGCGAGATCGGGCCGCGCCGCCGCCGCGGAGAACTACAAACCCAGGGAGGGCTCGTAATGCATCCCTGGTGTGGCAGCGGCGGCGGCAGGAGCAGGGACGAGGGAAGGACCCGCCTATGGTAAGTGGGGGCGGCGGCGGCGGTGGCCCATGGAGGGAGCGGGAGGGTCTCCGCGGGAGGAAGGGCAGCTCTTCTTCCTCTCGCAGAGACCCTCCCGCTCCCTCCCTGGGCCGCCGCTTTGGGAGTGACTCGTGACTCGTGACTCGACTCGAGTCACCATTTTGGACCTTGGACTCGAGACTCGACTCGAGACTCGGGTCCAAAGACTCGTGACTCAACTCGTGACTCGAGGCCAAGGACTCTTCAACATCCCTGGGGTGGGGTTGAATCCCACACATACATAAATTATACAGACTTCTGGAAGCATGATGCATTCTCTCCATGCCCTTCCCAGTATCAAAACATACATCAGTGGATCTAGTTTCAGAGCTGCCAACTACAGTAACAAGGGGAGTACTTTCATATATCACAGGCTTCGCTTTGGATCAGTCCAACATAGGACACCTCAGACATTCAAGCAAGTCTAGAAAGTCAGGTGCTTGGGTGAAGTGGTTTTCATTTAGCCACCTTCCCATGTCACTCCCAGGTGCTCCAGAAGCCTTCCTCACCCTCTTTGACAGATTTCATATCATCTGACAGCATCTTTATTTTCTCTCATATTAAAAGCAAAGGTAGCTGTGTTGGCCAAAAGAAAAATTCCAGAAGAAAAATACTAAAATGCACATCACTGTAATACTTTTATTAGGCCAACTCAAAAGTCACAATTTACTGAAGAATGCAAAAGCTTGCATGGTACTTCATGATGACCTTTCAGATGGCCTAGTATTGTCCCAATCCTCTTTTGAGTTGTCCAGTTTAAACTGTTTAAATTTAACTAAATTTTAATGTATTATTATTCGTGTGTGCGTGTGGGATGGGATAAGCCACCTTAGGGGCTTCTAACCAAATTAGGGATGTCAGAGAAATCCACAATGGATTCAAATGAGTTCAGATTCCTATGAAACTGACCTGCGGATTCCGTAGCGGACTGGCTTTTTCCAAGTCACGTAGATCCTACGCACTTGTAGATGGGTTGTTGTTGTTGTTGTTGTTGTTGTTGTTTACTTTTGGATGGAATTGTGCTAATTTACATTAATGTGCATTTGCAGAAGTGTACATCAGTGCTACTGCACATCAGCGCTAATGCAAATGAGGCAAGTTGAATGAAATCCTGGTTAAATAAAAAAAACAACAAACAGATTCTGTCAATGAGTGGATGACAGAATGAAAGACACCTGACAATCCGTGAAACGCAGACAGAACAGATTTAACAAAATCCGCACATCCCTAGAAAAGAGATGAGAAATAAATAAATAATACATTGTGCAAGCTGGTCTCCTTGCATTCTCCTGCAGGACTCTTTTCCTGAATTTTCGATGAA